>OU975448.1:5453014-6096942 GCA_918857605.2 Philereme vetulata | reverse complement strand
CTTCTGATGCAATCGATGTTCTTCACTAGTTCCACTGCTGATGTCACTTCTTGTGTTGCTGGTGGTGATGGTGATGATGTCCTTCTTGACCTCTTATGGTGTAAGAGGTGATGGTGAGCCATCGCGCAGCCGTCTTGTCCGCACCTCTTTGCTCTGCAGGTACCGCGGCGATGCGTGCTTCGTAGGCATTGGAAGCAGATGCGATGTCTCTTAGCCATTTCCCATCGCTCGTTGACATCTGTGTCTTGAAACTTTTAACATTCAGGTAAGTGATGACTCTGCTTGCATGCTGGACATTGTTCTTTCTTGGTATCAGTAGCGAAGGTGTGCTCGAATCTTCTTCTTGGATGTTTCTCCTGCGTAGTATTTGTGACGATGTCTTCGGGTTGCGCGTATGCTCCGCACTTGTCAGCCTCTTCATTCAAAAAGCTGGTGAGTTTCTTCAAGTCGGGTACATCTTCTTTGTTTTTCGCGGCATAGTCATACCATTTGCTTCTCATAATCGGCGTAAGCTTCTCGATGGTAATCTTCACTAACTCTGGATTATACAGGTAGTGAATTTTCTTGAGGGCTTCCATAGTAGACACGATGTTAGCCACCTTGTTTGCGAATATACATAGGTCACGTGGACTATCGCTGAGTTTTCCTAGTGCCTTAATCTTCTGCATCTCGTTCATCGCCAGTGCATCCGGTCGTCCAAATCTTCTTTCCAGAGCTTCCATGATAGCTGCTGGATCCGGTTGGCTGATGAGGAGGCTGCTGATTGCTTCCCATGCTACCCCCCTGACGCTTCTTCTTAGTCTTGCTACATTTTCGGTCTTCGAGAATAAAGCTTCAGTTTCGTAGTAGGCGGCGCGGAACGCAAGCCAGCCGTTACATTGTCCATTGAACACAGGTAACTCCTGTAGGTACTTCGGTGCATCCCTGGTCATCCGTACTGCTTGAGTGAGGGCTGTTGCCAGTGAGGTGACGTCCACGTTCTGTGGCTGACGCGCAGGCCGGGTCTCTTCATGGTCCCCCCGGTGTTCACATTCCTTTTCCTTGTGAACTCCCTGTCCTCGTCCTTTCTGTTCCCCCTCTTCTGGCCTCTTCTTTTCTTCTGGTGGGTCGTTCTTCGTGTGATCCAACCATTCTTGAACTCGACTTGATCGTTCCTCTTCTTCTTCATCTTCTGACGCAGAAGCTGCTTCATCATCGTCGGCGGCGGCGCGCTGTTTTTGTAACTTCAGCTGGGCGAGTGCGAGCGACGCGCGTATTTCTTCTAATTTTAATTCGGCCAATTTTTCTTGCGCTTCTAACTCCGATAATTTTCTTCGACGCGCTTCGGAGCGGTGTGACTTGGCGCGCTTCGACGGCTTCAATGTGTTGGAGTCTTCAGCCCGTTGTGTCGTGACGTTGGTCTCCGTACTTGTTGTTTTCTCTGTTGACGTCGTGTATTCTGTGGCCGTGGTTTCCGTAGTCGCGGTGCCTTCCGACGTTGTCGCAGATTTTTCTTGACGTGCAGAAGCTGGCGGAACTCTCGCGGAGCTCGTAGTACTTCGTGTCGTCATCCCGGTACTTCGCGGAGCGCTAGTAGCGCCCTCTGTGTTGCCGGGTTCTTGATTCGTCGGGCTTGGTCGTTGTTCTGTCAAGTCGGCGACGCTTCCTTTCTTCGATCGCGTAACAGGCATCTTGAATAATTCGTTCGCAAAAATACGTAGATAACCCGCGCTGTTAGTCTTCAAAAATTATCCGGCTTACGAAGGACCATTTGATGTTGTGTATAGATTGCCGAGGGTTAGTGTCTACGTAGTCCCGTATTTGCGAACGAGAAAATAAAAAACACCAGTCTTGATCAAATAGGTAGCGAGGCGGCGAGGCAGATTTTCTTCCTATTTTTCTTCTTTCTTCCTGTTGCTTCCTTTTCCGATGTTGCCCGAGCACTGAATTGCTGACGGCCAATAGGCGCCGTTTTTTATACTATTCCTCGCAATTTTCTAGAACATTCACTGCCTCACCCCCTCTAGCCTTTATTTATTACTTTTTCATACTTTACATACTGTTTGTTATATATTACTATATTTATCTTATAGACTATGATTATTACTTATGAATAATACATGCGTCTTCACCCGGCTCCGCTCGGTTTAGAAATGGCGGCGCTGCCGTATCTTCTTTCGCTCTCACACACCGGCGCAGCCGGTGTGGGGCAGCAGTACCGGGCTTTTTTTGCCCTTTCCTGCGGAGTTCTTTCCGCCCCCCGTTTCTACGGGGGGGTCATCGGGTCGGCTCGCGGAGCCTCAGGTGATTTACTCACGCGTTGCTGGCCGCCCGATGGTCTCTCCGCAGGACGGAGTTACTTGCGGTCGGCTGCTTGGCGCGGATCTAGGTTGGATGGTAAGAGGGGTGGGGGTGGGGAGGGATGAAGGGATGTCTACGTCTGAGTCTGTCGACGTATTCTGGTCGTTTTCTGTGACCAGTTCCCGCGGATATGGCTTACTCTTTGGGGGTATATCTGTGAGAGGAGCTAGTTCTCGTAGGTGAGAGTAAGCGGAGTTGCCCAGGCGCGCAAACATCCTGGTTGCTAGGCGGCCTATAAATTGGTCTAAGCTCTCAATTTCTAGGTCACGCTGGATAGTGCTGTTCCGGACGTATCGTGGCGCGTCTACGATGGTCCTGAGGCAGAGGCTTTGCTGACTTCGCAGTATCTTTCTGTGGCCATTGGCTAACAAAGCATACCATGCTGGGGTCGCATATGTAAGGCGCGGACGGACATAGGTCTTGTATAGTCCAACCTTCATTCGGAGCGGTAGGTTGGACTGCAGGACGGGCTTGAGTAGAGCTCGGGTAATACTCGCCAGGCCACGGACGTTCCTTGCGTGTTTCCTCATCGTTAGGTTGCGGTCTAATGTTACCCCCAGGTATTTGGCCGTGTGTGACCAGGCCACCGGCTGTTCCTCCAGGGTGAGTTTGGGTGGTAGGGTGAGCTTCCTTGAAAATGCGACGGCCTGTGTCTTACTCACATTGACACTCAGTCTCCATTTTGTCAGCCAGGCGGGGAGCTCTGTTAGTACCCTTTGCATCTTGGTGGCGGCGTGGTTCAGGTTCATGGATTTGGTAATGTATGCGGCGTCGTCCGCGTATAGGGCTAACAGAGCTTCTTCTGTTTTGGGTATGTCGTCGGTGTAATGTGAGTAACACACTGGGGAGAGGCAGCTGCCTTGGGGGACTCCGGCCCCGATTGGTCTTCTGGAGGAGGTCGCTTGCTCCACGCGCACTGAGAAGCTGCGTCCTTGGAGGAACGAAGCTATTACCTTCACAACCTTCTGTGGTATTGGTGAGGTAGCCATCTTGTAGAGGAGTCCCGCGTGCCAGACTCGGTCGAACGCTTTTTCCATGTCAAGAAATACTGCGACAGAGTGTTCGCGCCTGTTGTGGGCGGTGGTGAGGTGATGCAGTACTCTACACAGTTGGAGCGTCGTGCTGTGTTCAGACCGGAATCCGTACTGTTCTGGACGCGGGGGGATGTGAGGATTGATGTGGGTGAGGAGGAGCTTTTCAAATAATTTTGATAGGCTAGGAAGAAGGGTAATGGGGCGATAACTCTCCGGGAGAAGGATGTTTTTGCCGGGTTTCGGGATCATGATAACCCGGCCGGATTTCCAGGGAGTAGGGAAGTGACCGCTTCGTATAATCCCGTTGAAGAGCCGAGTTACGGAAGCGATCATTTTGTAGGGGAAGTGACGGATGGCAGCGTTCGTGATATTGTCCTCGCCGGGTGCCTTCCCGGTGGACTTGCCCGGGAGAGAAGAAAATACCTTCTGCGGTGTCTGCCTCCTGGGTGTCGGCCTTAAGGTAGTTTTGGACAAAGGTTTCCACTTCTACTGTGTGTGCCGGGTCTTTGTCTGGGTTGGGCTTGAACTGATCCTCAAGGCTGTCTGCGAAGATCTCCGCTCTGTCTTCAGCTCGGTATCTAGGGTTACCATCTTGGTGTCTTAGAGGTCGAATGGGTGTTGCGGTGCTCCTCAGCTGTCTACAGAGTTTGTGGAGTGACGCCCAGTCTTCTGTGGCGTCTTCGATCCTTCTCTCCCATTGTCGGGCGTTGTCAGCCTGTAGCTCTGCTTTCACCTCGTCGCAGAGAGCGTTCAGCTTGGTCTTCAGACGTGGGTCCCGTGTTCTCTGCCATTGTTTCCTCAGCTTACGCTTCTCTGAGAGGAGTCTGGTCAGGTGTGCTGGGGCTCTGGTCAGTCTGGTTTGCCGTGGTAGTTTTGAGGCTTCAGAGAGTGCCCCTTGTATTGCGCTCGTGATCTCCCCGGCCAGTTGGTCCACATCTGCGGGGTTTTCCACTGGTCTCGTGGGGGCTGTGTTCTGCAGGGCCTCCGAGAACAGGGCCCAGTCGATTCCGGGTCTAGGTGGCGGTGGTTTGAGGACGGCCGGGCTGGTTTCCAGTAACAACAGAACTGGTTGGTGGTCGGACTGTACTTCGTCGAGTAGTACCTCCAGCTTGGGGTAATTCGGTAGGTGTGTGTGGACTGCGAGGTCGATGACATCTGGTGCGTGGTTCTCATTGTCAGGATAGTGTGTAGGTGTCTCAGTGCCTGCGACCTCGTAGCCGTGGGTTTCTGCGTACCGCTGGAGGATACCACCGTCTCTGTTCCTCCTGAGCGAGTTCCAGTTCTTGTGTTTGCTATTCCAGTCACCGGCCGCTATCATCGGGCCTATCGGAGGGGTAGGGAGCAGTTTTCGGAGGTCCGCTGGTGCCAGTGGCGTACTTCCTGGGGGATGGTAAATGGCGTGTATTTGGATGGGGTTGCCGTCAATGCAGATCTCAACCCCCAGTGCCTTCATGGACACCAAGTCCAGGTCTGGTAGAGGTTGGTGGACCAGTCTTCTCTTCACCAGGTCCATTAGACCCCTGATGCACCTTCCGTCCGCGCTCTGGTCGTCCCTCCGGTAGATGTGGTAGCCTGGGAACTTGGGCTTGTCGGAACTTTTAAGTAGGGTCTCGTTAATGAGAGCCACGTCTATGTTCTGCTCTTTCAGGAGGGGCCTCAGAAGCAAAACTTTGTTCCCTCTATCTTTACTTGTGAGGCCCCGAGCGTTCCAGAACATGACTCTCAGTTCCCTACCTTGAAGAGCTTCCCGATCCCGCTGAGCACAATTGGGATCGGGTCTCCCCCCGTTCGCAGGGTTTGGAGGACCTCCTGCAAGATTTGGAGCGCCGTGTCCAGCAACTCCAGTCGGTCGCTGTCGTAGCGGTGAGTGGTGGTCTTCTTGGGCGGTGGGGGTGCGGTTCTGTGCGTTTTCCCCCCCTTGTGCTTGGGTTGAGGTGGTGGCACTACTTGCGGTTGTTGGTGGTGGTCCTCCTCCTGGGGGGCGGGGGCCGGGGCAGCTCCTGGGCGGGGAGTCTGTCTTCCGATCGCCGCCGGCTGAGTGATCCGAGGGGGCTGCGGGGGGCGTGAGGTGGGGGCATCCGAGTCTGACGAGTCCTCCTCCGTGACTCGCACCCGCTTGGTCTTCTTCTTCCGCTTCCTTCTGGACGCCGACTTTCCAGTCTGCGGGTTATTGGCGGGGGCCATCAGCGACTGACCAGCAGTCTCTTGTACCGTCGTGGTGTGTAGGGGTGTAGAGCCCTGGGGGAGTACGGGGGTTCGAGCTCTGCTGGTCGTGGCGGAGCGGGGGCGTTCTCTTCTTCTGGCGGCGCTTTTTCGGTGCGGCGCTATAAATACTACCCTGTCCCCCGCTTCACTACTATATATACTCGCCCTAAGTGGCGGCCGCGCGTTATTTTCAATTCGAGCGTCGGAACGGGCGTATGCGCACTCATTTCTACTTTTATTACATAAAAATGTGTTACCTCCTACCTACATTTACCCATTTTATAGTAAAACAACAAATATACGTAACTTTATTTGCATCATAACTGAAGAATATTATTCTTATCTAATTATTCCTATTATAATACTTCCAAACGTTTATTCTTATCTTTTAGATATCTATTCTTACTATCTATTTACAAACAAGATTATTCTTAAAGTACATTGATTAATATGTAAACGAGGTAAAATAATACAATTTTCATACTATGGTCATGGGTCGCGACGGTCACTACTTGCACCCCTCTCGCCGCAGGTAATCCTTATGATGCTGTCGTGCACAATACTTTTAGACTTATCCCGTGGAAATTTCATCAAAGTTAGTAGAGTAGTTTGGTTGTTACTACTATCTGAAGTCAGTTATATTTTTGTTAAAAAGTTACTTGTTATATAATAACTAATAATATAAATTCGAAAGTAACTGTATCTCTGTTTGTCAGTTTGTAACGTTTTCACGACTAAACGGCTAGACTGATTTTGATGAAACTTAGTATACAGATAGATTATGACGGAGATCAGTATATAGGCTACTTTTTAACCGACTGCGAAGAAGGAGGGTAATGTTCTTATTGACAAACGAGTGCGAAGCCGCGGTTGGCAGGAAGTATTTTATAAATATTTGTGTATTTAATTAATAAATAATAATAAATATTTCTGGACATTTCACACAGCGCTATCTAGCCCCAAACTAAGCAGAGCTTGTACTATGGGAACCAGATAACTGATAGAATACGTATATACTTTTTTTTTGTAAATACATATTATAATATATAGAGAAACAACCAGACCTGGAACAAATATCTGCAGATCATGCAAACATTTGTTCCGCAGCGGGAATCGAACCGGCTGCACCACGGAGGTTGTCATTAATTCTTTAATATATCTTCATAAATTTGTCTACATTAATTGATCTGTGTTGACTTTATTTATATATATATATATATATTATTTTATTTTTCTTTATTAAGGACAACAAACAATTATACAATTAGGTTACTTAATGCTAATACTAAATAAGGTTCTTTATGTATAATCAGCCCCGGTGTCCACACATTGGGTTGACAAATTATAAGGGCATAAAAAGTTCATGTTTATGAAAGTAATATTTATTTATTTAATAATACTTAGATTCACGGTTACATTACCGTATATCATACATTTATTAACTGAACTTAAACCAAATTGAATCTACATTATGTAATACTAAACTTTTATAAATTTGACGCGGCAAAGTAGCCCGCCAGTTAATATACCTATTATAACTAAATTTTTACAAAAATAAAAAATTACTAGAAATTGTTGACAACAAATAAAAAATGTGTATTAAACATTGTTAAAATATTTTAATTACTGAAGAAGTGCCCCTTTAGCTGCAATGTTTGCTTGATCGCATTTGGAGTGTGTGTGCGTGTCTGTGTTTATATCAAAAACAATGTCTGTAGGTTACATTACATACATACAAGAACAATATTTATGAGCGACAAATATTCTACTAGCTCATAATTTCAGATAGGATGCAATTTTGACCTCAACTAGTAGAAACTTTCATTTTAAACTCTCAATAATTAAGCAATGGTTACGTCGATCCAGTTAATAGGTTAATTTGAATCAGTTCACCTTATTTACATACCAATCCGCAGAAACAAACAGTCAAGATTAAGATACATATCAGTGGCATGATCATCTTAGGCACTAATTAAAACTTCCAAGTGGGAAGACGCCCTTGCAAATTTTGCTCGTTTAATGTTGCCTCCCTTAGATCGTTTAAATTTATTGCCCTAAAAAGTACTCTTCCACATCAATGAATATTACATTTGAGACAATGAATTCATTTGTACATAATGTTCGGGGAATATGGTTTAAGGTTTTTTTTCGGACTAAGTGATTTGAGTCTGTGGGATAAAATTG
The DNA here is from genome assembly GCA_918857605.2 of Philereme vetulata. NCBI lineage: Eukaryota > Metazoa > Arthropoda > Insecta > Lepidoptera > Geometridae > Philereme > Philereme vetulata. Next base: position 6,089,179 of record OU975448.1, on the reverse strand, counting down.
TGACACAGAGTTCTATGGTATACAATAATGTGGCGACTACTAAATTACTGACATTTAGAGAATTACATAGTAAAAGTCACTGGCTTATCTATGAGAATAGCACATGTCGTAGTGGCACAAACCAAAGGCATATGTAGCAGTAGCGTAGGTGATGTTAGGTTCTGAAATTAAACATATCCGTTACTGCCCGTTACACATTGGTGCCCTTTATTCGCTTCGAAAACTATGCAACTCACCATACGTGACTTGAGCCATCTTTTTATTTATGCTTACTAATTATATGGAAAACGAGCATGCAGTCCACCAGATGTTAAGTAGCTACTGCAGCCCATGGATATCCCCATAAGAATTCAAAACAAGCTATTTGTTATTGTATATGTTGTCTTGATCTGTATGTGGATACGTTGTCATACTATAGGACTTAGCTGTTATGCCTATGTGCCAGTAATTACAGGAACATACCATTACCATCTAACCGGAACACAGCAGCACAAGTACTACTATTTGGCGGCAGATAAAGGTAAGGCGGTGGTGCCCACTTCTTCGAGCTCGTTCACAAAAGCTCTACCAAGCTAGTTTTATTTTTATGTTGAAAGAGGACGGATATAATGTTTAGAATAGAATAGAATAATCATTAATTTAGTACACACAAAAGGACACATGAAACAATTATAAGGAACAGTAGATACAATTGAATGCAATAAGACAGTTCGACTCATGTATCTGCGTACTAAAATGGCGTTCAGCTCAGCATAATGTTGGATGTTAAGCAGCCAACGCTGATTTTCAGCTGAAACCAGAAGAAAAGGTAGTGCTGTAAAATAAAAAATAAATAAAGATGTGAGTAAATAAAAGGTGTGTACAGTTTTATTTAAATGTAAATATAAATTTTATAAACATACTTTTCTAAAATAATATTATACCTAGTCAGGTCATAAGTATTGTCACACAGTAAAAACTTTTCTTTTAGAATGCTGGCCACAAAAAAGTTTATAGAATTCGAATTTCGAATTGTTCATGAAAATAAAAATGTATACTTTTTAGAATTTTACTCTTTTTTAAATATGGAGTGGACGCTTAAAGAAGACCGTGTTGCAGTTATTGCGTTGCATCGTTGCGGTTATGCGCCAATTCAAATTTTTGACATACTGAAAAATTTTAATATAACCAAAAGATTCGTTTATCGCACCATCAAACGATACAATGAAGACTCTAGTGTAGATGACAGGTCAAGAAGTGGTCGCCCGCGGTCTGTTAGGACTCCAGTAGTGATAAAAGCTGTGAAGGCGCGAATTCAAAGAAATCCCAAACGTAAACAGAAACTGTTGGCCCTTCAGATGGGGTTAAGCAGAACCACGATGAAAAGGGTGTTAAATGAAGACTTAGAGCTTCGGGCATATCGAAGAAAAACAGGACATCGTTTGAATACTCGTCTAATGGACCTGAGACTGAAGAGATGCCGCGCTTTGTTGAAGCGGTACGCGGGAAAAAAATATCAGGAAATTCTTTTTTCGGATGAAAAAGTTTTTACCGTAGAAGAGAGCTACAACAAACAAAATGATAAGGTGTACGCACACAGTAGTGAAGAAGCGAGCAACCGTATTCCGCGTGTCCAACGAGGTCATTTTCCATCCTCGCTCATGGTATGGTTGGGAGTTTCTTATTGGGGCTTAACAGAGGTACATTTTTGTGAGAAAGGTGTAAAAACGAATGCAGTTGTGTATCAAAATACAGTCCTGACGAACCTTGTGGAACCTGTTTCTCATACCATGTTCAAAAACAGGCACTGGGTATTCCAACAAGATTCGGCGCCAGCTCATTGAGCGAAGAGCACACAAGTCTGGCTGGCGGCGCGTGAAATCGACTTCATCCGGCACGAAGACTGGCCCTCCTCCAGTCCAGATTTGAATCCGTTAGATTACAAGATATGGCAACACTTGGAGGAAAAGTCGTGCTCAAATCCTCATCCCAATTTGGAGTCACTCGAGACATCCTTGATTAAGGCCGCCGCCGATATTGACATGGACCTCGTTCGTGCTGCGATAGACGACTGGCCGCGCAGATTGAAGGCCTGTATTCAAAATCACGGAGGTCATTTTGAATAAACTTTAGTGTCATAAGAATCTGTTTTGTTAAGTTCATTTTGTTATATAAATGGTTACATAATGAATAAACTTGTTTCAATTATTTTATATTAAACATGTGACAGAATTTATGACCTGACTAGGTATATAAATTTATGATTATGTACGCGTCTTACTTACGAATCCTGAGGATATGAAGGTAAATGGTTATATATATGGGTAACTATTTAAAATATTTTTATTTAGATATACTTAAATAATAATATCTAAATCATTATTAGTTATTGGAGGACTAGATCAAAGAGAGGTCGACATTAATGTTACCATGTTGTATTCGGGCTTCCATTAGAAATATTTTTAGTTTTTTTTTCTAAAGCTGTTGCTGCTTTTGGCATTTATAATTTTATTCTAGTAATATTTAATTTTAATGTTTGTTTTCTGTTGTATCCTTAATATCACTATATTTCCATTATGCCTCCGTCACATCTATCTCGAGTTTCTAGTTCCTAATTGAAAAAGAAGCGGTTTGTCTATTGCTAGTGTTCATTTTTTATCGGTTTGCTACGCGCGACTTCATCATCAGCCCACATTTTAATCCATTGCTGGACATAGACCACTAAGTTTCATCACAGTGTCCTTCTGCTGTACGTCGCCTAGGTTGGTTAATTTTGGTAGCCTACCGTAGCCGAGGATCCCTAGTATCCCCCGCTGTTACCATGACCACCACCTTGGCCAAGATTAGCAGGGCGGCTGGGAACTGGGGGATGGTCTTTCAAAATGCTTTTCATATAGAGTGGGCTTTGTCTATAATCGCCACGCTGGGCAGGTGGGTTAGCGATTGCAGGGCATAACTTGTAGTGCCGCTGCTCCTGCAGCCCGTCAGTGGCCAGAAGACGCTACGCGGTACGCTACAGACGCTCTGCGATACGCCACCGCTACATGGTAGACATACCTCCCATACGCACAAAGCAGTACTCTTCCACCTTTATTATGCGCACCGTTAAAGAGTGGAACGCCTTGCCCGAGTCTGTGTTTTCTGATAACTATAACCTAGAGGTCTTCAAGGGGCGAGTGAATAGGTTTTTTTCGAGGCAAGCGTGTTCCATCGTAGACTGCATCAGGCGAAATCGTGGTTAAACGATAACCTATGATTTATAAAAATAAAGTTGAGTCAGTTCGGGGAGGGCCGGTTGCCAGAGTCTAGCGGTCGCTAGTCGACAGGTGAGTTTGTCTATTGAGAAATGAAGGTATTGGGCAGTCCCCGTGTCCCAATTATCCTTTAAGCCACTTACACAATTTAAACTGTATGTAACTACTCGATTGAAGGTTGTCTTTGTTTAATGTTGTTTAAACCATCCTACACTGGGAATGTGAAACTGTGATAATCCCACAGCTTTCTGAATAATTTGTATTCTCTATTGGCTCTAGAAATGCATATTTTCACTCCAGTCCACCTAAAGGTTGCCTGGAAGAGATCGTTTCTTGGCGTTCATTGTACAACCGCGTGTTAGTTTATATTTTTTTATGTACAGTAGTTAGTATTTTTCAAACTTTCGCGATCACTGTACATAATTATTGATTAAAACGGGGATAGCCCGAGACCATACGCGATAAAAACCTGTTTTTATCAATAATTATATACAGTAGTTGTTGATTTAGTGTAACATTTAAAAATTAAATTATCTATCATAAGCACGCCGATATCACCAGCAAAAAATGCTCACCTATCTCGGTATTATCCAGTTAATAATGATAAGAAAGATAGGTATTATCTTGAAATCGGCCATTCGATACAAATACATTAAAGTTTCAAGTAGGGTTGCTAAGGAGGTAATTCGTAAGAGAGTAAAAACAGTCCGAGCCCTCGGCAAACACAACGGCCTGAGACACATTGAATAAACAATAGCTACTACAACAGGAGGCTTTCATCTCTTTGAGGTACATATCGCTAGTTATGTGAATTGAATCTCCTGCAAATTCAAATCGCTTTCATTGCCAATTCGCCTGAATAAAAACAAAAGGAATACTCTGTCTATTTACTTCAGCCAATTAATTATAGAAAAAGGGCTTTAAACAGAATGTGTTTTTTCTCAATATCTCTGAGATATATTTTACAATCTTTAAGATTTGGTAATTTCATAATGTAATCAAACAACCAAAGTATACAATACTAGCTGTTGCCAGCGGCTTCGCACGCGTGGTTTGCCAGTAAAAAGTAGTTTATGTGTTAATCCAGGTTATGATCTACGTACATACCAATTTCATCGCAATCGGTTTAGCCGTTCCGGCGTGTAAGAGTAACAAACGTCCATACATCCATACATACAAACTTTCGCGTTTATAATATTAGTAGTATAGGATGGTCGATGATCGCTCTATGATTTGTTTTTTTTTATTACGGGGATGTCTTCTCCCAGATGACGTATATGTTAAATTTAAAAACAAAACTTTCTATGTCCATTCATATCAAAGGGCTCGAAAGTTGGTGTGTTTTTTTAATCAATATTGCCTACTTGCTCTAACTTAGATAAAATTACACTGAACATGCAGAGTTTATTAGAGTGATGTGACCCTATCTTGTGCACTTAGTTATTTCTCAGTTCCTATTCCAGGAATCCTAGTGTGGAGTCAAAACTTGTTAAATGAGAGATGGCTGATAAATATTTTATAAAAACACAAATATATTTGCAGAGTACCATTAGTATACGGCCTGCATTTGGCAGGTTTTGCCCATCATCAAGGCGCATGTAGGCCGGTTCAATCTAAACGAGGCAACTGTCAGTAAATTGGGTCCATTCATTCCTGAAAAGAAGATAAAATGCATTTACTGCGGATTTTGCGACGTTTTCAGCGCAATTGCACGGTATAAGAGTAAAACAATGCCGTAACTATAATATTTACTTTGTGGAGTTCACTGGAAATCGTACTGTTTGTGAACGAGACCACTCTTCGAAACTGGTCTCTCTTTAGAGTATTCGCCTTTCAACGTAACGTTTCAAGCTTGGTTTCAACTTATTTCATTGTTGGAGCTATCAAATATTTAATACTGGCTGCTGGCTGGTATTTCTAAAACCATTTTGTTAAATATTAAAGTTATTTGATGTATACAAAAACTGTGTTAACATTTCATCCAAATCCATTTTATTTCTAACAGGGAAATTGAAGCTATGATTGGAACGGAATATTTTTTCATCAGAAACCTATTCAATTAAAGCTCCAGTGAGTCTAGCTTTAATTCAAATGCGTGATTTGTCCAGCTATTCCAGTTGGTGCACTATCTCGAGATGTACTAACAAGTGACAGCAATAAAATGGGAACAAAACTCAGAGTCTAGTGCCACAATGACGGGGCCAGACGCGGTGTCAAGTACAGAAAATTATGTCCATTCATCTGGCGCAGGGATTACATGAAACGAGGTCGCATCTTCAGCATCCGACTTGCTCGACGACAAGTTAAAGCCGAACATGACACAAGCCTGCTAATTAAAATGTTTGTTGCTATTGAAATGCGTTCTCTGCTTTCAATCTAGTTGGTTGAATTGAAAAGTGTTGATGCTTATTTGGAGTGTTTCATTTGGAAATGTTTATATTTGAAGCTTTAAAGGTGAAATTGACTATTGTCCATTTTAAAACTTATTTTGGTATTTTTGTGTTATGAATTTTCTTTTAAAACAAACTGGTTTATTAACCAACAAATTAAGACAACTTCAACAAAACCGCGGCGGTAAGTGATAAATTCTAAATTATAAGCGCGATTTAGAACAGGGGCTTGGAAACAAAAAGTTTCTTTAAAAAATTAACGCGCATTTAAAGTAAAATCGGGCATTTTGGAAAGTAGTCCGCGGCCGACAGAAGTAAGAAGAGCCTGGATAATGTCCTCTGGCACTAATTAAAACTTTCGAAACAACGAGAAAAAGGGTTGAGAAATATGGCGGATAGTAATGGCTGCTGTGGTTCTGCTTAATTCTCACAGTTTTTCTTCCCGAGAGGGCTCAAATTATAATATTAAAACGCGTTACCGCCTTAAAACACACCGCTTTCTCATATTTCATTGACACCCACTTGAATTCTAACGTTGTCAAGCTCATTGTTACAAATTTACTGTAAAAGCGTCGTATTTTTGTTTTTATTGTGACTTTCTCATTTCTCCAAATGAACACAGAAAAGAAATAAAAAATAAATGTCTCATTTTAAATTTGTTTTTACTTGTTTCATCAGTTGTTACGCGCAGTTTTGTTTATTCCTATTTGAATGTCTTTGGTAAAATACTTGTGCCCTGACAACATGATTACAAACAAAGCATAATATTATTTTTCGTACCACTTGCTCAAAAAAGTGACATTCTATGACAAAAAAAGCGAACATAACAATAGTCATTTTTAATCTGTTAAAAACAGGGAAAGAAAATTGTACTGAATTTCATTCATCCTCTAGGGGGAGAATGTGATTTAAATTTGGAATACTTACCGAAATTTATACTGAACTACATCTGTGTTCACACCATTGAGTTTGTATATAAAGCATTATACATCTTTTTGAGAAAAGAATACGCATTTATTATGCAGTTATGATTATTAAATAAATGTACTCGACAAGCCATCGGCAAAAATAAAATTAGCAATATGCCAAAGGAAATTGCTAAATATTTAAAACTTAAAGATGTTGAACTCTACACCGGTCACTGCTTTAGAAGAACTTCGGCGACTTTCTTGGCGTATTCAGGGGCGAATGTTACGTCAATAAGAAGACACGGTGGTTGGAGCTCTGATAGAGTAGCTGAGGGTTATATCGAAAGCTCAATGGCGAATAAAACCATATTAAGCAGTCAAATTAACAAAAATATAAAACTTAATCCATCAGAGCCACAATCATTAACTTCCGGCATCTTATCTTCGTCCGTAACTCACGATGCACCACCACCACTATCTCCGACGTATACTATCTACAATGAAACGCAAGTTCCTCAGACGCAAGAACAGAGAAATACTCAAATCAACTCATCAACAATAAATGTACCAAACAAAAATGTAACTCTCTCTATCAATAATTGGACCAATGTTTCGAATGTTAACTTTTACTTTTAATTGTCATTATTTTTAATAAATGCTTATCTCATATTATTATTGTGATAATTTTTTCGCAAATGGTACGAAAAGTAGAGTATTTTCCTCGGTGATAAAGCTGTCTTAGTCTTGGGTGAACTTAAATCCCTCGATACACTCAGGACTCGTCTTAAATCCCACGCTTTGCTCGTCATTTAAGTTTTTAACACCTTCGCTACGCTCGGGAGTAAACCTCAAATCCTTCGTTACGCTCGCGATTTAAGTCACCCGCGACAGAAGACACTGCTTTATCCCCTTGGTTAATAATCTACTATTATTGATAAGAATACCAGCAGTTTTATTATGTCCGCGGTTGGTCATAGCTTACAGGCATATTTGTAAGTTGCTGAATTTTTTTAGAGCTAATAAAATTTAAAGAAACAAAAAGAGAAAGCGTTGGCGGGACGATTTCGACACCTTCCATAGAGGATGGTGGGAAATAGCAATAGATAGGGATGCTTGGAGGGACTTGGGGGAGACCTTTGCCCAGCAGTGGGACGAGATAGGTTAGGAAAAAAAATTTACTACAAATAATTCATAATTGTAATGTTCGTTGCAAAATAAACGTACTCTTCTAAATATAATAGAGCATTTTAATAATAGTGCCCCAGTAAATTAAATTGTTTCTTGTTGGAGAAGACTACTGAGAAGCAACTTTTACTATTCAATGAGCAAATCTAGCGCCTTGACTTGACCGTATTTTTCTCGGAAGAAAGCACTTACCGTATTAATTAGTTTCCTCATCAATCATTGCCACTTTCACTCGCGAACCCGCCGTCATTTACATTGTTACAAGCCGAAAGGATAAAAAATTACTGTTAGATTTCCGGACTTCTAGAAGCCATTTTGAATAGGTTCATTAGGCTATAGCGTAACCCTTTGGTTTTAATTCCTTTTTGCTGATCTCTGGATACGTATCTATACCTAGTCTTGTCATAAATACTGTAACAAAGAAAAAAAAATCTTTTTCTTTCAAATAACATTTATTACTTTTACAGTGTGTTAATTTAATCCATATATATAAAACAATTTAAAATATGAAAAGCTTATTCGAAGTGGTCTCCATTGGCTGCACTACAGTCCTTTAAACGTTGAGGCCAGTTATCAATAGAAGCACGCACTCTTTCCATGGGGAAATTCTTCACTGCCAATCGTATGGATTGTTTTAGGGACTCCAAATTATCATGGCGTTTAGAGCAAGCCGTACTCTCTAAAACTGACTATGAATCCAGTTATGACCAGTTATCCAGCGGATTAAGATCGGGACTAGACGACGGCCAGCCTTCAGCTCTGATGAAGTCTGAAACGTTCGTTTCCAACCAAGACTGCGTAGACCGAGCTTTATGACATGGCGCCGAGTCTTGCTGGAAGGACCATTCTTGGTTATTGAACATGGTGTTGTTAAGGGGCTTCACTACCTTCTCAAGAATCGTATCTTGATATAGTTGTGGCGATGGTTTGATACCTTTTTCACAAAAGTATGGCTCAGTCACTCCATCATAGCTAATACCCCACCAAACCATCACTGAAGTCGGATAATGCCCACGTTGCACTCTGTCGACTAATTGGGAAGCTTCCTTAGAGCTGTAAGCATAGATACAGTAATTTTTATTGTTAAAATGTTGCTTAATTGTAAAAATTTTCTCATCCGTAAACAAAACTTTTCTGTGACCTCCCTTTGCGTACCGCTTCAGTAGATTTTTCGATTTTACCATCGTATTCGTTTTTAAATTATCAGTTAAGAAATGACCAGTACATCTCTTATATGCTGCAAGTTGTAAGTCATCTTATAAAAAACGCGACATGGTTCTAGGTGTGTCATAGTGCTATCTTCATCTCCCGAGATAAAATCTTTTGCTTTCGGAGAGGATTTCTTCGAATTATTTCCCTTACTGCTTTGACCACCTTTTTCGTACGAACACTACGTGGACGGCCAGATCTTTTTCTGTCACAAACAGAGGAGGTCTCATTGTATCTTTTATTAGCCCGGTACACAAACATTTTACTAATACCAAGCGTATGGAGAGTTTTAAAAATTGCATTTGGCTCCATACCTACTTTGTGTAATGCAATCACTGCGATTCGGTTCTCTTTATCGCCCCACTCTATTTTAATATCGCAAAATTTTGCACAATGTATTGGCGCCAAAATGAGAAAACACAATGAACAATCATAAAAAAATGTCAAATTCCAAATTCAAATGTAATTTTTTGTTTATTTTTATTTGTAACAGTATTTATGGCCAGACTAAGTATATATAAAAGAAAGTCGTGTTAGTTACACTATTTATAACTCAAGAACGGCTGAACCGATTTGACTGAAAATTGGTGGGAAGGTAGCTCAGAACCAGGAAACGGACATAGAATACTTTTTATTCCGTTCTTAGAACCAGGAGATGGACATAGGATACTTTTAATACCGTTTGACCGCGTTCCCGTGTGATGAGACATAAAGCGTCAAAGAAAATACAAGTCACTATAAAACGTGGTATTACAAAAACGCATCTGACATGGAATAACAAAACGCAAATGACAGCTAATCGTAATTTTGTAAGTATGGTTGTGAATATATATATAATAAAAATCGGGTTAGTAATGATGACCGGGACAACAATTGACAATTCTACCAAGGTGACGTATATTGACAGCCCGCGTTATATGCATCAAAATCAAAATCCGCAATGAGGAAATCCGCAGAAGAACTAAAGTTGCCGACATAGCTCTCAAAATTAGCAAGTTGAAGTGGCAATGGGCAGGCCACATCGCTCGTAGAACCGATAACCGTTGGGGAAGAAAGGTTTTCGAGTGGAGACCACGGACTGGAAGACGCAGCGTAGGCCGGCCCCCCACAAGGTGGACCGACGATCTAGTAAGAATCACGGGGAGCCGTTGGGCGCAAACGGCTACTAACCGCTCGTTGTGGCGATCTAAGGGGGAGGCCTATGTTCAGCAGTGGACGTCCCCCGGCTGATGATGATGATGATGATGACGTTATATGCATGTCAAGGCGGTACAAAGTTCGGTGGGTCAACAAGTTAGTTATAAAAATAATTTGGTTTAAACCATTTGAATTAACGTATTAATGTGATCAGTTTTTACAGCGCAATAAATTTCGTAGCACAAAGTTAAATAGTGCCTCAATTATTCTTGGTATTCCTGAATTCTAGAAATAATTGCAGACACATTGGTTAGGAAAGACTAAATTTAGATGTACGTACAGCTTTACATGGCGGTGACTCCTGTATCAAAAGTTCGTGTTTGCACTGGATTTTATATAGAGCTTAACTTAACGAACATACATTATGTTAGTTTCTATTGTTCATAGCTTTAGTTATTAGTAGGCTGCTCAAGAATCAGATGGGCTTAGCTTATTTTACACAAAGGTTATATTGATGGTAAAGAAGAGTATGTAAATTATAAAAACCGGCCAAACACTCGCGCTCGAAGGGTTCCGTGCCATTATCTATAAAACCGGCAAAAAATCACGTTTGTTATATGGGATAATTGCAATGGGCAGGCCACATAGCTCGTAGAACCGATAACCGTTGGGGAAGAAAGGTTCTCGAGTGGAGACCACGGACTGGAAGACGCAGCGTAGGCCGGCTCCCCACAAGGTGGACCGACGATCTAGTAAGAACCGCGGGGAGCCGTTGAACGCAAATGGCTACCAACCGCTCGTTGTGGCGATCAAGCGGGAGGCCTATGTTCAGCAGTGGACGTTTTCCGGCTGATGATGAAGTTGACATTGTTTGATATAATAACTTAATTCGTCCCGATACCTGTCTGTTTCAGCTACTATCATGTTAATTCTATAACAATTGTTATTGATAAATTCTAAATATGACGTAACTTAGTGTTCTATAATGTACCTACAGTGAAAAATAAATGAAATGAAATAATCGAAGACTAATAAAATCAGATTGAACCTGTTAAAAATTATCGAAATAAACAATCTCCTGAAATTCTCGTTCAATAACTAGACAGAAATGTTTGCTGTTTCATCGCAATCTTTCGTCTTCCTGTCGGCTCGCCATCGGCGCAATTAGACACAGGAAGCTCCCTAATGACGTATACAGACTATTACGGAACCAATCTTTTCGTACACTTGTGCACGGCACTACGCTATACGTAGAGAGGGGTGACTTCCACCCTATCGAAGCTTTTACTGTTGTTATTGGCAGATATTTTAGGTACATAATACCTTCTTCGTTATTAGCCTGAATCTGTATAAAAGTAGTGTTTAATTGATAGAGCGAAGCGAGATCTCTAATGACTTAGTTGGGCTTGGGCAAATTCGGCTTTGTATGTATGTATGTATGTTTGTTTGTCCTAGGATAATTTTCGAAGCATTAATCCGATCATCGTGAAATTTGGTATATAAGTAGTTAGTGACGGCACAAATGGCTAAATGGTGTGACTAAATGGACTAAAAATGTAAAAATGTTGGGGGATTGTTGAGATATTGCGGTTCAAGAGGGGTAAAAAAAAATTAAAATAAGGCTATTGGGTCATTTGTAACATCAAATGAAAGGTCTTCATTAGTACATTTCAACCCTGTTTTTATTTTTAGTTTAGTCTGTGTAGTTTTTGAGTTATTAGCCATAATAAAAACAAAACTTAGACAAAATTCACAGGGTACACCAGTGACCCCACAATGATGAAATTTAGTATTCGTGTAGTTTTAGTGACACAAATATAGGCAAAATTCTGAAATCTAGAATCACTGCATTTTGTACCCCAAAAAAGATTAACCAACCATGAACTCCCGTTACCTGTAATTTGAATGAAAGTGTAGGTCAAGTTATTTGGTTATTATTTCGTGGCTCTTTTTTGATAGTCATAGATTACCTACAAATAATAATATTTTTGTTTTTATGGGAGACTCGCGAGATCTCAGTTCGGGGCGAACCACTAGTTATTATTTTTAATATTGTTAAAGCAAAACATTGCGGGGAACCCGCGGCCTGGTTGGCTTTGCACGTATTGGCCATTATAATTCCTATGAATTTAGCTAAGAGAACATATATGCCATTTACGAATCTGACCTTTTATCAGCTAGAGTTGCAATTTGCCTCAATGCGCAGTTTATATCATTTCCATCGTCTAATTATGTATATTAAATATATATTATATCAGCATCATCATCTCAGCCCGTTTGCACCCACTGTTGGGTATAGGCCTCCTCTTTATTATGCCATTCTTTCCGGTCCTTTGCGAGATATACATATATATAATATATCTATAATTATAATGTTTGTTCCAGGCCATACATTTTTCCAAGCGTTTTTATCAATCCGTTTCGACAAGTAGTTATGACGTGAAACTCACTTTGCGTTGGTAAATCGTCAAGCTTTTTTTCATCCATCCTCTTTCTACACTAATTATTTTAACTGTTAACTACAAATACCATCAATGCGGCTACTGAGATCTTAGGCCAAAAACCTCGTGTCTGTGAAGACTGGTTTGACGAAAATGATAATACATTGACAGTCGCCCTAGAAAAACACCGCCAGCTCCTTCGAAAGGGAAATCAGACAACTGCTTCTGAAAAAATAAAGGAGAGTACGAGCCAAATAAGGAGACTAACTCGAAACGCAAAAGATGAGTGGTGGCTGAACAAGGTTCGCTATATTCAGTGGCTTGCTGATTCGAATAGACTCGGCGATTTCTTTAACGAGATTAAAAAGTTAGTAGGAAGTCCACATCGAGTAAACGTACCACTGAAATCACTTTCAGGTACCCTCCTGGTAAGCAAAGGAGAAGTTCTTACTCGCTGGGCAGAACACTATAACAGCTTACTCAATGTGGATCGTTCTGCTGACATAAACTATTTAGCATCACTTCCTGCCTTACCACAAGCCGTAGATCTGGATCAGCCTCCTTCTCTTGAGGAAGTTATCATCGCCATCAAAGCGCAGAAAAACAATAAGGCTGTCGGCATCGATAACATACCAGGAGAACTAATAAAATATGGCGGAGATGAGTTGCACTACAAGATTTGGCAATTTTTCCAGCGCATGTGGGAAATGGAGTTCGTTCCTCCTAGTTTTGGCGTATCACTAATTTGCTCTTTGTATAAAAATAAAGGTGATCGATCTGTTTGCAACTCTTATAGGGGTATATCACTTCTGTCTACTCCAGGAAAAACTTTTGCCCGAGTACTCTTAAATCGTCTTATGGAGCTCTCTGAAAGTATATTGCCTGAAACGCAATTTGGGTTTAGACCCAATCGCGGCACATGCGAGGCCATATTCTCTCTTAGACAACTGCAAGAGAAAAGCAGGGAACAGTGTCAACCTCTGTTTCTCTGTTTTGTTGATCTGGAGAAAGCTTTTGACAGTGTACCTCGCGAAGCTTTGTGGATTGTGCTTTCGAAACTTGGTTGCACCGACAAATTTATACGCTTGATAAGACTTCTTCACGACAACATGACTTGTTGCGTAACCGTCAATGGTGAGCAGACAGAGCAATTCCCTGTCACTTGTGGTGTAAAACAAGGCTGTGTATTAGCACCCACTCTTTTTGCTCTGTACTTTTCCGTTGTCGTGAGGGAGACTTTACAAGCCAACACCGAAGGGATCCGCATACGTTTTCGCACAGATGGCAGTATCTTTAACCTGGCTAGGTTAAAAGCGCACACAAAGGTATCGTATGACCTCATTACCGAATTGATGTATGCTGATGACCTATGTTTCGTTGCGGAATCTTCTGAGGGACTCCAGGACTTGATGACTCGGCTTGACGCTGCGTGCTGTAGATTTGGCCTCAAAATTAATATTACAAAGACAGAGGTGATGGCCATGGACACTGTTAACCAAGCTCCACTGAATCTGCAAATCGATGGAAAGCCCATAAAACAGGTCGATACATTCAGATATCTGGGAAGCAGCATAACAACAAAATGCGACCTTGACTCGGAGATCAACAGCAGACTTGGCTCCGCTATGGCTGCTTTTGGTAAACTACGAGTCCAGGTATTTCGCTCCCATAACATCAAATTGAGTACCAAGATTAAGGTGTATATGGCTATTGTACTTCCTAACATCTTGTACTCGTCAGAGACATGGTGCCTGTATCGCAGACACATACGCACGTTAGACAGATTCCATCTGAAATGCCTCCGCGACATTCTTAACATCAAGTGGTCGGATCGGGTCCGTAATACCGATGTTCTACGACGGGCTAATGTCTGTGGCATAGAGGCATATTTGATGCGGCGTCAGCTGCGTTGGTGCGGGCACCTGTCTCGGATGTCTGATGAGCGAAGGGCGAAACGCATTTTCTTCTGTGAACTAGAACATGGTAAGCGGAAACGCGGAGGTCAGTTCCTACGTTTCAAAGACGTACAGAAGAGGCACATGAAGAGGTGTTGTATCGATCCGTCGCGCTGGGAGGCTCTCGCTGAAAAACGACCTGAATGGAGGCGTCATGTTCAGGACAAAGTGTACGAGTTTGAAGAAGAAAGGAGGCAAGAACTAGACTTAAAACGAGATCAGCTTAAAAGTCGACCGCCGGCTAATATCAATTACAACTACATTAATGGCGCCTTAACTTGTGTTCATTGTAACCGGACTTTTAGCGCAAAAATAGGGTACATCAGCCACATACAGGCTAAACACCTAGGCCAATAATCACAAAGTCAAGTCTCTGTAGCCGAAATCGGCTAGGAGGATTATTATTATTATTATTATTATTATTTGGACGCGGTTATAACTGACATAAATATGTTTTTTATGCCGAATTTAGTAACATCAAATTCAAAATTATTAGGAATGGAGTAACATTAAAAATACTTATACCCTAAACTTCACACCTAATATTACACACTATTGATACACAAGAGCGAGCGAGATACCAATATCATCGTCGCTTGTCCGACGTTTCATGACCCCGTCTGCCAGGAGTTGGCGTCTAGATTATTTTATACAAATAAACGCTATTGCTGCCTGTTATTCATGTTCTACAATAGCTACAATACAATGTTCCATGCCATGAATAGAATAACCAGACGCGTCAACTCCAATCAAAGAACGCGGCTGAATATTACTTATTCCGGGCTCCAGAAGTACTCGTAGGATTAGAAAGCTAGAGTCGAGTCTACCTCTTTAAAACTCCTTTGGTTTGTGAGATCACAATTTTGAAACTGGTTGAATTACTAATTATTCAACTTTCCTTAGTAAGTCTTTTTTAAGATAAAATGAGAACATGCTCTTATAGAAAATAACTATACTCAATACAAACAAAGACTTTTATTTACAATTTTATTGTGAATTTATTATACTACTAGCGGTTGCCAGCGGCTTCGCACGCGTGGTTTTCCAATAAAAAGTAGCCTATGTGTTAATCCAGGTTATGATCTACGTACATACCAAATTTCCATTGCAATCGGTTCAGCCGTTCCGGCGTGAAAGAGTAACAAACATCCATACATACAAACTTTCGCGTTTATAATATTAGTAGGATTCTACAAGCCTAATAATATATTGAGGCACCATTTACAATCGCTGTTAGTTTATGGATCAACATTTTTGGTAGTTTATGGGTAAACTTAAATTATATATATATATATATAGTTTATGGGGCCGAAAGGTTCTCGAGTGGCGGCCACGGACCGGCAAGCGCAGCGTAGGACGTCCACCCACAAGATGGGCAGACGACTTGGTAAGAACCGCAGGTCGGCGTTGGATGCAGGCCGCTTCCAACCGCAGTTCCTGGAGATCAATGAGGGAGGCCTTTGTCCAGCAGAGGACGTCCTACGGCTGATATGATGATGGGTCAACCCTTGGCATACCTTATGACTTTCTGAATACCGACTGTATACCTTAGACAGACATTTATTTGCTACCACAGCACACAAATTCACACAATACATTAAAAAAAGTATAACATTAAAGAGAAAGCACAAGTAAGAGAATGAAACAATAAATATACAATGTGTAAACATAACTCTATATAACACTCTCGGTGGTTACAACTCTCTATAACAGTTGCATTACTTCACAGACTATCTTACTAAGACGAGGCCTACGTTACAATGCATTGCGGTTATATCGGCGGAGGTAGAAATAGCTAACGATGGTATACTTCCTTGAACGAAATCTTTTGTAATGCATTCCTAATACTCTGATTACAGACAATAAGGCGTCATTAACCGCAATTATTTGTAATTTTCGAATCCATCTGGTAAATTAAACAAACTTAATTTCCATAAATGTATTTAATTAGCGTGGATACCTATACCAACAAATATTTACAAACGCTGTAATGGATCGTTCTTAATGACCCCTAAATTGAGGGCGGATGAATCTCGCAACCAAGTTTTTTATTTAAAAATTGAAAGAGCTGTCTTAGGGCCTGTGCAGGCGAGGGATTTTTGTCCGCGGACTATTTTATCCGCTAAAATAGATCGCTTACAACTGTATCGAGTAACGCAAACGAGGGATTAAAAGTACCGCGTACAAAAAGTCCCCCGTGACGACCTCCGTGGCGCAGTGGGCAAATACAGTGGGCGCAGTGGCTGAGACGCAGCAGGTAGCGGGTTCGATTCCCGATGCGGAACAAATGTTTGCATGATCTACAGATATTTGTTCCGGGTCTGGTTGTTTCTCCATATATTATAAGTATGTATTTAAAAAAATATAAAGAAAAGTATTCTATCAGTTATCTGGTACCCATAGTACAAGCTCTGCTTAGTTTGGGGCTAGATAGCGCTGTGTGAAATGTTCAGCAATATTTATTTATTTAATTGTAATAACTGAAGACATGCAGAGAGCGGACCGGACAAAAGTACGGGGGAGTCCCCGAAAAAAATTGAACTCAGTGTGACTAGGCGAAGCAACGCACATGGCAGACTTTAAGTCCTCGTTGTGCGCTCGAGAGTTACGTACGAATGCATGACGTACGTGTGCGTTGAGTTCGCGGTAAATCCGCGGCGGACTTTTTATTCGCGGAGCGAATCTATGAAAATCTGATGTATGTTCACAAAAATATTAATTTGTTTAAGAAAAATAGATAAACTCGCTGTTGCCCCTTGTAGACTCCATAAAGTTAGTAAATCGTTTAAAGGGCAAGGTGTTCGCTTTTATAACAAACTCCCAAGTGATGTACAAAGGTTGACAATTAACAAATTTAAAAACGCAATTAAACAAAATCTTTATAAAAAAGCGTACCATAAAATATCGGATTATTTAGATGATAGAGAAGTTTGGGATTGAAATTGCTCCAACTCGTTTAAAATGTTACAATTTAGACGTAATTTATTTTCTGTATTGTAATGTATTCTAAAAGGATCATTAAAAAAACAACCAGCCTTGTTTCTTGCCTTTCTTTCCTGGCTTGGTCGCGAGGCAGATTTAATGTTTTTGTCCTTGTGATTTTAATGAATAAAAGATTTTGACTTCGACTTTTTTCTCCGCCGCGGAGAAAAGTCCGTCGTCTGCGCAGGCCTTTATAGATTTTCTTCAACACTTCAAATAAATGGTCAAGCGCTTATCAAACCACGCACAGTGAAGGGTTCCGTAGCCAGTACGGTAATATTTTAGTCATATTATAATACAAAGTTAATTTTGCAGTTGATTTTGGTCATTTTGTATAAGCATTATAAAAAAAACTGTGCACAAACCGAACTTCAAACATAAGTTGGTCGACTATTGCTCATAAACTAGTAAGCCTACTCAACTTTGATAATTCTTGTTATCGTGGCGCAGTGGGCGAATAGCCGGCTGAGACGCAGTGTGTAGCGGGTTCGATTCCCGACGCGGAACAAATGTTTGCATAATCTACAGATATTTGTTCCGAGTCTGGATGTTTTTCTATTTATTATAAGTGTATATTTACAAAAAAAACAAGGTATATATGTATTCTATCAGTTATCTAGTTCCCATAGTACAAGCTCTGCTTAGTTTGGGGCTAGATAGCGCTTTGTAAAATGTACAACTACAGTATTATATACTACTATTATAGACACTTTTTAGGCATACATGAATATGTCGGCTAGTAAGAAGAAGGCTAGAAGGGTTCACACGACTATAACGAAAATGGCAATTCTGAGGCCCTATATTTCGTCGGGCTCTTGTATCAAATAAAAACACCGGACAAGTACGAGCGTCCTCCCTGAGTAACACAATAAATTAGGTTAAAAAAAACAAAGACGAAGCCGCGCGCGGCTTCTTGTAATGTTCGCTTTTTTGCGGGCGGTACAAACACGCCAATATGACGTCACCGCGCTCAGGTCCCAACTTATCGCGCACGGGTAATATATAGTTTTAATTTCAACTTGAAACCTCCACCCGTTCTCGAGATAAAGAGTCTTGACAGACAGACAGACTGACGGACAACAAAGTGATCCTATAAGGGTTCCGTTTTATCCTTTTGAGGTACGGAACCCTAAAAACTGTTGAGAAACCCTATAAAAAACGTGTTAAAAAGACCTACTCAACGACACACCACAAGATGCGTGAGTAAAAAAAATCACCTCCATTTTCCCTAAAGGTCTACGATATAACTACAAATTAAAAAAATACGTTTTATTATTTTTCTTGTGCTGTGAGATCTTGCTTCTTAACAAATTTAATAAATATATGTCAAAGGGAAGTACTGTATAGGTTTTGAGTTATTTAGGAGCAAAATATGCGGCATAAATGGCCGTATTGTTTTATTGCGTTGACATAGAGCCTTGTTTTATTTTACAGCTTCAAAGGACCAGAGATCTACGTATTTGATATTAATTTCAACTTGATATCTCCAAGCATGCCTCATAAAAAGGGTCTAGACACACGGACAGATAGACAGATTACAGACGGACAACGAAGTGATCTTATAAAGGTTCCTTTTTTTCTTTTGAGGTACGGAACTCTAAAAACCAAAACTGCATCACCTTTTAAACAAATTTTCATTATAATTGAATAGCTTTAAGCTTGTTTACAAAGTTTGTGTTTATTACGCGGTTCAAAATTAATATATTTTTTTATGTTGAAAAATTACTTTTAAACAAGAACTTATAACGGGATATCATAATTAAATGGTTAAAATATCGTGCTTGTGCTGTTGGCCGTTTAGGAGTTCCTTCATCTGGAGTCAATCCAGGTTGTAGAATCAGGTCATGCTTGCTATAAAAATGTATTGTCATCGGAACTGAACCAACATGTCAAATTTCAACTCCGTAGGTTAAGAGGAAGTGGTTCTTATTCAGCTCGCAAGATTTGATCTAAACCAACTAACGAAACATTCCAAGCTAAATAAAAGCTTGTAAAAATGAAGCCGTCTAGGTTTATTGTTATAACATTGCTAGAGTGCATGAAGCGAGTGTTTTGAAATTTCAGCGTGTTAGTTATTAACGTGAGTTAGTTTGTATGGAGGAGGAGCTAACAGCTATCACTCCTAAGAATATTCAACAGTTTTTAGCAGCTGCAGGACTTAGTGGTGAACTTTAAACGCTCCCATAACCTAGGGGCGACACAAAAACAAGTGGCGATCACAATAGGCGAAATTAAATCCGCAAAAGCTAATCAAAAAATAACAAAATAGATTGTATGTCTGTCAGTCTGTCCGACCAGTTACTAGCTACGAAATACTAGCTGACAAATCCGCAGCTTCGCACGCGTAGTTTTTCAATGAAAACATTACCCTCCTTCTGCACAGTTGGGTGTAAAGTAGCCTATGTCTCAACCTAGGATAGGTTGAGACATGGCCAATAAATCCATTACCATAAAAAATTTACAAAAAATAAAAACGGAATCTAAATGTACTAATGAATACCTTTCATTTGACGTCCTTTTTAAGCTAATAGCCTAATTTTCATTTTTTTTACCCCTCTTGAACCCAATATCTCAACAACCGACAACATTTTTAGCTCATTTAGTCACACCAAAATTGTGCCATCACTACCTACCTATGTTTTAAATTTCACGATGATCGGATCAACGCTTCGAAAGTTATCCACGGACAAACATACATACATACAACGCCGATTTGCCCAAATTATGAAATCAATTATGATCAATTATGAAAAATATAGCCAGTATAATTATATAAAGAATATATAACTAGGCCCCTACAAATGTATAGATTTTATTAACTTTTACCTCGTCAGTTGAAACGGTCTGTCCGCACGTGGTTTTTATATGTGGGAGTTTACTGTAGGGTTGTGCTTAGCATTTCAAGCGACTTTCTTGTAATTTTTAGCAATTATATTTGGTGCATGTTCACCATACAGATAGGTATTCAAATCAGATTTTAAATGACTTTTCATTACTTTTAAACGGTCTATATTTTGTAAATAATATTTAAAGATAGCTATATTTTGTTTTTTTTTATTCTTGTAAATCTAGATTTATTGATAATTAAGAAAGTTTTAGTTTCTCGTTTCGTTAGGGGACGTCCACCAGCGAGATGGGTCTACGACATCCATAAGACCGTGGGTCGTACGTAGTTCAGACTGGCACAGAATCGGAAAGAATGGCAAAAACAAAGAGAGGCCTATGTCCAGCAGTGGGTAGACATGGGCCAAAAATGATAATGAAAGTTGTATGCGAATGACCATCCGGTTAAGTAGTGGTCAAGCGCAATAAAAGATGATACATTCGCGCAAAGAGCAGCCGTGACAACCAAATGACGGCACATCAATACTAACAGGTGAATTGCTACGTTGCGGGAGTCAATGAATTAACGGAGAGTGTGGGGGAGGGGGCGGTCACAGTGTCGCTTCTGAATTACTAATAGTTATTATTCTTAGGTATAACATTACTTCAACATTGATTTAAGATCGGTTCTAAGTCGAGGAAGCCAGTCGTGTCATACTGTTTTATGTCAACAGATACCACCATCGAGGGGTGATGTTATCAACCTTATTTACACACATTTGTAGGCGCCTCCGCGAATAAAGGGACGATCTAACTTGACATGACAGTAATAAACCTAACGCCTTTAGGGGAACTGAAAGATAATCGAAACCGTGATACATTTAATAAATTCATCGAAAAAATTCTATACTTATGCGATTCTACGTCACGCGATCTCTGATAGGTAACAAATTAGAAAGAAAACTTTGCAACGGCGGCTCGGCCCGCTCTTTTGCGTATTTATTATCATTACCAGAATAAGAAGATCTCTTTCTTGTCGATTCTTTTTCTTTTGTGGCTATGAACTGTTGGGGTCCAAGGTAGGTGGTCTTGTTCTGAAATCTGTTTGTGCTAAAGTCGTCACGTGCTCCCGCTGATGAGTCTTAGACGTGATATCACTCAGTTGTACGTGACTCTCCTTTTTATTCGAGTTCTCGCGCTTGGAACTAGGTGCGTGCGGAAACATCTTTGCACTAAAGTTTCTTCATTTTAATTTAAGTTTTATCAACTAATTTATATTAGGCTCGTCAATTTTGATATCTCCTATAGGTTATGTTGATAGATTAGATAAGTTCGGTGGATTTCCTTTAAGTAGCACATCATACAGGACAGCTATCCAAGGTGTTCGTGGCCTAAACACTCCGACGCTACAACTATATTGGCCATAGAAACTTCAACATAGTTCGATATAATGATTCAATTAACTTTTAGTTAGCTCCATCACAATCCACTTTTAAGTTTTCTTCAAAAAGACTTAATTACGAAAATGAGAAATGGAAAAAGTTCATTTCTGGCATCCATCGAGTTGTGACCAAAAAATTTTAATGAAGTCTGTAATAGCTGCCTCTTTTATGTCTTGAAAATTAATTTCTTCCTCGATTTTGAATACAAAAAGTGTTTCTAAGGAAAATTTGCAATTATGTTCCATTATCGTTTCAAAAAGATATTTTTTACTTTGTTCTTATACCAAACTGCCCATTACTAATGGAATATGAAAACCTAGCAACATAATAGAAAGTAAATACAAAAAGTCAGATCAGATCATTTTGCATCAGATTGCAAGGAAAATTTAGCGTGCTATAAATAAAATTTGATGCAATAACAAATGATAAAAGGGAGCTAAAAGTAAAGAAAAAAACGCCCAAGATCCACTCGACAGTGGATCGAAATAGATGCCGTGTTGACTGAAAAACTGTGTCAACGATATACACCGAACGAAGCAACATCCTACACAAAAGTCCAGCCTACCAAAAATCTAGAATATTTTACACATGTAAAATCGGTGTTAAAAAACCGGTCGTAATACCGGCAAGCTGCGTCGCGACCACATTAATAATTTATCAGCCGCATGACGGCTGTTTGCTAATAAAGCGTGGATTCGCTTGGAAATATTAATAAAAGCAGCTTGCCACCGGAACTCGGGCTGTCGGAACCGGCGGCACGGCCGGCCGCTCAGTGACAAATGACCAGATGCAGCTCCGTAGTTTCCATTTGAATTTAAACAAATACCTATCTACCAATGGTTTTAGGCAACAAAACTGTTGGAGTTAATAATGTTAGAGCAATCAGCCATATGGCATGCCCATTGCCACTTCAACGTGCTAATCTGTCAGGCTATGTCGGTGACTTGAGTTCTCCCACGTATCTTCTCATTTCTGATTCGATCCCGTAGAGAAACCCCGAGCATAGCCCTCTCCATAGTTCGTTGAGCGAGTCTGAGCTTATTATGAAGCATATTTATGAAGTGGCAATGGGCAGGCCATATATCGCGCAGGACAGATGGCCGATGGGGCCGGAAAGTTTTCGAATGGAGGCCACGGACCGGCAAGCGCAGCGTAGGACGTCCACCTACAAGATGGGCAGACGACTTGGAAGAACCGCAGGTCGGCGTTGGATGCAGGCCGCTTCCAACCTCAGTTCCTGGAGATCAATGAGGGAGGCCTTTGTCCAGTAGTGAACGTCCTACGGCTGATATGATGATGATGATGATGATGAATCAGCTATCTCAAATCCACTGTTGAGCATAGACCTCACCTATAGATTTTCAGAGGGATCTTGTGCGGTCTGCTACCAACGGCTCCCAGCAACTTTTATTAGCTCGTCATTCCATCTAATGGGGATCCTTTTACGCTGTTTTTTCTGCCCCAACGGTCGGCAGTTCTTCAAGCTTTTTTCCCGCCCCACTGCCTTTAGTGTCACTGACTTTGGTTTATCTATGAATCTCCTTATTGCTGGTTCGATCTCAGAGTTACACGTAATGATTTATAAAATTATATTCTTACTAGAACTTTAAAATTAAATGAAATTTATTTACTAGAATTATGGTACGTAAGTTGTTACAGATAGGTTTCACATACTTCACCGATAAACGGCGTGCAAATAATTGGTATTTGAATTTTAAAACATTAACTTTACGAATTAAATAGATTTTCTAATAAACATACATGACCATAAAATACATACATACTGTCACGCCTTTATCCCGGAGGGGTATGCAGAGACCACAGATAATTAATATAAATAGATCATGGAATAATATATGAATCAAAAAATAATATAATAATTATAAGTAAAAATGTCAAAAAGTCATGTAATAAGAATCATTAACTATACATTTGTCAACTATAGTGTGACCATTAGTGCTGTGCACTCCCTGAGGTATGCGCGCGGAAAGACGGGGGGGAGAATCGGCTGCTGCGCTCTGTCACTGAGCGCAGCAGCCGATTCTCCCCCCCGTCTCGCCGCGCGCATACCTCAGGGAGTGCACAGCACTAATGGTCACACTATAGCCACTCGTACAGCACATTTATTCGCTTTGTCAAAATTTAAAGCCATCGTTAATATTATATGTATGAAATGATGATCCTGGTAGCTACAATACTCGTACCTTGATTGTGACAAAAGGCATACCTAGTTTCCATTTATCGCTCTAGTTCCCATATTATCCAAGAGTCGTAAATGTAGGGGTCGATATCGGATTTAATAGTTATTATTGTTGGTGCTCTGTCCTTTTGGTTTATAGCATCTCTAACGTTCACTACGTGGATCTAAAGATTGGGGGAATACGAATATCAGAAGACTTCAAAATAAAGTTTGTGATTAACTTAGTTCCGCTCGGATCATTATATTATATGTTGGTGTTGATTTAGGCATTTTTTTTGTAAACGCTATACTTAAAATTATTATTTTCATTTCATTTAAGCGAACTTTAATAACGATTTTTATAATCCACTAGAAACCCTAATAGATTCGCCATCTCCGTTTGTCTGTCTGTTTGACCGTCTGTAGTTAGTCTGAGACTGTTAATGCAGTAACGCTGAAATTCGGCATGTAGATACATTTTGGTGTTGCCTAGTAAGTTGTGAAATAAAAACTGAAAACCCTTGTATTTTTAGGGTCTCCTACATGTTAGTTGAGTGTCATTTTTTTTACTCGCGTCGTGTGCGAACGCTTTTTTGACACAGTATTCACGTTACTCAAAAAATAAAGTTTAAAAGTGAACATTTTTGTAATAGTAATGTGATAATACTATCAATTCTAAAGGAAAACAAAAGCTATGATACCATTTTTCTTACAGTTAACGTTATCAAACCTCTTATTCAATCCAAAACAAGATTATGTTACAAATTCCTGAGCCTATTGCTCCTGACGCAGGCCTCACTGATTTATCATTCGGTAGACATTACAAGTCTCAAAAGAAAATATATGTTCTCTTTGAAGCGTAGAAAGATGGGTAATTTCCTTGAATTTATGATCGTATCTGCGTTGAAATTGCGGGGTTGAAAATTTGGACGTAAAAGTGTAACAAACATTGTATTAATGTATATGGGCCGTTAGTGAAGTCATAAGAGTGGGTCATAATTCGGTCGTATTGCGATGAAGGAGTAAGTGGCTCCTTTTCATAGAATTTCATGATATGGAGATTTATATCGATGTATGAAAAGGTGTCAAAGAAAGACCAAGATCTGTACATACTACTGGGAGCCGATGGGTGCAGTCCGCACAATATCGATCGATCTGGAAATCTATGGGGGAGGCCTATATTCAGCAGTGGACGATTAATTGGCTGATATGGTGATATAATTATTATTCTGAGGATAATCTTCTAATAATATGTTAGGGAAAAAGTCTTTTCGCATTATAGTATGTATGAACTTGAAATAAAATCTCTTTGACTATACTGTTTGTATCGGGCTGATTTTGGTATCATTCAAAGTTTAAATTTTAAAGAAGATAATTCCAAATTCAAATTAGGTAAATGTGTGATTTTTGTTTTTCGTACTGTAAAGATAAGTGAATCTAATGAAGAAATTAAATACATTTTAAAATTTTACTACAAAAAAGGTAAAAATGCAACGCAAGCCGCGAAAAAAAATTGTGATATTTAAAGACCTAGTGCAGTGTTTGTGAGAGTAGCACAAATTTGGTTTAAGCGTTTTCAACCCGGAAATTTTGATGTCAAAGATGCACGTCGCTGTGGTCGCCCTATTACGGATAAAATTGATGTCATTATTGAAAAAATGGAGCAAGATCGGCATTTTAGTAATTACGACGTAACTGAAGAACTAGGAATTAACCACAAAACCGTTTTGGCGCATTTGAAAAAACTGGGTACACAAAAAGCTCGATATTTGGGTACCTCACGAGCTCACTGAAAGAAAACTAATGAACCGTGTACTCATTTGTGATTTTTATAACGACGTAATGAAACCGAACCATTTTTGACAAAGCTGATAACTGGTGATGAAAAGTCGATCACGTACGACAAAAACGTATGAAAAAGGTCGTGGTCAAAGGCCGGGCAGGCTTCACAGACTGTGGTGAAACCCGGGTTAATTCGCAACAAAGTGATGCTGTATATGTGGTGGGATTGGAAGGGCATTATTCATTATGAGCTGTTACCACCAGGCAGGATCATCGATTCTGAACTCTACTGCGAACAACTGATGAGAATTAAGCGAGAAGTTGAGAGAAAGCGGCCGGAATTAATCAACAGAAGGGGTGTGGTTGTTCATCATGATAACGTCTTTAGCCACTCAGCTAAAATTAAGAGAGTTTGGCTGGGAGATGTTAATGCATCCGCCGTATAGTCCTGACCTTGCACCTTCAGATTTCCACCTGTTTCGGTCTCTTCAGAATTATTTGGGCAGTGTTAGGTTAACATCACGAGAGGACTGCCAAAACTACTTGTCGCGGTATTTTGATCAGAAGCCCCAAAATTTCTATAGGAATAGAATCATGTCCCTACCTACAAGATGGCAAAAAGTTATCGAACAAAATGGTACCTACATACTTTAGTTAATGTAAATAAACAATATTAAAAAATGTTTAGAGTTTTCTTAAAAAATGCGAAGAAACTTTTTCCCCAACCTAATATATAAAATTCTCGTGTCACAGTGTTTGTTACAATACTCGAAACGGCTTGACCGATTCATATCAAATTTAATATGTATATTCGGTAGGTCTGAGAATAGAACGTAAACTATTTTTCATCCTCCTACCTCCATCCCCTATTTTTTTATCGCATTTTTAGTATTTTTGTATGAACAATATCCATATAATTTAATCGTCGTTCATTGACTCGAAGACATTTACATGAAGTGTCGCGTCACTTTGATATTTCATTCTGTATTTGATTTCTTTGATAATTTATATATTATAACTACTATAAATTTGCAATGGCAGTTATGTTGACAAGTCTGTTTTACGTGATAGTTTATCGAAGAGTAAACTCGTATTCCTTTGATTAGTTTATGCTAATTAAATGCGTTTCTTACGGCAAAATAAACGGAAAAAACATAATGTAATACTCAGTACAGTAAGTATTATTATTGATTCCGCTATGTCTATTCTCATGAATGATATATCCATTATACGTTCCATTAATTATTATGTGTATTACAAAGCAATTAATGTCAGTTTACTTTGAACCAACAATCATTTGCATGTCCAGCAGATTGATAAACATTGTCTATAAATTTTAGCAATACAATAAATAAATAAAATAAATAAATATAGTAATTACACACAGCGATATCTAGCCCCAAACTAAGCTTGTACTATGGGAACTAGATAACTGAGAGAATACATAAATACTTTTTGTTTGTAAACACATACTTATAATATACTAGCAATCTGCAATCTGCAGCTTCGCACGCGTAGTTTTTCAATAAAAACATTACCCTCCTTCTGCGCAGTTGGGTAACAAATAGCCTATGTCACCCGGGGATAGTGTAGCTTCCCAACAGTGAAAGAATTTTTAAATCGGTCCAGTAGTTTCGGAGCCTATTCAATACAAACAAACAAATATTTCCTTTTTATAATATTAGTATAGATAGCCAATCATCCAGACCCGAAACAAATATCTGTGGATAATGCAAACCTTTGTTTCGCGGCGGGAATTGAATCCGCTACCTCCTGCGTCTCAGCCGGCTATGCGCCCACTGCGCCACGGAGGTCGGCAATGATTTTTATTTTGCAATTAAATTTTAATTTAATAACATATTCATAAAAAAATCAAACATAGAAAAATCACTGCTTAACCAACATAGACTTCCCCATAGATTTCCAAAGTGAATAATTTTTTGCGGCCTGTACGTATCGGCTTCTAGCAACCTTAATTATGTCCTTTAAAAAAATTATGTCTTTACATAAAATACACCTGTCTATAAACGTATTGATAAACTATCAAATAAGATAGACTAGTGGCTCGCCCCGAACTGAGATCTCGCGAGTCTCTCATAAAAACAAAAAAAAAATTATTTGTATTCGTTGACTATCAAAATAGTGCCACAACATAAACAACCAATTAAGTTAACCTGCAGATTCATTCAAATTACAGGTAACGGGAGTTCATGTAATTTGGTTACTCTTTTTTGGTGTAGAAATGGCAGTTATTATGGATTTCAAACTATTCCGTATATTTGTGATACTAAAGCTAGAGCATACCAAAGTACTGTGCAGCTGAGCACCCATCAGCACTGTGGGGTCACTGGTGCATCCTGTGAATTTTGTCAAAGTTCAGTTTTATTATGGCTAATAACTTAAAAACTTTAAGGTTTAAGTTATAAATAAAAAATGGAAATATACCCACAAAGACCTTTTATTAGACGTGTCATTCAACCGGATAATCACATTTTGTTTTTTTTTGCCCCTCTTGATATCTCAACAAACCCCCCACATTTTTAGCTCATTTAGTCACACCAAAACTGTGCCAACATTACCTACCTATATACCAACTTTCACTATGACCACGAATACGGATAATTCATTCACCATTCGGATCCGGATTCACGCTTCGAAAGTTATCCTCGGACAAACAAACATACATACAACGCCGATTTGCCCAAGTTGATTTGGAGATCTCGCTTCACTCAATCAATAATAAGACAACCGCATCTAAAAATTAGAACTATTGACACATTAAATAAGTAAACTAAGAATATATTTATTAGGTAAAATAAAAAAAAAACAAAAATTCTTTATTTTCTCTGTCATGCTTTACAATAAATGGCGCCCTACTTGCCAAACTAAGTTTGTGAAAAACTTGTATCTTGGCAATTAGTGCTCTTACTTATGGTTGTCTACTTACAGAGATGTGAACTACTTGAAAAATCTAATTAAATATTACAGTGTGTGTGTGTGTGTGTGTGTGTGTGTGTGTGTGTGTGTGTGTGTGTGTGTGTGTGTGTTTGTGAGTGGTAGTGTATTACCTTAAATAATTATTTAAAAAGTTCTTCGGTTTCAGTATATGATAAAACCTTCAGCCAGTTAGTTATGAAAATATATTATATTTTACGTTCTAATTCCACAATAATAAGAGCGGTCGGGGTACCGCCAATACACCGCCAGTGCTCTACGTGCACATTAAATTCATCGGAAACCCGTATGAGTATCGAAGTGGCCGAGTCAGCTTCCAAAACGGTAATACAAAAGCAATACCCAACACTTCCAGCGAAAGCCATAACATAACAAAAGCGGGATATTTTGTAAACATTTTACTACGACCCAGTCTGTGACGATATTGTGGACGCCGTCGTTGCAAAATGACAGTTTTTACTGCCTTCCACGATATCGCTGCTCCGAGTCTCTGAGGCGTTTCAAAGTCATAGTTGCCTTGTGATATCGGTGTGTTGAACTAAAAATATTAAGGGAAATTCACAATTTATCACTTTATAGGAGACACTAGGTACCAGAGAGAAATGTTTTGTGTAAACATACAAAACTATTTTGTCACAGTCACTTAGTCACAACGCTATAAATTCCGTGAAAAATACCCGTAGGTAGAGGTAAAATAAAAAAAACGAGTGTGCTTTAGACCAGACGATTGAAATAAAACTTCTTTTTCAAAATAATAATTTATAAAATTGTTCAATTACAAAATTGTCCACATGTCTGTAGGTCGATCAGTATCTATGTTCATTCTCACTCATACACTCACTCACTCTTCTTTGTTCACTCGCACATTATTCGAACGCACATTTTAAAAATATTCGAAAGTAAATCTCTATCTTTCTATCTTCGCTCACTTATTTGACCCCTCTCAACTTCCGTTCGTATCGCATTCTCCAGCTCACTCCCCAAGTCAAGCGTGCTTAAAGAAGTTTACTTCAAAAATATTGCATTTTATACAAGAAAACGAACAGTTGGATTCATCAAAGAAATGGCGTAGCCGAAACACCTAGCCGTCCAGGTTTCAACTTTTTTCCAAACGCCGGAAGAAAAGTAAAACTTAGACCTACTGGTAAATACCTAGTGTGCCACTTGGCAACGCTGAAATGATTGAAGTGTATTCAAATCTTTTCTCTATTCAACAAATACTTTTATAAGGAACTTTATAAAATAGAAAAGAGTTGGGGAAAATGATGTTTAAATGTTTCCACAAGAGTTGTTCCATTCTGCCTCTGGTTGCTCGTTAAGGTGACATAACATCGCTTTAGTTGCCTCTACCCCACCATATTTCCGGGTAAACTGCAATTTCCCCTCTTAGGCATGTTATGGGAATGCCCTAAAAGTATTAAACTTGGATACTTAAGTTCTGCCTGGTAATGTTAGTTTAATTTCAGTTTGTTTTATAAAAAGAACCATTTGAACGTAAAGGCGGTTTTTGAACTGGGATTCTACAAATAAATTTAGTATTTTATTAATACTAGTGAATATCGAAAGGATTTGACAAAACAAACCAACAACCGAACCAAATGGTACAATATCGTCCTGTCAGTATATTGATCCAGGATTCACGTCTTTTTAGGGTTCCGTACCTCAAAAGGTAAAAAAAGGAACCATTATAAGATCACTCTCTTGTCCGTCTGTCCGTCTGTCTGTCTGTGTGGCACCACCGATTTTCTCAGGAACGGATGGACCTAGCAAGTTGAAATTTATACCAGATACTGAGGTGTATAGTCCTTATTAGGTGTATAAAAATCAAGGTCCTGAGTCAAATTTAGATATTGGCGAAAATTTGTAAGTACCAAAAGTAACCTTAATTTTCAACTTATTGAATTTTACGGAATTTTCCCTTTACTTGTACTGCAAGACCTTGCTTTTAACCTAAATTGACAATTCTAGATCAACCGGGTGGTAGTTCCCGTTGACCTAGAATCACGAAATTTGCCAAAAAGCAAGGTTTTACAGCACAAATAAAAGAAAAATTTCAAAAAATAAAAATAGTTGAAAATTAAAGGGTGTTTCCATCTACATACATAGTTGACGCCAATTAAGATAGTCCTCTGAGTTGTATGGGCGCTCATACAATTTAAAGGACTAGCTTAATCGGCACCAACCTTAAATAAGGTAAAAAAATAAATATGTGCCATTGAATAAAATAAATATTAAAGTGGGGCTCCCATACAACAGACATCATTGTTTTTATAGATAATGGTACGGAATCCTTCGTGTGCGAGTCTGACTCGCACTTGGCCGATTTTTTAATCTTATTCATAATTGTCAAAAATTTGTTTAGATGTGTATTTTTCAAGTCATGGCATGAAAATCCAAAAAAAAACTAGCACTGTACTAAAAAGTATTGTGTAGTAAAAAACTAGAATTAATTTATCGGATAACCAAAAAAAGTTTTAGAACAAACCACAGCAAATAATACTTCCAAAATCAAAGCAATAATGAAACGAACAAGTTTGTTTGAGTTTCGCGCTCTATATTTGGCCATTATCCCAATTGTTGATATTTCTTTTTATTTTACTTATAATAAAAAAGGCTAACGGATTGATGGATCGTGTGAAAGCTGAGTACTGAGATGGCTGATAGTGGGATATAGAAAAATAAAGCATGTTGTGGACTCCCCAACTGCAAGTTTGATTATGGAAGGTCGTTATTAAAATACACAGAAGTCTTGAAGAAGTTTTAGCTAGTTCTGAATCATTAACTAAAACTCATTCAGTTATTTCAAAATATACGCAGAGGTATCAATTTCAAGTTTGAATGCATATTCGATTTTAAACTAGAATAATTAGTTTCAGACAAGCAACGGTGTATCCCAGCGGTCTAGTTACTATCCGGTACTTGCAAAGTTATTCGTGTCACTTCACATTTCAGGAGTTGGTGAAACGGAGCAAGTTGAAGTGGTTAGTTGACACTTTGTTGCAAGGTCTTCGGAATGAGGTGGTACTGTCTGCGACAGTATCGCAACTTTGTTGTAACATTAGTGATAAGCTCGCGAACTAATGCAACTAGGCTCCACTTCCGAATCCTCTGTTTCATTTGCTTATCTTAAGTAGACTCCCGTTCCGGTAAATGCCTTCTCGCTAACTTTTAACGTTGTTCAATGTTGATAGTAAACTATTTAGCATAGACATATGGCTGTGTTGCACTTTTTTTCAAACTCAAAAAATGGTAGGGCTAAAAGTTGTTTTACAAGAAACCCGTCAGCAACTTTGTCGTCTTATCTTTTCCAAAGTCAAAATATCCACAAAACTTTTTTTCTACCTTTTACAAATTCCGCAACTGTTTCAAACTGTATACTTGTGGTGGTTAAGTACTTCGGTTATCAGTTTGAAAATAGTTTACTTGTTTCAGGAGGTGTTGAGGTGCCAGAATTCGGTGAACACATCACAAATCTAACAGTTCCTATTGGACGAGACGCGACCTTCGAATGTATAGTGGTCAACCTTGGAAACTATCGGGTGAGAAAATGACTACCCCTATTACTCCGACAATCTATCGTACAAGACAGTTCGAAGTTAATTTGTTAACCGAATAAAGTTTCAATCTAAGCGCTATTGAAATTATTGTATTGTATTTTTTTTGTAAGTATTTTGAAAACATTTTCCTTTATTTTTTGTCAATATTAATTTTCTGGTTTTTCAGCTTATCTACACTAATTACAGTTTATGAACCATAAAAATGGATCAACATTTATTTATAACTAAGGTAGCCTTTGCTACGGTTTTGAAGCTTTAGAATGTTAGCCAATTCTTTAGGACCCACGTCGGGGTCAATATAACAAGCAAACCGTTTGAAATTTTGCATATTAATTTGGCTATGGCGGGCCAAAATTCCTAAACGCGGGTTTCTTTTGAACTTTATTGGAAAAGTTCGTTCGTAAGTTTATCGTCAGTTAAATCTACCACTTGGCTGGACATTAAACAAAAGGAATGAGAATAAAAATAAAACAATTATTAATGAATTATTTAAAAGTTTTAACAGCTTGAGACCGGAATTGCTCCAACTTGAACACAAAATATAAATAAATGTAACAATTTAAACATTTCATTATTATAGTATTGTATTCATTTATTTCAACAATAATAATCCATAATTACAATAATAATCACCATAAATTAATTACAATTAAAATAAATTACATAAATTAAATTAAATTAAATTTAAAAAATAAATAAAAATTATGCATCGGTGTGCGCACATGCTGGAGCAACCCACCGGACGAAGTGTGTCCATATAGGGACACACACCGCCCTGCCACAGTTTGTAGGATGGTGTTGAGGCTGGCTCTCGTCCTGTTCATCAGAGATGTTGTTTTCTTCCGAATGACGGCATGAAAGCCATCAGTTCGGTTCTGAGCAATACAAAAACGGGGGAGCCTCAACATCATCCTAAAAGTATTGATATAGTGGACTCGTAGGGCATCCAGCAATTTTATGGAGTAGTTTACCCATAGATTACCCGTGTTCAGGCTCTGACAATATGCCTTAAAAGTGTGACTTGGAAAATTTATTAGAAAAATTATTTATAAAATGACGATTCAAAATGATCCATAAGATTTAATTTAATAAACATAACAAAACACAGCACAGTAGGTACACAGTCTCTTTCTCTCTCTCTGTGTGCATCAACCTTTCTTCAATGTAGAGGGTTGTGACCGGATTGCATGACTTTATCTATAACGATCTTTTTCAAATTTATTCGATTGCTGTGACGAATAACGTTACTTTATATACAACTAAAAATAACAAATGTGATGATGTTGATGATATTGATCGATATCTCAGGTCGGTTGGGTGAAAGCTGACACAAAAGCAATCCAGGCAATCCACGAGCATGTGATCACCCACAATCCCCGAGTGTCAGTGTCTCATAGCGACCACTCCACTTGGTATCTGCACATCAAAAGCGTCCAGGAAGAAGATAGGGGCCAGTATATGTGCCAAATCAATACGGACCCAATGAAAAGTCAGGTAAGAAACTAAATTGTTTGACTGCTTATACATTATGCTTACTTGATGCAAAAATAATATTATACGTAAAACTATCACTTTGATTTAATTGATTTTCTTCGTAGTTACCTTTAGTTTATAATAGTGAGGATTTTCTTGTGTAAAACCAAAAGATGGCAAGTCCAAACTCTCAAAATACCAAAACACTACTAGCTGCTACCCGCGGCTTCGCACGTTTGAAATTTCTCATCCCCATGGAAACTTTGGGATAAAAACTATATAAAACACTATTGTCAAAGTGACGCGAACTTCGTGTAAATGACTTCACGTCAATGAACGACTTTACTTTACGACCTATTCTCATAGACAGAGTGTTTTTTTTTAACTGTAACAGTACGGCAGCACCCATAACCAGAGGAGATACAGGTGCAGTTTCTTTTTAAACATCAGCTCGTTTTCGAAGAAAAACATTTTGGCATTAAATTTTTTTTGGTCAAGTGTGATTTAGCGCCTTAAAATGAATCAAGTTGGTAATTTTTTTTATTGATGCCGATCGATGCAGTCCTTTGTAACGATCATTTTATTGTATCGGATGAAAAAAATCTGAGCAGCGGAAAATAGTCAAATTTGTTAAAAAGTATTCTCATACAACAGGATAAACAAATTTCCTTCTACAAACATTTTATTAGATTCTAATTGCACATTAAAGAAGTATTAATACTGTAGCGATTAAG
Source organism: Philereme vetulata (assembly GCA_918857605.2). NCBI lineage: Eukaryota > Metazoa > Arthropoda > Insecta > Lepidoptera > Geometridae > Philereme > Philereme vetulata. The sequence continues at coordinate 6,054,794 of OU975448.1, read as the reverse complement.
AAGTTTAGGAACTCCATGCTCTCATGAGCAATTCCAAAACATTTCGTATTTCAGAACAATTTTGAATTTCGAACATGGTTCTTGCACCTGTCGGACTTTTATATCAATCATTGCATCATCTTATTTGTCCTATCATGGTATTGTGAAATACGCAAAAAGTAGACTTGATTGAAGCATACTTTTTATGAGAATACTTTTTATCAAATTCGACTAACTTCCGCTTTTTAGATTTTTTTTATCCTATACAATAAAATGATCCTTACAAAGGACTGCATCGATCGGCATTAAAAAAAATTACCAACTTGATTCATTTTAAGGCGCAACACACACTTGACAAAAAAAAATTAATGCCAAAATGTTTTTCTTCTAAAACGAGCTGATGTTTTAAAAGAAACTGCACCTGTATCTCCTCTGGTTATGGGTGCTGCCGTACTGTTACAGTTAAAAAAAACACTCTGTATACCAAATAAAAACATATATTAAAATCGGTCTACCCATTTCGGAGGAGTGCGACCACTAAAACCGTGACTCGAGATTTTTATAATAGAGATTTTAATCTTCAAAAGTGTTTCAAAGTTTTGTGAATTATTTGCTGTCTTATCGTAGTCTCGGGTACTATTTCAGCCTTCTAAAACTATCCACATGAGCCAAGTTGTTTATTTTGTCTACGTGCAATAAATATTGCAACTGCAGTGGCCTACAAAACATTATGTTCGTAACACTGCGAGTTTTCTAAATGATTATCCTAACATTCACTTTGTTAGCGCACTACATTTTTGTTCCTATTTTTGCACAGACCATTTTGATCACGAAGGTGACTAGCGTGAAATATATGCTCGTTCTGTTTTTTTTTAAAAATAGATTCCAAATTACCTTGCTGAAAGATCATATAATTTCTCACCTGACAGACAAAAGCCTTTTCTACGCAGGTGTGAAGTACTGATCAGGATAGCCGCAATGCGTAACGGCAAATTCTATTCAGTGAATTTAATAAAACTCTGAAATACTGTCAGGAATATCAGTCGATAGCTGTTCGCAAACAGTTCAGTTCATCGGCGAGATAAACCGGTTGGAATCATCGTTGTTATGGGTTATTTTTATATATTTTTTCAATGAAGTACCTCATATTGATTTTACTCATAATTATCTTATTAATTTAGCCTGGCGCAAGCGTGAATACATTTATAAAAAAAATACTTTAATTTGTAAATGTGTCATGAGTTTTGTTGGAGCTATAGTATCTATGTCAGTATAACGCACCTGTACATAAGAGCCTTAATAAAGGTAACACATAGGACATATAAAAGGTCCAACGTACAGGGTACAATCATGTCAGTGACGGCGAGCACTCATCTCATCCATTACCCCTAACGTCCAACAGAATTGGGGGGGTGACTTGATGGAATTCAATTTCGACAATTTGCTACTTTCTGAGATAAAAGTTTTGTTCCTTTGATACAGACTAGTTTTAGACAATTGGCTTGTGATTTAAGGCCCATTTATAATACGACGTAAACCCAACCTAACCGGTTAAGATACGTATAGTAAGTGTTCTTTCACAGTACGTGGGAATAAAGCAGAAGGGACTACAGTATTTGGTTCTTCAAAAAGAGCGTTTTAAAAATGTTAAAGGGTCGGCAACGCGCGAGTAATGCCTTTGGTGTTACCAACGTCCATAGGCTACGGTAACCGCTTTCCATCAGGTGGGCCGTATGCTTGTTTGCAAACTTAGTTGTATAAAAAAAGGATTACCTTAAGGCCTAGCTTTCTTGTCATTTGAGTTACCTATTGCCTCACAGGAAATGGACCTGGATGAGTCCCAACGGTTCCACGAGAAATGAGATTGATTTCATCTTGACCAACAAGAAACGGATATTCAATGATGTCTCTGTGATTCACAGGGTGAAAACCGGCAGTGATCACCGAATTGTTAGAGCCACATTGAATATGAACGTTAAACTTGAAAGGTCCCGTTTGATGAAATCTACGCTCCGACCCACTCGCGCACATATCCAAAACCTCGAGAGCTTTCAACTCGAACTTGCAAATTGCTTTGACTGTCTAGAAGTAGATGCATCAGTGGACGAGATCAATAACAGGTTCGTAGAAACCGTCCATACGGTGGGGTCCCAGTTCTTTAAGAACCCCCGTACCAATAGACCTCAGAAACTCTCTGATGACACCCTTAACCTCATGGCTGAACGACGTTCTTTGCAACTGCAGTCTCCCGATGATGCTCAGTCACATAGGCAGCTCAATAGAAAGATTTGGAAATCCTTGCGGCACGATATTCGTACCTTTAATACATCTCGTATTAAAGATACGATAGAGCGGAATAAAGGCTTCAAAGTGTTCGCGAGAGATAATTCTATTGGGCAGAGCCGCATGACGAAGCTGAAGAGGGAAGATGGCAGCATAACGTCAAGTAAAGCGGAAGTGTTAAGGGAAGTCGAAAGGTTCTATGGACGGCTCTACGATTCGGTCACTAAACCTGTTTGCAGTGCGGCCAACGACCCAAGAGCCAAACTGACCCGACATTATACCGAAGATATTCCGGACATCAGCCTGTATGAGATCAGGATGGCCTTAAAGCAGCTTAAGAACGACAAGGCGCCGGGTGAGGACGGAATCACTTCAGAGCTTCTGAAAGCGGGTGGATCACCGGTACTTAAAGTCCTTCAGAAGCTTTTTAATTCCGCCTTGCTTGAAGGTACGACGCCAAAAGCATGGAACGGGGGCGTGGTGGTTCTGTTCTTCAAGAAAGGTGACAACACCTTGCTTAAGAAATACAGACCCATCTCGCTTTTGAGCCATGTTTATAAGCTGTTTTCGAGGGTCATCGCGAACCGTCTCGAACGCAGGTTTGATGACTTCCAGCCTTCCGAACAAGCCGGGTTCCGTAAAGGCTACAGTACCATAGAGCACATACATACGCTGCGGCAAGTCATACAGAAGATCGAAGAGTATAACTTGCCGCTATGTCTCGCGTTTGTGGACTATGAGAAAGCCTTCGATTCGATCGAAACATGGGCAGTGCTTGAGTCTCTCCAACGATGCCGTATTGACTATCGGTACATCGAAGTGTTGAAGTGTTTGTATAAAAACGCCACTATGTCAGTCCGAGTACATGAACAGAGCTCGAAGGCGATTCCCTTAAAAAGAGGCGTAAGACAGGGAGATGTCATCTCTCCGAAACTGTTTACGACCGCATTGGAAGATGCCTTCAAGCTTCTGGAATGGAAAGGACTGGGCATCAATATTAACGGCGAATACATCACTCACCTTCGGTTTGCCGACGATATTGTGGTCATGGCAAAGTCGATGGAAGAGCTCAGCACGATGCTCGAAGGCCTCAATCGAGTCTCCCAACGGGTAGGACTTAAAATGAACATGGACAAGACGAAAATCATGTCGAATGTCCATGTCGTCCCTGCCCCAGTTATGGTTGAGAACTCGGCTCTTGAAGTTGTGGACGCGTATGTATACCTAGGACAAACAGTCCAATTAGGTAGGTCCAACTTCGAGAAAGAGGTCAATCGTCGAATCCAACTCGGATGGGCAGCGTTTGGGAAACTTCGCAACGTCTTTTCGTCCAACATACCTCAGTGCCTTAAGACGAAAGTCTACAATCAGTGTGTGTTACCAGTGATGACATATGGAACCGAGACGTGGTCCTTCACTATTGGCCTTATGAATAAGCTCAGAGTCGCTCAACGAGCTATGGAGAGGGCTATGCTCGGAGTTTCTCTACGGGATCGAATCAGAAATGAGGAGATACGTAGGAGAACTCAAGTCACCGACATAGCCCGACGGATTAGCACGTTGAAGTGGCAATGGGCAGGCCATATAGCGCGCAGAACAGATGGCCGATGGGGCGAAAGGTTTTCGAGTGGAGGCCACGGACCGGCAAGCGCAGCGTAGGACGTCCACCCACAAGATGGGCCGACGACTTGGTAAGAACCGCAGGTCGGCGTTGGATGCAGGCCGCTTCCAACCGCAGTTCCTGGAGATCAATGAGGGAGGCCTTTGTCCAGCAGTGGACGTCCTACGGCTGATATGATGATACACACCAAAATACAAATCTTTCCTCTTTATAATATTAGTATAGATTTATTTATAGTGTACATTTTATGAATATTTATGTATGATATAGGTGTATTGGTCTCGTATATATAAGTCTATCTTTAGGTATTTACTTATGTATTAGAATTATAAGTACAGTTATATATTTATATTTTATTTCGCTTCCTCTATAATCTTACTCAGTGCAACGTTGCCCATTACATATTGTCCATGCTTCACTCATTATTTTCCATCCAAATGTTACCTGAAATAAATGGCTTTATAAATTCACCAATTGTACTACATTTAGCACTAGCTATCGCCCGCGACTTCGTACGCGTTCCACTACTAAATGTATAGGTAACCTAGAAATAAAGCTAAACTCGCTGCTGCAACTTGACTTGACTCCCAATTTTTATCCCATGGGAACTGATTTATGGGATAAAAAGGTAGCAAATGTAATCCAGGTTATAGTCTACGTGTATACCAAATTTCTTCGAAATCGGTTCAGTCGTTATTGTCGGATTAGTAGTCGGATTGAGTAACAAACAAATAAATAAACATCTAAACTTACGCATTTATAGTATTAGTGTGAATAACTAGTTCTTGAAGTATTTTGGTGTACAATAAAGCGTTATTCTATTCCATTCTTTCTAAATGTGACGATTCAGTGTGACGAGCGCGAAGCAATTCCATGTTGCCCAAGTAATAGTCGGACGGAATCAGTGAGGTAATGCAATTGTTAAAGCAAGAGGAAACCGTTGGGACATGTGCTTATGACGTCACTTCAGCTTATCTTCAACATACAATACGTTTGCAATAGAACTTTTTAAATTTTCGCGAACTATACTCATGTTTTGCTTTGGCGTAAATATAGTGGCGCGTGCGGGGTGAAGTGGGGGTGAAATCTGAAATCTGCGTGCCTGAAGTCTGCGCCTTAAGACGAAACGGGTCTTTTCGCGCATAGATTTATATCAAAATTAAATAAATGGAATAATATGCCACCAAATTATTTCGAGGCTACTTCAGTAGAAGCATTCAGATTGAAAATCTATAGGCACCTTCTCGGTCAAACCTACCAAAAATGAGCAACTTAATAATTCCTTATCACTTCTTCTATTGTTATGTATGTATGTATTTTATTTGATAATCGTATAGTTTAGTCTATGATATAAAGTATTTAAGTAGTATGTACCTATGCTATTTTTATTAGTCCTGTGCAAACTTTCATTAGTTCTCTTTCCTGTGCACTACCTACACATCTTTATCTACATACACAAAGGTTATCTGGAATAGAATGCTCGTTAGCATTAAGTTCGCCTTTGTACTAGTTTTCTAAGTGCAATAAAGTATTTTCAATCAATCAATCAAAATTATAATTTTGACTAACCTCGACGTTTCGGCCAAGTTACATCGGCCGTGATCACGAGAAACTCAAGGTTAGTCAAAATTATAATTTTGATATAAATCTGTGCGCGAAAAGACCCGTTTCGTCTTAAAAACATGAATACGTTTGCACATGGTACATTTACCAACTACACTTAACATTTTATCACGAGATTCTTCAATATAAAATTTACCTTTAGACTTATTAATGCCCATTTCACCATCTTTGAGTAACAATATCCAACAGATAAAAAATAGATACTTCTTTTGTTTTCACATGAAAATAGATATGAGAGAATTATTTTTATCCGTCAATTAAAGTAACCCGGTGGTCGTGGAATAGGCACGTAGTAAAAGTTTTTTAATTCTGGGTTATCGTTCAAACAGCTTAGAAACTAAACTGTCAGGATATGGTTCGCCCCGAACTGAGATCTCGCGAGTCTCCCAAAACACAAAAGCTAATATTCTTAGGGCGACTCGCGCAACGATGCCTAGACGTATTTAGTGGCTAAATGTGATTTAAGGAGTTGTCAAATCAAACAAATACGTAAAATTTAAACATATTTAGTCGCTAAATATGTTAAAGGATCGTTGTGCTAGCCGGCCTTAATCTTTGACAAATAAAATAGTGCCCACGAAATGCGTAACCAACTTGATTTACAGTTTCATTCAAATTACAGGTAACAGAAGTTCGTGTACAGTGGTTAAAATTTTTGGGGAACAAATTGCAGTTATTCTGGATTTCAGACTTTTGCCTATATTTGTGTCACTTAAGCTACACGCATACCAAATTACAGCACTGTGGGGTCACTCGTGTACCCTGTGAATTTTGTCAAAGTTTAATATCTATTATGGCTAATAACTCAAAAACTAAGCCTAAGGAATTTACTAAAAACAAAAACGTAGTCTAAATGTACTAATAAAGACCTTTCATTTGACGTCCCACTTGACCTAATAGTCTCATTTTCATTTTTTTTACCCCTCTTGAACCCCAATATCTCATCAACCCCCCAATATTTTAGCTCAATTAGTCATACAAAAACTCTGCCATTACTACATATATATTTATCAAATTTCACAATGATCGGATCAACGCTTAGAAAGTTATCCTCGGACAAACATACATACATACAACGCCGATTTGCCCAAGTTGACTTGGAGATCTCGCTTCGCTGGATCAAATATAGCCTGTCTATCAATAAAAAAAAATTCAAAATTGGTTGTGTAGTTTTCGTGATTACCAAACATACAAACAACAAACTTTATCTCATTTTACTCGTAATAATAGTACAGATATATCTGAATATGATAATGGAAAGCTTGAAATCATTTCATTACAAACATGTACCGGCTTTAGTGAATAATATAAATATTTTCTCGCACACAGATATACTGTAAAGCAATTAATTTTGTTGAATGAGTGAAAATTAAACCAAAATGGAAACGTAGTTACCGTGCTAGTTAGAAGATGGCTTTCAATATGTATTGATCTTCGTTGCATCGCTTTTAAAACATAAATTTCTATTAGTTCACTGTGTTTATTATTAGTTCTGGTTGTCCTTAAGCCGACATATCCGTGGGTGGGACGGAGAAAGAATACAATTCTCCCCTCCGCCGCCGGGTAGCGTGTCGTAAGAGCCGACTAACCCGGCCACCTGCTGGTGGTAGGGCTCCGAAAGGAGTCCGTCTGGCTAGCTACCACCCTCCTACTAGAGTCTACCGTCAAACGCCGAAACTTCTAGCGTACGCGTGTTCCGGTATCAGTGTAGGAGTGCCAGTGCCTCCCCCCCCCATAGGTAGAGAGTACTCCTGTCATTACTGGGGACCGTTGGCTTGTCTTAGCAAGGGCCTTTTTTGGGCGGGGATGGTGGGTTGGCGTGGTGTCCAGGGAGACCCGATGAAACGGCTGCCCGCTGGCCGCCCGTGGGTCAGTAGAGGACCCGAATCCAGGGATAACTTTTCAAACTCCGCCCTGGGAGGCTGTCTCGCCAATCCGCGAAAAAAGCTTGCGAGTGACGGAGTAAGAGACTGGAGTGGAACCCGGCAGCTGCTCTCAGGTTGGATCGGGGCCCTTCCGTACATCACGCCAGCCATCCACATCTGGAATAACTGAGCCCTTGTATAAGCCATGTTTGCCCTTATTTCTGGCTGAAGTACTCTTTACTACTTTCCCTTTTTATTTTATTTCTCATGGCCAGTCAAAATAAAAGTAAAAGTTTACCAGCGGCTTCAAAATCGACTCTCAGAGTTGACCTCTGCAACATCCGCGGATTACACTCGAACTAAAATGCTGTTCATCATCATCTTGAGACAGCCAAGCCTGCCCTGCTCTTTTTGAAGGAGACTCAAATCTCCTGCCCGGCTGATACATCTTATTTCCTCTACCCTGGCTATATACTAGAAGAGCGTTTTCTCCGGAAAGCTGGGATATGTATGTACGTTCGGGAGGATGTTTGTTGTTGCCGTCTCAACCTTCGGCCGTCGGCCTTGAAGCTACAGATCTGTCGTGTCTTTGGGCCCGCGTCGATTACGGGGGTCGAACCCGTATTTACGCTTGCCTTTATAGATCACATAGTTGTGATTCAGACACAACTCGACTATTTGAGCACATCGCTGAAGGGATAGAGTGTGCACTCGGGCAGTACTCCAATGCAGAGTTGATCGTTCTCGGGGACTTTAACGCTCACCACCTTGAGTGGCTGGGTTCCCGATACACTGATCATACTGGGAGAACTGCCCATGATTTTGCAATCTCTCATGGCCTTACCCAAATGGTCTCCTGTCTAACTAGGATTCCAGATGTTGATTGCCATGTACCATCCTTGCTTGATCTCGTGCTGGTTTCACATTCGGATAAATACCAGGTCTCTGTGGAGGCTCCTCTTGGATCCTCTGATCATTGCCTGGTAACCACGTCAGTATCGACCGTTCGTCCTAGTTTATCTAGTAAACCCGGGAATCGAAGGGTTTGGCATTTCGGAACAGCCGACTGGGATGGATTACGCGAATTCTACGCATCCTACCAGTGGAGGAAGCTATGTTTCTCAACGGACGATCCAAACACTTGCGCTGACTCCGTCGCTGATATCATACTTCAGGGTATGGAATGTTTCATCCCCAACTCTGTGGTGCGTGTTGATGGCCGGAGTCAACCCTGGTTCAACCGGGCTTGTGCCAATACAGTCAGCAGCAAATTGGCTGCCTTTAAGAACTGGACTGTAGCGCGTGAGTGCCAGGATCCCGAAGTTTCTCGTTTGAGGAAAAAATTCAATGCTGCCTCCAAACAGAGCAAAAAGGTCATGGCTATAGCGAGGAAGCAGCACATCAGCAGAATTGGCGACCAGTTGGTGGGGTATCTTTCTGGAAGTAGAGCCTTCTGGTCTCTTGCCAAAGCTACTGAGGGTAACTTCTGCCAGTCCCGCTTCCCATCTTTACTCAAGTCGGACGGATCTCTGGCCCATAGTGCAAAAGAGAAAGCCGATCTCCTTGGATCTCTTTTTGCCTCCAATTCGACCCTCTTCGACGGAAATGCTTCAGCACCGGTTATACCTCGGTGTCCGAGTTCCATGCCAGAGGTACGTTTTCATCAGAAAGCGGTACGGAAGGAACTCCTTTCCCTTGATGTGAGAAAGTCGAGTGGGCCGGATGGCATTCCAGCCATTGTGCTCAAAAAGTGTGCTCCTGAGTTGTGTTCTGTCTTTACGTCCCTCTTTGAATTGTCTTATACCACTGGTATCGTGCCGTCTTCTTGGAAAGTGACCCATGTCCACCCAATCCCTAAAAAAGGGGATCGAACCAATCCGTCTAACTATCGGCCTATAGCAATTACCTCCCTACTCTGTAAAGTGATGGAGCGAGTAATTAATACTCAGCTTCTTAGGTATCTTGAGGAACACCAGCTGATCAGTGACCGCCAATATGGCTTTCGTCATAGGCGATCAGCTGGTGATCTTCTAGTTTACCTCACTCACCGCTGGGCGGAAGCCGTTGAGAGTAGGGGGGCTGACATCTAGCTCTAGCTGTTAGTCTAGACATCGCGAAGGCGTTCGATCGGGTGTGGCACAAGGCGCTTCTCTCGAAGCTTCCCTCATACGGCCTCCCCGGGGGACTTTGCAGTTGGGTCGCCAGTTTCTTATCCGGGCAGAGCATAAGAGCCGTTGTAGATGGTTCTTGCTCGGACTCAATGCCCATTAACTCTGGTGTACCCCAAGGGTCAGTGCTATCGCCCACACTGTTTATTCTTTACATCAATGATATGCTGCACATAAGCGGCCTTCATTGTTATGCGGATGACAGTACGGGTGATACTTTCTATACTGGTCGCCCTAATGTCTCTCAGTCGGAAGTGGAAGACAACATACAAAGACTTGTGTCTGAGGTTGAAGGCTCTTTGGAGCGTGTGTCAGATTGGGGTAACCTTAATCTGGTCACCTTTAACCAAGACGCAAGTCTGTGCGTTCACCACAAAGAAGGCCCCTTTCACAATAGCTCCACGGTTCCAGGGCATTCCTCTCCCCGTCTCGGCGAGTATAGGGATTCTGGGAGTCGAAATTTCTAATGAGGTCCAGTATGGGAGTCACTTAGAAGCAAAATCTGTGCTCACCTCCAAAAAACTTGGAGTCCTTAACCGTGCCAAACAGTATTGCTGTAAACTATTGCTGTACAAAGCGCAAGTTCGGCCGCACGTGGAATACTGTTCCCATCTTTGGCACGGAGCTCCAAAGTACCAATTGCTTCGTTTTGACTCCCTTCAGAGAAGAACCATTAGAATCATCGGTGATCCCAAACTCGCCGACAGGCTGGAACCGCTGAGTCAACGCCGTGACATCGGATCGCTCAGTGTATTCTACCGCCTGTATCCCGTCGTGAATGTAAAACTATTCATTGTAGTGGCTTTCTAGCTTCGTATTTATACTGTTTCTGTATGGTAATTCAATGAAGAGGTAATTCTTTATTTATCTAAATTATGCTAGATACCAGCATGTCTACTCAAGTTTCTTTATAACGATCGTAAGCTGTTTCATTCTTCCACCGTTTGGATATACGGGGAGACCGCCTCCACAACATAACTACGCACCTATGTGATTCTCAAATGTCATTTCTATAAGCGTTTCCAGAAATTGTAATGCAAACTTTCAGGCCAGAATGCTCCAGTGCCTGGTATACCACATGCAGATAGATATTTTATATACATTTTGAGCCGTATAAAATGTAATGGAATTAATCTACAGTTCAAATATCTCTACAAAATAATATGGTCCGTGAATAATATATTTGTTATGTGGTTTACCGTTTATATTGTGACTACGTTTGTATTTTATACAATATGGTTTTTAAAATATATGGGCTTCTATACCTTGTATTTACTTTTTGCCTTTCCCAACGAAACGAAATTGATCAGTAAACCTGCGGTGCTCGGAGGAATCAATCTGATGAAATGGGATGATAAAATCCTGTTTGTGGCCAGTGTCTTTGCTCGCTTTTATGTTAAAAGCTGCTACCTTTAGAGATGTCTATTTATAGTTCGGTTCTTGTGGAACTAGTTTGAACCTACATACTACACTGGAATACTAAGAGCCAAGCACTTATAGTTTACGTTACCGTTACTCTAGCAAGACGAAAGTTATAGTGAAAAACAAGAAACCAAGACCGCCACTAGACTTTTGGCTTTCATGTATTCAATTCAAGAGCGAGACCGGGATAGGAGATCGCGACGCGAGACAGAAGAAAGTGAGTGGTCTCTGCCGCGGAGAAGTGTTGTCACGCGTGGTCGTTGTCTTAGCCTTGCATCATTGTCTTAGCGACACCACCGGAGATGAAGACATCGGTCTATTTCTCCAGCCTCAGTCTCCTGTCTTATTCTCGACCCCAACCGCCACAACTTGTAATCAACGCCTGTAATAAACTAGTCGTTTGCAATAATCATTGGCATAACTTAACCCGTCATTTGATCATCAAATGATTCATGGTGGACTTTCTTATTTTTACAGTGAATTTTATTTATATTTTTCTTTCAAGGCTATACAAAATATAAAACACATTATTATGCTTGTAAACTTTCTTCTAGATGGGCTTTCTAGACGTGGTGATACCGCCAGACTTCATAGCTGAAGAGACGTCAGGCGACACGATGGTGCCAGAAGGTGGCACCGCCAGGGTCTCATGCAGAGCTCGTGGAGTACCACCTCCCAGGGTCATGTGGAAGCGGGAAGATGGGCAGGATATCGTAGTGCGAGATCAAACGGGTGCGAAAGCTAAAGGTAAAACTTAATAAATTTGTAATGAAATGCCGCTATACGTGTCTAAGTGTTCTTGATCACGATCATAAAAATTGGATATATTTGATCAAGTTTACTTAAACTTGTATAGCAACAAGTTGGTATTATACGTACCTGTAGTATATCTGATCACTGTAAGTATAAAGATCGAGGCATAACAAAGTAGCTTTTATGAATCCAAATAAAAGAAAACAGAGTACATTTGTGCAGGTCAATGACGTCACCAAAGCGTTGAATAAAACGCATGGAAAAATAAACGCAAAAAAAACGTTCGTGCCACGGATTAACACCAAAGCCAGCTTTATGGGAAAAATACATTTATATATTTCACAATCGATACAGACTATCTATGAATATACAAAAACTATTGCATACTTTTGTTGTCCCTAGGAAAGGTTCATCAAAATGTTGTAAGTACGTTATAACTTTCCTAGTAACTTAAGTCTTTCTCACCCAAGCTCCAACAGTATCTTTAAGGTCGTACCAGCGTACCTTGATAAATTTGACCTGAATGTAATTAAATTTTTCATTCGGGTATTATTTTATTATTTATTTCATTTTTCACCTATAAAAAACCAAACTACCTTACTGACCTTGTAAAAACAAGTATCATCAACCCAGTTATATAAGTATTACTGTCACTAATGGACCAGTCATGTTGTCAGAAATAATAAATGACATATTTTATAATTACAAATTCAGGAAGGCCATTGCGCTGGGCAATGGCCTGAATTGGAACACAAATTGATACAAATGAATTACAAATTACAAGTATTTGTAATCCGTTCCAATTTTAGCTATTGGCGCGATTATATTACTGACTCGTACTTATAAATTCCGCAGAATACTATTTAACAAATTACCTGGTAGGCAACATGATTCACTGAAATAAATAACCCAAATAAAATCAATATTGGTGCTTGAGTTACTCGAGATTTCTTCAATGTAAATGAAATAAGTTTATGTCATCAAGATATTTTATTAGGCCTAATAAATACGTACACACGGCTACACATCAAGCTATACGATTCCAGTATAAGCTGACCTCGCATTGTGTAGGCTTTTCGTTGAATGAGAGGTCAGCTTATACTGGAAATGTATAGCTTGATGTGTGGCCGTGTGTACTTATGTCGTTTCATTTTACGCTTACCTCCGTTATTACTGTTTATCAATGATCTTGGTTTTCGAAATGGTAAAATTTATAGAGATTTAGAAGTAGTATGATTTTCACAGCCCTCTTCCCCATTGTTATAAAGAAAATTCTAAGAAGTTCGCGCAAGAAGTATAGTTTAGGACCTTTGCCAAGAAACTTTTAAATAAACTGAGCCTGTATTACATATATTTTGGAGAGCGCGGATAAGCGTAGCATAACATTCGTTTTGTACCCTTATACAACCTGTTAGTTAATGTACAACATTAATTCAAAACACAAATCAGGTATCGTATTAACAGATTTTAGAGGTGGTTTTACTTGCAGCCTGAATAGTTATCCAGTAATCGATACATTTCCTTTAAACAAATTTTAACGTAAATCTGTAGCACCTTTGCGTCGATGTCATATGATTAATGAATATGAATTGTTTACCTATTTTATACAAGCTGTTTCATTGATATTTTAGAACTTAATATTAAGGTTGTCTGAAACTTCAAAAATTCTATATTTTGACTATTTTTTTTTTAGAGGTTATACTAAAAAATAAAAATAATATGGACAGTACTAGCCATTAGCCCTAACAGTGTTTTGATTTAATGTATTTAACGTACATAACAAAACATGTAGTATTAACGTTTGCTATTGTTTTAAGGTTTGGCGTTATTCCTAAGCCTTATGCAAAATAGCTGAACACTTTTTGTTAGCTCTTTAGACACAGTTTTCCCATTAGATCCCTAATTTGTTAGTGGAGGTAAAATTTCATGAAATAAAAGGCCACATAAAAAGTTTTAATAATGGCGTAAGTACGCCATTGTTTTTCCAAATAATATGTATAATGCGAGGCTCTGTGTGACCGCATTTGCGGGCACAATGAGCCGCGGCGCGACTGTTCTCGAGATGAGTTTCGCGTCCAGTATTGTTTAAAGTTTGTCGTAATTAGTAGAGTTCTGCGTTGAATGGACTCCTAGGTCTTATTATACGGTCGCTGAAAACATTTGGGATTGTATATTGAATGTGTGACTGTCCCCTCATTACTGGGAACTAAGAATGTTGTTTGGACGTGTGTTACGCCTACTTGCGCAATTAAACTCTAGTTTTTTTGGATTTTTTTGTCTGGAATCATCGTAGTATTTATTTTTAACTAGCTGCCCCGGCAAACTTCGTACCGCCTTGACATGCATACCTATGACGCGGGCTGCCAATGTTAATTGTCACTCAGCCATCATTAGCTGCATCTACGTTTCAGAAAATGATTTATCTTTATAATTTTTATTCGCATGAATTTTTCCGATATTTTAATAGTTATTCTGCTATTCGGGATGGATACAAATCCAACATATCAAATATCATTGAAATCTGTCCAGCCGTTCTTGAGTTATAAATGATGTAACTAACCCGACTTTGTTTTATATATTAGAGAAGAAAATATATAAATTATATTATTTTTCCATTTTAATCCTGAAGATGTGCTGTTAGGCCCACAATCTATAGCTTTGGTTATATTATAAAGTCTATGATATCGTTTAGGTTTTATTGTATAATTTCGCTTTTACAGATCTTTTTCCGCCTCGTTAAATTAAAATCAAAGCCTCGAAACAGTTGCACATAAAATATGTGACTCTTTGTTATCATAGTAGCTCACTATTGGATATTTTTTTCCAACAGTTCTCACTTACCAAGGTGAAGTACTGAAGCTGACGAAGATCTCCCGGTCGGAAATGGGCACGTACTTATGTATCGCCGGTAATGGAGTACCACCCACCGTCAGCAAACGGATCCATATTAGTGTGCACTGTAAGTGATCCTTTATCAGCTTCATAGAGGGTTTATAAGTAAGTATCATATTAGGTTCGTCAGGAAGTAATAAGCCAAGAACTGCGGTGAAGGACAGTCTTTTGGATTACTTGATGTTTGGTTTTAATGTGAACTAAACAGGCTAAAAATATATCTAGAGATGGTTTATACCTAGGATAGCAGTAACTACCGCTCTAAAAGAGTCACAGCCGTGGTCGTTAAGGTGTATATAACAGAGTAAGTAGACACATCAATGACAGATGCTAGGCACTAGCTCATACACACTGAAAGGACAAGCATAATAAAAACCCTGTGTACATGTAATTTTTCAAACTATTGCGATCACTGTCACACGACACGGCTACACATCAAGCTATACATATCTAGTATAAGCTGACCTCGCATTGTGTAGGCTTTTCGTAGAATGAGAGGTCAGCATATACTGGAAGTTAATAGCTTGATGTGCAGCCGTGTGTACATAATTATTGGTGAAAACGAGTATTTATCGCGAATCTACCTTTTTTATTTGTTATCCCGACGTTTCAGCTGTGTTGCAACAGTCGTGGTCACGGGTTGGCTGGAGTTCTTGGAACTACCGTCGAGATGTGCATATTCTCGAATAATGAGCCATTCTCATCTTCTTCATCTTCTTCGTGAAGCGATTAAAATCAAGAAATTTCCGAATTTCAATCGGGAAGATGGCTATAGATTCTCAGCGTCCTGGAAACAGGTGATTACTAGGTGTGCGCGTCGTGATCGGTCGTCTCAGTGCGTAGATACGGTTAGTGTAGTGCGTCGTATTAAAAACGAGGACATTTCTAATTCTGAAGACCAAGTGAGGGTAGTTGCTGCAGCTACCCATACTTCTCGACGGTAGCTCCAAGTAGGTACTCCAGTCAAACCGTGACCACGACTGTTGCAATACAGCCGAAACATCGGGATAACAAAAAAAGGTACATACGCGATAAATACCGTTTTAATCGATTCAATTATACATAAATGCACTTTAACAAAACTGCAAGCCAGAGTTGGTATCGTCTTTCGAGATGGTTTCGAAGTTATAACAAGCAGAGGTTTCTAGCATTAGGAGCACTATCTGCCAGCTTACCGACTGGCAGAGTCTTTGGGTCACTAAAGTTATTCACATATTTTAATAAAAATAATAATTGGTATATTATGGTGTGCAGTTCATCCAGTGATCCAAGTACCGAACCAGCTGGTAGGCGCTCCGCTGGGCACCGACGTCACACTTGAGTGCTACGTCGAGTCTTCGCCAAAGTCCATCAACTACTGGGTAAAGGATCCAGGTACTGAAAAAAATCACTTCTCTTACGTATATAGATCTTTATAAGAAGAGAACGCAAATCAACAGTCAACATAGTTCACTATGCATTGTATTTTTAGGGTTCCGTATCCAAAGGGTAAAACAGGACCTTATTACTAAGACTCCGCTGTCTGTCTGTCCGTCGGTTAGTCTGTCTGTCTTTCCGTCTGTCATCAAGCTGTATCTCAAGAACCGTGATAGTTAGACAGTTTAAATTTTCACAGATGATATGTTTCTGTAGCCGCAATAACAACAAATACCGAATAAAATAAATATTTAATAAAATAAATTTATATTTTAGCCCCAATACAACAAAATATTTTTTTTTTTTGCTTGATTTTGCTCGATATTGATAACGGCAACAGGTAGACGCTTGAAATATTCACAGAATATTTAGTTATATATTCACTTCAAAAATAAATAATTAAATTAAAATAAAACAAATATTTAAAGGGGGCTCCCATACAACAAACATGTATTTTTTGCTCCTTTTTATACATAATGGAACGGAACCCTTTGTGCGTGAGTCCGACTCGCACTTGGCCGGTTTTTATTTTTAACTATTGTGTGATTACTTCAAATATTTTCTTCGAATAAGGTCTGGATAAGTAAAGAAACTGTTATAAATAGAACTATGGGCATGCTGTTTGTTTATTGAGTATTCTAATTGAAAAGGGATGACACAATGACTCTCTTTGTCAGCGTGTTCTACAGAGCCGTCGCTTTTAAAACTTTATTAATGATTATTTTGGTACACATTTTCATTGTAAGTACTTTTTTTATTCATTTTGAAGGTAAATTAACTTTGTAGTTTGGAATATTAACGAAACAGCAGTTAAGCAAAAAAACAAGAAGCTTTTTGAGGGTACGTTTATAATCTAACGTCTTCATCTAGAGTTCTAGACTAATCAGCTTAAACGACATGATAGTTTTAAAACAACAATCATCGAAGGAAAGATAGAAGTGAAACGCGTTAGAGAAAGGCCGCGAATTAGCTACATACGCCAGAAAAAGAGAATATAGCTGTTACGTATACATATAAAAAAGATAAACGGCCTTAGATGATATGGAAGGAATTGAATCAGTTGCACCACTAAAAGCAAAGCTCTTAAATACAAGAAAAAGATCACCTAGATCCTAATCTAATGTTACTTAACTTTCTTACTGGTGGTAGAGCTTTTGTGAACGGGCTCGAGGAAGTAGGCCTTACCTTTATCTGCCGCCAAATAGCAGTACTTGTGCTGCTGTGTTCCGGTTAGATGGTAATGGTATGTTCCTGTAATTACCGGCACATAGGCATAACAGCTAAGTCCTATAGTATGGCAACGTATCCACATAGAGATCAAGACAACATAATAGCTTGTTTTGAATTCTATGTGGATATCCATGGACTGCAGTAGCCACTTAACATCTGGTTGTCTGCATGCTCGTTTGCCGTAGAAGTAGTATAAAAAAACTTTTACCAGAATAAGAAAGGGCTTTAGATCTTTTATTAAAGTGATAAGAGGGTTTGATTAAGTCGACTGTACCACCCGCGATAAAACGAAACAAATTATAAGCGGTCATAAAACTTCTAGGTGTCTGAACAAAGTTTTAGCATTTTTCATAAAACTTCGCCGTGCGAAGATGAAATTCTAATATTCAATTTGAAAAAAAGTGTTTTCTGCAGGTACGGTGATATTTTATTATTAATATTACAATCATGAACAATGAACTTTGTTAAAATGAGTATTAAATACTCTTCTGCAGCAGACCATGAGCGTCAAATGGTTGGTCACAGGAGGCCGTTCTTTGGGTATGTGTTTCTGGTTGTTTTTTTTTTGTTCTCATTGTGATCCGCAATCAGTTGGAAGACTATAGGCGGATGTGTTGATTTATTTGTGGCGTTCGGGGTCGAGACACATTATTACTTCTTCCCTTCTTCAGAAGCAGCAAGCAGGTTGTCCAAGACATGGACTCTTTTCAGGCGCTTTGTATCAGAACGATTTTCTACCAGCGCTCTTGCTAGAAGATTATCATGGCTTTTTAGGCGAACCAGTCATTTTTCCCTATGAAGCCCGTTTCTTGGTCAATTGTGGGAACTTTTAGGTTCATCATGGATCTCCTTGTTGGTTGTGAGGCATTAAAAATGGAACGCAAGTTTGTGTTGTGACATCGGTAGATGATAGCATGATTGGATTTGCTGGTTGTACTCCAGATGTGTAGCCCATACGTCCACACTGGTTTAAGGATGCTGTTGTAAGCCAGGCGCTTGTTAAGTAGAGACAGTCAGAGTTGTGGTCCGAGCAACCAGAACAGGCTCCTGAATTGAATGTCAAGTTCTGCTCTTAGCCTTGACGTGGTTCTTCCATGTCAAGAGACTATCTAGTGTAACTCCGAGGTATTTAACAGAGTCCTTATGTGAAAGAACGTCCCCACCAAGGTAGACTGAAGGGCAGTTTCCTCTACAGATTGCAAAGGTGATGTGGGAAGATTTGGCACTTGTACGAATTTTCCATTTCCGGAGCCACTTTTCAGTTTGAACCAGTTGATTGTTTTTTAAATAATTATTTTCTATTCTATTTTATATTATATTTAAAGATTTGAGTAACATTCACTTGACTCCCTATTTATAATATCGTATAACTTAACGTAAGGTATGCTGAAACCGCTAAGCAACGAGAAGAGCTATTTTAAAGGCCGATTTACATCAGACGAGTGAATGCTCATATCCCCACTCTATCAAACTATTTTAGTGTAAACAACGTAGAGCATTCTTTCTTTGTTTTTTTCTGCGTTCCCAAAGATTCTATGGAATATTCTAAGAATGCTCGCTCGCTTGATGTAAACGGTACTAGAGCGTGCGAACAGTTGCTTAGAGTATTCTTGCGTTTTTGAACGTGCTCGATCCTCAGAGCTGTCACTTCAAAGTTTTCTTGTGAATATATCGATACCTCCCACGTAAGTTGTTGTATCTCCAAAACTAGATTTTACAGGAGAGCGTTTTAAAGATTCAAATTAGCCTAAAAACTGCATTTTTTTCATCATCAAATTTGGTTTATGAGTATATATATTTTATAGTATTCTTGACTATGTTAAAAGATTATTAGAAAAATATATGTATTTTTTGAGATATGGTTCTTACAACAGTTTACTGCAGAATAAAAGCGGCCCCAGTAGTTGTATCTCATACTTACAACATTATTCTGTGGAATCTAGATTACTTCAGTAGTTGTATCTAATACTTACATCATTATTCTGCGGAATCTAGATTTATTCAGTTATTGTATCTCATACTTACAATATTATACTACGGGATTTAGACTACGTTCGTTGTTGTATATGATAGTTACAACAATATTCACTGAAAATTGTAAGTCTAACTCCACCGTATGTGACAATTACAATATTATACAGATTAAACATTTGAGTGTGTATTACTGAACGCACGATTCCCCCCGCCCCGCACCCCGCGTAAACCGTTGCGAAGGACTATACAACGTTTTAGTCCGTTGTCTTTCAAAAGTTACAACAACTTACGTCTGATAAAATCTTATAAAATCGTGTTTTTGTTGTTTTTTCACTTTGAATGCATATATTACTACAAATTAGGTAATTTATACATATCCAAAACCTCGAGAGCTTTCAACTCGAACTTGCAAATCGCTTTGACTGTCTAGAAGTAGATGCATCAGTGGACGAGATCAATAACAGGTTCGTAGAAACCGTCCATAAGGTGGGGTCCCAGTTCTTTAAGACCCCCCGTACCAATAGACCTCAGAAACTCTCTGATTACACCCTTAACCTCATGGCTGAACGACGTTCTTTGCAACTGCAGTCTCCCGATGATGCTCAGTCACATAAGCAGCTCAATAGAAAGATTTGGAAATCCTTGCGGCACGATATTCGTACCTTTAATACATCTCGTATTAAATATACGATAGAGCGGAATAAAGGCTCCAAAGTGTTCGCGAGAGATAATTCTATTGGGCAGAGCCGCATGACGAAGCTGAAGAGGGAAGATGGCAGCATAACGTCAAGTAAAGCGGAAGTGTTAAGGGAAGTCGAAAGGTTCTATGGACGGCTCTACGATTCGGTCACTAAACCTGTTTGCAGTGCGGCCAACGACCCAAGAGCCAAACTGACCCGACATTATACCGAAGATATTCCGGACATCAGCCTGTATGAGATCAGGATGGCCTTAAAGCAGCTTAAGAACGACAAGGCGCCGGGTGAGGACGGAATCACTTCAGAGCTTCTGAAAGCGGGTGGATCACCGGTACTTAAAGTCCTTCAGAAGCTTTTTAATTCCGCCTTGCTTGAAGGTACGACGCCAAAAGCATGGAACGGGGGCGTGGTGGTTCTGTTCTTCAAGAAAGGTGACAACACCTTGCTTAAGAATTACAGACCCATCTCGCTTTTGAGCCATGTTTATAAGCTGTTTTCAAGGGTCATCGCGAACCGCCTCGAACGCAGGTTTGATGACTTCCAGCCTCCCGAACAAGCCGGGTTCCGTAAAGGCTACAGTACCATAGACCACATACATACGCTGCGGCAAGTCATACAGAAGACCGAAGAGTATAACTTGCCGCTATGTCTCGCGTTTGTGGACTATGAGAAAGCCTTCGATTCGATCGAAACATGGGCAGTGCTTGAGTCTCTCCAACGATGCCGTATTGACTATCGGTACATCGAAGTGTTGAAGTGTTTGTATAAAAACGCCACTATGTCAGTCCGAGTACACGAACAGAGCTCGAAGGCGATTCCCTTAAAAAGAGGCGTAAGACAGGGAGATGTCATCTCTCCGAAACTGTTTACGACCGCATTGGAAGATGCCTTCAAGCTTCTGGAATGGAAAGGACTGGGCATCAATTATAACGGCGAATACATCACTCACCTTCGGTTTGCCGACGATATTGTGGTCATGGCAAAGTCGATGGAAGAGCTCAGCACGATGCTCGAAGGCCTCAATCGAGTCTCCCAACGGGTAGGACTTAAAATGAACATGAACAAGACGAAAATCATGTCGAATGTCCATGTCGTCCCTGCCCCAGTTATGGTTGAGAACTCGGCTCTTGAAGTTGTCGACGCGTATGTATACCTAGGACAAACAGTCCAATTAGGTAGGTCCAACTTCGAGAAAGAGGTCAATCGTCGAATCCAACTCGGATGGGCAGCGTTTGGGAAACTTCGCAACGTCTTTTCGTCCAACATACCTCAGTGCCTTAAGACGAAAGTCTACAATCAGTGTGTGTTACCAGTGATGACATATGGAACCGAGACGTGGTCCTTCACTATTGGCCTTATGAATAAGCTCAGAGTCGCTCAACGAGCTATGGAGAGGGCTATGCTCGGGGTTTCTCTACGGGATCGAATCAGAAATGAGGAGATACGTAAAAGAACTCAAGTCACCGACATAGCCCGACGGATTAGCACGTTGAAGTGGCAATGGGCAGGCCATATAGCGCGCAGAACAGATGGCCGATGGGGCCGAAAGGTTCTCGAGTGGAGGCCACGGACCGGCAAGCGCAGCGTAGGTCGTCCACCCACAAGATGGGCAGACGACTTGGTAAGAACCGCAGGTCGGCGTTGGATGCAGGCCGCTTCCAACCGCAGTTCCTGGAGATCAATGAGGGAGGCCTTTGTCCAGCAGTGGACGTCCTACGGCTGATATGATGATGATGATGAGGTAATTTATTAGTAAAAACGCTAAATGGTATTTTTGTGCGATACAACAACTTACGTGGGAGGTATCGATTATGTATACTCATGAGCATTCATTCTGCTGATCTAAACATCTATCGTGCAAGAACTCTAGTACTTGGTTCTAATTCTTGCTCGTTGATACTTTGGTGTAAACGCTAAGAACAATCTTTCGTTTACACTAAAAGATCGAGAAAGAATGCTCTTGTTCCAGCTCTAGCTCATTTGGTTTAAACGCGCCTTAAGAAGACCCTTCTATGAATGGGAGATCGGATAACTTTAAGCCTAAAACTTGTACCATTCATTGTCTTGGGTTCTGCGCTTGATAGGTCACCAAATATCACGTACTTACTTTCTTTAGCCTATTAATCAATCTACCATCTACAAATTATTTAAGTAGATGAACTCATACAGAGTAGTAGAGTTACATGTGAAAGGGCCCGGGAAAATTTTACCAAAATATCTATTTCTTCGACCGAGCAGCATTGTTCGGTTCATTCGGTTTGAAAGATATGGTTTCCGGTGAGATTACAGGCACATGAGGTTTTACACCTGTATGCCTCAAGTTGATAGACGCTGTGCATCGTAGGGCACGTTTCTGAGGTGCGTTATCTACGAAGCAATACTTTGCAATAGAAGATACCACTTAACATCAGGTGCGGCATAAGCTTGTTCAATCTCCAGGTAGGATAAAGAATACAATGTCGCTTGATAGGTCTCCAACTCTAACATTCCTTACCTGTCCTAATTGAGTGATTATGATCTTAATCTTTATTTCCTAAGCAGGAGAGCTGATTATCCCATCTGAGCACCACGAGATGACAGTGAGGCAGAAGTCGATGTTTGAGGCTGAGATGACGATGACCATTAAGAACATCCGCCGGGAGGACCTCGGCAGCTACATCTGTGTTGCCAAGAACTCTCTTGGGGATGTAGAGAGCAAGATAAGGTTATATGGTAAGAAGTCTATCAACTCTATTCAGATGTTTTATGGTTTTGTTTAGGACGCCGAAATAATACAGAATTGTTCGTAATGTATATAAAAGGGAATGTGTATAATTATTTATATTAATAAAATTAATTATGCTTACATTCATATTAACGCTTAAACTCTGATCAAACTGAGTATGTAAATATAAATTACCTTAAGCAAACATGTTTCTCATATGATATTTACTTGCATAGTCTATCTAAAAGGTTTGATTTAGACCCGGTGCATAAATAATGTTTTTAATTTAAACTTTACATTTAATATCTGGATGAAATATACGTAATATCAAACACAGGTTAAAACAGTCCATAGCTCAACTCAACAGCGCAGCTCTACAATACCATGTAATACCCCTGAACTGCAATATTTGCGTTGACCCAGATTAAAACTTTAAACTTGTACCCATATCTCACTGCTCGCCCCTAGTAATAAGTTAACACCAGTGTTGTTTGTCTATTCAGAAATACCGGGCAATGACAGGCACGCGTATCAATATCCAGAAGTCCGGGTCTCATCGGACGATGAGTACGGTACGGACTCGTACGACGATGAAGACCGCAATGACGTAGACAACGCCAAAAGCAACCGCGTCCCAGACCGCGCCAATAAATGGTATTCCAATGACGGAAAAATCCTTGTTACGGAAACCAACATCGGCTCCACAATCGCAACACTAACTTTACCGACAGCCTTCCTGTATTTACTCAATTTAATGCTATAATTGACGTCGACAAGTTTTATTTACTTTTGTTCCGATTTTAACAATTAAAGGCTGTTTTTGCTTATATTTTTATCCGTAAATTTATTTTGTTAAATATTGTTTTAATTGTGGAACAAAGGATTTTTTGTTTTTGTTATTTATTTGTCAGCATGTAACGTGATAATAACTAGTCTTAAAATAATGTTGTAAATAGTTTATTATAGTCGGATGTAAACCGTTGTACGATTAGTTAATAACAATTATTGAAAAATATTCCTACATCTGATAATGTTCTTACAAGGAATGCGCAAGACTATTATCTATAGTAACTGTTTAATTGAATGTGCCATGTATATTGCATAGTGTTTGCAGAGGCTAGAAGGTTGAGCTCAAGATACTTCGTTAAAAATTTATAAAATCTTTGTAAAAAATAGTTGATGCTCAATGGTCTGTTCTTAAAGGTAACATATATGAAATTGTAAATAAATCTTAATAATATTTATCTGTGAGATCCATGTATACTTATTTGTTTCAGAATATTCATATTTATCTGAATAGTTGCTGAACATTTTTACAATTTTGAAATGCTTCCTCTTCAATTGCAACTTTGAGGTTTTATAAGTCCCTACAAAATAAGCAAATAATTAAATTCTTTGATAAACAATAAAAGTAATACAGTTGAAAGTTAAAACACTAAAATAAATGAGAGTAGTTCAAGGTCTCCGTCATTTGTATTAGAGTTGCCTTTTAAAGTTGCAAATGGAGTACTTTTCCGCATATATCTAAGCGTAGTCAAATAAAGTGTAACTTCTTCCGAAAAATGTATGTTAATGTCCTGATCGTTACAAAAAATTAACAAAATAAAACCAAGAATACGTCGTGTCGTCTCTTAATTCCACCCAAAACCTATTTTTGCCGAGGTTTTTATACGTAATTCAATATTTCACAGGGCTTTTCTCTAATGTTCTTATCATTACCTGAAGGCCCTGAAGGTAATGTATGTCCCTGCTTACATTTTATCTTTAGTATTTTAACACAACATACAGTTTTGCTCTCCCTTAGGAACCACTGACGTAAAAGTATGTACTTGGCAATACCATCGATAAGAAAGAAAGAAAGAAAGAAAAATAATTTATTGAACATGTGTACACAGGTTTTTACAGAGAACACTACTTACTAAATAATAATACTATAATAAAACAATATAAAACACACAATATAAATACAAAGTTAACTAGATACAAAGAAAGTTGTACAACATGAAGGCAAGAAAAAGTAGGTTATTAGGAAGCACCGCGTGCATGAACCAAATGGTACTGTCTCAGCATAATACTGTACACATGCATGGGTGTGTAGTAGCCCTAGTTTTCAGACAGGACCAGAGAGAGATAATACTTTGTGATGCTTGGCTTGCGACGATGGGGCGCGGCCGTCAAATCGTCGCAACTTATCCTTTGCGAATCTGGCTCTACAAAAACTATGCAGGCAACAAATGCCTTCGCCTTCACCTTACGTCAATCCAGTACAATTATCGATTACCGAACGCGGCACGGTACGACAAACCGCCCCGCACCGCGTCCGGGGTGCATTGTTCATGCAGCTCGACGGCGGGCGGCGCGACATGCAAGGTGTGGGACGGGCAGGGTATGAAAAAGCTATATAAGTTTAAAAACCGGCTACTATGTCACCCGGACCATAAATATGGAATCGATATACTCCCCACTTATGAAAATCGAATGAGTAGTTTAGGCGCTATGGTGGAATATAGGTATTATTATAAATGCGAAAGTTTGGATGTTTGTTTGTTTGTTACTCAATCACGTCAAAACGGCTTAATCGATTTCGATAAACTTTGGTATGAACGTAGATTACCTACACCCTGGATTACTACATAGGCTACTTTTGTCCCATAAATCAGGTAACATGGGATAAAATGGGGTGTCATGTCAAATTGCAACAACGAGTTCAGCTTTATTTGTAGGTTACCTACACATTTAGTACTGTAACGCGTACTAAGTCGCAAGCAACAGCTAGTACAAACATATATCATCAAAGGACAAGCAGGCGCACGGCTCACTACCATCCGTACCTAGTTGATATACCACCCATTCGCACACACCGTTTTGATTCTACGTTCTTGATGCGCACAGCTAAGGTATGGAACGCTTTGCCGTCGTCTGTTTTTCCTAAAGAATAGAATCCGGGCCTCTTTAAGGTAAGAGTGAATAGGTTTCTTCTAGATCTTCGTGCTTCATCTTAGACCACATCATCGCTTACCATCAGGTGAGATTGTATTCAAACGAGGATCTATATAGTTTAAAAAATATACCTTCCTTTTGGCTTTTCCGTAGCCGGGTAAAAAATGGTGTGGGCTGGGACCGCGCTGCCCAGCTCCGTGTTCGGAGTGTTGAGTTCGTTAGTGGATGACAACGGTAAATTAAAATGTTACTCTAAATACTCCTTTACAAGCATACTTGAAGATAATCAAACAAACGTTGAAGGGGTTTCTACTATACTGAATCTCATCATGCAAAATGAGGTCAATTTGCTCAGCTAATAAATAGGATGAGCGGGAACCGCCGACTCATGTACTAAGTAATTGGCCGGAAAATTAACTATACCTCACTATCAATCACTTTGGTATTGTATGAAGCGAGATAAGTTATCGAGCGTTTACAATCGTCTACTTTATATAAGAATAGATAAATTAAAAAGATTACAAGTCCTCAGGTAGGTTAATTAATTATGATGAAATTCTTCTAATTAATTAGTCAAGCAAGTGTCGGAACACGCAGACTGAAGGGTTCCGTTAGTACGGCTGTATCTTATTAATTTTAATAAACTGTCTACAAACACAACTACAGACATAAGTTTTTTTATACTAATTATATGGCAAACGAGCATACAGTCCCCCAGATGTTAAGTGGCTACTGCAGCCCATTGATATCATCATAGAAATCATGTAGATACGTTTCCATACTATATAGGACTTAGCTGTTATGCCTATGTGCCAGTAATTACAGGAACATACCATTACCATCTAACCGGAACACAGCAGCACAAGTACTGCTATTTGGCGGCAGATAAAGGTAAGGCGGTGGTTCCCACTTCCTTGAGCCCTTTCACAAAAGCTCTACCACCAGTAAAAGTTGGTAGACTACTGCTCGTAAACCAGTGAATTCTTCTCAGCTTCTCAACGGTATTGTGGATACTTTCTAGGAACTTATTTATGAACGGCAGCAGCATAATAAGAATAAGAATAAATGTATTTATCCTCTTTTAAAACAGTAGAATACCTACCTACTTGATTATCATAATAAGTAATCTAAAAATATTCTATCAATCGTAAGTAAATCTACGAAACAATGAGGGTAGGTAAGTTGTATACAGTTGAAGAACTTTATCTTCCGTGCTGGTTTACAAATATGTTACGGCAAGGTAAGGATTCTCGTCTCATGTACACACGGCTACACATCAAGCTATATATTTCCAGTATAAGCTGACCTCGCATTGTATAGGCTTTTCGTAGAATGAAAGTTCAGCTTATACTGGAAATGAATACCTTGATGTGTAGCCGTGTGTACACATACGACTCATTTTTTATTACAGTTTGACAGATAAAAGTGGTATGGTTCACACGGCTACACATCAAGCTATAGATTTCCAGTATAAGCTGACCTCGCATTGTATAGGCTTTTCGTAGAATAAGAGGTCAGCTTAAACTGGAAATTTATAGCTTTATGGGTAGCCGTGTGTACACATACGACTCATTTTTGATTACAGTTTGACAGATAAAAGTGGTACCTATGGTACACACGGCTACACATCAAGCTATATATTTCCAGTATAAGCTGACCTCGCATTGTATAGGCTTTTCGTAGAATGAGAGGTCAGCTTATACTGGAAATTTATAGCTTGATGTGTAGCCGTGTGTACACATACGACTCATTTTTTATTACAGTTTGTCAGATAAAAGTAGTATGGTACACACGGCTACACATCAAGCTATAGATTTCCAGTATAAACTGACCTCGCATTGTATAGGCTTTTCGTAGAATGAGAGGTCAGATTATACTGGAAATTTATAGCTTGATGTGTAGCCGTGTGTACACATACGACTCATTTTTTATTACAGTTTGACAGATAAAAGTGGTATGGTACACACGGCTACACATCAAGCTATACATTTCCAGTATTAGCTGACCTCGCATTGTGTAGGCTTTTCGTAGAATGAGAGGTCAGCTTATACTGGAAATTTATAGCTTGATGTGTGGCCGTGTGTACACATACGACTCATTTTTTATTACAGTTTGACAGATAAAAGTGGTATGGTACACACGGCTACACATCAAGCTATACATTTCCAGTATAAGCTGTCCTCGCATTGTGTAGGCTTTTCGTAGAATGAGAGGTCAGCTTATACTAGAACAGTATAGCTTGATGTGTAGCCGTGTGTACTGCAGGAGTACACAAATTGACACAGTAGTTATTGTAGTATACGACAGAAAAGCAGACAAAATGTGAAAAACTTAAAATATAACTGATATAAACACTACGTATGGTAAACAACACTGACATACAATACAGAGTTTTAAAAGTTTAACAATTTTTAATTAATAAATAATTAATAATTATAGCACGACTATTATAAAAATGGCAACTTTAAAACTTTATATTTCGTTTTTTTTTATGCCACTAAGATAGCAAACAAGCATACGGCCCACCTGATGGTAAGCGGTTACCGTAGCCTATAGACGTTTGTAACACCAAAGGTATTACTCACGCGTTGCCGACCCTTTAAAAAACCCTTTGTAAACGTACTCTTCTATCAAAAAATGTTCAGTAAACTTAATAGTGTTCTGAGAAGACCTATTTAACGATGCAACACAGGAAGGGGTGCGTGAGTAAATAAAAACACCCCTAACTTACATATTAGGGAAGTACCCTAAAAAAACAAGCTTTGAATGAATGAATGAAAATACTTCATTAGGTATACCTTACAAGCCTTACACAACAAATACTACCGTTAGGCTACGACATGGCAAGCTTCAAGAGAAATGTAAAGAGGTTTCAACAGTGTAGGGAACGCATCGACAATACCCCGGGTGTGGCCGGTGTCAATAGGCGACAGTGACCGCTTACCATCAGGTGGGCCGTAAGCCTGTTTCCCCACAAATAACCTAAAAAAAAGATATGAAGAATTAAACAAATAAATGTAAGAATAATGAGCGGTCTTATCGCTTAACAAAACGATCTCTTTCAGACAACCATTGGATGGAGAGGATCATTCCTTAATGGATGACTGGTGGAGGTGTAAAAGAATAAACTAAATAATAGAAAAAGAAAAATTACTTAACCTTATATAGTTATATACATACTTAATATGTACATAAATAATTTTAAATAAATAAATATCGTATATAAAATAAATAAATATGTACTTACATACATACATATATTATTACTTCAGATCAGATGAATGAATCACGACTCTTCATGGAGATAAAAGTTTTCGAGTCTAGCTTTAAATACGGAAGGTGAGGGGGATTTCCTAATGGAGACCAGCAAGGTGTTCCATAATCGGACAGCATGGACGGAAAAGGAGTTTGTATAGAAACTGGTTCTATGCATCGGGGTTTTTTGAAGGAGGTCTTCAGCGGATCGGAGTGTTTGGGAATTTGTGCAAAAAATGAACTCGAAGCGTTCCTTCAGATAACAAGGCGTGGAAGGATTACGAAGGAAGTTGAATAGGAGGGATGTGTGAGTATTCCGGCGAAGTCGAATGGGGAGCCATTTGAGTTTATTACGAAATTCGGAGATGTGCAAGTTTTGTTTGTTTTTATTATATAACTTACAAAAGGTATCATCATTTCATTTGATTCGCTTTACAGCACTCAGCAATTTACGAGTAAAAGACAAAGGTCGGACGGAAAAAACAGACGAACATGGTAAAACCTGTACAGGTTCCGAGTTCGACTGCGGAACCCTAAAAATGTAGCCTGTATCTCAATTCTCGTATTTTTAACTTGAGTTAATATTTTACGGTCTGCAAAGGCATCATCACATTTCGGTTTAATGTCAAATCAATCTATTTAAAATTAACCCCTGCAGGGTATCAAAAAACAAATAAAAACGTTGGTACTGCAAACGTTTAAAAAACTGTGTAGCAATGCCAGCCCCCCTCTTAAACATAATAATATACAAACTTATAAATCTACTCTTTTGACTGGTTGGGTGCATCGTCAAGACCGGGTTATTGATTGGGCAGGGTTATTGAACGAGTGGGGTTGTTGAACGACTCGTAGTAACTTTTTAGTAATCGGTGGCATCGTACAATACGCTAGTTCTCTAACATTTTGCATACATTGAGCAACACTTTTTTTTTATACTACTTATATGGCAAACGAGCATGCAGTCCACCAGATGTTAAGTGGCTACTGCAGCCCATGGATATCCACATAGAATTTAAAACAAGCTATTATGTTGTCTTGATCTCTATGTGGATACGTTGTCATACTATAGGACTTAGCTGTTATGCCTATGTGCCAGTAATTACAGGAACATACCATTACCATCTAACCGGAACACAGCAGCACAAGTACTGGTATTTGGCGGCAGATAAGGGTAAGGCGATGGTGCCCACTTCCTCGAGCCCGTTCACAAAAGCTCTACCACCATTATCGATTTTCTCGAGATTTTGATAATAAAACCAGAAAATTTTCTGGATACATTATTTTTTTATTTTATGTGAAGAAACCGAACTCCTTCAGTATAATTTGTTGTAATTGCAAACCATTTATTAAGCAAAGAGTTTGATAGATGCCCAATGTATCAAACGTTATGTTTGGACTTCCCTTTGACTACTTGTGGAACATCTTCACTGGTCTGCATACTGAGTAACAGATCCGAGGATGTCCATCATGTAGATAATATATTCGTAAGCTATATTATTTACTAGCTGTTTCCCGCGACTTCGTGCGCGTTACACTACTAAATGTGTAGGTAACCTAGAAACATAGCTAAACTCGCTGCTGCAACTTGACACACCATTTTTACCCCATGGGGACTGATTTATTTGATAAAATGTAGCCTATGTGGTAATCCAGGTTTTAGTTTACGTATATACCAAATTTCATCAAAATCCGTTCAGCCGTTACGACGTGATTGAGCAACAAACAAACATACAAACTTTCGCATTTATAATATTAGTGTAATTAAATAACCTACGGGAATTAGACTCCTGTTTTCAGTTTTTCAGACGCATAAAAGAGATGTTACCATTAAGATACCTAAAAGAAAAACATCATCTAAAAATACTCACAACAACAAAAAAAGTTAACCTGGCATAATAATTAATTTTAATATAATGAAAAAGCTTTTACCAGCAACATTGCGTTAATCAGCTTAACCTATAAAACATTCACCTCCAACTACCTATATATAAAAGCATTTTAAACCATTCGCATTTTATTTACTATAGCTCAAACTGCAAAAGTATATAGATAATAACTCTATAAATATATATTTTATACGAAAAATACAGTAATCAAAACTAGAAAACTTAGACTAATGAGCTGTTGTACAATGGGCGGCATTATCGCTTAAAGTGATCTCTTCCAGGCAACCTTTGGATGAACTGGATTGAAAAGAACTTGAGAGGAGGTGGTGCTACCATCGTAATACGTATATCTAATACGTTTTTACGATAAAATAATAAATATACCTAATAAACATCACACTATGAGCATACCTTCAGGTGTTCCCCAAGGATCCTTACTTGGTCCGTTGCTTTTTACCATTTTTCTTAACGACATTTCTTCTTGCTTTATTTACTCTAAAATACTACTGTATGCTGACGATATGAAAATTATATACCAAATAAAAACCTTAGAGGATAATCTTCGCCTTCAAGGTGACCTAAACAGATTCGAAAATTATTGTCTACTAAACAAATTAGATCTGAATGTCTCGAAATGCTTTGTTTGCTCATTTACTCGTAAACCTACAACATTGACATATAATTATAAATTTTATAACTCACAGCTAAATAGAGTAATTACAATAGAAGACCTGGGAGTGACGTTTGATAGTAAGTTATTGTTTGACGAACATATTAATAGTAAAGTTAAAAAGGCATCACGCGCACTTGGTTTTGTCCTGAGAATGTCAGCAGAGCTTACGAGTATCAAAACGTTTAAAATACTTTATTGTGCGTACGTACGTACTCATTTAGAATACGCTTCGCAAGTGTGGAATCCTTGTTATAAAGTTTATTCCTCACGTTTAGAAGGTATACAAAAAAGGTTTTTAAGTTATCTTCAATACCGAGCTCGATTATTCCTACCTGACTATGATACAAGATGTCGTAAGTTTCACTTTCTTCCTCTATCCGAACGAAGGGAAATAGCTGATTTGACTTACCTGTTTAACATAGCAAATGACACTGTGGATTGCCCAGAGCTTCTGGAGCTAATAGGACTGCGAACTATTAAGCCTGCATTGAGAAATCCTAACCTTCTTTACGTTCCAAGGGTTCCAACCAATTACAGGCAAAATTCTTTTATGGTGAGAGCTTGTCACTCCTTTAATTCATTGGCTAAGCCAAATAAAGAGGTTGATCTATTCAACACTAAAATAAGTAAGCTCAAACGCTTACTTAGTGACAATTATTTTAATTTATAGATTAGGCACTTAACTGATGACGTGTATGTGTATGTGTGTATTGATATATCTTCTATTTAGTTTCTTTCTCATTTTATGTGTCGTCTACCTTACCTGTTTATATAATACCTACTAATCTCTTACCTTATCTGCGGAAACTTTTAATTGGCCTTCTTAGAATAAGTAGCATTTATTGTTGTTTATTTTTTACTCAAATACCTCTTCTGTAACCTAGCTGTAAGTTTTCCTAAAATTCTAAAAATAAAAAAAAATAAATAAAAATATTATAAATGCGAAAGTTTAGATGTTTGTTTGTTAAGTAATCACGCCGTAACAGCTGAACCGATTTCAATGAAATTTGGTATATAAGTAGATTAAAACCTGGATCACCACATATGCTACCATTTATTCTATAAATCAGTTCTCATTGGATAAAAACGGAGTGTCAAGTCAAGTTGCAACAGCGAGTTTAGCTATATTTCTAGGTTACCTACACATTTAGTAGAGTAACGCGTACGAAGCCGCGGGCAAAAGCTAGTTTATAGTATAATATCAAGTTAAGAATATAAATTAGTATACAGAGTGGGGTATAGTTTTACCTCACTGATGGCAGCTACCATTTCTTTTTTAGTTACAAAGTTTTGTTCTTAGGAAAATATAGTTTATTTTATTATAAGAAAAAAGTCACCCTCAATGCAGGAAAATTTTGCCCCATCCTGTATATATTAACGATAAATATATATAAATGATAAACAGGCTAAATCAAAACAAATCATCTCGTGAAACAACCAGAAACCCTGTCGTCCCACTTCACTTCCATTATTTCACACATCGTGACTCCCATTATTACTAATACGCCGCCCTGATTATTAGTTACTTCTGTGATTTGTGTTCCAATTTCCCGCAATAATCCGCGAAAATACGCCTCGATTATAGTCACGTAAACACTTGTTACACAGTCGCAGAACGACTCTGGCATCAATCACTTGTGCCACACCTCATGGAGATGGTAGCTGATTCACGTAATCAGTCTAGCTTTCAATTTTGCTATTTTTCTATGCTACATGTAGATGGAACAAGCTTATGGCCAACATGATGTTAAGTGGTAACCATATCCTATAACAGAGAACTGCCTCGTAGGTCTATCAACTTCAGGCATCCAGGTGTAAAGCCTCATGTGCCGGTAATTTCACCGGCAACCATACCCTTCAAACTGAAACACAGCAATGCTGCTTGGTAGTACGGTGGAGTGGGTGAATAAATCTACAGATAACTACTTGCCAAGGTTTATGTAGACAAAAAAAAAGTACATAAATATTCTATCAGTTATCTGGTTCCCATATTCAAGCTTTGCTTAGTTTGGGGCTAGGTGGCGCTGTGTGAAATATCCAGCATTGTTTATTTATTCATTTATTTATACGCGGTGTTCCGGAACCCTTATGTTTTGCCTGAACAGGATGATTCTGACCATGAATTTTTTTTCAGGATAAAATATTTTACTTTTAGTGTTTTACATCAGTGTATTTTAAAACTTTGCGCTTTTCCTAGAACGTACCATAATACGTAAGGTTTGATTTAAGATCTTTGACCTAAAACAGCTGATAGCCAGTATTTTAATATTAATTTTTATAGCAAAATGTTTGTTTATTCGTAGAGTACAGTGTTCATCTTGCCAAAATTTTAGGACAACAGACTTTTAGTTCATTCTCTAAGACAATGGCTATGTATTTAGCTAGTAATAAACTGTAGCTGTAGGGTTCTTTTGTATCGCTGTAACAGATTTCTTAGCTTAATAAATGCACCAACTGCTATAAGGCTACGCTAGTGCCATGCTTAGATTGCCCAAATTAAGGACGATCGGGACTTGCCCGTCTCGACGAAAAATAACCATGATTATTCAACTCTAGTTACGTTGTGATTATGAAAACGTTGCAGAAGTAATCCTAATGTTTAATTTACTTAGATTCTGAGGAAATATTATCAGATCATTAATATTCATCATCGTCATCATCAGCCCACATTAGTCCACTGCTGGACTGCCTCTCCCAATACGCGCCATTGAGCCCTGTCTTTGGCTTTCTCATCCAATTTCTGTCCACCACCTTTCGTAAGTCATCGCTCCACCTAGCCGGGTGGCGCCCCACACTCATGCATAATATTTCATCATTAATCATTATTGTCCCACATACGGTGCACAAACTTGGTCCCTCACCAATATTCATAAGTCCCGCCACGGTGTTTGTCAACGAGCTATGAAGCGCAGCATTCTCGGAGTCAGGCTCACAGACCATATAAGAAACTCAACACTAAGCTCCAAAACACAGATACAGGGAAGGAAGTTGCAGTCCTGGGATGGCATAAAAAGTGCCCATCAATCAACTCTGTCCTCGAGAGGTGGCCAGGAAGCGATCCTAGTACCGCCACTCTTTACAGTATATTTTACAAAAAAAAACAACTACCAATCAGAGACGCAACAACCGGTTCTACGAAGTCAAGAAACTTCTTAATTTTAAACTGGGTACGCTTAAATCAATAAATAAAAAAGAGGTTTATTGCAGGCACAAAATATACGACCCATAACACAGAAACAAAAATACAACTGAATTAGAACCTCCTCCCTATTTTGAGGTCCGTTAAAAAATACAAAATATGACACAGAGCAAATGTTCTAGAGTAGTATTTTTTTATTTCCGTCAAAATGTACAGAAATCCAGTGTTTATACTACTGGTCAGAGACAGCCCTCAGTACACTATTGTTGGAGCGACTCAGCCTACTCGAAAAAGACGCTACGCAAGTTCAGATGATAGCGAAAAAGTCGGGAACACCCGCCTCGGAGAACATACTTGACGCACTGCAGTATTTCGGCAACCTCTAAGAGCCCGGTAGGCATCATTGTACTGGAACCTTAAGATGTTGCTGGCCTTTCTGGTGGAGTTAGACCAAAGTTGGCGTGTGTATACCCGGACAATATGCCCGGAATAGTGTGTTTTTCACGTCTGAACTGCAGTTATTATTATTAGTATCTACTGATACTTTAAATTATTTCATGTGTCATTTTGTGTGTGCCAAATAAATGATTATTCTATACTATTCAGTTCGTGAAGTATCGGCGTGCGAGCATGTTACCTCGGATGGCGAGCGCTCTCCGCTCCCGCTCGATGTCGTCATCGTCTCTCAGCGTCTCCGTCAGTAAATGACCTTGGTACCTGACCTATTTTACCATTTTAATGGTCGTACCGCTCATGAGAACCTCGGGCACACATCCTGGACCTCGTTCTGACCATCATTTTGGTTTTCTTTAAGTTATACATTAGCTCATGAGCAATAGCATTTTGCTCACAGACTAAAAGCAACTTTCTGAAACCCTTGATCGAAGGGCTGAGGAGCACCATGTCATCGGAGCTTAGGCTATTGACACAAACGTCACCAAGATAGCAGTCTACCTTGTTACTCTGCAACTCTCCGATCAAGCTGTTAACATAGAGGTTAACGACCTATTTTGATGTCTTGTATTTGGTATAAGGATGTTGTATTCATATGTGAAAACGGACAAAAAATAAATATTTTTCTAAATCTATTAAACAGGTCAGGAGAGGTCAGGCACATTACCCTCCTTCTGCGCAGTTGGGTAAAGAGTAGCCTATGTTACCCGGGGATAGTGTAGCTTCCTAACAGTGAAATATTTTTTTAAATCGTTTTAGTAGTTTTTGAGTTTATTCATTACAAAAATATAAATCTTTCCTCTTTATAATATTAGTATAGATATTACCAACTGTGACGTATGTAGTACTAGAAATATCTTTATCATGTACACCTAAAGTGCGTATCTCACGTGATCTCACATCTCACCCGAACAACAGGCGGGAGATAGCTACTGGTTTACGTAATAAAACTACCGACCTTTCTCGATCATCACATCACGAACAGGCCTTCCAGATCAATTTAAGCTGATAATAAAATCCATCACAATTTATTACTTTAGTCATGTCCATAAACACTAAAAACACAGCTCGACAACCTTAAACTAACATTTAATTAAAACTTAGCAAAGGAGACTAACGACCACATGTGATACAGGCCCGAACTTAGTTTGATAATTAACATTCCTGTAATGGCCCGCATTCAGATGGGCCTCATTTGGCTGATTAAGGCCGGATTAGGTGAAATGGGATATTGATAGTTAGCTATGGAACGTAGGTGGAGTAAAGCCATAGCCGAATAGTGGTCAAGGAGTGGCTATAGAAATGTGGAACATCCGGCAGCGAGATGAGTGTTTGACATAGTCAAAACGAAAGCCGTCGTACACACGGCTACACATCAAGCTATGCATTTCCAGTATAAGCTAACCTCGCATTGTGTAGGCTTTTCGTAGAATGAGAGGTCAGCTTATACTGGAAATGTATAGCTTGATGTGTAGTCGTGTGTACCTTCAATAATGAAGAATTGGAGATGAGCAGCAAGATTTCTTCCAAACCACATTTTATAGAGGCATCCTAATGGCTGTATAAATAAGCGATTGATTGTGATCATAATAATATGACTGCACTAGTTTGGAAGTTAACTGACGCGAGCTTCAATATGGAAACTCTGTAATATTTGCATATGTATATTTGGACTCTCGTTCGCTTGGAGGATCGCACTTATACACTTTTGTGGATCTTAATATACATCGCTATTAGTAGATGTAGTTAGCATTTGTGTATTGAGAAATATTTATAACTGCCGCAACCGATACGTAAAGGCTCACTATTGATGCGTCAAAGAACACTGCCAAGCGGCCTTTACACAGACACTATCGCGCGTTCTCAGGAGCGTACAGAATTGCGCTCCGGAAACCCTGCATATGCAATCGTGCGCGATTATATTTTTGAAGCTGTTTAAGCTGCGCGTTCTTTCGCGCGCGATTACTCGTCAATTTTTGTCAAAACGGAAAGAGCCGTATAAAGGCTAATGGCGCGGGATAGATCGTCCAGAGCTGGCGCGTATCGGAGTGTATGCAATTCGCAGTTTTACTGAAGTAACGCAGTTTACTACTATAGTTTGACCGAAACCGCTGTACCGCGCCTGAGGTATGCGCGCGCTGAGACGGGGGGAAGTATCGGCCGCTGTACCGCGCCTGAGGTATGCGCGCGGCGAGACGGGGGGAAGTATCGGCCGCTCCGATCCATCGTCAGACGCACATGAGATAAATATCCAAAGGTGGGTCGAGCG
This sequence comes from Philereme vetulata, assembly GCA_918857605.2. Taxonomy (NCBI): domain Eukaryota; kingdom Metazoa; phylum Arthropoda; class Insecta; order Lepidoptera; family Geometridae; genus Philereme; species Philereme vetulata. Next base: position 6,017,551 of record OU975448.1, on the reverse strand, counting down.
CTATCTCGTGATGTCAGGATCGTCATCATGTTCAAAAAAATGAAAACTATTACTGGGATCGCGATAGTAGATTTAATATTATTAATAAATTTGCAGAACGAGTCTTATTCAAGTTCAAGCGAAACGGAAGATGAAGTTGAAGCAGAATCTATGTCAGAATATCTGTACACTATTTAGTTACTTATAAAAATATAAACATATCGTTATATAATATAAACATATCGTTTACGATATTGTAAGATCTATCCGACAATATCGATCTCATGAGTACCTACGCTTGCTCTTTTTTCCTCGGCCCCCACCTCGCCGCACTTTCCTAAGGAGCGGTACAGCGGCTTCGGTCGAACTATAGTGTTACGGTGAAAAATTGATAGAATAAATATCATGACACGACCTATCATGTACGCTGGTGTTAGTCTGCTCAATAAGAAGAAGAAATTATCCGTGTGGGTTAAAAAAATATAGACAGCAATCTAGTCATGTACCTCTGATCACAGAGCTTCCTCATTAAGATTTTTGATTTTATATTCTTTGGACTTAATTTTCAGCAATAACAAAAATTGTAGAGCGTAATTAAGGGGAGGGGGGAGGGGAATCGCCCATACAACACGTACTACCAAGATCATTTCTAATTGGAGCATATTTCTACCTTAATAAGGTGTTATTTTAATTTTAATAGTATTTATCTAGGTTCCCAACCATATATTAGATCAAAATACTTACCTAAAATGAAATAGAAGCGTATCGCATTCTGCATGTTTTTATGTCATAAAAGACCTCTTTTCAACCTAATTGTTTCGTATTAAAAACAACAACATCTTACGTATCCTAGTCATGGGAACATAGATTATATCGTCTAGTTACAGAATAACAACACAATGAGAAAAATACAACAAGTTTTCAGTCATCATTTTTGGTATTACGGAACATTGTCAAAATCTAATCAAATTTAGAATCGTTCTATTGCTATCACTGTCGCTCTGCGTGGCTAAATTTCGTCACTAAACAGGGATAGCGATATTCAGCCCGAAGTTTTTGACGCTGCCGAATTGAAGTTGCGCTCGGGGTTCGTTTGTTCCTCTTAAATATTTGTTTTATTTTTTAAGTGAATATAGAACTGAATATTCTGTGAATATTTCAAGCGTCTACCTGTTGCCGTTATCAATATCGAGCAAAAACGAGCAAAAAAATCACGTTTGTTGTATGGGAGCCCCCCTTAAATGTTTATTTTATTCTGTTTTAGTATTTGTTGTTATAGCGGCAACAGAAATACATCGTCTGTGAAAATTTCAACTGTCTAACTATCACGGTTCATGAGATACAGCCTGGTGACGGACAGACGGATAGACAGACAGACAGGGGAGCCTCAGTAATAGGGTGCCATTTTACCCTATGGGTACGTAACCCTAAAAATGACATGTGCGTGTGTACATAGATGTCGTTTTTGTCTTTTCTACCATCGTCAATAAAACCTTTGTTTGACTTATATGTATAAGTTTAGTTATCATTTATTCTCATAAAGATAATGATTATCACCTACATGAGAATCAGTAGACAAAATATTGTAGTTCGTTCAAGTATTGTAAAAAGGTACTCAATTAAGGCTTTCAGATTGTTGAGCTAGTTTTAAATGCGTTAAATGAGTTTAAAATTTTTTATTCTGTGGGTAATTTAAAACTTGATACTCAGAACTCCTTCGCACAGCACTTCCTTTTACAGCGCTTCTTTTACTGACCAGGCTGTTCGGCTGTGGAATGCTCTGCCCGAAGAAATAAGACGGCCATCCTCTTTACACACCTTCAAGTTGAAGTTGAAACACCATTATCTGACGATGTCATCTTCCTAGCGTTATTTATTTACTATTTATGTACTTATTTTATTTGTTAGTATAGTTTGCTATATGTATATACTTATATATTAGTCTATTTATAAGTATATTAAGTATTATAATTAGAAACTACATCTATTTTTTATATTATACCTTAGAATATATGTATAAATGTATCCTCTAAAGTACACCGCACTCCGTATCTTAGTAAATTTCGCTCCATCCAAAGGTTGCCTGGAAGAGATCGCTTTCAGCGATAAGGCCACCCAGAGTATTGCCTTTTTATTTTAGCCTAGTACTTATTTTTGTTATATTTCTGTTTGTGTGGTAATTCAATAAAGACTTATATATCTATCTATCTATCTATCTAATTTATTACAAAGCTGGCTCATTTCAATGCCGAATCTTAGAATACTATAAGGAATAGATATTTAAGGTGGTTTTGTCTATTTGATTAGGCTTGAATTAGGCAAGCGGACGGAATGCGTTATTGATACTTGGATAAACTTCCGGAGTGATTTGTGACGGGCCGTTTGCTGTCTGGACGTCTCGACCACTCAAGGGTAGTTATCGATCGGATATTCTTACGTGAATCTTCGATTATCTTGTACATATTTCAAAAGTATATTTCAGAAGCTGGTAAAGTTATTGTTCGTTAAACAGACCACTCTGTAGGCACAAACCGAACAGTTTTTGAATTGCTGGTGTAGCAGCAATTCAAAAACTGTTCAGTTTATGATTTTACTTCATATATTCCGTGACTAAGTTTATTCTTCATATGCATTTTAAAGGAATACTCATTAAAAATAACGAAATAATTAGTTGTTTAACATCGCGATAAAACCTGACTGGAAACCTTTCACGCTTAAAAAATAAATGCTTGCTCGAATCTGGCATAAAAAACCTTTATGCATCAGAAAGTTTGTTATTTTTTTTTCAGCTTCAAGATTTATTATTTCTTTATTCATTACAGAATCAACAGCACTTGATATCAATGTAAACAAACTCGTATAGCTAATGCTTAATGGCAATAACAGATTCTCATTTTATAGACGTAACTTTTAAGAAATTAGTCACCTAGAGAAAATTATTATAGAACATTTTATTAATCTACCGTAAGATTACCACGGTAATACCGTATTAGACAATTTCTTTGAAATTACTTTACCAAGGTTATTTTTTAGGAAGGAGAGACTCTGCTATGCAAAACAGTGTCTTGAGTGGTTTAAGCAAAATACATTAATTCAGAAAGATGTTATTTCCAGTAGTTTACCCAAGGGCGGATCCAAGAGGAGGGTCATGGGGGTCATGACTCAACCCTGGGCTGTGTCCAGAACCTAGGTGGACCACTAATTAAAATTGTTAAACATAATGTTTTTATAAATTTTTTGTCACTATATAGATTTTATGTAAGTACTTACATTCAATATTTAATTAATTTAATATAATATTTTGATTTGAAAAATTTTAAATATCTATATTTAAATAACAAACTCAATTTTTCAAATCATCTAATTTTCAAATAATGATTTTTACTTGTATGTATGCTTATAAAAATTAAAATACAACTTCTAACTTCTTGTGACTTGACCACGACTATGTAACCCTCCCCCCCCCCCCCCTGGCATCAAAGCTGGATCCGCCCTTGACTATACCTGCCTAATTACGCAACATAGCAAATATCCTTAGCAATTCCCATGAAATTTTGTTAGTTGTGGCACCGATCTTTATAATTTTGATATAAATCTGTGCGCGAGAAGACCCGTTTTGTCTTAAAAACATGAGTATAGTTCGCTAAAATTTAAAAAGTTCTATTATCTTGAGAGGTCTTGGCGAAAACAGGGACTGTGAAAATGTTGCAAGAAACAAAATAAGGAAATGAATCAACGTAAATAACCTTTCCTTATTCACAACAATCCAATTTTGTAGTGAAAGTTGTGTTTATGTGGACCAAATAATCGACTTTCATTCAATATTATAATAACAAGGTTTCCATATTGGTTTTCCGGGTCAAAACGGTTGTGGTTTGGCGAGGCGATTGTGATACCATCGATTTCATCTGCACTGTTTCGATTGATGACTAATGGCTACGAAGCTAACAGTTTCGTTTAACTGCAACACTTAACAGAGTTCATCTTTTATCTTCTGGACATTGGAAATTAACAGAATTAAGACAACTCTTAGTCACAGTAGCCATATACAAAAAGTGAAATGAGTTCATTTTTAATGTCTAGCAATATGATAACTTTGCTGAAACCGGGCTGAGTTACGTTGGTTGGTACTAGGACTCAGCGCAAGTAATTTCCGAGGAGTTTATCTGTGTCGTGATTGAGCAGCGCTATTGGCAGTTTTGAGTTAGGCTTTTGTTTCAATCCATTATTGGAAACAGACTCGAGTCTAACCGCTTACTCAATGCTGGTATTTTTGCTGGTAAATTATCTACTAGTAGTTCAGTAAGTTTATTCGATCAGATTGGAGAATAGATAGATAAATCATTATGATATACCATATAACAAAATAAATAAATTATAACCTAAACTAACGTAAATAAAATAGTGGTCTAATCTATAAGTAGCGATCTCTACATTTGGATGCAATGGACTTTGTGAACGCAAAAGACCGATGTAACTTCTAAGGATTTATATTTTTTTATTAATAACGTGGTATGTTTCTTTGATTTTACCAGACTAGGCTGATAAAGTAGAATCTAATTCCAGCAATGTAAATGAGAATTGATGCACCATTTCAAGTTTCATACAGTTCGACTGCAAATGTGGTGGCATTATCCATTCAACGAGGCGAGGTGCGAGTTCCTGTATCAACATTTACATTAGCTCCACTTCAACTTTTGCATTTAACACGACCAGGGGTCTGTACCAGGCATCTATTTTTGACAATTTGGCGTATTGTCAATGACAAATGAATGAATGAAGTTGACAGTTTGTCCAACACCTTGGCAGCCTGAGGGAACGTGACATGATTGGCCTGAAAAGAGTTGTGAGAGAGCAAACAGCAAAGATGATTGAAGGTATTTGAAGGAGACCTTTGTCCTGCAGATGATCGGTATAGGTTAAAAAATAAGTTTGTTATACTATCAATAAACTAATTTTCAAGAGTTCATCTACCCATCAATCTAGTGAGTTGTTTTTTAAAATCCCCAGATCTTTCAGTGGTAAAAAACTATAAAAAGACTTGTGACATAATAGCTAGCAAATAGACTCAATATGCGAAAACGTCTAAATGGTGATTAGCTATAAGTATAAATTAATTATTAAGAATTTAATCACTGTATGTTTTCCGAAGAAAATAAAATAAATAATTGGTGTCTTGACTTTACAAGATTTTTTTAAATTGAAATTTATTCACGGTTTATATATCGGAGTTGCGCAAAATAAAATATGCACCGGACAAGGTTATAGACTGAAAATGTGATTATTTTATCAAATATAATAATTTTATTTCGTAGTTGGTCGGATCTATTTATTCATTTATGTAAACTTTCTATTATATTTAGGTTTTATACAATTGAATAGTTTATGGTATTGGCCCCCGATGGAAGGGGACTTTGGGTAACGCTTTTTACTGAATGATGTTGATATAACTAAAACTATTTTAAAGCTGGTTTGGGTCCGCTTTTCACACCTGCTTTTATTACGTTTCTGTTTAGCCAATGTTAAAACGAATTATTACCCGAGCGCGATAAGTTGGGACCTGAGCGCGGTGACGTCATATTGTCGTGTTAGTACCGCCCGCAAAAAAGCGAACATAACAAGCAGCCGCCCGCGGCTTCGTTTTTGTTTTTATTAACCTAATTTATTATGTTACTCAGGGAGGACGCCGCTTTTTATCTAATCTTTTTTACACTATATGAATAAAATAAAACTACAATGTTTAAGTTTATACATTTATTTTATCTATTATTTACATTATCTCATTTTCGTTACTACTTAGTGGATTTATGCCTTCTAGAGGTTGTTCTTCGTCCTCAGTCTCACTATAATCACTTGACGAAGAGGTATCCGATAAATTTACAATTAATTGCGATTCATTCGTCTCTTGTAAGAGGTCATCGTCCCAATACTACTGTCGAAGCCTGTCCACATGGTTGACTTTTTTTTTCCAGACAACAAAACAATAATACAAACGAAAACTAAAAGAATTCCAGAGCGCGTCGTTACGTGACGTAGGCCAGTACGAGACGAACCCTAGTAAAAAATAGTGATGCGAACGGTACAATACGGGCGCCATCGGGGAAGTGCAGGGGAAGCGGTCGGGGAGTCGCATTCCTAGCAGGTCCCAAGTTATCGCGCACGAGTAATACCTGCTTTTTAGGTTCATCAGAAACAATATATACCCTATGAATGAAATCCAGGTGTTGGTTAGTTAACTTACGCTAATGTTGCGTGACAGATCAATCTTCTTTTTTTATAGTCAAACGCTAGACTACTCACCTGATGGTAAGCAATGGTATGGTCGAAGTCATCATGCATGTCATGTTCTTGGATGTTCTGTTTAATCTATTTAGTTTTAACAATCTGGCCAACCAAAAACAGTACAAAAAATCAATACGCGAAACGCAGTGCATGTAATTAAGCCCGTCCACTTGACAGCCCTGAATGACAATGAGTTAAAGAGACAGTGGAGCCAACACAAAGGCGTGAAGCTAATGGCGCGTGCATAATCCGCGCAAGTCTCTATTGACGACACTGCGGCGTTGAACTACGAATCTCGCACATAGAATACAACTGAAGTCGGAAACAGTACGATAACTTCTTTTACGACGTGTCATGTTACGAGTATGTACGACATTAAATGAAAACACAGGTAGGGCTAATGTCTAGTATTGTTGTAAAATAGGTTTTTTTCAAATTAGTTTTTTTTTTAAACAAAATTTTTAAATTTTCAAACAATGTTAATGTTCTTTCTGCCCTTTTCCCACATTGCGTGGGGTCGGCACAACATTGTATTTCCTTCGATACCTTTCTATCAGCCGTCATTTTCGTTGTCACTTCTTTTTTACCCAAACCATTCTTCTCTTCTTCAGCCTTCTTCTACTTCTACGAGTATAACAATCCACATTCATATCTACAACTATTGTTGTATGTTGACTATTGTTTAAAACAAACTTAATATCAAGTTCTAAAACTATTAGTGAAACAGCCTGTATAAAATAGGTAAACAAATCATATTCATTCATCATGTAAGTAGGTATGTGTAACTGTTAAATTGACTAAGCTTCGCAAAGGCGCCGCCGATTTACTGTCAAAAATTGTTTATTGGAAATGTATCGATTACTGGATAAATATTCAAGCTACCGGTATTAAGCTCACAAATCTATAAAAACAATTCCGGATTGTGTTTTAAATTAATGTCGTATATAACAAAACAGATTGTATAATAAGTCTTATACAAACAATGCCAGCAGCATTGCAGTGTTTCGTTTTGAAGGGTGTGGTTGCCGGTGAAAATACAGGCACATGAGAACTTACACCTGTATTCTTCAATTGATGAACGCAGAGCAGTGCATCGTAGGGCACGTTCTTAAGGTGGCTGACCTACGAGGCAATACTTTGTTCAAATCATAGGTGCAATGGGCGGGCCTTATCGCCAAAAGCGATCTCTTTCAGGCAACCTTTGAATGGACAGGATCTATGTGAAAAAATGAGGACGGCGGCGTTAATCAAACAGATAGAGAGATACTTAAGTAAATAACAGATTTACCTACATGAAATAAATAATATATTATAACATGTACATAACTAAAATAAACATAATAAGAAACTTCAAAAAATAGCCTTTATTCGCTGACTGATACAGGCTTATGCAATCTAAACTAATACTATTTAGGTACTGAGTTTCTTCCATCCGTCTTCCATCGCTTTGCAGGCCTACCTCTATTACGCTTCCCGCCACGTGGTAGGTACTTACATTATTATAATGTTGATATGAATAATAAATTATATACACATTAATAAAATGAATAGAAATTGAGTGATGGCAAGTAACGTTGATGAAACATATTTTCAAAAGTTGCTTTCAAACTTATACGACGCATATTTTACACAAAACGGGTTCCCATCCAAACACACAGGCTTCAGAATTGGCTACTATAGTCTAACTTTTTATTAGCTGCAGTATAATGACGTTTTGTGGGTTGCCGGTTTTTGAAGAAAAATAAATAGGGATGTAGCTAAATGAGTGAATCATAAATGAATAATCAGTTTGGTTTTTTTTTTTGAGATTTAATATTAAGTTGTAATGTATTTTTTAACCTATTATTATTACTATACTAGAGGATTGATCTTTTTTAGTGAAAGTATAGGGAGGTACATTCAAAATGAAACAAAAACGTCATAATAATGTTATTTAATTAATTTTTGTGAACTGAATCACATCCCTATTGAGATTAGGCTGGCAACATTATTTTACGGAATGACATTTAGAAACGTCATTTTACTGCAACTAATAAAAAGTTAGACTATAGTTCAAACGAGAAAAATCGTAGGGTCAGCACGCCGTATCGTGAAGCAAAAACTGTCGGAAACAACACTTCCAATAGCAACAAGTGACCCTCCGGCATTACACAAGGTAGCATTGGACTTGACAGGTTCCGTGGCTTTTAAAAAACCTTTGTAAGGTTGTGTTGTCTGAGGTTATGTTCCTCTGTGATGCAAAAAGTATTGATTGCATTTTTAACAGCGATCAAAGATAATAAATAAATATTGCTGGACATTTCACACAGCGCTATTTAGCCCGTAACTAAGCAGAGCTTGTACTATGGGAACCAGAAAACTGATAAAATACTTATATACTTTTTTTTGTAAATACACAATTATAATATATAGAAAAATACCCAGACACAGAACAAATATATGTAGATCATGCAAACATTTGTCTGCGGCGAGAATCAAACCCACTACCTCCTGCGTCTCAGCCAGCTGTACGCCCACTGCGCCACAGAGGTCGTCAAGATATGTGCAATCATGAAGACACTTGGGAATTAGTCTACTGGTTCCGTTTCTACCTGTGACGCAGGTCGACGACAGAAGATGAGCAAAGTGACATGAATATGCGCTCAATTGGAGTGTTTTACTGTAAATCTAGTTATTCTATAGCTGAATACGAATGTATTTCAATTAAGACATGTCCACTGTTTCAAATATTTATATAAGTAGCTATTATAGAATGGATTCAGCTCATGACAAATCAACATTTGTCAGTACCTAAAAACAGCTAACTCAAAATATGGGTAGGTAGGTATAAGTAGTTAGGTTTCAAATAGGTGGATAATACTTATTAATGGATGTGTTTTGTTTTGTTGCTAAATTTAATAATTAATAATAATTTAATTTATTATTAATTATTTAATTTATTAAGCAACTCGCCCACGCGGCAGACCACCACGGAGATGGCGTGACGACTTGGATGTGCATTTACCAGACTGGCCCACTGAAGCAGGGGACAGAAAAAACTGGAAAGAAGGGAGGGAGGGCAACACAGGTTTAAAAAAATATATATTTATTTAGCAACAAGTTACCTACTGGTTGGGCACATACAACCCTAGGCTAGATTATGTTAAGTATTTATTTATTCGTATGTATTCACGTATATCTTATTTTTATTGATCGATCGAAGCGAGATCTCTAAATCAACTTGGGCAAATCGGCGTTGTATGTATGTGTGTATGTTTGTTTGTCCGGGGATAACTTTCGAAGTGGTTACCTGATCATCGTGAAATGTGATATATAACCAATGTAGTGATGGCACAATTAAGGTGTGACTAAATAAGCCAAAAATAAAGGGGGATTGTTGAGATATTGGGGTTCAAGAGCGGTAAAAAATACCAAAATGGGACTATCCGGTCAAGTGGCATGTCTAATAAAAGGTATTTGTTAGTAAATTTCGACCCTATTTTAATTATTAGTTTAAACTTTGTAGTTTTTAAGTTATTAGCCTTAATAAGAACTGAACTTTGACAAAATTCACAGGGTACACCAGTGACCTCACAGTGCTGTTATTTAATATGCGTGTAGCTTTAGTAACACAAATATAGACAAAAGTCTGAAATCCAAAATAACTGCAATTTATACCTCAAAAAAACCAATTAACATGAACTCCCGTTACCTGTAATTTGAATGAAACCGTAGGTCAAGCAATTTGGTAAGTATTTCATTGCACTATTTTGATAGTCAAAGATTAGAAATAATATTTTTTTTTTTTTGTTTTTATGGGAGACTCGCGAGATCTCAGTACGGGGCGAACCACTAGTACTATATATACTCATGTAGTATAAGTATACTCACTCACAGACACTCAATCTCCGAGATCAGTACAGGCGTTTGTGATGACACCATCATCATTTGAGACCAGCAGAATACTAGCGTTAAGTAGGTGCGCTTTTAACCTGCATACTTAGCACATGCTGAACTGGCGCCATTTTGGCACGACTGTTTTTAATTTGGTAGTTAAAAGTTGCGTGGGATGTTCCTGTTATCTAAGCATTTACTTTTGTTATCTGTTATCTAAGAATTTCTTGACTTCAGGCATTTTTGTCTTATTTTGTGTACAAATTAACGTAATTAGCCAGAAGTCAAGGTATCCCACCATCTGTCACTTTGTTTTTGTGTATGTCATGTCGTATCAAATAAATGATTTTCATTTCATTTAATTTACCTGGTCCTAAATGTTAGGCTGTATTGACTGAGTTTATAATTGACTTTCAAAATGGAAAAACAGACAACGGGTAACCTACAATTTCGTTTCCACTTTGAACAAACCATTTATAAATATTCGAGCTCGGTGGTTGTTCAGCAATGTTTCTCAGAGATCAAATTTTCTGTTTCAGAGAATTTTGCAGTAAAATCGATTCAAAGTAAGTATGCGTAGCAGACATTTGTTAGACTTAAAAATATTTTCTGATAAATTGATTGCTCTCGGTTCTCGCACAATGAAGGCTGTGTTCACTCGCAGTAGGCACTTTCAACGAACAATTAAATTAATATAATCAATTCGAACTCCAAATAAAAAAACTCTGATAAGCCAAGGCGCTTCGAAGTTATAACTGATGTGTAAATCTGTTATCGGAAAGCCTCCAGATATTGAGTTATAAAAACAAGCAGTTAACATAAATTGGAAAAAAAATATTGTTACGTGATTTTTTTATTACCTGTCATAAGCGCTTTATGATTATTTGAGCGTTCAAAATAAATAACAAAATTTTAAAGCCTATTTGCCGTCAAGTAATCTAACGAAATTACCCGATGTAAAATGAAGGGATCCATAACAAAATAAATTGCGTCCAGTAAAATGAGTATTTCTAGTCTCAAATTGTGGGTAGATAATTTTAGCTCATTATTTCCAATAATTTATCGTATTCCATTGTTCAAGAATGGTTATCTAGCATTTTGGCTATTCAGAATGAGAAAAAACCTTTTTTGAAGGTTTTTAATAGAAAACTTCAAGATAATAATGTTATACATAGTTAATTTATGACGACCTCCGTGGCCCAGTGGGTGAATAGCCGTCTGAATCGCAGGAGGTCGCGAATTCGATTTCCACCCCGGAACAAATGCTACAGATTTTTGTTCCGGGTCTGGTTGTTTCTCTCTATAGACTCAAATGTATTTTCTAAAAAAGTACATAAGTATTCTATCAAATATCTTTGCTTATTTTGTGGCTAGACGCAGTGTGAAATGTTGAGCATGATTAATTTATTATTTATTTGAATCATTTCGAGTATATGGCTTAAGAAGCCGGCGAACCCCGAGCGCAACTTCAATTCAGCCGCGTCAAAAACTTCAGCCTGAATATCCCTGTTTAGTGACGAAGTTTAGCCACGCAGAGCGACAGTGATAGCAATAGAAGGATTCTAAATTTGATTAGATTTTGACCGTGTTCCGTAATACCAAAAATGATGACTGAATACTTATTGTATTTTTCTCATTGTGTTGTTATTCTGTAACTAGACGATATTATCTATGTTTCCATGACTAGAATACGTAAGATGTTGTTGTTTTTAATACGAAACAATTAGGTTGAAAACAGGTCTTTTATGACGTAAAAACATGCAGAATGCGATACGCTTCTATTTCATTTTAGGTAAGTATTTTGATCTAATATATAGTTGGGAACCTAGATAAATACTGTTCAAATTAAAATAATACCTTATTAAGGTAGAAATATGCTCCAATTAGAAATGATCTTAGTAGTACGTGTTGTATGGGCGATTCCTCTCTGGTCTCTCCATAAATAGGACAAAAATTTGTTAATCACACTATAAACATTCCAAACCAAAGGGTTACTAAACTAGAGCTACCAAAACAATTCATATACTGACCGCGCTGGCCGGAAACAGGTAATGATAAATAATACAAAATAATCTGGAAGGGTCTCAGAGGTTTTAAGTCGTATTTCCGTGTGTCGGAACCGCAATTAACGTATGACCTTTTTGAACCCCGCACTAATTAAAGAGGGGTTAGAACGCGTGTGGTTTGCTAAATGTACATGAGTAAACATATTTTTGTCTTCATTCCGCGAAGTATCTACAAAAGGCATTGTATTAAAGGAATAAACCATACAATTAAAGGATGTATGGAAACGTATGTTTCTAAGAACATATATATCTATTGGCTGACGCGTAAATTATTGGTGTAGTTCCCAGGTTCAGAGTTGCGTCGGTCAGTCAGGCACCACAACCATACAAAAATAAATAAATAAATATTGCTGGGCATTTCACACATCGCTATCTAGCCCCAAACTAAGCAGAGCTTGTGTATTATGGAAACCAGATAACTGATAGAATACTTATATACATTTTTTTGTAAATACATACTTACTATATATAGAAAAACATCCAAACCTGGAACAAATATCTGTAGATCATGCAAACATTTGTTCCGCGGTGGGAATCAAACCCGCTACCTTCTGTATCTCAGCCGGCTATTCATCCACTGCGCCACGGAGGTCGTCAAATTATGAATTGACGTGATCCTATACAGGTTAAAGAAACATTGTCCACGGCGTATCTTCCCTCTTCAGCGCAAATAGATATCCCATTACAGCCAATGTTAATAGTCACACCCACAAACAGGGAATAAAATAGGTACCTATCCAAGTTAGTTCCGAACTGTGCATTAACACATATTATCAGATAAGTTCCTAACAGTATTTCCGCGAGTTTCAACTCTATTAAAAGTTAGGTGAGCGGGACACGGTGCGAATGTTTTGTTCCCGACTGTCTGCGGCAGGTGTGTGATAGTTGTCTTTCTATTTCAGCCTGCAATTCTGCTCGTTTAATTTCCATACTCCAGTATGGAAATTATGCGTTTTGGAACTTTGAAGCTAACAGTAAAATGAAGGTTTTAGGTCCATTTGAGAGGATGTCCTGGAAAATATGCACAATTTCACATAAAGTGAAAAATGCAATAAGAGTTCCTTTTTAGATGCGTGCTGTTTTATCAGTGTTTCGACCGACAATGTTTCGGCAAGTTGTGAGCCTCAGATGAACATAAAGGTGATTGCGATCCGCTCCGAATAACATCTCGCCTCGCACTCGAAATACCGATAAAACGGTACGTGATAAATCCGGTATTTATAAAAATTTAGATGCGCCTATAGGTGACGATGATGCAAATACAATTTCTCTTATATCTTGGCACTCGAAAATAATAATCTCAAAATCGACGGGCGGTATCTCATGTCACGTAATAGCTGTTGATGTGAATTTTGGAGCCTTCTTCACGTGCCATTGGCTCCTTTCATAACGCTCAACCAATAATCCTTAGCGAATATATCCTTGCTATGGGAACTAAGAAATTGAATGCTGAGTACCCATTGACTCGCTTTGAACTAAATAGGTAACAATTTGTCACTGAGTAACATTATTTGACGGACAAATATAGAAAGAAAGAAATTCATAATTCATAATTCATAATTCGTTTATTGTCTGTAAACCTAGGTACATAAGATGGTTGAGCTTAACAAAGAACTATACTAGGATTCGCCATTTTGGCGTACAAACATTACAATTAGTCACATATATTAAAACAGTAAAATTAAATCAAATACACAATTAATCATAAATGTCAAAGTTTTAAGATAAGTGTCAGAAGTCAACAGTCTCAAGTACAGCCATGACCAGCATACAAGCATGCAAAATTATTAAACCATTATTATGCCTTAATTATCAGTTTAATAGAAATAAATTAAAAATATGTCAAGTCATTGCAATTTGTCCATTAAATATTCATCTATAGTGTAGTAAGCTTTTTGTAAGAGTAGTTTTTTAAGTTTTAATTTAAAGTCATGAATTTGGTCAATTTCTAATATATGTTTGGGTAGGTGATTGAATATCCTAGGTGCCATACAGAACACACTGTTATTATATAATGCTGTACTACTTTTAGGACAACAGATTTTGGAGCCATGACGTTGGAAAGAAAATACATTTATTCTCATCACAAAGGAATCATGAGAATATAATCACAAACAATTAAAAATGAACATATTTATTCTAAAGCTCTGCTTAGTCTGCTAAAGCTGTGTTAAATGTCCAGCAATATTTAATATTATTTATTTATTTAATATCTTTCTCTTTATCTGTTTTCGTGTCAAAACAAATGACGTAAATTTTTTATCCATTGGATAGCGTTACTCGTGGATGCTTGGTCGCTCAACGAGCTATGGAGAGGCTATGCTCGGGGTTTCTTTACGGGATCGAATCAAAAATGAGGAGATACGTAGGAGAACTCAAGTCACCGACATAGCCCGACGGATTAGCACGTTGAAGTGGCAATGGGCAGGCCATATAGCGCGCAGAACAGATAGCCGATGGGGACGGAAAGTTCTCGAATGGAGGCCACGGACCGGCAAGCGCAGCGTAGGACATCCACCTACAAGATGGGCAGACGACTTGGTAAGAACCGCAGGTCGGCGTTGGAAGCAGGCCGTTTCCACCCGCAGTTCCTGGAGATCAATGAGGGAGGCCTTTGTCCAGCAGTGGACGTCCTACGGCTGATATGATGATGATGACTCGTGGATGGTAAAATAGGCACTTAGAGAAAAAGTCGAAGCTACTATCAATTATAACTCATATATGTAATTTTAAAGGCTGCTCTCAGCCTTCGTATAATGAATCTTCAGGAATACGTAGTTCAAATTACCTTAGGCCTCCGATACACATTACCTACATAATTTTAAATTAATTGTAAATAACGTTTGTTTCACCGCAGATAAATCTCCTGTAATATGGCCGGGACTCGCAGTACGTAACGCCGTTCCTATTTGCTTTATTAAATTTTACCCGAACAGTCTTCAAGAGGTGAATTTATTTCTCTGTCTGTGAGTGCGGGTGTTTAAGGGACGCCATTTCCGCCTCCGACTCCAAAAAGACGGAATATTTGATTGGAATTTAGTTCGGACACCAACATCGCTATTGATGAATAATAATAATAAATATTTGTGGACATTTCATACAGCGCTATCTAGCCCCAAACTAAGCATAGCTTGTACTATGGGAACCGGATAACTGATAGAATACTTATATACTTTTTTTTTGTAAGTACATACTTATAATACATAGAAAAAACATTCGCCCACTGCATTACGGAGGTCGTCAAATAGTCCATTGATACTGATAAATATATTGAGTGAAGCTTCTAAACTAAGATAGTTCGCGGTTTTCGCATGGGTTGCTATAGTATGAGTGTCTTTGTGATGTCCTTGAAGCAATCCTCCTTATTAGATTACCACTACTTCTGGATATTGTTATTCACTTCCCCATAAAAAAATAATGCTGGAGAGGTATCAAACATTATATGAAGTTATACAAGCTTCTTGCCCGAGCCAAACGGAAAATTATAATTCTAGAGTGTGAACTTAGAATACCTACCATCTGCCAAGGTCAAGTTATACCTAATTTATATTATACTGTGACTTATTGTTTGAGAGTATTAAGTAAAATGTATTTTACTGTGCTGGTAATCATTTAGTATCCATAAAAACATAGGCATGTGGTATTTCTTTTTTATGTTTTGTTCATCAAATAACAGTTCCGGTTACTTATTTTATTGCTAGCTTCCGCCCGCGGCTTCGCACGCTTGGTTTGCCAATTCAAAGTAGCCTATTCAGGTTATAATCTACGTACATACCAAATCTCATCAAAATCAATGCTGCCGTAACGACGTGATTGTGTAAAATTGTCTCGACACTAGCAATAATAAGATTCCCCTACTTTAGCAATACTTACAATGTCTGGATCTTAGGCAAATTATCTCAGAACCCACTCAATTTTATGATGATCATAATCGGAATATAATAGATATTGTGTGTACAAATACTGCATTTAGAAAGGTCACCATGAAGCACACCCCCGATTTGGGTCGCCACGCAACGTTGGTTGTTGAGTTCAACATTAAAAAAGAAAAACCATCCCCGCGTTTAGTCACCTACCGTCCACTAAATAACATCATAATGGAGTTATTCTCTAGGGATCTTGATTTAATTTGCTGGGATTACCCTCAAGCGTCAATGCAAAAACTGCTTTTTTTACACAATTTTTTTAACAATAATGTCCATAATTCGAAAAAGTTATGGAAAAATTTAAAAAGTAACATCTTGCCTGATAAAAAAAATGCAGGTGAGCTGCCAGTTCAATTCAATGACCCAGATTCTATCAACTCTCACTTTCTAGATGTCCCGGGCGATGGTTCAGTCACAATATCCCAGCTTACCTACTTTGAGCACCATTGGTATAGCTCTGACTCTGCTTGTTTTTCTCTACACCCGGTAAGTGCATTTACGGTTCTTAAAACTCTGCAGAGTTTCAAATCAAATGCACAAGGCATCGATGGCATCTCGTTAAATATGGTACTCATGACCTTACCACAATGTTTATCTGCCATTACTGTCATCATTAACCAGTTTATCATGAGTGGCATTTTTCCAGAGTCATGGAAGGTGGCGGTAATCAAGTCCATTCCTAAAAAGAGGCAGCCTTCTAAGTGTTCTTTTAAGTGATCTTAGACCAATAAGCTTACTTCCATGCCTTTCTAAGCTATTAGAAAAAGTGGTTAGCTTGCAGCTGACTAAATATCTTGAGGACCATCACATCCTTCCTCAGTTTCAGTCCGGTTTTCGTAGGGGATATAGCACCTCGACTGCTCTTCTGAATGTGGTGGATAACCTGTTAGCTGCTCAGGATCAGGGTATATGTAGCTTGTTAGTCTTGCTTGACTTCTCGCGAGCTTTCGACTCCATCAGCACTCCTCTTCCTTTTTTTAAACTGGCTTTCTATGGTTTTGATGTAAACTCAATAAAATGGTTTTCTAGCTACCTGGATCGGAGAGGGCAATATGTGGAGCTCGTGCTGCCCAATAGGCAAACTCATAAGTCCTCGTTTAAACCTGTTCCACGAGGGGTGCCCCAAGGGTCTATTTTCGGGCCAATCCTATTTATACTCTACGGTGCAGACATATGTCAGGCCATTACACACTGCAAATGCCACCTTTATGCAGATGATGTACAGTTGTACCATTCCTTTCTGCCAAATGATCTTGATTCTGCAAACCAGATAAACAGTGATTTGGCCCGAATCCAGTATTGGTCTTAGTCAAATTCTCTTGTGCTGAATCCAAAAAAATCAAAATATAAGCTGATTGGTACAAGAGCAGGGCTTATTAAACTTGCAAATATCCAACTCCATATCTGGGTGGGAGGGGAGGACGTTGAATGTGTTACTGAGGCTAAAAGTCTGGGGTTGATCATGGACAAACATCTGCGCTTTGAATCCAATGCAAAATGTGTGCGCAATTGTTTTTATCGGTTAAAAACTTTATACAGAGTCCGTCCATATCTAAGTGAAGAAGTCCGCATCACATTATGTGAGTCTTTGATTTTATCAAAACTTAATTATTGTGATGTGGTATACGGTCCTTGTATATTGGCCAGAACTGAAAAATTAGTACAGCGGGTGCAGAATGCATGTGCACGTTCTGTTTTCACATTTCCCCGCGCACACATGCGACACCGTACCTTAACACATCCAGCCTACTTAAAATGAAAGCGCGTAGGAACCTACACCTTGCTACCCTTTTGTTTGAGATCATTAAAAATAAAACACCTGAATACCTATTCCAAAAGCTAAAATGGGTACAAGAGTATTCTATATATATAAAAAGGGAATGCACCCACGTCTTTGTAACACCGAGACACAGGCTGGTAATTTTCCGTGGTTCTTTTGGATTTGCTGCGTCTCGGTGTTGGAATGACATTCCCCCACCACTCCGTGCTCTAAAAACGATAAATACTTTTAGAATAACATATAGAAAACTACTTCTATATTTCCAGCTTAACGTTTAGTAGGTACATACCAGAATGATGCACACGAGCAACGAAGGGAGTTTTTCAGAATTTTGTCCTCGGCCGCTTCGAAATGTTATCCCTCCCATAAAATCGTACTTTACACAGATTTCACGTTCAGCTGATGTGTGAGCCGTTGGGTAACTTGCTCGGCGCCGGTAGTTGTGTGGGTCTGGATGTACGATGTATGCGTGTACGCTTACAAACAAAGGTGCCTTCTAATTTCTTTTTTAATTTCTTACTGCTCATCACTTTCAGGAGACATTATTTACAAACAGCCACAAACTAACCCTTCTCCTCTCCGATTTTATGTTAAATAATTATAATATATATGTACCTATATATAACATCTTATTGTTTTTGTATATCATGTAGGTATTTGTTATTAATATTGATATCATTGCTTATTTATTATATAAATATGTTTATCAAAAATAAACATATTAGTATATTTTATATTGTTATGGATCGATATTGAAAATGATTTAAAAAAAAAAAGAAATCAAAGAGCTAAAGTGAATCACAAAATCTTTATGCATCTTCTACACGATAATACAATTTGAAATTAAATTATATGAACAAAGGAACACAATAACAGTCGAAAACACGTCCACCACGCTCAAGTGTCAAGCCGAAAGTGAGAGCCGGTCGCCGCGCGCCGCCCCGCCAGCCGCGTTACGTCATCGAAAGTTGCCGCTAGGCCCCGCCTCTTTTCCGGATATTTCTAACAATATATTATATTAGTATATAATTAGTCTTATTATGTTTATTTTGTTTAAATTTGTGACGTCACCCTACATAAGGCTCTTCCTGAAAACCAGCGCTGCTTTGCATCATTTATTGCAAAGAAGCATAAAGTTGAGGCAGAGCCTGTTTGTCCACGCGTAACACGGAGCGGTACTAGTTGGTGCACCTACCTACTACCTACTGGTGGGGTAGGTACGTATGTGTTCTAGCTGTAGGTCTAATATAATCTCATTGTTTTGTAATTTTCCTGTCTATCTACCTATTTTGTTTGTGATCCGTTTTATGTTTCTTTGTGTGTGTCAAATAAATAATTCTATTCTATTCTATAATTCTATAACAAAAAAATAACATACTTATACTTTCTTAATACTTTCGTATTTATAATATTACTAGCTGACCCGCCCGCGGTTTCGCACGGGTGGTTTTTCAATATAACATTACTCTTATTTTGCGCAATTGGCTAAAAAGTAGCCTATGTCATTTTCCATGATATAATCTATCTCCTTGCAAAATTTCATTATGATCCGTTCAGCCGTTTAGTCGTGTAAGGGTAACAAACAAACTAACAAACAAAAAGAGTTTAATAATAATAAATACTCCTGACCAAGCCTCATGACCAAGCTCAAGGTCGCTCAACGAGCTATGGAGAGGGCTATGCTCGGGGTTTCTTTGCGTGACAAAATCCGCAATGAGGAAATCCGCAGAAGAACTAAAGTTGCCGACATAGCTCTCAAAATTAGCAAGTTGAAGTGGCAATGGGCAGGCCACATTGCTCGTAGAACCGATAACCGGTGGGGAAGAAAGGTAAGAATCGCGGGGAGCCGTTGGCCGCAAACTGCTACCAACCGCTCGTTGTGGCGATCTAAGGGGGAGGTCTATGTTCAGCAGTGGACGTCTTCCGGCTGATGATGATGATGATGAATAATAAATAAAATATTTATTTATTAGCAGAAGTTTTTAAAATATACAAAGGGGGTACTTACACTGTCTAGCTAACACACACAAGTCAAGACACTAAGTCTTAGCTAATTTTTAATGGAAGGCATAATATATTTTTACAACGAATAATGATCATTAATTTATCTAATTTAGGTAGTGTATGTATGGTATGGTATGGTATGGTGTTGGTGTTGTGCAGCGGTACATTTTGCTCAAAACCTGTGTACAGTGAATGCTTCGACTCCTCGCTCTAACTGAGAACTTGTATTTAGACGCGAGGAAGTTATGTATGTATTATCTACATAAACTTTCATCTTGAATCACTCTATCTATTGCTGAAAATCGCAATAAAATCCATTGAGTAGTTTAAAATATCTAAGGTAACAGACAGCGGAAGCGACTTCATTTTATACTATGTAAAGAAGTGTGATACACATAGATAAAGGGTTTCCACCACAATTACTACGTTTCATATCTCTGCAGCTAATGCTGCAACTTATCACCAAGCGTTATATAAATCATCTTCATTTGCCAGCACGAGCGCGCCAGCGCCGCTTACCGTCCTATGGTTGGCATGAGAACAGGACCCCTGTTTGGCACACACAGCACAGAAGACCATAATATCTAGGTACCTATGTATGTATATCTTTCAATTTTGACGACCTCCGTGGTACAGTGGGCGAATAGCCGGCTAAGATGCAGGAGGTAGCGGATTCGATTTTGGATGAGAGATTTGTGATATTTATTTCGGGTCTGGTTGTTTCCTTATATATTATACTAGCTGACCAATCCGCAGCTTCGCACGCGTAGTCTTTCAATAAAAACATTACCCTCCTTGTGTGCAGTTGGGTAAAAAGTAACCTAGGTCACCCGGGGATAGTGTAGCTTCCCAACAGTGAAAGATATTTTTAAATCGGTCCAGTAGTTTCAGAGCCTATTTAATACAAACAAACAAATCTTTCCTCTTTGTAATATTAGTATAGAAGTATGTGGTTACAAAAAAGAATCTATGTATATAAGTATTCTATCAGTTATCTGGTTCCCATAGTAAAAGCTTAGCTTAGTTTGGGGCTAGATAGCGCTGTGTGAAATGTCCAGTAATATTTATTATTATTATTTATTTTTACATTTGTGTTTTTTCTGTGTTTCTTTATATAATTTTTCCTTTTTATTATTTATAATCTGTATTTAAGTAGGTATGTATGTTCTATTCTGAATGGCATGTCCGGTGTGTGTGTCCAATAAATGTATTTTCTTTCTTATTTGTTAGATATAAAGAAGGCAATACCACTTTAGACTCCGACTTTGTTACCAATAGAGTATAAGTAACATCTCTAGTTTCATTATTCTCCGCTAACCCGCGGATTAGATTAGCAGCCTCGCAGCGGGAAGCAATATCTACTCGTACTTTCATATTGCTTACAAAGGGTGTATTTTTAGGGTTCCGCACCCAAAGGGTAAAACGGCACCCTATTACTGAGGCTCCGCTGTCTGTCTGTCTGTCTGTCACCAGGTTGCATCTCACCACAGATGATGTATTTCTGTTGCCGCTATAACAACAAATACTAAAAACAGAATAAAATAAATATTTAAGGGGGGTTCCCATACAACAAACGTGATTTTTTTGCTCGTTTTAGCTTGATATTGATCACGGCAACAGGTAGGCGCTCGAAATATTCACAGAATATTTAGTGATATATTTACTTTAAAAATAAATAATTAAATTAAAATAAAACAAATATTTAAGGGAGGCTCCCATACAATAAACGTGATTTTTTGCCGTTTTTATAGATAATGGGTACGGAACCCTTCGTGCGCGAGTTCAACTCGCACTTGGCCGGTTTTTTTATAGATTGTTCTCACACGTGTTTACCTTTTTTATATAGTTTATTAGATTTTTGAATGGGTCGTGATTTTAGTTGTTGAGTTTTGTTGAAACTTTAAGAGCCTTTATTCCAAAACCGGCATGAGCGAATATACCTATATATCGCGAAGCATAAGCGCTTTTAAAGAGTGGCCCGGTCACCAGTGTCAACGCTTTTTCTGCGCTAGCTGTACTTAGCGTTGAAAGTAGATTTGATTTAGATACCCACCAAATTTAGCCCATCAAAATTGTGTAAGAGCCACGCCTCTTTTAAGATTATATGCGCAATAAAACAAATCTATAACTACATCCGAAGCGCCAAAAAACTTCGCCATAAATGTTAGCATTCTGAGTAATAGAGATACAGACAAGTTTATTTGCGATACTTGCTAGGTTTATGTTGAAATGTAGGCTGTAGATCAAACAATAATGTGTTACTTAAGAAGCTAAAAATAAGTAGACAAAAAGCACTCATGCCAAGTAAAACCCACGTGGGATTATATCAATACAATACAAATATAGAAAATGCTTCCTTATTTATTGAGACACGCTATCTAACCCACGAGTTCGTGAGGTGAGGCGGGACTTGAAAGCCGAACGCTACGTGAAACAAACATTTGCAAAGTGAAATGTACCTATGCCTTTGCAGCGTTTTAAGTTTGAGCACAAAAGAAACCGCGAAACTCACGTGGGATTATCAATACAATACAAATATAGAAAATGCTTCCTCATTTATTGAGACACGCTATCTAACCCACAAGTTCGTGAAGTGAGACGGGACTTGAAAGCCGATCGCTACGTGTAACAAACATTTACAAAGTGAAATATACGTATGCCTTTTAAGTTTGAGTACAAAAGAAGCCGCGAAACTCGCAAAATTCGTTCACCATACTATTTTAAAAGCTAGTTTTTATCACGTCGATAGACGTTAGATCTTGTCCTGAAAGGGCAAATTCGCCGCGATTCTCTCGCGCGTATTACGCGCGACCGTTGCGTCCAGAAGGAGCGTACCAACACGCGTGCATTTTGGGACGGATAAGCAATTCAGTATCAAAATTTTGGCGCTCCATTTCTCGCCCTGAAGTTCGTGCTTCGCGCGTAATCTGGACGCAACAAGGCGTCTCTGGTATCTCAACTCGCGCGAAACACGCACGTATAACGCGCGAGTCAAGTCTGATGAAGTCCACGCGATTTACGCGCGTATTTTATATTCACGCGGTTCTTGTGGACACAGTGTATTGGCGCCAAGTATCTCGCCAACGCGCGTATCGATTCGCGGCGAATTCACTCCTTCTGAACAAGGTGTTAGCAAAACGATTTATATTTTAATTAATGACAGCAGCGTAGATGTGTTATCACTGGTGTGTAGCTACTTCGTGCTTGGAATATCGTTATCTACAAAGGTGGGGAATGGTCTGAGGAGCTATTTGATCTCAGCCCGTCGTCGAGATTTTACTACCGCACTTCTCGACAACGTAATAAAGCTCATCCACATATAATCGACAATTGAGTATCGCGCACCACACGCTTCACGCGATCTTTTCATCCCCATACTTGCAAGATGTGGAATGAGCTACCATCTGAGGTTTTCCCATTAGACTACGACATGGCACGCTTTAAGAGAAATGTAAAGAGGTTTCTACAGTGTAGGGAACGCATCGACAATACCCCGGTGTCAATAGGCGACAGTGACCGCTTACCATCAGGTGGGCCGTAAGCCTGTTTCCACACAAATAACATAAAAAAGGTGCACGTTTAACTAGGTTATCGTTTTGAATCTACGTGCTACGATCGTGATGCACCTTGCTTCGTTCCCTCTCATCACATTTCCTGCCAGATAAGCTTTTCGAAACGTCTCCAATTTGTTCAAAGCACGTTCACTAAGGCCTTTGCCTTATAGCTTCACTTCCTTTACAGGTGTCTGCACATAGCTACAAATAATAACTGTGTATACATAGGTAAAGAATAGATGCAGGTATCGTGGACGTGGCAGAAACCGAACGCCAGATGGCAGCTAGGAATAATTCTAGAGCAATTTCACCGACAAATGGCACGTCTGCCACCCGCTCGCTCGTCTCTCAAATGCTGATTGTTTTATGAGTCGCTTTTTCTATCCGATATGCAGGTACATTGACTACGCTGTTTTTAATGTTGGTTTTAGGGGTCAAGTTTCACTGACTAGGGCTGGTATTTAGAAACTCCGTAGCTTAAAATAGTAGGGTTTCTGAAATCTTAAAGATTACTTTATAAAACAATCTTACTTAGTCTAAGTCTGTATCTCTAAATAAATATCTAGCTTTGTAAATACTTATAAGTATAAAATATATTCTTTGAATCGCCTATAAATTGCTATGATATAATGGAACAATCCTCTACAACTTCACTACAATTTCCTTTCTAGTGAGACATACTCTTAATTTTAATTAAAACAGAATTCAACTTGTAACTTGACAAAAAGATTTTTGAATAAATTAATATGCGTGAAGAAGCTAAGAACTTAATCATATTTATATATTCAAATGCTACTATGTCGCCAGTGTAAAGCTTTTGGAAGCATCGAAGTAAAATTATGTATATTTATTCAATAAAGTCTCGAAAAATATTCGACTAAGGTTTCGTGGGAGTAACTGATGCGATTTTCCCCTTTGTTCTCATTTTCCGTCCCATATTTTTGTTTTCAACTTCACTGAATATTTTTATTACATTTTCTTGTCTCTCAACACATGAGTTACTTTTGTGAACTCTTCGTGGTTTTTGCAATGCTTCCAGGCGCGTTCGAGTGCAAAAACTATAGACACTGTTATTTCGCTTTACACACTTAAAACAGAATAATTTGAACTCCATAATGTTGATTCAATTTAAGTTATTAAGAACACCGCCGTAAAGTTGCAAGCCTATCGATCTTTTACAGAATACATTTCGGGGAATGTGCCCAGGAACTTTGCGATCTGGTTCCGCCATCTCTTTTCCATCAAAGGACAAGCAGGCGCACGGCTCAGTACCATCCGCACACACCGTTTTGGTTCTACGTTCTTGATGCGTACAGTTAAGGTATGGAACGCTTTGCCGTCGTCTGTTTTTCTAAAGAATAGAATCCGGGCCTCTTTAAGGTAAGAGTGAATAGGTTTCTTCTAGATCTTCGTGCTTCATCTTAGACCACATCATCGCTTTCCATCAGGTGAGATTGTGGTCAAATGAACATCTATTTTGTATATAAAAAAAAAGTTGCGTTAATCTAATACTACCTTTAAACAACTATTATAGTACATTTATTTCTAAATAAATAAAATCGTTAAGAAATAATAGGTTAAACCAATCACTAAAAAAAGTTATTACAACACAACATTTTGGTATATTCAAATCTAAATAAGTCTAACTGATAGTATAGTAAAAACAACATGTTAACTAGAGCCAACAAAATAAATAAGTTAAATATTTATCATCATCATTATCATCATATCAGCTTCTGGACAAAGGCCTCCCTCATTGATCTCCAGGAACTGCGGTTGGAAGCGGCCTGCATCCAACGCCGACCTGCGGTTCTTACCAAGTCGTCTGCCCATCTTGTAGGTGGGCATCCTACGCTGCGCTTAAATATTTATAATCAGGTCTAAGTTACCTTTATAGTTCAACTATTTTTATTTTGTTTAATAAATCATGTCGGTAGGTATTAACTTAAAATATAGGTTGTAATAAGGAACAACCTATTCGGTTTTCCAGTGCATGTGTAAATACATGTTTTTTTTTATATAAAACTCCAGCCTCATTTCATTTAAAATTACTGCCCCATATATTTTCTGAAATAAAATATATACTCAATTTGCAGCTCCACAGAAGAACACGTAAGTACAGCTAAATCCTCCTTTCACATATACCGTTCTAAAAGTATTCTTAACCGATAAGATTGTGTATAGTAGAAGCGATTCGTAACAGAACCATAATATCCTATGAAAAATTCAACCGCCTCGCTTGCGATCAGGAGCCGTGAAATCTCCGAAGCCCTAAGGAAATACGTACCATGAACAGGCATGGGCTAAGGCTATGTCGTTTAGAACTAAGAAGCCACACTAAAAGTTATGATTCTTTTTTTAATTTTAATACATAGGTAGGTAGTGATGGCACAATTTTGGTGTGACTAAAAGAACTAACAATGTTAGGGGGTTGTTAAGATATTGGGGTTCAAGAGGGGTAAAAATAATGAAAATTAGACTATTTGGATATATATTAGACTTTTAGACTCCGTTTTTATTTTTCGTAAATTGTTTATAATTTTTGAGTTATTAGTCATAATAAAAACTAAACTTTGACAAAATTCACAGGTAACACCAGTGACCCGACAGCTGTAATTTAGTATGCGTGTAGCTTAAGTGACACAAATATAGAAAAAAGTGTGAAAACCAGAATTACTTGAATTTGTACCCCAAAAAAAGTTAACCAAATACATGAACTCCCGTTACCTGTAATTTTAATGTAACTGTAAGCAAGTTATTTGGTTATTTATTTCGTGGTACTATTTTGATAGTTAAATATTACAAATAATATTATTTTGTTTTAATCAGAGACTTGCGAGATCTCAGTTCGGGGCGAACCACTTAAATTGCTCGATGATCGGATCAACCCTTCGTAAGTTATCCTCGGACAAACAAACATACATACATACAACGCTGATTTGCCCAAGTTGGTTTAGAGATCTCGCTTCGCTCGATCAACAAGACCCAGTTTTTTGTAGCAAATACTCTAAATGATCCAATGTTTACACAGCATATTCTTTCAATACTTTGTTCTAGGTGGTTACTCAATGAGGAGGCACCTTTAAACTTATTTATATCTCTGTATATATTGCTATAAATTCTATAATTGTGTCAACATCATTATTTCAACTAATGATTCGTTGATAAATGATTACTTTTTTTTTTAAAAAGAGAATGTGGCTCTTCAAACATGATGTACATCGTTATACCTACTCATAGTAAGATAAGATAAAAAATGAATCTTCACTGTCATCACCTGAGTTTTGGCACAACAAGTAATTTTATAACAAAAATATAACCGACTTCAGATAACAGTAAAAACTAAACTACAATACCGTTTTTGATGAAAGTTCCATGGGATTAATCTAAAAGTATATCCTTTCAAATAAAAAACATATTATCGAAATCCGTTTGATATATAACAGAGTTCTGAGCTAACAAACATAACGTAACATAAAAATTAAACAAATTTAAGACTTATATGGTTTTTGTCATAAATGCTATTGTCAGAACTGGACCAAATGGAAATGGGACTACACGGGAAAGCTTTCAAATAAAAAAAATTATCAAAATCGGTTCACCCAGTCGAAGGTTCTGAGGTAACAAACAAAAAAAAATACTGTTGAATTGAACTTCCTCCTTTTTTGAAGACTGTTAAAATGAATTTTCGCTATCTACTTTCATTACCATTACGACCTATAGAGCCAGCTTTCGATTACATCAAACGTTGCATCGAGCTATGATCCTAAATGTGACCAGATTTTATTAAGGGCATTGGCCTTCTGATATTCATTTAAAAAAGAAAGTAAAAATTATATTTAAACCGCCACATAGCAGACAAAAATTACAACTTTTCAAAAAATTTCTTCAATTAAAAGTTATCTTTGAAATTACCCGAAAAAGAATCTATAAACAGGATGGGGCAAATTTTACTCTCGTATGTACTTTTAGGAGGTTTTGTTTTTAAGATAGGTTTATTTTGGAGCAAAAAACAACCACATTTTTCTTTTCTAAATAAATTTTTTTTTTCTAAATAAATAAAATCGTTAAGAAATAATAGGTTAAACCAATCACTAAAAAAAGTTATTACAACACAACATTTTGGTATATTCAAATCTAAATAAGTCTAACTGATAGTATAGTAAAAACAACATGTTAACTAGAGCCAACAAAATAAATAAGTTAAATATTTATCATCATCATTATCATCATATCAGCTTCTGGACAAAGGCCTCCCTCATTGATCTCCAGGAACTGCGGTTGGAAGCGGCCTGCATCCAACGCCGACCTGCGGTTCTTACCAAGTCGTCTGCCCATCTTGTAGGTGGGCATCCTACGCTGCGCTTAAATATTTATAATCAGGTCTAAGTTACCTTTATAGTTCAACTATTTTTATTTTGTTTAATAAATCATGTCGGTAGGTATTAACTTAAAATATAGGTTGTAATAAGGAACAACCTATTCGGTTTTCCAGTGCATGTGTAAATACATGTTTTTTTTTATATAAAAAAAAAAAAAAAAAGAGTGGCCCGGTCACCAGTGTCAACGCTTTTTCTGCGCTAGCTGTACTTAGCGTTGAAAGTAGATTTGATTTAGATACCCACCAAATTTAGCCCATCAAAATTGTGTAAGAGCCACGCCTCTTTTAAGATTATATGCGCAATAAAACAAATCTATAACTACATCCGAAGCGCCAAAAAACTTCGCCATAAATGTTAGCATTCTGAGTAATAGAGATACAGACAAGTTTATTTGCGATACTTGCTAGGTTTATGTTGAAATGTAGGCTGTAGATCAAACAATAATGTGTTACTTAAGAAGCTAAAAATAAGTAGACAAAAAGCACTCATGCCAAGTAAAACCCACGTGGGATTATATCAATACAATACAAATATAGAAAATGCTTCCTTATTTATTGAGACACGCTATCTAACCCACGAGTTCGTGAGGTGAGGCGGGACTTGAAAGCCGAACGCTACGTGAAACAAACATTTGCAAAGTGAAATATACCTATGCCTTTGCAGCGTTTTAAGTTTGAGCACAAAAGAAACCGCGAAACTCACGTGGGATTATCAATACAATACAAATATAGAAAATGCTTCCTCATTTATTGAGACACGCTATCTAACCCACAAGTTCGTGAAGTGAGACGGGACTTGAAAGCCGATCGCTACGTGTAACAAACATTTACAAAGTGAAATATACGTATGCCTTTTAAGTTTGAGTACAAAAGAAGCCGCGAAACTCGCAAAATTCGTTCACCATACTATTTTAAAAGCTAATTTTTATCACGTCGATAGACGTTAGATCTTGTCCTGAAAGGGCAAATTCGCCGCGATTCTCTCGCGCGTATTACGCGCGACCGTTGCGTCCAGAAGGAGCGTACCAACACGCGTGCATTTTGGGACGGATAAGCAATTCAGTATCAAAATTTTGGCGCTCCATTTCTCGCCCTGAAGTTCGTGCTTCGCGCGTAATCTGGACGCAACAAGGCGTCTCTGGTATCTCAACTCGCGCGAAACACGCACGTATAACGCGCGAGTCAAGTCTGATGAAGTCCACGCGATTTACGCGCGTATTTTATATTCACGCGGTTCTTGTGGACACAGTGTATTGGCGCCAAGTATCTCGCCAACGCGCGTATCGATTCGCGGCGAATTCACTCCTTCTGAACAAGGTGTTAGCAAAACGATTTATATTTTAATTAATGACAGCAGCGTAGATGTGTTATCACTGGTGTGTAGCTACTTCGTGCTTGGAATATCGTTATCTACAAAGGTGGGGAATGGTCTGAGGAGCTATTTGATCTCAGCCCGTCGTCGAGATTTTACTACCGCACTTCTCGACAACGTAATAAAGCTCATCCACATATAATCGACAATTGAGTATCGCGCACCACACGCTTCACGCGATCTTTTCATCCCCATACTTGCAAGATGTGGAATGAGCTACCATCTGAGGTTTTCCCATTAGACTACGACATGGCACGCTTTAAGAGAAATGTAAAGAGGTTTCTACAGTGTAGGGAACGCATCGACAATACCCCGGTGTCAATAGGCGACAGTGACCGCTTACCATCAGGTGGGCCGTAAGCCTGTTTCCACACAAATAACATAAAAAAGGTGCACGTTTAACTAGGTTATCGTTTTGAATCTACGTGCTACGATCGTGATGCACCTTGCTTCGTTCCCTCTCATCACATTTCCTGCCAGATAAGCTTTTCGAAACGTCTCCAATTTGTTCAAAGCACGTTCACTAAGGCCTTTGCCTTATAGCTTCACTTCCTTTACAGGTGTCTGCACATAGCTACAAATAATAACTGTGTATACATAGGTAAAGAATAGATGCAGGTATCGTGGACGTGGCAGAAACCGAACGCCAGATGGCAGCTAGGAATAATTCTAGAGCAATTTCACCGACAAATGGCACGTCTGCCACCCGCTCGCTCGTCTCTCAAATGCTGATTGTTTTATGAGTCGCTTTTTCTATCCGATATGCAGGTACATTGACTACGCTGTTTTTAATGTTGGTTTTAGGGGTCAAGTTTCACTGACTAGGGCTGGTATTTAGAAACTCCGTAGCTTAAAATAGTAGGGTTTCTGAAATCTTAAAGATTACTTTATAAAACAATCTTACTTAGTCTAAGTCTGTATCTCTAAATAAATATCTAGCTTTGTAAATACTTATAAGTATAAAATATATTCTTTGAATCGCCTATAAATTGCTATGATATAATGGAACAATCCTCTACAACTTCACTACAATTTCCTTTCTAGTGAGACATACTCTTAATTTTAATTAAAACAGAATTCAACTTGTAACTTGACAAAAAGATTTTTGAATAAATTAATATGCGTGAAGAAGCTAAGAACTTAATCATATTTATATATTCAAATGCTACTATGTCGCCAGTGTAAAGCTTTTGGAAGCATCGAAGTAAAATTATGTATATTTATTCAATAAAGTCTCGAAAAATATTCGACTAAGGTTTCGTGGGAGTAACTGATGCGATTTTCCCCTTTGTTCTCATTTTCCGTCCCATATTTTTGTTTTCAACTTCACTGAATATTTTTATTACATTTTCTTGTCTCTCAACACATGAGTTACTTTTGTGAACTCTTCGTGGTTTTTGCAATGCTTCCAGGCGCGTTCGAGTGCAAAAACTATAGACACTGTTATTTCGCTTTACACACTTAAAACAGAATAATTTGAACTCCATAATGTTGATTCAATTTAAGTTATTAAGAACACCGCCGTAAAGTTGCAAGCCTATCGATCTTTTACAGAATACATTTCGGGGAATGTGCCCAGGAACTTTGCGATCTGGTTCCGCCATCTCTTTTCCATCAAAGGACAAGCAGGCGCACGGCTCAGTACCATCCGCACACACCGTTTTGGTTCTACGTTCTTGATGCGTACAGTTAAGGTATGGAACGCTTTGCCGTCGTCTGTTTTTCTAAAGAATAGAATCCGGGCCTCTTTAAGGTAAGAGTGAATAGGTTTCTTCTAGATCTTCGTGCTTCATCTTAGACCACATCATCGCTTTCCATCAGGTGAGATTGTGGTCAAATGAACATCTATTTTGTATATAAAAAAAAAGTTGCGTTAATCTAATACTACCTTTAAACAACTATTATAGTACATTTATTTCTAAATAAATAAAATCGTTAAGAAATAATAGGTTAAACCAATCACTAAAAAAAGTTATTACAACACAACATTTTGGTATATTCAAATCTAAATAAGTCTAACTGATAGTATAGTAAAAACAACATGTTAACTAGAGCCAACAAAATAAATAAGTTAAATATTTATCATCATCATTATCATCATATCAGCTTCTGGACAAAGGCCTCCCTCATTGATCTCCAGGAACTGCGGTTGGAAGCGGCCTGCATCCAACGCCGACCTGCGGTTCTTACCAAGTCGTCTGCCCATCTTGTAGGTGGGCATCCTACGCTGCGCTTAAATATTTATAATCAGGTCTAAGTTACCTTTATAGTTCAACTATTTTTATTTTGTTTAATAAATCATGTCGGTAGGTATTAACTTAAAATATAGGTTGTAATAAGGAACAACCTATTCGGTTTTCCAGTGCATGTGTAAATACATGTTTTTTTTTATATAAAACTCCAGCCTCATTTCATTTAAAATTACTGCCCCATATATTTTCTGAAATAAAATATATACTCAATTTGCAGCTCCACAGAAGAACACGTAAGTACAGCTAAATCCTCCTTTCACATATACCGTTCTAAAAGTATTCTTAACCGATAAGATTGTGTATAGTAGAAGCGATTCGTAACAGAACCATAATATCCTATGAAAAATTCAACCGCCTCGCTTGCGATCAGGAGCCGTGAAATCTCCGAAGCCCTAAGGAAATACGTACCATGAACAGGCATGGGCTAAGGCTATGTCGTTTAGAACTAAGAAGCCACACTAAAAGTTATGATTCTTTTTTTAATTTTAATACATAGGTAGGTAGTGATGGCACAATTTTGGTGTGACTAAAAGAACTAACAATGTTAGGGGGTTGTTAAGATATTGGGGTTCAAGAGGGGTAAAAATAATGAAAATTAGACTATTTGGATATATATTAGACTTTTAGACTCCGTTTTTATTTTTCGTAAATTGTTTATAATTTTTGAGTTATTAGTCATAATAAAAACTAAACTTTGACAAAATTCACAGGTAACACCAGTGACCCGACAGCTGTAATTTAGTATGCGTGTAGCTTAAGTGACACAAATATAGAAAAAAGTGTGAAAACCAGAATTACTTGAATTTGTACCCCAAAAAAAGTTAACCAAATACATGAACTCCCGTTACCTGTAATTTTAATGTAACTGTAAGCAAGTTATTTGGTTATTTATTTCGTGGTACTATTTTGATAGTTAAATATTACAAATAATATTATTTTGTTTTAATCAGAGACTTGCGAGATCTCAGTTCGGGGCGAACCACTTAAATTGCTCGATGATCGGATCAACCCTTCGTAAGTTATCCTCGGACAAACAAACATACATACATACAACGCTGATTTGCCCAAGTTGGTTTAGAGATCTCGCTTCGCTCGATCAACAAGACCCAGTTTTTTGTAGCAAATACTCTAAATGATCCAATGTTTACACAGCATATTCTTTCAATACTTTGTTCTAGGTGGTTACTCAATGAGGAGGCACCTTTAAACTTATTTATATCTCTGTATATATTGCTATAAATTCTATAATTGTGTCAACATCATTATTTCAACTAATGATTCGTTGATAAATGATTACTTTTTTTTTTAAAAAGAGAATGTGGCTCTTCAAACATGATGTACATCGTTATACCTACTCATAGTAAGATAAGATAAAAAATGAATCTTCACTGTCATCACCTGAGTTTTGGCACAACAAGTAATTTTATAACAAAAATATAACCGACTTCAGATAACAGTAAAAACTAAACTACAATACCGTTTTTGATGAAAGTTCCATGGGATTAATCTAAAAGTATATCCTTTCAAATAAAAAACATATTATCGAAATCCGTTTGATATATAACAGAGTTCTGAGCTAACAAACATAACGTAACATAAAAATTAAACAAATTTAAGACTTATATGGTTTTTGTCATAAATGCTATTGTCAGAACTGGACCAAATGGAAATGGGACTACACGGGAAAGCTTTCAAATAAAAAAAATTATCAAAATCGGTTCACCCAGTCGAAGGTTCTGAGGTAACAAACAAAAAAAAATACTGTTGAATTGAACTTCCTCCTTTTTTGAAGACTGTTAAAATGAATTTTCGCTATCTACTTTCATTACCATTACGACCTATAGAGCCAGCTTTCGATTACATCAAACGTTGCATCGAGCTATGATCCTAAATGTGACCAGATTTTATTAAGGGCATTGGCCTTCTGATATTCATTTAAAAAAGAAAGTAAAAATTATATTTAAACCGCCACATAGCAGACAAAAATTACAACTTTTCAAAAAATTTCTTCAATTAAAAGTTATCTTTGAAATTACCCGAAAAAGAATCTATAAACAGGATGGGGCAAATTTTACTCTCGTATGTACTTTTAGGAGGTTTTGTTTTTAAGATAGGTTTATTTTGGAGCAAAAAACAACCACATTTTTGAATTTTAGAAAAAAAAATACACAAATTAATTATTATTTATTAATTATATTACATTTACAAAATTACATTAGACAAAAAAAATTGATCTCAATCGACTCTATTTCCCACCCGGAACACTTTTCCCAAAGTAACAAATCAATAATAAATATTATTATTTATTTATTTAATTAGAACGGATTAACCAACTAAACTAATTAATTTAATAGAATTCAAAACATTAATTATGAAAACCATACATTGTCAAATTAAAATCTAAATTACATTAAAAATCTACACAATATACAAATTATTAACAATAAAATTAAATCAAAATAATACAAATTAATATAAATAAAAACAATAGTAAGATGTAGCAAAAAATAAAAAAAAAATAATATACTTTTCTAAGAAGCGCCCTTCGTTACAACATTGAGTCCATGCATGCCATTCGAAAACTTGCAGGGAAATGCTTTGTTCATACCCTCATTTTGGGCAGTGGGCTAAAAAGTAGCCTATATCCTTTCCCAGGATATAATATATCTCCTTGCAAAATTTCATTGCGATTTAGTCGTGTAGGTAACAAACAAACTAACAAACAACTAGAATTATGTATGTATTATACATATAAACCTTCCTCTTGAATTACTCTATCTATTGCTGAAAACTACATTAAAATCTGTAGTTTAAAGATCTATGGTAACAGACAGCAGAAGCGACTTCATTTTATCCTATGTAAAGATAATCTCAGAATGAAGATACTACCGTTCTAGTCTGTTTCCTTCAGAATAAAATTAACCGGTTCCCTACTGGCTCCAGCCCTGCACTAACATGAATGACTTGAGTTGACTCCCACAAACGACTTGTTCGATGTTAGTTCCACGTTATCTTATTCATAAGGTATTTTTTGAAACTACACTAGATCACATTCATGTGAAGAGCAGAGTTCAATGCCTGAGTTTTATCTGAGGTTACAGATTGAAGAATTATGTCTACGCTAAATACGAGTATTAGAACGGTAGGAATAATTGGTTGTAAAAGTATAATAAATATTTTTTTTTAATTACAGACTAGCGCTTGACCACGATCCCGCTAGATGGTAAGCGATGATGCAGTCTACAATGGTACACGGTTGCCTAGAAGAAACCTATTCACTTGCGACTTGAAGACCCCTAGGTTGTAGTTATTAGGAAACATAGATAGATAGACATTTATTTCGACACAAGTAACAAACACACAGAAACTACATACAGTGGATAATTAAAGACACATAATTAAATACAATAAAATAAAATTAAACAATAGATACGTACCCAGTCACTATGAGCCCTGTGACGAAAAAGGAGAATGGCTCAGCATTATGCTGAACAATAAACGTATTGCTCATCGCTGGTTTTCAGCCATCAAACCTGCATTGACGTCACGGACGTCAATTAAAGAGTTTTATGTAAAAAAATAACAAACATAATGATTTATAAATGATTAAAACAAATTGCCTGCCCAACCAATTCTACCTACCTACCTAAGATGAGTATATATACAGTATACACATAGACTCAGGCATGGCGTTCCACTCCTTGGCGGTAAGCTTATTAAAGGTGGAAGAGTACCGCTTTGTGCATATCGGAGGTACGAGTATGTCTAACATGTAGCGGTGGCGCACCGCGGAGCGTCTGGAAGTCCGATGATAGAATGGGGATGGAGGAATTATAAATATTCCTTCCATTTTAGGGTTCTGTAGTCGAACTAAGAACGTTAGTTTCGCCATGTCCGTCTGCCTGTCAGCCCAGCCAGTTGCAGCCGTTTCACTCGTAGCTGCAATGCTGAAATTTAGCATAACAATACGCTCTAGTGTTTTATAGGTTGGTGATGAGAGGATCCAGTTATATCCATGAAGAGTCGTGATACATTCATCTGATCTATAATATTAATAAAATATTAGGTTTAGGAAAAAGTTTCTTCGCATTTTTTAAGAAAATTCAAAACATTTTTTAATATAGTTTATTTACATTTAACTAAAGTATGTAGGTACCATTTTGTTCGATAACTTTTTGCCATCTTGTAGTAGACATGATCCCATTGCTATAGAAATTTTGGGTCTTCTGATCAAAATACCGCGACAAGTAGTTTTGGCAGTCCTCTCGTGATGTTAACCTGATACTGGTGGAAATCTGAAGGTGCAAGGTCAGGATTATACGGCGGATGCATTAACACCTCCCAGCCAAACTCTCTTAATTTTTGCTGAGTGGCTAAAGATGTGTGAGGTCTAGCGTTATCATGATGAAAAACCACACCTCTTCTGTTGATTAATTCCGGCCGCTTTCTCTCAACTTCTTGCTTTAATCTCATCAGTTGTTCGCAGTAGAGTTCAGAATCGATGTTCCTGTCTGGTGTTAACAGCTCATAATGAATAATACCCTTCCAACCCCACCACACACACAGCATCACCTTGTTGCGAGCTAACCCGGGTTTCGCCACAGTCTGTGAAGCCTGACCGGCCTTTGACCACGACCTTTTTCGCACGTTCTTGTCGTACGTGATCCACTTTTCATCACCAGTTATGAGCTTCTACAAAAATGGTTCGGTTTCATTACGTCGTAATAAAGAATCACAAATGAATACACAGTTCATTAGGTTTCTTTCAGTGAGCTCGTGGGGTACCCAAATATCGAGCTTTTTTGTGTACCCAGTTTTTTTCAAATGCGCCAAAACTGTTTTGTGATCAATTCCCAGTTCTTCAGCGACGTCGTAACTACTGATATGCCGATCTTGCTCCACTTTTTCAAAAATGGCATCAATTTTATCCGTAATAGGGCGACCAGAGCGACGTGCATCTTTGAGATCAAAATTGAAAAATTGAAAACGCATAAACCAAATTTGTGCTACTCTCACAGACACTGCACTAGGTCCATAAACATCGCAAATTTTTTTCGCGGCTTGCGTTGCTTTTTTACCTTTTTTGTAGTAAAATTTTAAAATGTATCGAATTTCTTCATTAGATTCACTCATCGTTACAGTACGAAAAACAAATAAAAATCACACATTTTCCTAATTTGAATTTGGAATTATCTTCTTTAAAATTTAAACTTTGAATGATACCAAAACCATCCAGATACAAATAGTATAGCCAAAGAGATTTTATTACAAGTTCATACATACTATAATGCGAAAAGACTTTTTCCCCAACATATTGTGTATGTGTATGTATGTATGTACATATTTAATTATTTTATATATGATTTTTATTTATTTACAACTAGCTGTTGCCAGCGACTTCGCAAGCGTGGTTTGCCAATAAATAGTAGCCTATCCAGGTTATTATCTACGTACATACTAAATTTCATTGCAATCGGTTTAGCCGTTCCGGCGTGAAAGAGTAACAAACATCCATACATCCATACATACAAACTTTCGCGTTTATAATATTAGTTGGATTATTTATGTACCTAATATGTACCTATATAAGGTTAAGTAATTTTTCTTTTTCTATTAATAAGTTTATTCTTTTTACACCTCGGCTAATCTTCCATTGAGCAATCTCTCCATCCAAAGGTTGTCTGGAACAGATCGCTTTGTTAAGCGATAAGACCGCCTATTATGCTTACATTTATTTGTTTTCTTGTTATTTTTATATCTGTTGTATCTAGCTTGTAAGGTATAATAAATAATTTTCATTCATTTATTCATTCATTATATTTTAGCCATCTGTGACTTTAGTTTAAACCAAAGGAACACTATTCAGTTAAATCTAGAGACAACAAAGTAGGTCATACATCGGTGGTGTCTCATAGTAACGCTAAGACGACGTCTGTGGCTCAGTGGGCGAATAGCCGGTTGAGACGCAGGAGGCTGCGGGTTCGACCCCCGCTGTAGGACAAGGAGTTTGCGTGGTCTGTAGATATTTGTACCGGATTTGGATATTTTTCTATACATTACAAGTACGCATTTACAAAAAAATAAAAATTAGGTACCTATATAAGAATTTTATCAATTATTTGGTCCCATAGTACAAGTTTTGCTTGGTTTGGGCTAAATAGCGCTGTTTGAAATGTCCATTATTTACTGTAGCTCTGGTGTTCTATGATAACGTAGTAGTTGGAAACACCGGAGATTGTTTCCTATGTTTATTTCATCAACAACCTTGTTTTATTCTATCAGAGTGTATACCAGTGAGAACCGATTTGATTATATTCTAGACCATTTCATGTATTATTGTGACTATGACTTGTGGCGTTTATAATAATTTTGACATCATTATTAACTAGCTGTTGCCAGCGGCTTCGCACGCGTGGTTTGCCCATAAAAAGTAGTCTATGTGTTAATCCAGGTCACACGTACATACCAAATTTCATCGCAATCGGTGCAGCCGTTCCGGCGTGAAAGAGTGACAAACATCCATACATCCAAACTTTCGCGTTTATAATATTAGTAGGATATTGTATCAATTGTACTCAAATATCGAAAACTTTTGACATATAATGATATATGTCAAAAGTATGTTATATATTATATATTATATATATATTTAATATGTATTTGATTTAATTTTGTTGTTACAATTTATGTGACTGAATGTAATGTTTGCACGCTAAAATGGTGAAACCTAGTATAGTTATATAATTAAGCTCAACCATCTTATGTACCTAGGTTTACAGACAATAAAGGAATTATGAATTATTATTGACCGGTAAAAACTCTAATTTTTATGTAAGTAAATCTTGCTCTATAGAGTGAGAGGTGAAAAATACTCCGTTTTAAGGCAGATTTTTTGACTATAGTCTCACTTTTTATTAGCTGCAGTAAAATGACGTTTCTAAATGTCATTCCGTAAAATAATGTTGCCAGCCTAATCTCAATAGGGATGTGATTCAGTTCACAAAAATTAATTAAATAATATTATTATGACGTTTTTGTTTCATTTTGAATGTACCTCCCTATACTTCCACTAAAAAAGATCAATCCTCTAGTATAGTAATAATAATAGGTTAAAAAAATACATTACAACTTAATATTAAATCTCAAAAAAAAACCAAACTGATTATTCATTTATGATTCACTCATTTAGCTACATCCCTATTTATTTTTCTTCAAAAACCGGCAACCCACAAAACGTCATTTTACTGCAGCTAATAAAAAGTTAGACTATACCTCCGTGGTGCAGTGGGCGAATAGCCGGCAGAGACGCAGTAGGTAGCGGGTTCGATTCCCGCCGCGGAGCAAATGTTTGCATGATCTACAGATATTTGTTCCGGGTCTGGATGTTTTTCTATATATGATAAGTATGTGTTTACAAAAAAAAAAGTATATAAGTATTCTATCAGTTATCTGGTTCCCACAGTACAAGCTCTGCTTAGTTTGGGGCTAGATAGCGCTGTGTGACATGTCCAGGAATATTTATTTATTTTTTATTTACATTGAGGTAGTCACTAGCGTCACTCCCTTTGCTAACCTGGGTTACCTCGAAGGGAAATTGATTTCTTGTCAGCGCTTACAGTTAGGAAAGTATCGAGTTTGCTCTGAGCCCGCCAGTCACTGGCTCAATGTAAACCTGTAAAGAGGATGTATGTTGCGTTTTACATAACAAATCTTGACTTAGCGGTGTAAGAATATGTAGGGGCATCAGATTGTACAGAGGCATAAAAGTGGATGTAAGTAGACTTAAATAGCAAAACAAAAGGTTCAATAAATAAGAATCAAATATTAAATATCAATAATTAAATAAATAATAATATCATATATAATAATTAAGATTATTATAATCATGATTGGTCCATCATCTACGATCGGTGAAGTTTTCCATGTTAGAAAATAACGAAGGTATAATGCGCGCAGCCAAAGATGAGACTTGACGGGAGGGACGGCGAGGTATGGCGTCCGCGCATGCGTATTCAGTCGTGTGTCGTTCGCCGCAGCCCGCGCACGCGCCGCTGTGGTCCAAAGTACAGACCAGTGAAAAAGTTGATTGTTGTGTTCGGTTTTTTTTTTGTTATAGTTTTCGTTATCGTTTTTTGTGGATTATGCCTAACCACCGCGTTCTTACATTGCCTCCATATCATCCCGATTTAAACCCTATCGAAATGACCTGGGCAGCAATACAAGGTCATATTAGCAGCAAGCAAGAACGTGAAATAGAATATTACAGGAGTTATGGAGTTGGTGAAGGAAAAGGTGGACCAAATCGGTCCAAATGAGTGGAAAGCGTAATGTGAAAAAACTAAAAGATTTCGATGTTTAATAAATATATTATTAATCGGAACTCATTATTTTGTTTAACTATTTTAAGCGCGACTGTACCTGCGCGAAATCCCCTCTACTAGCATTTGACAGGTCTCATCTTTGGCTGCGCGCATTATACCATATTGCAATTTAGTTTGTCAATTTGTAATACATATTCATCACACTAATATTATAAATGCGAAAGTTTGTATGTTTGTCTGTTTGTTACTCCATCACGCCGTAACGGCTGAACTAATTTCGATGAAATTTGGTATATACGTAGAATATAACC
This sequence comes from Philereme vetulata, assembly GCA_918857605.2. Lineage (NCBI taxonomy): Eukaryota > Metazoa > Arthropoda > Insecta > Lepidoptera > Geometridae > Philereme > Philereme vetulata. Next base: position 5,977,450 of record OU975448.1, on the reverse strand, counting down.
TGGAGCATCACATAGGCTACCATTTATCCCATAAATCAGTTGCCATGGGATAAAAATGGGGTGTCAAGTCAAGTTGCAACAGCGAGTTTAGCTTTATTTCTAGGTTACCCAGACATTTAGTAGTGTAACGCGTACGAAGTCGCGGGCAACAGCTAGTTACCTAATAATACTTATAGCCTTATTCAATGTCTGGATAGATAGATAATTTCTTTATTGCACACCATTACATACGAGTACAATCATATAAAAGAAAATACACTTTTAAATCATAGGTACAATGGGCGGCCTTATCGCTAAAGCGATCATTTTATTTAATAAAATAATATTTGTATATCTCTTTACAAGTCAACAAGAAAGAAGATATTGAGGCAGCCATACATCACGATCCCTAAATATATTTAGTGACTAAACATGTTTAAATGTATCGTATTTGTATGATTTTATAACACTTTAAATCATATTTAACCACTAAATACGTCTAGGCATCGTAGCGCAAGTCGCCATCAATGTCTGTCAGATACGTTATAATACCAATCATCTCTTTAATCTCGCTCATGTAGCGATGAAAAGGAAGACTTGTCATAATGCATTGATAGACGACCCAATTTGGCTGGAGCCAATCCAAGATAAAGTAGTAGAAAAGCGAGAAATCACACAAGTAATCAGAGAATATGTCACGGATAAAAGCATTAACAGACGACCCACAAGTCAGTCAATCAGTAAAAATCGTGAATTGGTGTGTCCGTCAACTCCCGACCAGCCTCACAATGCAATATGGTTGTACACACGACTACACATCAAGCTATACATTTCCAGTATAAGCTGATCTACACACGAAAAGCCTACACAATGTGAGGTCAGCTTATACTGGATTTATATCTTAATGTGTAGCCGTGTACAACCATATTGCATTGTGAGGCTGGTCGGGCGTTGACGGGCCAACCATTTCACGATCTTTACTGATTGACCGACGTCTGGGTTGTCTGTTAATGTTTATATCCGTGACATATTGATTTCTCGCTTTTCTACTATCTTCAAATATTATTTTTAGACCTTATCACGCCGAAGATGAAAAAGCATCTTACCTCTACTGAATAGTTTTTATTAAAACACTTATCATCAAAATGTTATATAATACAGAGTGGAGCTTGAATATTTTAGACAAGGCATCGAGGCACCTACGACCCTTATCAACCGTCACGATTAGCCCGGATTAACCGAACAAACGGAATGTGTAATTATCCAACTAATCGCGTTTACGACGCACGCTGCTATCAAAACTTAATATTAATATTTATTCATGCTATTAATAGTCCAGCTCTATTGGACAAGTAGCTATCAGAGCGTTGGCGATCAATAAAAGCTAATTTTAACTATTATTTGATGAGGTGACGAATAATCGACTATAACGCAATGTATCCAACTAATCACATTTACGACGCACACTGCTATCAAACCTTAATGTTTATATTTGTGTCACTTAGGCTACACTCATACCAAATTACAGCACTATGGGGTCACTGGTGTACCCTGTAAATTTAGTCAAAGTTCAGTTTTTATTATGGCTAATAACTCAAAAACAATAAAGACTATTCTAAAAATAAACGGAATCTAAATGTACTAATGAAGACCATTCATTTGACGTCCCACTTGACCTAATAGGTGGAAGAAGTTCTAAGTCTAAGAACTTGACCAATATCTCAACAACCCCCCAACATTTTTAGCTCATTTAGTCACACCAAAATTGTGCCATCACTACCTACCTACGAGTATGTATCAAACTTCACGATGATCGGATCAACGCTTCGAATGTTATCCTAGGACAAATAAACATACATACATACATACATTCAACGCCGATTTACCCTAGTTGATTTAGAGATCTCACTTCGCTCGATCAATAATTTAACCAGCTCTAATAAGACAAGAATCAATCAGAGCGTTGGCGATCAATAAAAGCGCTAAACTAAATCAATGCATAAGTTCTAAGCCATGAGGTTGACGAGTAGCCGACTGGGACGAAAGAGGTTGCGGGTTTGATTTTCATTCATTGCTTGCATGCTCTGCAAATATTAGCTTAGTAAAGAATACTGGGAATCTTAGGAGTAAAGAGACGTAACTGTTGGTTGATATAAAAAAATAAAAGTGGCACTCCAGGAGTGCCGACAAAAGTGAAAACTTGAGTAAAAGCAGACTACAATACAGATAGGTACTTATATATACAGAGGTATCAGTTACCAAAGAAAATATAATACTGAGACTGTCAGTAACAGTCAGTGTCAGTGACAGGTGTCGGTAACAGTGTCGCGAGTTCAATAGTTTTATTCCATATCAAAAAATGTTAAACGCGCCTAAAATAGTTTTCACTTCAAAAAGATAACGATCTTGACTGACGTCGCCTATCAATGGCAGGCCACCGAACTCACTACATTCAATTTAACGTTAAATTTGACTGTGCATTGCTAGTGTATGTTAAACCAAACATGGCCAAAAATTTGAACGAACTTGACCCTGTATACGTAACCGTGAATTGCCGGTAGCAATTATGCATCGTCACTCAAAGTAGACATCTGCTATTCATTAACGCTATATTTGCGACTTGTCTAAAAAGGCAGTCGCTATCATTTATATTGTCGCGCATTATTAGACCGCATCGATTAGGTTTGGCAAATTGCAACTGAATATGTTCACCTATTACCAAACAGGTGCTGAGTGGGAGAACTACTAGTTATACATCCGATATAGGAGAGGATTTGTATTGAAAATTCTCATAGATAGAAGATAGAAAATACTTATATTTTTTAATAAAATAATACCTGAATAAATCGGTTGGTAACAATATTAAGAACTGTACTACCAGTTCCGTATCATTGTTCTATTCAAACGCAAATTATCGAGCAATATTGATCAGTATCAAATCTGTTAGGATTATTACTTGTACTGACCCATTTCACCTGAATTGAAACATTATGCATGATTAGGTAGTTAATCTACTTTTAAATTATATTTATACACCTTTAAACTGCTGCCTTTTATATTAATTAATATAGATCGATGGTCGACGGTGGAGTGAGAAGCTACTGGTACCCGCGAGGCGAGCGCCGCCCGCCAGGGCGCCCCCGCCGCCGCTAGGCGGACGACATCGTAGCCACTGGGGACATCCCAAAATAAAAAATAATGATAATGATTTAATATGATACAATTTATAAATATTTAATTATTTACTAGATTTTAAATTTTATTTGTAATTGTTTTTTTGGGAATTAAAGGCTATAACAATAATAATAATAATATAAATTGATAGAAAACGCTTTATTTTAAAACACACTTAAAATAAAAAAAAACCAATAACAATAATAATACACGCAGAAATACAAGTGGCGGTCTTATCTCAAAAGTGATCTCTTCCAGACAACCTTTGGATGGACTGGATTTCACGAGAATGTTATAGGACGGTAGCTATTAATAAAAATAATTGAATATTGAATAAACTGTGTACTTACATAAGCAACATAAATAAATATATACATATATATAAGTATACCTCAACGGATTAGTATAGTATATAAATATTCCATACTAATAATAAAATACATAGTACTAATGTACTATGATATACTCGTAAGTGCGGTAAGTTGAAAATTACAGCCGAGGCGATATTGCTACAAGAAAGCAGAGGCTGTAATTATCAAAGCGATGTCGTACGTGTTTTAACATATTTGCGAGGAAATAAATAAAACTCGGACTTTCTTTAACGAATAAATCTTTAATCACTTGTTAAAGCAGTTAGAAAAATTTTAACAATTTGTAAAATTGATTATTCCGTTGGCATTTTTAATGTTGTCAAGTTATTATTAGTTACAATTTCAGAAGTCTCTCTCTCACTATCTGGAGTGAAAGTAGGAGAAACGAGACCACAGAGTTATGCAGTCGGTGGCGGCGACGGAGGCGGCTGCGGCGGCGGCGGCGATGGTGGAATGTACGCGTGTGTGCTCGTAGATGGTCAAGAGTCAACACTTGGCTTCAAATTTATATTCCTTGTAATGCGGGAGCTAATTTCTCCTTTATTTATCATCGAGTCATCGTAGCTACACTGTTCGACCGCCACCCTCCGTGGCGTTTTAGTGTCAATAAGTTCGCTTCTGAATCGGCAAGCAATGTAGCCGTCGACCTTCTGAAACTGTGCCCTGTGTATTCATGTGGATCATCCAAATTTAAGAAAGTGGCAATTTGTTTCGGCATTGCTCCAAATTTATTTATGCCAATGGGTTGGCTAGTGCATTTTCCATTTTAGTAATTTTGAAAAAATCTGTTAGACATCGCTTTTGTTGAACGAAGCGCTTCGTATTTCTTCGCTATACGTCGTGAAAAAGCATTAAAGGTGCATGTAGACGTCAAGAGTTGGCAAACATCACAACTAATGATGTCGAGAACCATGGTGGGTTCTTGACAAAAACACAAAAAATAAAATTCCATCTTGCAAGATCTTTGAATTTTATTTTTTGTGTTTTTGTCGATGTTTAGTCAATGCGGTGCGGTGCTGTGTAATATCATGTCATGTCAATGTGTGGTGTGTGCTATATGCTGTGTGCTATGTGCTGAGTGCTGTGTGCTGTGTGCTGTGTGCTGTGTGCTGTGTGCTGTGTGATGTATGCTGTGTGCTGTGTGCTGTGTGCTGCGTGCTGCGGGCTGCTTGCTGCGGGCTGCGTGCTGCGTGCTGTGTGCTGTGTGCTGTGTGCTGTGTGCTTTTTGGTGTGTGCTGTGTGCTGTTTGCTGTGGGATGTGTGCCGTGTGCTTCGTGCTGCATGCTGCATGCTGTGTGCTGTGTGCTGTGTGCTGTGTGATGTGTGCTGTGTGATGTGTGCTGTGTGATGTGTGCTGGGTGCTGTGTGATGTGTGCTGTGTGATGTGTGCTGTGTTCTGTGTTCTGTGTTCTGTGTGCTGCGTGCTGCGTGCTACGTGATGCGTGCTGCGTGCTGCGTGCTGCGTGCTGCGTGCTGTGTGTTGTGTGCTTTTTTCTGTGTGCTGTGAGCTTTGTGTTGTGTGCTGTGTGCGGTGTGCTGTGTGTTGTGTGCTGTGTGTTGTGTGCTGTGTGCTGTGTGATGTGTGCTGTGTGCAGTGTGCTGTGTGTTGTGTGCTGTGTGCTGTGTGGTGTTTGCTGTGTGCTGTGTGCTGTGATGTCGATGTGATGTCGATGCCGTTCGGTGTTGTGAGGTGCGATGCGGTGCGGTGCAGTCGATATCACATTTACACAGCCCACAGCCCACAGCCCACAGCCTACAGCCCACAGCCCACAGCCCACAGACCACAGCACACAGCACACAGCACACAGCACACAGCACACAGCACACAGCCGACAGCACGCAGCGCGCAGCACGCAGCACGCAGCACGCAGTACACAGCACACAGCACACATCGACATTACATTGACATCATATCGACATCTCATCGACAGCACCGCACATCACAGCACAACACACAGCACACATCACACAAAACACTGCACACAGCACACAGCGCACAGCACACAGCACACAGCACACAGCACACAGCACACTGCACACAGCACACAGCACCAGCACACAGCTCACAGCACACAGCACGCAGCACACAGCACACAGCTTACAGCACACAGGACACAGCGTTTAGCACACAGTACAAGGCACACAAAACACATCACACAGACATGACATGACATTACACCGTACGGCACTGCACCGCACCCCACCCCACTGCACCGCACCGCACCGCACCGAACGGCATCGACATCACATCGACAGCACAGCGCGAGTCTCCGATTAAAACAAAAAAAAATATTATCTTTGACTATCAAAATAGTGCCTCGAAATAAAAGATCAATTAACTTGACCTACAGTTTCATTCAAATTATAGGTAACGGGAGTGATCTTAAATTAGTCATTTTTTTGGGTACAAATTGCAGTTATTCCGGATTTCAGACTTTTGCCTATATTTGTGTCACTTAAAGTACACGCATACCAAATTACAGCACTGTGGGGTCACTGGTGTACCCTGTCTTTTTGTAAAAGTTCCGTTTTTATTATGGCTAATAACTCAAAAACTTTACAAAAAAAATTAAACGGTGTCTAGATGTACTAATGAAGAACTTTCATTTGACGTCCCGCTTGACCTAATAGTCTCATTTTCATTTCTTTTTCCCCTCTTGAAACACAATCTCTCAACAACCCCCCAACATTTTTAGCTCTTTTCATCATCATCATCATCAACCGGTAGATGTCCACTGCTGAACATAGGCCTCCCCCTTAGATCGCCACAACGAGTGATTGGTAGCCGTTTGCGGCCAACGGCTCCCCGCGATTCTTACTAGATCGTCGGTCCACCTTGTGGAAGGCCGGCCTACGCTGCGTCTTCCAGTCCGAGGTCTCCACTCGAGAACCTTTCTTCCCCAACGGTAATCGGTTCTACGAGCGATGTGGCCTGCCCATTGCCACTTCTACTTGCTAATTTTGAGAGCTATGTCGGCAACTTTAGTTCTTCTGCGGATTTCCAAATGTCACGCAAAGTAACCCCGAGCATAGCCCTCTCCATAGCTCGTTGAGCGACTTTGAGCTTGGTCATGAGGCCATGAGGCCATGAGCTCTTTTAGTCACACCAAAATCGTGCCATCACTACCTACCTACATACCAAATTTCACGATGATCAGATCAACTCTTCGAAAGTTATCCTCGGACAAACAAACATACATACAACGCCGATTTGCCCAAGTTTATTTAGAGATCTCGCTTCGCTCAATCAACTACCTAGAGATGAAACCAGCATATACCACAAATATATATGGCAATTGCCATATAGATCACGCACCTTAGAAACATGCCCTACGATGCACACTGCGTCGATCAACTTGAGTCCTGGTCGGCATACCACCTTGCCGTACCAAACAATTTGCTTTTTTTGTTAGCATAAGGAGTGGAACTCACTTCCGGCGTATGTTTTTCCAAACCAGTATAATCTTGGAGTCTTCAAGTCCAGAGTGAATAGGTTCTTTCTAGGCAAGCGTCACCTTCACTTACCATCAGGTGAGGTAGTGGTCAAGTGCTTGGCTATCATAAATAAAAAAAGCAGGCAAGGTTGCCCCGGGCGAGCCCTTTCACAATAAACCCTACTACTTAAAATCTGTTGGTCGCGTTGTATCTATCTAGCACCTTCTTTAAACTTCGAATGGAAATTTCTACTTTTCTTCGACGAGTCGCCTCCATGCAGGCCGTATTTCGGGTGATAAGATGATTATTACTATTACAAAGTACCCTGTATAAATGTAGGTTGTTGTGATGTAAAGTTGAATACGCGGTCGCGCCGCAATCACACCACAGAGAGGTTTCAGTCACGAGCCATTCAGCGTGCAACAAACAGAACTGTTGAACCCAATTCATTTGCGAATACATTTGATCCATTAATGATATGTTTAAACGGTTATTTTAACTTTTAATTAACATGCAACAAACAAGCTGATTTTATTGTAACTTGAACATTATTGTTCATTGAGTCGTACTGATGTTTATAGTACGTGTTTTGTTATGTAAGACATTAAATGAAAACACGGGTAGTAATGGTTAGTATTGTTGTGAATAGGTTTATTCAAATCCATAACCACAGATAATTTTAATTTTCAAACAAACTTAATATCAAATCCTAATATATCAATGAAACAGACTGCATAAAATGGGTAAACAAATCACATTCATTCATCATTTTGCAGCGTCAACGTTCCAGCGTGACGATGGTACGAGACCTTACGGTATGAATCTTATATCTTGGGAGAAGGGTAGGCCTTTGGTGTGGGACGTCACGTGCGTCGACACCCTTTCGCCATCTCATTTGTCTGGTACAGCAGTTGGAGCCGGTGCGGCGGCATATTCAGCCGAAAATCTCAAGCGGCGCAAATATGGAAGTCTCGACAGAGCTTACGTATTTGAGCCATTTGGGGTCGAGATCCTGAGTCCATAAGCGTCTGGTCGAAGCGACGTGTAATCCGAGAGCTGGCGCTTATCTGGGTCAACGCATAAGCATTGCAATTCAGCGGGGCAATGCAGCCAGTGTCTTGAGGACACTTCCGCCTGGTAGTGATCTGGAGCAGTTGAGCCTTGAGCTATCTATAGTTCGTTTGCAATGGTCTTTAAATGACTAAACTGTTTCATCTGTATTTTTATTGTAAATATTATCATGTAAGTAGGTAAGTACCTGTAAAACTGACTAAGCGACATCGTCAAAAAGGCGCCGCCGATTTACGTTAAATACATAAATAAAACCTATATTCTCACTTTACAACTATTTACCTAAAATTTAATAGTTTCATTTATTTGATGAGATATGAGAAATCTCCGCTTTCCTCTGTCGAATTTCTATTATATATATAAAAAGTATAATATAAAAAGTAAGTAAGTAAGTCTAATATAAAAAGGCGGCTAAATAATATAATATATATATATATATATTATATTATTTATTATATTATTACTATTATCGCCGTATATGGTATTGCATGGAGGAGGCCTACAGCCAGTTCTGGGTGCCCAAAACAAATGAAATGATATATGTCTAATATAAAAAGGCGGCTATATATATGTATATATATATATATATATATATATATGGAATATACATATGGGGTGTCCATATATGGGAACCCAGAACTGGCTGTAAGCCTCCTCCATGCAATACTATATACGGCGATATTGTGCGAGTCGGGTCCAGGTCTTGCCCGCAACCTCTACCAAGTCGTCGCTCATCGTCTTTTCGTCTTGCCGATTTTACTATAACTTTTTTTTATTGGAAATGTATGGGTTACTCCTCATACCAAATTTACCGTACCCCGGTCACTAAGCACAACGTAAGCCAAAAAACGTATCCAGTATTCCCGTTTTTGCCGGTAAGTTTATTCATATCATTGACTAAATGCCCAGTAAATTGAGCAACGATTTGATAAGCCCAGTATGCAATCAGTCAATTCATAGATAGTATCCAGTTAGGCCCCCAACAAAACGTTCGCAGTTCGTCGGGTCGAAGCGACCGCCCAATTCCAAAATTGCTTTGCGCCGCACTAGACAGGGTTGGCGGGTATCACTTCAATTCGCTTTGCAGGGTAAAATTAACTTTATCTCGGTTAGGTTAGGCTGAACATACCTGGACTGTGAGTTATAAAAAGGACTCGTATTGTTTGGAATAGCGCTGATTAAATTTCATACCAAAATCACTCGCTTACGTGGGTTGATACATTCATAAAATATGTTTTCATATCATCGGAGTGAGATTTTAGTCCGGAAGTAGTAGTATACGTTCTGTGCCAGGGCCTAGTCACAATTAACTCTCAACATGTTTCAATTTCCACCGCCGGCTAAATACTAAATCCTAAGTTATTAATATTTAGTTGGCTCGACGTTGAGACTTGCGACAGTTGCACAAACTCATATTCTAAAGTTTAATTTATTTACCACGGAAAAGGTACGGGGCCGGCCTTTTTAAAAATGTTGTTTTAGTGTCCATGAAATTAGATATTTAATAAAAGTTGCCTAGAAGAGATCGCTTTATATATATTAATCTATACTAATATTATAAAGAGGAAAGATTTGTAGTTTTGTGTGCATGTTTGTAATGAATAAACTCAAAAACTACTGGTCCGATTTCAAAAATTCTTTCACCATTGGAAAGCTACATTCTCCCTGAATAACTAAGACTATTTTTTACCCAACTGCGCAAAAAAGGGTAATGTTTTTATTGAAAAACTATGCGTGCGAAGCTGCGGATTGGTCAGCTAGTAATATTATAAAGAGGAAAGATTTGTTTGGTTGTTTGTATTGAATAGGCTCCGAAACTACAGGACCGATTAAAAAAATAATTTCACTGTTGGGAAGCTACACTATCCCCGGGTGACACAGGCTACTTTTTACCCAACTGCGCAGAAGGAGGGTAATGTTTTTATTGAAAAACTATGCGTGCGAAGCTGCAGATTCGTCAGCTAGTTAGAGATAAGACCATCCATTATTCATTCACTTGTTTCTCATTTTTTTATAACTAGATTGTAAGGTGAAATCCAATTTCCAAACGCAATGTATTTTGTTTTTGATGGAATAAATGTCTATGATCATGGCGCTTTAGTTCATTTTGTAATAGTTTTTGGCTCCTCATAACGTTAGTTTGGTTTAACGTACTAATTAGTAAATTATTAACGTATTAATATTTTAGTTAACAGTTTCACCGAGTGTTGGTACAAAATATGTTCTTACCTAGATGTGTTGCTAAATAGTTTCTATACGTGAAAACCTTGGCTTTCTGTTTTGTATTAGTTAATTGCTGAGTTAATATAGTTGTTGGTTTTCCATAACATAAATATATATATATATATAAAAGAAAGTCGTGTTAGTTACACTATTTATAACTCAAGAACGGCTGAACCGATTAGGCTGAAAATTGGTGGGGAGGTAACTTAGAACCAGGAGAAGGACATAGGATACTTTTTATCCCGTTCGACCGCGATCCCGTGTGACGTGACATAAAACGTAAAAGAGAATACAAGTCACTATAAAACGTGGTGTAACAAAAACGCATCTGACATGGAATAACAGAACGCAAATGACAGCTAAACGTAATTTTGTCTATGGTATGTATGGTCTAGGTTATGTATGGTTGTAAAATGATGGCCGGGGCCAACAATTAACAATTCTACCAAGGTGACGTATATTGATAGCCCGCGTTATATGCATGTCAAGGCGGTACGAAATTCGGCGGGTCAACTAGTAAATAAATAAATCTCTCTTGCAAAAATATGTCAAAAATATGTGATCATAGAATAGCTGCCATGATGACACTTGGCCTGGCAGAGCCTATATATAATACGAGAAATCAAACAAACAAACGTCTTATTATTTTATTTTTGTGAGATCGCATAAGGACGCTGTTACGTTTGCGTATTTGACTCAGATTACCTTGCGCTCCGTGCCGTGTCCGTCACGTAGCAACCTGAGTATACTTTTAGGAACAAAGTTAGGGGCGACACGGTAAAGTTACTGCATTTTCCTTTTGATATCCAACGGTTGTGCCCGAGAAGTTTGATAGAAACAGATACTGTGATCAAATCTTTATATTACGTCTGATACTTTGATCATACTTTCGAAGAATGTGAAGTTGACGTGTAGAGGAATGCATTCATGAGTTTCCGAATCATAGGTTAGTTCTGTTTTGATAAGGCTTTACAGTAGGCCTAGCACAGTAACTGTAGAGAAGAATTTAATCATGAGTAAGTTTTCGGAACATATAAGACACATGTCGACCGTCTCGAGCACGGCGATTGCGAGAGTGAACGGGAAGAAATATTGTCGACACTTCCTCGATAGTAATCTACAACGCCGAGAACGATAGCCATCATTTTCTCTTTTTTTGATATTTAAAGATAGACAACTTTCTTCTGAAATTGTCTAGGTCTTGCGATGCCTAGACAACACTGTCTTCTCAAGTTGTCTCTTTTGTACTCTTTTTAATCGCGCGCTTGCCACCAATTTTTGGTTAGATATTTAATAAATTATATATACAACGTGCGTTGCTATAGACAGAGTATCCTTTACTTGTCTAGGAAAAAACTTATTGAGCCTGCTCGGGGCAAAGACAATTTCGGAAGAATCGACAGAAAATGGAATAGAATAACGCTTTAATGTACATCACACTCAAATGTAAAAACAATATAATAACACAAATTACAATACACGCAGAAATAAAAGTGGCGGTAAGAGTCTTGTCGTTTCTTGGGAGAGTAGACAAGGAAATCGCTGTGCTAGCCCTGCAGGTGTAAATTTTGGTACATGAAACTTTGTGCATCTTTTTCCATTTAGAACCAGTGGTGCTGTAAGAAATTTTTTCTCCAGTAACATACATCTCTCAATAGCTGATTAGACATTAAAATAGTTTTTTTTTTATGAAACTTATTTTTTGAGATTATGAAATTTATATGGATTTTTTCTGATTGGTGATGGCAGCTCTCTCTGAATATAGCAACGGAAAGACACGTTCTTAGCGTACATAAGCGCGTGTTTAAAAAAATCCTATACAAAAATTAATATATATAAATAAATATTCGACGACATTAATATATGACGACCTCCGTGGTGCTGTGGGCGAATAGCCGGCTGAGACGCAGGAGGTAGCGGATTCGATTCCCGCTGCGGAACAAATGTTTGCATGATCTACAGATATTTTTTCCGCGTCTGGTTGCTTCTCTATATATTATGAGTATGTATTTCAAAAAAAGTATATAAGTGTTCTATCAGTTATCTGGTTCCCATAGAGCAAGCTCTGCTTAGTTTGGGGCTAGATAGCGCTGTGTGAAATCTCCAGAAACATTTATTTATTGTGGACCACAATATTGTGGATTGGTCCACAATAGCCCACAATAGAAAAGACAGAGGGCTTAGCCAAGTTACATTCGATTAGCGATGACGCTAGTCGATAAGTCCGAAAATGTATGGGATTTGACACATGCTATGGAAATATCACGTGATATATTCTACAACAAACCTATGTAGAAATCGAATCGATTCGAAGCGAATGTAATTTTGATACGGGCTCTGGAGAGAGGGAAGGGAGGCCTTTGCCCTGCAGTGGGATACTACAGGCTCTTAATAATAATAATAAATAAATATTGCTGGACATTACACACAGCGCTATCTAGCCCCACACTAAGCAAAGCTTGTACTATTGAAACCAGATAACTGATTTAATACTTACATACTTATTTTTTTAAATACTTACTTATAATATATAGCAAAACATCCAGACCCGGAAAATATGTAGATTATGCAAACATTTCTTCCGCGGCGAGAATCGAACCCGCTACCTCTTGTGTCTATTCGCCGCCTATGCCATGTAGGTCGTCAATTGGTCAGGATATTTTTATCATGCGTTATACAGTTGTTTAGGTTGTTCGTGGTAACAAGGTATGTATTTACTTTTATGGTATTGGTTAAAAAACTTGTTAAAAAAAACAAACAAGTTACAAATTAAACAATCGTAATTTATCTCTATTTTATAAGTATTACCCGTGCGCGATAAGTTGGGACCTGAGCGCGGTGACGTCATATTGGCGTGTTTGTACCGCCCGCAAAAAAGCGAACCTAACAAGCAGCCGCCCGCGCTTCGTCTTTGTTTTTTTTAACCTAATTTATTATGTTACTCAGGGAGGACGCTGCTTTTTATCTAATCTTTTTTACACTCTTTGAATAAAATAAAAATACAATGTTTAAGTTTATACATTTATTTTATCTATTATTTACATAATCTCATCTTCGTCACTACTTAGTGGATTTATGCCTTCTAGAGGTTGTTCTTCGTCCTCAGTCTCACTATAATCACTTGACGAAGAGGTATCCGATAAATTTACAACATTTATTATAACAACAAAAACTACAACAACAAAACAATGACACAAACTATAACAACAAAAACTACAACAACAAAACAATAACACAAACGAAAACTAAAAGAATTCCAGAGCGCGTCGTTACGTGACGTAGGCCAGTACGAGACTAAAAACCCTAGTAAAAAATAGTGATGCGAACGGTACAATACGGGCGCCATCGGGGAAGTGCAGGGGAAGCGGTCGGGGAGTCGCATTCCTAGCAGGTCCCAAGTAATCGCGCACGAGTAATATGTTAAAAGCACAAATTGAATCGGAACATTGTCGTTCTTAACACAGTTAAAACGGTACGAGACAAACCCCTAAACCCCGTATGTATTATATGAAAAAATTAAAGGACAGTAAAAATTTATTTATTGACATAATTAAGTATGACCGTCAATTTGAATCCACAGGCTCCCGAACTAGTAAGAAAACTGTGTTGCAGGTTCCAGTGTCTTCTGCCATCATATGAATATTTTGAATTATGCCTAACAGACAGGTTAGTTAAGTTTAAGCATCAGTTAAAGAAAGAATAAATCATATATATAACAAAGTGAGTATTTAAAAGAAATACTTAAGCTCTCTCAAATTCAAGTCGTTACATAGTAGGTACCTACTATACTCATGGGCATGTTTTGCTTAGTAATAAGATTATAATAAGTATATTTATATATATTGTTTATAATTAACAGAATCTATGAATATATGTATGTAGGATGTATGTATGTATGTATTTAGTATATAAGATATTCGCGTGGGTAGTGTAGTGATAGGAACTTCGGGATACAAAAAGAAAACATCAAAAATAGAAGATATTTAAGTAACATTGCTTCAACACCATCGTAATCAAATTCTTTGAGCCAGGTAAGTATTATATTTTTGATTTCATTGTTACTCTTCCTCTTCGCCCCATGCACTCTATTAGGCGCATTATACACGGTGATTTTCAAATCACTGTTTTCCCAGAACAAACATTGCTCAGATCATGGTCTAATTACTGTTTATAGAATCAAATAAGAGAACAAAGAAAAAATATCTAGATCTTCTCAAATAAGTCTAACTTTGTTCAAAAACTAACCGTGACATAAAGTTCATAAGTACGTTAGCCGTAGCGTATAACCTACTCCTTAGTTAGATGGGTACCTAGTAGCTACCGTTCAGCGCACTGACTATGTTGTAGGGCGTAACGTTAAAATAGACGTTTTAAGTTCGAAACTTTTTATATTTTTCGAAGACCGAATTCGTTTTGTTTTTTAATTTGATGTTATAAACTGTTAGTAGACCATGGTCTGAACAACGTTTGTTCTGGAAAAAAGGTGATTTAAAGGATACCGTGTATAGATGGGGACCACAGACATGAGAAATAAGATGGGGACTATTAAGCGCATTATATAGATGGGGACAAAGAAAGAAATTATAGTTTACCTGTGAGTAGGTTATTTGCATTGAATAATATGAAAAATATATTCTAAATCAAATAAACTTGTCTTGTCTTGTCTGATGTCAGCAAACACAACAGTTCCAAAGTAAGAGAGGCTTGGATTAGTCGTACATAACGTTGACCTATATTCCATTCAAATATTGTGGTGTACATAGACGACGTATTTGCGAGTGTAAATTGAACCATGTCGGCAGTTAATTGCGTCCAGGTTCGGGGCGAAGGATAATCCCCCCTCCCCCGCGACCTTTGCCATTTGATGGTTTAACACCCCGTTAAATAAATCTGAGGAATCTTAAGATTTTGTATGAGAATTGGCTTGAAATATACCAACATTGCCCATTTTTTTTCAAATAAATACAAATATTTAAAAAAAATGTATGGCTACCTGTGTTAAATTTATTATCTACGGCAGCTTTGGGATCACTGGAATGTATTTTTTTAGAAATATTTAATATAAATTAACATTTATCCCCGTTTTTGATCGATTTTGATAGCGGGCAAAGTTATGTGGACTTCTAGCCAACATTGCCCACGTCGATTTTGGCGCAAATATCACATTTATGTAGATTATAATAAAAGCCACTTTAAGAATTTGAGTAATGATGGCGTTTGCTGCAGGAATTTAACTCATTTTCTTTAAACTCACATAGTAAAATGGGTGGGCAATGTTTGCAAGGGATTTTTTCACTTTTCCATACAAACCGTAATTCGCGATTCAAATATGTTAGGGTTGTCACATTGGAGTAAAATCTTTAACTATTTATTATTTTTATAAAAAATACTATGAAAAGTAAAAGCTATTTATAAATTCTAACTAATATTATAAATGCGAGAGTGAGTTTGTTTGTTTATGTTGTTTGTTACGCTTTCACGCCTAAACTATTGAACCGACCTTCATGAAACTTTGCATAGACATGGTCAGGGGTACGGAAAAGGACATAGAGTATTTTTCATCCCGGAAAAATACCCTATGTTCCCGAGGGCCTGAAAAAATACAGTCCTCGCTCGACAAGCTCCAATAGGTTACTGAGTGAAGTGAACATAAACAGCAACACAATACTCGGTAATGTCACACGTATAGTCTATTTTCCACTATCATAATCAGTATTGCCATACTACTGACACATTTTTACACATTAAAGGATTAGCTTAAAAATCGTGATTCGGGCAAAGATTCCTTAGGAGGCAAAGTTGGCATATTTCACGGTATATCATTGGCTAAATCACAGTACTCGTACCTACGCACCAAAAATCCGATAGAATATAGTATATACAGGGTGTACTGTATTATTTTGTTTTATTTTCTGGCATTCGATCAGCTGATAGTAGGTATAATCTAGGTACCCACTCCCCACTACCCATTTATTCTGTTTTATTATATTGTTCACTTCTTCAATTAATCTGTGGATGATGTCGTGGGTCATGCATTTATTCATGTTACTATTAGCACTATGTTCATAATGGTATGACTGTTTATCTTCCTAAATAAATAAAATGAAATAAATAATAAAATAAACGGGGTGATTCTGACCATAAAAAAAATACAGTGCAAATTTCAAACATATAGGTACAACATGTTTTGTTATGTACGGCATTAATTTGAAACACACATACGGAATCGGATTAACTTATTTTAGAGGTGGGTTTAATACCTTAAATAGCTTGAATATTTATCCAATAATCGCGTAAATTGGCGGCGCCTTTGTGACGATGCAGCTTAGTCAGTTTAACAGGTACCTACTTACATGATGAATGAATATGATTTGTTTATCTATTTTATACAGGCTGTTTCATTGATATTTTAGGGCTAGATTATTAAGATTGTTTGAATTTTTTTAATTTTCTACGGTAATAAATTTAGAAAGCACCAAAAGCAGAAGTGGACCTGGAAGTCAGCAGACGGAAAAACCAAAAATGAAATTGATTTTGTAATGAGGTACAGTAACAAGGTACAAAACACAGAAGTTATCTCAATGAAGTTTTATTCAGACAATGATCCCAACAACATATAACATCAACGTAAATCAAAAGATGACAACAAGGTTTGGACAAAAACGCAAAAACTACGTAGAACAACAAGTCCCATTTATATCAACTGGTGACATAAACTCTTGTCATAAAAACACAGCCACGGCCATTCAAGACTGTGTCGAAAAACCATCTGCAACTCAAAACCTTCTGCCAAACTCACAAATCACAAACTCACAAATATGTCAACAAATATAACAGATAAAATTAATGATATCTGAAAGAGACATAAAATCAAATAAGGGTATTAAGTGGTAGGCAACGCGACTGCGGTACCACGAGTGCTGCAGGAGTTTATAGGCGGCGGTGACCTAAGTAATGGTAACATCAGGAGGCCCGTCAGCTTGGTGTCTACAAGTATAATATAAAAAAATCAAATCATTTATTTCTCGGATCAAGCAATATACATAATAAACTAAACACATTTACATTAAACTCAATTAGTATACAATTTTATACTGGCTTGTACATGTGAATATTGGCGTGCAGTACCTACACTAAGTGCGGGACTTGTGCTGTCAAAAAGCACAGACCAAAAGTAGACTCAAATAACTGTAGAAGAAAATAATAATTCTAATTACAGCAAATGAGGAGATACGTAGGAGAACTCAAGTCACCGACATAGCCCGACGGATTAACACGTTGAAGTGGCAATGGGCAGGCCATATAGCGCGCAGAACAGATGGCCGATGGGGCCGGAAAGTTATCGAATGGAGGCCACGGACCGGCAAGCGCAGCGTAGGACGTCCACCTACAAGATGGGCAGACGACTTGGTAAGAACCGCAGGTCGGCGTTGGATGCAGGCCGCTTCCAACCGCAGTTCCCGGAGATCAATGAGGGAGGCCTTTGTCCAGCAGTGGACGTCCTACGGCTGATATGATGATGATGAAATAAGAAATAACCATAAAATGCAGGCTTTAGAAATAGAATTAGATAGCAGAAGTTGTACCAAATAAACGAGGGAACAATCCATATAGTATAAAACTAGGTCGGGTTAGTTACACTATTTATAACTCAAGAAACGCTGGACTTATTTTTATGATCATTGGTTTGTTGGATTTGTCACCGCCCCGAATAGCAGAATAACTATTAAAATATCGGAAAAATTAACGCAAAAAAAATTATAAGGAAAATTCATTTTCTCATACACAGATGCAGCTAATGATGGCCGATTGACATTGGCAGACGGCGTCATAGGCATGTCAAAGCGGTACGAAGTTTGCCGGGACAACTAGTTAAAGAATAATAAGGACTGGGTTCAATCAATTATTACAGAAGCGGGTCAAAAAACAACGAATAGATTTGGAATTTTATCGGAAACTACGTAATTCTATGAAAGTATCTATTCTAGCAATGAAAATCAAATACCGACATACCGCCACATCGAATCCCTCCTGACGATTCCACAATGTATTCCTGTAGAGTTAGAAAGAGCTTTAACAAACATGTATCAAGGAGAAGGCGGAGTCGCCACTGACGCTGTAATTAAATATAAATATTGCTAGACATTTCACACAGCGCTATCTAGCCCCAAAATAAGCAGAGCTTGTATTATGGGAACCAGATAACTGATAGAATACTTATATACATATTTTTTCTGTAGATCATGCAAACATTTGCTCCGCGGCGGGAATCGAACCCGCTACCACCTCGTCTCAGCCGGCTATTCGCCCATTGCACCTCGAAGGTCGTCAATTGCAACGATATAGCCCCTGGCGCCAAATTTAACAAATTTATTCAGCAATATTCTTGAAGAAGCCTTCCTCGTCCTCTAGTTCTGTACTTTATTGTATTTTATTGTGTCTAGTAATGAATAAAGCAGAAGAGATAATTCCTGATGACTGGAACCACTCACTAATAACTTTACTGCACAAAGAAGGCCACCCTAACTTGATCAATAACTACAGTAATTTTATTACCAACGCTTTATAAATTACTAGCTTCCGCCAGCGGTTTCGCACGCGTTGTTTTTTTAACAAAAAGTAGCCTATATGTTAATCCAGGTTATAATCTTAATAAGTCTTTTGATTTTTGTTTATCCTGTCCATCCAACAGTTGTCTGGAAAAAATCGCTTTTAGCGATAAGACCGCCAATTGTACCGTTATTTATTGTTTATTTCCTTTGTTATTGTATTTTTTATTTGGTGTGCAGTAAAGAGTATTTTATTCATTCATACCAAATTTCATCGAAATCGGTTCAGTCGTTACGACGTGATTGAGTAACAAACAAGCATCCAAACTTTCGCATTTATAGAGAAATGCAATTAGTACACACGGCTACACATCAAGCTATACATTTCCAGTATAAGCTGATCTCGCATTGTGTGGGCTTTTCGTAGAATGAGAGGTCAGCTTATACTGGAATTGTATAGATTGATGTGTAGCCGTGTGTACAACAAAGTCATTTGCGTAGCATTTGTAAACTACACAAAAGCGTTCGACTCTATAAACATCTCTGGGAAAGCTTGGAAGAGCAAAGAATAGAGATAAATACATAAACTTGCTAAAAACAATCTATTTTTAACAAATCTTGCGCTAAAATCAAACTGGAGACAATTGCAAAGACTTTTTCAGTAGAACGAGGAGTAAAACAAGGAAACCCCAAAATATCTCCAAAATTGTTTACAACAAGATTCGGTCCAGTTTACCGAACATACTCTATTATAAATAAATAAATATTGCTGGATTTCACACAGCGCTATCTAGCCCCAAACTAAGCAGAGCTTGTACTATGGGAACCAGATAACTGATAGAATACTTCTATGCGTTTTTTTTTTGTAAATACATACTTGTAATATATACAGAAACAACCAGACCCGGAACAAATATCTGTATATCATGCAAACATTTTTTCCGCGGCGGGAATCGAACCCACTACCTCCTGCGTCTTAGGCGGCTATTCGCCTACTGCACCACGGAGGTCGTCGATTATATGTATATATTATATTTATATATTACTTGTATATAATTAAGTTTATGTTTATTAGTATAATCAATAGTATATTTTATTTTGTGGGTTTTGTTTATGTAAGTACTCTTACACCGTCGTCTTTAGATTTTTGTTTATCCTGTCCATCCAAAGGTTGTCTGGAAGAGATCGTTTTTAGCGATAAGACCGCCCATTGTATTTGATGTTTATTTCCTTTGTTACTGTATTTTTGTTTGGTGTCCAATAAAGAGTATTTCATGCATTTATTCATTCTATGTTCAGTAAACTCGACTGGACCAAATACGGCATCAATATGAATGGGGAGCGACTAACTCACCTTCGCTTTGCGGATGATATAGTTATTCTTGCAGACAAACATGAGCACCTACAATTCATGCTATGCTCATTAGATACAGAGACCGGGAAAATTGGTCTATGCATGAACCTAAACAAAATCAAAGCCATGACAAACGAAGATCATAAGCCTATTCAGCTAGAAACCAGGGCCGTAGAGTATGATATAACGTATATCTACCTTGGACAATCAATGGACAAAATTAATTCCAAGATGCTATCTTGTGCCATCTATTCGTTCCAACAAACAGAGGATTTATTACGCATTCAATCTTGAAAAGTTTTTGTATACCAGAACATTACACCAACGGTAATATGTATAATAATAGATATTATAGCACGTGTACGAGACACTATATGATGTATAAATATATTTTTAGTACCACTTACTCAAAAAAGTGACATTCTATGCCAGAAAAAGCGAACATAACAATAGTCATTTTTAATCTGTTAAAAACAGGGAAAGAAAATTGTACTGAATTTCATTCATCCTCTAGGGGGAGAATGTGATTTAAATTTGGAATACTTACCGAAATGTATACTGAACTACATCTGTGTTTACACCATGAGTTTGTATATAAAGTATTATACATCTTTTTGAAAAAGAAATACGCATTTATTATGCAGTTATGATTATTAAATAAAATTACGAAAACCGACGAGGCCGTATGAGCTTGATGCCTTTGCTTTTCCGACAAAAAAATATTAGTCTAGGAATTTGCTGCGTTTTTGTTTTCTTCAAATACATAAACGTTAAGTTTATTTTAATTTATTTTTATAAATAAGTTAATGTTCTAAAAATACGTTACGATGGTAAATCAAAGCGACAGTGACAGTGAATTGTCGGATTCCATCAATGCAAACTTTAATTGTCATTATTTTTAATAAATGCTTATCTCATATTATTATTGTGTTAATTTTTTCGCAAATGGTACGAAAATTAGAGTATTTTCCTCGGTGATAAAGCTGTCTTAGTCTTGGGGGAACTTAAATCCCTCGCTACGCTCGGGAGTAAACCTTGAGTCCTTCGTTACGCTCGCGATTTAAATCGTCACCCGCGACAGAAGACACTGCTTTATCCCCTTGGTTAATAATCTACTATTCTGATACACTTAATGATGCAAATATGTATTTCTACTGAGTGTTGCAATAATGTTTGATTACATTTTCACACCAACACAAATTCATAAAATAATAATTAAACTAAATGATTGATCGTTATATTAAAACACGGGCTTTTAGTAGTCTATCATAATCAGCATCATTATCCACAGCCCGACTTCTACACTGCTGTGTATAGGCCTCCCCAAGTTTGTACCATCCGCCACACTCCTGCGCTAGTCTCTCTCTTTATAGTCTATAGTTTTTCTAAATGTTTTTTTTCCTTGCTCCTAAAGAAGCAATGTAATGATGTACATACTCATAATAGTATAATACTCAGTCTAGCTATCTTATATATCTACAGTCAGTCATACCTACATTGTCATGCCCATCCTATGTTGATCGAGCCGAAGCAAAGATCATTTGCGTCTAAACACAAGTTTTTAAACTTAGAGCAAGGTACCAAAGTATTTGTTGTAGATAACTAGGTTGTAGGGCATAACCACAAGATACAACAGCCTAGATATCCTAGAATTATAACTATTTATCTAAGTGCACTATGTAAAACCCTTTTTTTGAAATAAATACATATTCTTACTATGAAAGAAGTCGATAGGAGAGGCACCATATCGTGTAAAAAGTATTGGTCCAACAAGAATATTCAAGAACGGACTCCCGGTGCACCACAAGAAAAAAGCTTACAACAACGACAAACGAAATAATCAAAAAGATATTTTCATCTCAAAGAGCCACAGAATGATCAAAGCTTAGTTTGAAACTAATAAATAAGTAAGTAGTGATTTAGAACCGTAACGAAAGTCACCGACGCAGTTAGTACGTTCTGCCAACTAAAGTGGAAGTGGGCAGGCCACATCTCTAGATAGAAGATGGAGTGAACGTATCCTCCATCGGTACCCACGAAACGCGGTGCGCACAAGACGAAGACCGAAAGACGATGGTGCGATGACTTGGTAGAGGTTGCGGGCAGAACCTGGACCCGACTCGCTCAAGATCTCCGTACATGGTATTGCATGCAGGAGGCCTATACTCAGTTCTGGGTGCCCAAAAGAATTTAATTAAGTGAAATATAATACAATTGAATATTCGTAACAGTACATAATTGAAAATAGAATGATGTTAATAATCATCATCATCATCAGCCGGAAAACGTCCACTGCTGAACATAGGCCTCCCCCTTAGATCGCCACAACAGCGGTTGGTAGCGGGTTTGCGCCCGCGATTCTTACTAGATCGTCGGTCCACCTTGTGGGGGGCCGGCCTACGCTGCGTCTTCCAGTCCGTGGTCTCCACTTGAGAACCTTTCTTCCCCAACGGCAGCGTTCGGGAAACTTCGCGATATCTTCTCGTCCAAAATTCCCCAGAGCCTGACGACTAATGACTTCAACCAGTGTGTGTTGCCAGTGATGACCTGTGGCACTGAAACGTGGTCCTTTACTCATGGCCTCATGACCAAGCTCAAGGTCGCTCAACGAGCTATGGAGAGGGCTATGCTCGGGGTTTCTTTGCGTGACAAAATCCGCAATGAGGAAATCCGCAGACGAACTAAATTTGCCGACATAGCTCTCAAAATTAGCAAGTTGAAGTGGCAATGGGCAGGCCACATCGCTCGTAGAACCGATGTTAATATTAATTATAATGATTTCGTGATATTATTAAATATTATGTGGGAATAAGAGTTTATTTATTTATTTATTTGGGGTAATTAATTTGAATAAAACCTATTTTACAACACTACTACTCTACCCAAGCCACTCTACCCGTGTTTTCATTTAATGTCGTACCTACATAATAAAACACGTACATTAATTTCATCATTTGAACTTAGTGCTAGAAAACTTAATAAACTAAATTTGGATTTACAAAAAAACTCTAATATAAACACAAGAGGCTCTGAACACTTGAACCATTTGAACAGTTATGTTTCGTACAGTGAAAGTGTAAAACCAATACTACGCCAATTATCACCTTAATGTGCCATTTTCTTTTTGCTGTTAGACTTTGCGCCTTCCCTATAACTTACATATACAAACGTAATACACTGGCCTGCAAAAATAAGTTTCACTTTTAAAATTTCAATATTTTATAAACTATAGAAGTTAGAAATTTAAAATAAAAAACATTTTAAAGCCATTTTTATTAGCTTTCTTAGAAATTATATTACATTTTAGATTAGTAACATTTTTATGTGTAAAAGATACAACAATAAAAATAGCCATTTTTAGCTTAGTGTCATAAAACTCAATTAACATTTACAAGTATGTTCTACATGTTATTAATTTTTTAATAACTGGTATTGCCTCCTCGGGCTCTGCTTACAGCTTCGAGTCGATTTGGCATACTTAATTTGACTCAAGGTATTTGAAGCTCATAAACAGAACTTTAACCGAAATTAGTAAACTTTTACCAAGTCTTTTAATGAAAATCATAGAATTCACAAAAATCGTAGAATATTTGTTGTTCTTGTAATACTTCATATTTATTTATTTCAAACCATAGGGACATAAAGAACACTTAGTCACGTCAGCTTCATTACATAAAAAATTTTAGGAAAACATTTACCTAACTAATATTTCAATAATACAATAATATTTTAGTTGCGGCTGTATATTGGCTTTGTCAAAAGAACATTAAAATAATAAAATAAATTAAAATTAGTTCATTAAAGCGGCTGTAAAGAGGCCTTGTCAATAAATAAATCTAAACTTAAAACTATAACATGTCAAGTGGTTGCAGCTGTACAGGGGCTTTGTCAGTAAAGGAGGTCACAGATTTATGCGTAGGAATCGGCAGATACCATGCTTTTTTATCATTTAAGAACTCATCTGTGGAGTAGTAAGTGTCCACATACAAATTCGTCTCATTTTAGAGAACGCAAAAAAATATTATAAGATTATTGCTGGTTTTACGATACGAGTTCTTTCTAGAAGAGAACAAGACGCATAACAAGAGAATATTGTCTGAGATAACGCGAGTAATCTCCGCGGGAATTATGTTGTTTTACTTTACATATTGCTTCTTACACTAACAAGGAAAAGCTTATACTTCATGGTGATAAATATTGTTGCACTGGACCACAAACGACGGTGTTTGCGCAGATTTATTACCAAAGGTAATCTAGAGAAAATAAGCTAATACCGGCCCTGCTCTATTTTGTTCAGTTTTCTATGTACATCCATAATTCCATACTAACAACAAAAATTTGAAAGTAACTCTGTCTGTCAGTTAGATACATTTTCACGACTAAGGCACTTCTCTCACGGCCGGCGAGTAAGCGATTAGCTATCAGCAATTATCTCACTCAAGAAACGAACAAAAGATTCCGTGTCAGTAAAAGTAGCATGTATATTAAGGGCGCACTATACCTAGGGAGACGATAAATAGCTTATTTAGAAACAATGTTTTGTTTAACAAATTTTGTGATTTCAATTTGTAATTCATATATGTTATAGTTAAGGATACGTGCTAGAGCGCCTGTGTTGTAAAACACGATTCCGTAAAATTTTCTCGATAGAAAAAAAAATCCAAAGATGACTCCAAATTTATCTTAAAACCGTTCTTATGCGATGAGTACTACAATTTAGATCTTAAAACTTTGTACAGTAATTCTACACAACATAAATAAGGGCACTTGTGTATTAAATTTTCAAAATACCTTTTGCATTTATCATAAAATGAAAATAACTAAGTTTTGCACTAATGAAACCATTCGCTCCGGATGCCCGTTTCGCGATTCAGTCTGGCCTCGGCTTTCAGACAGGGTACCCGTGATGCTTGTCGCTCCAAACGAACACGTAATTCTAAGGTAGAATTTATATTTAGTTAGTTTTTGTAAAGACGCAGTAATGAGAAATAAACACAACAAGATAATGAAGGGACTGAATGATAAAAAACCGGCAAACATATGAACCACGCCGAGATAGGACGTGCAGCGGCGCGCGGAGAAGCGGGGGTGAACTTCGAGTTTGGGCTGAGGTATAGTCAACTCTTAATAGTTGATCGCTGGCCGTTCACACTGCCGCGGCCGGCGAGAACTCGCTCTCCACTATTTTGTCGCAGCGACTACAACATTCGCTTAGCGATGCTCGCTTGGTGGTCAGAGCACATGCCGTGAGATGATGATCACCCGCCGTATTCGCTCACTCGCTTTATACCCCAGCGAGACAACTATAGGAACTACACTCGCTTCTCACTGCTCGCCAACTCGTTTCTAGTTTCTAGCTCTACTCGCTTCTCGCTCATCGCCGGCGGTGAGACAAGTGCCTTAGGCTGGGCCGATTTAAATGAAATTTGGTATACAGACTATGACCGGGATTGGAACATAGGCTACTTTTTACCTGACTGTGCAGAAAGGGGGTAATGCTTTTATTGTGGGTGGCAGTTAGTTGCACATAAATAGACAGGGTCAGTTATTTTCAAATTGTAAATTTGTTGTTAGTGTTTCGTTTGAGGTACCGTTTACTTACAGGGAAAATTACGCCAACGTTCTTGTCAGGTAGCAACTAACGTTCCTGATTTATACTGTGTGATGTAGCGAAGGTATACGTGTCCAATTAGGAGTGAATCACTTGAAATGTCCTCTTTGATCTGGTACAGCGAACAATAAAAACCCGGTTGGGCCCAAAGGCATCACTGACAATGCGCTCGTAAAATATATAGATGTTTTTTTCGTGTTTGCGTTAGTATGGGTACATCGATCCAATCTGAATAAAATGCGGTCTATTTTGTAGTTTGTTTTACTTTTCGACCTACATGTTTTGTAGTCAAAGTAAAACGCAAATTTGAGTTATGTATATGATCACACAACGAAATAAATCTACCGAGTTGTTATGGATGTACAATAAAGTAGCAGTAATCATTAAGGTTGCAAAGAACTTACACTAAATATGAAAATGAACTTTAAAATGAAAAAGAAAATGTAATAAAACCATCGGTGCGAAGGCTTTTTATACAAACCAAGCTGTAAATAAGGCAAAGGTCCCCGTCGTATCCATTTGTCCCTCTGGAACATTCGCGGGAATGAGCAAAAAGAAGTGAAAATAAAGTGAAAACGTTGTTATTCTCGTGTGGATTACCTCGTTCCTGTTATTCCAACGTCTCTGGACTGCTCGGATAAAAATACTAACTTCACAACTTTCATACATTTAAATTTAAAAATAATTTCGTGACTTGCAAACTTGAAAAGAGGGACGCGCACTAATTGTGTCCATTAAAGTTTTGTTGCGAGAATTATTTTTGGGCCATGATTATATTTCGGGACGAAAGTTCTGGAAAACCGAGAAAATAAAATTATGTTGATATTGGAATATTTTCCTATGGCCGGCTGTTGTTTGCTCAACCCGTATTAACTATTTATAGAAGGGCATAACTTCGAATATTGTAGATGGACCTTTATTTAGTAGGGAAATGTTAGGCCTAGTTAACGAACAAAATATATAGACAATTATAATATCATCAAATCTTTCATTCCATTATGATGATGACTACTGTAACCCTGTGACCGGCTGCATAGATGCCAGCGAACTTGGAACTTAGTCATCAGGCATATTTTAATCAAGCTATCAAAATCAGTAACAAAATAATCCGATGTATCTTTGACCTCCATTTCCATCGAAATCGTAACTCGGATTTTAAAAAAAATTTAATACAAAAGCCTTAATTTGATGTACTCTGTATTATGGATAAATAATAATTCAGTAACAAAAAAATTTAAGAAAAAAATTATATCCCTAGTAGTTGCCTTAGCAGGGACTGAGATATTTTGACATTCAAATCAGGACACAGTAATGGAATCATTATTTTTCAGTGGCAGAAATAAGCGGACACCGCTCGCAACGACCTATCAGAGCTTCAAATAAGATTCAACGACGCGTGTTTACAAGGGCAAGGAAACTGTTACCATTCGTGACGTCACGAACCTATTCTTCTGCTCAAGTTATTCTGGTGAGAATAAAACGCTGGTCTGAAATTACTTTCTAAGGACTCCCCCTCCCCCACAGCGCGTCGCGTCGTACGTCCGCTATTCTACTTTGATAATACGAGTGATATATCGTCCAGCTTCTTACACCTTATAAAGTTCCCAATTTACTGTAAAATATGGTCGTGAAAACTATTATTTATTTATTTATTATCAACATAAACCACGGAAAGTATGCATTTATTATTTCCGTGGTATTTGTGTGATAAATCAATTTGGTGCTTTAATAGTTAGCACATGTAAAATTTATTGATGTTGAATAAATAAAGGATGTCTGACGCACGCGTGGTTAAGTAAGGTTAATAATTAATACTAGCTATTGCCCGCGACTTCGTACGCGTTACACTACTAAATGAGTACTAATTTATCACAACATATCACATTAATTTATGTAATGATGTTCGGATGATGTTTGTTTATTTGTTACTCAATCACGTCGTAACGGCTGAACCGATTTCAATAAAATTTGGTATGTACGTACCTGAATTAACTTACTACTATAAACCTGCTACTTTTTATCCCATAAATCAGGTAAAAAAATTGCAGCTACGTAAACGTCGTCGCGCAGTCCACTCCGTTTAAGTTTATTATTGTCGCAATGGTGAGTCATACAAAATGCTAGCCGTAGTGACCCCAGCCTCTCCATGTTAGATATAGGCGCAATGATGAGTCAAAAAAAACCTTAGCTGTTACCAGCGTCTTTGCGCACGTTGTTCTATGATGTAAATATACATACTTACTGCTAATTTTAAGAGACTTGTAAAATTCTACCTAGAAAAACCAGGCTGAAAAACTCGGCGGTAGGTGAAAATTTGTTATCACTCATCATTGTGACCCTATTTATCTTAAGAAGGGTGGGCTGGGAGATGCTGCGCTATCTCCAATTTTTTTGACTTATCATTTAACCCTATTGTTAAATAGGTTATTGTTATTGTTGTGAGTTGGTTAGGGGACGCTGCAGTTATTACAATGTTTTATGGCTCATCATTGGGACCCTGGGGAGCGGGGACGCTGTGTTGGCTAAAAAATTCCATCACTATCATTACTATTTATCTAAATGATGCGCTAGCCAATTTATTTTTATAACTAATAATTGCGACCCAATTTATCTTATTAAGATTGGGCTGGATTCTGCGATAGCCGATTTTTTATGACTCATTGTTGCGGCCCCATGTGATTTGTAGTTTGTTGGTTGAGGGCAACGCTACGTAGCTGCAAATTTTTACTATTCCTCATTGCGACCCTACTTATCTCAACGCAGGTGAGCTCGAGGATGCTGCGGTAGCTGCAAATTTTTTGACTTATCATTATTCTATTCATCTTAAAAATACCCCATTTTAGATAAAGAGAGGGTGAGCTGAGAGACGCTGCGGTAACAGATTTTTTGTATGACTCAATTTTGCCACTCTATCTTATTTAAGGGAGTAGGCAGGGGGACGCTACATTAGCAGCATTTTTATAGCTATCATTGTCATCATATTTAACTTGAACAGTACGCTGGGGTCACTACGATGGCTAAATTTTGTGTTACTCACCATTGTGTCAATATTAAATTTAAGTAGACTGCAGGACGCTTATGTAGCTGACTTTTTTTATGAATTTACTTATTTATATGGATTTAGGAGAGAACATATATCTCTATTTGTACGTATTTATATCTACTCTAACCTTTTCCTAAAGGCGTACCAAAGATTATGAAAACTGTTTAATGAGACAAAAAGTAACATTTGTGTTAACTTTTGCAAAGTTTGAACTCAATCCGTTCAGTAATTTTGTCGGGAAGGGGTAACAAACTAATGGCGCTTAAGTCATAATCTGAATCATCTCACTGATTTCGACCCTGATGTGACAGAACCCGGTACCATATTTGGATAGTGCATCCTCGTATCAAGAGGAAGGTTGCGGGTTCAAATCCGGCTAGGCTTAAACATTTTTGAGATGGTTTTAAAATCTTGGAATTCACTGAATGTGTTTGAATAACACTATAAAAATACTATTATGAAATACTATATACGGAAAAAGCAACGCGACATCTCTTGTCAATGTACTAAACTGCAACGTTTGGCATTGAGCAGGTCAAAAACTGTAAAGTGATCCTGTAAATGGAACTGACGGCGTGACAGAGCCCGGTAGCACAATAGGATAGTGAATTTTCATATCAAGAGGAAGGTTGCGGGTTCAAGTCTAGGCTAGGCTTAATAAAATTGAGATGTTTTTAAAATCTTGCGGCAACAAAAACCAAAATCATTTTCCTGTAGAAACTTTGACACACCATTTTTATCCCATATGACTGGATTAATGGAATAAAAAGTAGTATATG
Organism: Philereme vetulata; assembly: GCA_918857605.2. NCBI lineage: Eukaryota > Metazoa > Arthropoda > Insecta > Lepidoptera > Geometridae > Philereme > Philereme vetulata. The sequence goes on along the minus strand of OU975448.1, from coordinate 5,947,861 downwards.
TGTTAATCTACGCTATAATTTATGTTCATAACAAATTTCATCAAGATTGGTTCAGCCGTAACGACGGTATTGAGTAACAAACAAATAAACGAACATCCAAACTTTCACATTTATAACATTATTGTGATTCACTCCTGGCTTCATGATCCCTGGTAGTCATTATCAGACCGTGGTATACATTTACCGTCATACATCTCAAACAAATAATTTAAAAGAACCCAAACATGACCGTTCTACTCTTATTCATGAAGGAATTATATTGATCACCTGTTGGCTCCATTATCCCTGATTCTCAAAACAAACATAAAAATAGCGTAATAATTTATTTTTTTACGACATTTAAAACGATACTAGTCTTAAGTTTTTCATATCAGAGGTTTTGACCTTGAGTTCCTAAAAATATTTATTCCATGGGACCTGATTTATCACAGAGAAAGTAGCATGTTTGTTAATAAATAAATATTGCTGGACATTTCACACAGCGCTATCTAGCCCCATACTAAGCAGAGCTTGTACTATGGGAACCAGATAACTGATAGAATGCTTATATACTTTTTTGTAAATATACACTTATAATACATAGAAAAACATCCAGACCCGAAACAAATATTTGCAGATCATGCACACATTTGTTCCGCGGCGGGAATCGAACCCGCTACCTCTGCGTCTCAGCTGGCTAATCGCCCACTGCGCCACGGAGGTTGTCAGGACTAATCCAGGTTATAATCTATGTAAATACTAAATTTCATCGAAATCGGTTCAGTCGTTACGACGTGATTGAGTAACTAACAAACAAACAAACGGTAAGCGATAAAACCGCCTGTTATATGTAGCCTGTTTTTAAACATCATCGAGAGCACACGTATATCAGTGGTGTTCTTAAATAAAGTCTCGCAAGCTAAACTGAACCTTAGGTACAATCATCACCGCCCATAGAAAGCACACAGCCAAATAGTAATTATTTGTATATGTATTTTCTATGTTGTTTGTATTTGTTTTGTTTATGTAGTGTACACCAAAGTGTTTATTTTATTCTTTCATACATTCAAACAAATAAACGAACACACAAACGTTCTAATTTATACTATTAGTATGATTCACTCCTGGCTTCATGATCAGACCCTGGTAGTTATTATAGTCTCGCAAAAACAATTTAATAGAATCCAAACACGATAAAACTACTGTTATACATTAAAGAGATCTGTTGAATCTCTGCTGGCTCCATCATCAGATCCTGGTAGACGGTATCGTCAAACATCTCACAAAAACAATTTAAAAGAACACACACACGACCGTTCTAGTATCCATTAAGGACTTCTGTTGATTTCCTCTTGGCTCCTTCTTCAGCCCCGCCAGACATTATATGTATTATCGTTATAAATCTCACACAAACAACTTAAAAGGACCCAAACACGACCGTTGTACTGTTATCCATTAAAGACTTCTGTTGATTCCCTCCTGGCTCCATCATCACATTCTGGTATACATTTACCATCATACATCTCACACAAATAATTTAAAAGAACCCAAACATAACCGCTCTACTCTTATCCATTAAGGAGTTCTGTTGATCACCTGTTGGCTCCATTATATTTATGACGACATTTAAAACGACACCACACTCAATTTTTTTTATATAAGATGTCTTATTTTGACCTAGGGGTTCCTGAAAATATTTAAATTTAAAACTAACTTCAAATATTTCAAAATACTCTTAAATCTGGCTAAAACGCAAAATGAGATTAGGTTGTCAAATAAAGTGGTCATGTGCCTTATTTCAGAAAAAAATCTGAAAGCGCTGAAATATCTATTAGTTCTTTTTATTAGAGGAATCTACATTTAAAATTTGATCGGTCTACTACTAACGATACCTGAAAAACAGACTATTTTTGTTTCATTTTATACTCTTATTTTGGACCCCTTGAGGTGCGAATGTCAAAAAAATCCTTTGTTAGTCCACCCGAACACCCTAAAAAGAACACACCCTCTATATTTCAAGTCTCTAGGTTCAGCGGTTTAGGTTGTGCGTTGATTTTCAGTCAGTCTGTCAGTCTCGTAACGATTATTTAATATATTGATGGTTAAGAGCGGTCTATTTCCCCGTCTTCAGACGCTGGTAGTCAATTGTATCGTGAAACGTCTCGCAGAAACAATTTTATGGAACTAAAACACGATACATGCACTGTTATTCTTTAAAGAGTTCTATCGATTCCCTCCTGGCTCCATCATCAGACCCTGGTGATCTTACCATGATAAACTGTTTCATGATTTACCTATAAAAAGCATTTATGCAAAGTTATACGTTCGTAAATGCAAATGACATTGTTTTAGAACAAACTACAACATCCCTTTTCAACCCTAGGGGGTGATTTTCAGATAGAATTACTATCCAATGTTTCATTTTGCACCTTGCTAAGTATTTTAGTAAAGTTTTATGTCTATTAATCCTAGAAATAATGTTTTTCCATACAAAGTTCAACACCCTTTTTACCCACTTAGGGGATGAATTTTAAAAAATAAAAAAATATCGTTTCTCTTATTTTTGTTGAACAATATGTTCGCCAAGTTTCAAGTTTATAAACCCAAGAACCACGGTTTTTCATACAACCGGAAAACCCTTTTTTGATCCCTTTGGGGGATGAATTTCAAAAAATCCGTTCGTAGTGTTCACTTTCACACCACAACATGCCATCCAAATTTCAAGTCTCTAGGATCCGCGGTTTGGGCTGTGCGGTGTATATGTCAGTCAGTCGGGACAACGATTCTTATATATTAAACTAGAGGTCGCATAGTGCGCAAGCTGCTTGCAGCTCGCGTGTTTTTCTGTTTGTAGAAGAAGCAAACCTAAAGTGAAAGAAGCAACCAAACAGGATATCGAAGAAAAATGCAATCAAAGAGGATATCGAAAATGAGAAAGCAACTAAAGAGGATAACGAAATAGAAGAAGCAATCAAGGAGGATATCGAAGTGGAAGAAGCAATCATCAAAGAGGATATCAAAACGGAAAAAGCATTCAAAGAGGATATCCAAGTGGAAAAAGCAGTCAAAACGGATATCAAAGGGAAAGATGCAATCAAAAAGAATATCCAAGTAGAAAACGCGATCAAATATGAAACCCAAGTGGATGAAGTAATCAAAGAGGTTATTTAACTGGAAGAAGCAATGAAAGGAGATATCCAAGTGGAAGCAGAAATTAAAGAGAGTATCAAAATGGAAGAAGTAGTCAAAGAGGCCATCGAAGTGGAAGTAGCAATAAAAGAGAATATCCAAGTGGAAGACGCAATCAAAGACGATATCGAATTGGAATAAGCATTCAAAGAGGATATCGAATTAGAAAACACGATCAAAGAAAATACCGAAGTGAAAGAAGAAATCAAAAAGGATACCTATCAAGATCGATGATGACAATAAAAAAACGATTTCACCAAAAATTTGTACTACCATTTTGTAAACTTTACTATGTCTATCTGCTTCCGTTTAGGAGATACAAGCAATTAAAGTTTTTTAAAGAAAAAATATAATTTGTTGAGAGGATATCGTAGTGGAAGAAGCAATCAACAAAGATATCGAAGTGGAAGAATCTATCAAATAAGATATCGAAGTTAACGAAGCAATCAAATAGAATATTAAATTTAAAAAGAGCAATAAAAGTGGATATCGAAGTGAAAAAAGCAGTCAAAGACGATATCGAAGTGGAAGTAGCAATAAAAGAGACAAGTGGAAAACGTAATCAAAGACGATATCGAATTGGAATATGTATTCAAAGAGGATACCAAAGTAGAAAACACGATCAAAGAAGATAAATGGAAGCAGAAATTAAAGAGGGTATCGAAATGGAAGAGGTAATCAAAGAGGCCATCGAAGTGGAAGACGCAATCAAATACGATATCGAAGTGGAAGAAGCAATCTTAGAGGATACCGAAGTGAAAGAAGAAATCAAAACGGATACCTATCAAGGTCGATGATGATTATAAAAAACAATTCCATTAAAAATTGGTTCTACCATTTTGTAAACTTTAATATGCCTAACTGCTTTTGTTTAGGAGATACAAGCAATTAAAGTTTTTTAAAGAAAAATTATAATTTTGTTGAGAGGATATCGTTGTTGAAGAAGCAATTAACAAAGATATCGAAGTGGAAAAATCTATCAAACAAGATATCGAAGTTAACGAAGCAATCGAATAGGATATTAAATTTAATAAAGTAATAAAAGAGGATATCGAAGTGGAAGAAGCAGTCAAAGACGATATCGAAGTGGAAGTAGCAATAAAAGAGAATATCCAAGTGGAAGACGCAATCAAAGACAATATCAAATTGGAATAAGCATTCAAAGAGGATACCGAAGTAGAAAACACGATCAAAGAAGATACCGAAGTGAAAAAATAAATCAAAATGGATACCTATTAAGATCGATGATGACAACAAAAAAAACGATTCCACCAAAAATTTTTACTACCATTTTGTTAACTTTACTATGCCTAACTGCTTCCGCATAGAATATACGAGCAATTAAATTTATTTAGGAAAAATCATAATTTTGTTGAGAGGATATCGTAGTGGAAAAAGCAATCAACGAAGATATCAAAGTGGAAGAATCTATCAAAGAAGATATCGAATTTAACGAAGCAATCGAATAGGATAATAAATTTAAAAAAGCAATAAAAGAGGATATCGAACTGGAAGAAGTAAAAGAAGCATTCAAAGACGAAAACGAATTGAAAGAAGCAAACAAAAACGATATCGAGGTGGTAGAAGCAATCATAAACATTAAAATTTACTAAGCAAGCTGCCTCATGCCCCTCCAAACACTAAAAAAAAATTTATTGGACGTCCAAAATGATGATGGTGATGGATGTCGCATAAACATGAAAATTTACTAACAAGTTGCTAAATGCCCCTCCAAATACTAAAAAAATAAAAAATTGTGTCATTCAAAATGATGATGATGATGGATGTCGCATAAACATTAATATTTACTAAGCAAGTTGCCTTATGCCCCTCCAAACACGAAAAAAAAAGACAAATTTGAGACATCCAAAATGATAATGATGATGGACGTCGCATAAACTTGAAAATTTAGTTATCTCATGCCCCTCCACCAATAAATAAAATTACAGTAAAATAAATTTTATAGTACCCACAAGCCGTTTGGCTCCCTACAAAAACGGTATAAAAGTTACGGCAACGAAATATACGGTGTACGGTATTTGCACAAAAATATTTTGTTGGGACAATTTTTTTTTGTATGAAAGACGATTTTTTTTAATAGATCCGGATATAAAAAAATGTCCTGAGCAAAATTAGTTTTGGCGCTAATGCTCTAAGTGTTTTACTTTCTGAGATACGATGTAAAAGGGGGACTTTAGGATTTATTCCCAACTCACCGAAACTCCCTCTATACGAACCTACCAAACATTTTTACCCTACGAGAACACACATCTGGGAGAACAATTATGTCAATGTAAGTAGTAGGTCAAAGTGTCAATGTAGTGGTAATCGAGCTGTATATAATATAATTATAAATACGGGATTTATCACGTACCGTCTTATCGGTGTTTCGACCGACAATGTTTCGCTTCATTTCGTGAACCTTCATCAGGGTGAGTGCGATCCGCTCCGAATAATGTCTCGCTTCGCACTGCGCGCCGCTGCCCTCTGCCTGCGCATGAGTGGACGGGCGGGGTGGTGGGGATTGCGTCAACGAATGTCCAGCGTGTTGACAGGCCGTGTCATCATCATTATCATCACTGCTGCTCTCTTCGGTAGTTCTTGGTACAGGCAAACACACAACACTATGTCTCTACCAGGTTCACTCACTCTTCTGTCACTTGCATCATGAAGACTTGGCGTCCAGGAAGGCGGTAGAACCCATCCTCTATCTCTGTTAAAGTTCGGCACACGACTTATTTCTATCGCCTCTCGGATCTTGCGAGGAACGAAAAACTTCTCTCTCTCTAAGACCCGGGCCTTGTCGAAACGTATGTAGTGCGTCGAAACAGAATCTAGAGAATGTTCCGTTACTGCAGAGCTGTTGGAGTCGACATTCTTCATTGCACGGACATATGTGTTCAGTCAACCCAAGTGTTCAATCATTGTCGGTCGCAACACCGATAATACGGTACGTGATAAATCCCGTATTTATAATAATGATTGAAATCAATCACGAAGGTTTTCTAAGTGAAAAGGTTTATAATTATTATACTTACGTATTCAGAATAAGCATAACGTTTTAAATACCTACGCATTCTCTTGCCAACTTGTAGGGTAGAAGATCCATCTGGCAATGGCATCCGTCCAAAAAACCGTTCAAGTTATATAGACGGCCAATCTCAAAGAATATCTGATAAAGGGAAAATTTTATGCCGTTTGGTTGTACATCTTTGAATTGAAAATATTTCCGCTTCAATTATAAGTACCTGAATATATTACATAAAGAATAAATGATGCAAAGTTTCATCTCAAAAATGTATTAGTAGATTATTAACCAAGGGGATAAAGCAGTGTCTTCTGTCGCGGGTGACGGTTTAAATCGCGACCGTAACGAAGGACTCGAGGTTTACTCCCGAGCGTAGCGAGGGTGTTAAAAACTGAAATCACGAGCGAAGCGAGGGATTTAAGACGAGTCCTGAGTGTAGCGAGGGATTTAAGTTCACCCAAGACTAAGACAGCTTTATCACCGAGGAAAATACTCTACTTTTCGTACCATTTGCGAAAAAAATTACACAATAATAATATGAGACTAATATTTTTTTGCCGGAAAAGCAAAGGCATCAAGCTCATACGGCCTCGTCGGTTTTCGTAATTTTATTTAATAATCATAACTGCATAATAAATGCGTATTCCTTTTTCAAAAAGATGTATAATGCTTTATATACAAACTCAATGGTGTAAACACAGATGTAGTTCAGTATAAATTTCGGTGAATGAAATTCAGTACAATTTTCTTTCCCTGTTTTTAACAGATTAAAAATGACTATTGTTATGTTCGCTTTTTGTGGCATAGAATGTCACTTTTTTGAGCAAGTGGTACGAAAAATTAATTTATATTAGAGAATATTTTCTAACTGAGTAATAATATGATGATGGACTTAACGATTGCTGAATGATAATTATTGAATGATTTGTCACTTTACTCCAAAACTTACACAATCAGATAGTGGTAAAGCGCTTAACTATCACAATAAAAAAACTGTAACTAAAACAGGTTTATAAAATGATTACGAAAGGTTATAAATCAAACAATAAATGTTTTCCTCGAGTTTTGAACTACGAAATCTGTTTTTGGTAATTTTCGGACTGAATCAAAATTATTATTCGGCAGTAGAAGTTTGCCAGATCGCTTAAACTTGCTCCAAGTTTCGAAGGCATTGCTATTACAGAATCGTGACTGTTTCTCCTCTCGCCACAGTACGCTTGATGAAATTTAAACTAGTCAATTATTATCCTTTATCTAGTTAAAATACATTTATTTTTGTTAACCTTGTTAGGTATAATAAACATGGCGTAAACTAGGAAATTTACAGTGGTTTGTTTTTTTTACTGACCAACAGTTTTTTTACTTTTTGGAAAGGAACAAAGCACAGGTATCTAAAGGTAAGGTTGTTCATTTAGTGGCAAGATTTTTATATAGTATTAGTAAATTCAATATTATAAGATTAGTCATTATTTTAAGTATAATAGGTACCTATCTTATTATTGCTTCAAAATCATGTTTGTGCTACGACTTTTGACATACGATGAAGAATTTTATTGAAGAAACACGCGGTAAGGCTAGGGCTATATGGCATCCGGGCTTGTCAGGGGCCGTTTTTGAACGGCCTCGGACCAATCCGTCGCACAACCAAACATTAGATTTTTTCCTACATCAGTCGATCCTAGGCCATCCGACTCCGATTTTTACCTGGAAGCAACCGGGATTCCCAGGCTCGGCCCCTGTTATTTTTCGGGACAATTGGGCGGAGCTAAACAATAGCGTAAGTAGACGTTGAACACGTTGTCACGTGTCACGTTGACGTTTCCAACGAAAACTATCCGGCTTCCGAGCGAGTTTCGCGCGCGTCAGTGTTGACAGACAGCGTCGCAGTAGGACACACCCGCATCCACAAAATTAGTAAGAAAATAATTCGATGTATCTTTGACCTCCATTTCCATCGAAACCGTAACTTGGATTTAAAAAATAATAGAATACAAAAGCCTTAATTTCATGTACTCTGTATTATGGATAAATACTAATTCAGTAACAAAAAAAATTGTTGCCTTAGCAGGGACTGAGATATTTTGACATTTGTATTATTCCAAAACGTAGTACTAATATAAATAAACGTTTTATATGCGGCTCAATTTTTCTCTTTTTCCTTTAGTTTTTGAATAAATACAGTTTTTACCAGCTACCTTGTAAATCTCGCATATCATTCTAAAAAAGTAAGCATCATCGGGACATCTGTTCAACGCAAGTGATAGCGGTCGACTGAGAGAATGTTTCTCCTGATTCAAACGGACCGTGTGTAATCGATATACCGAATTTGGTTTTTTCTCGTACCGGAGAGACCCGGATGCCATATAGTCCTAGCCTTAGAGTCGGCTGTTTTCAGTGAAAATTTAATAGGTAAAAAAAATTAAACACTGTTGGTGCAGCTGATAAACTAAATTTGAAGTCTTGCCTCTTATATGGTCTTTATAAAAAGGTAGAAAGTATAGTAAGTTTTTAAAATAAGTTTTATGTAGGCACAAATCCATGAAAGACAAAGTTATTTCATATTTTATTAATTATATTTACCAGAAAAAAGTTAAAATTAGACTTTCTTCAAAAAGTTAATCATTATCATGAGTAGAATCTTCCTCTTTGTAAAGAAGTACATAATAATAAATATTTTCATTTATGAAAAAACACTAATATTTATTTCATCTTTCTATTTTTACTTTGCCATCACAGTGTAACACCAAAGCGACAATGAAACACCTTAATATCTAGTATTTATTTACACTAAGCTAGGTACTACTGAGAAAATGTAAGACCGTATCTGCGAATGTCGTCAAGTTGATATTGAATATTTCAACATCTTTGACTACAAATAAGCTTCGAAATGACCCAAAGTATCAGATCATCGGATCAGTTTTGGTAACAAACAAAGGAAAAAGTATTTTGTGATAATGTGTTTACTTATCATGATAATATCTAGGCAGGAACATCCTTTCATCTTACAATCATTTCATGTTTTGATCTAATAGTACAAATTGGATGGTGAGTAGAACGTTTGGGAATATGTTTGTTTCACAGTAATAACACTTTGATTAGTTCGACAAACGTATTACTAATTTAAAATAACCTGCCAACATTCAAACATAAGTTTGGGAGGTAACAGGGTCGATCCCCAGTGAAATACCCCGAACCTCCCGTTATAGCCATCGTAAAAGAGGTAGGGTAAGTAATTTTATCACTGGCTAGTTCCCCAGATTGAACTGAATTTAAATTTTCCCGTGCATTTTGTTCGGGAAATGAGAGAGCGGCCGAAATGGGGTGAAAAATATTGCTGTTTATAAAATATAGTGTCGCTAAGGAAGTTGTTTTGTATGGATAATGGCACATAGATTCTGCTGGGGTCTTCTAAAAGATTATGCGGAGCTACTAAGGTGCTTAGCATTCTTTATTTTATAGTGTACGACACTACGTTTCGATGAAGGTACTTACAAAAATACCATTTAACGTTTCTTGTTGAATTGGAGTAAGGGCTGGTTTGAAAATTGGGATTCATAAAAGTTTGCTGCTTTAGCATTATGTAAATGAACATTGTGCCATCTTTTTCATACTACACAAATATAAGAGATAGAAAGTCCTCGTATCATGTAGTTGACTTTGTTAGGTAGTGGTAAAAATACCATGATCTTCTGTCGTTTTCAGCATATTCACAGCAATGCGGTGCCGTAAAAATGTTAGACTTCAATTCTTATATAACAAATAACATATTGTGATTATTTACTAAAACAAATTGCTCAAACTTTGCTTTTTTTGGACTGAATGGCGTTGTGTGAAATGTCCAGCATTATTTATTGATTTTATATTCGGCAATATGTTCGTAATGCTTGTCAATATTGTCAATAAGCGGTCATGTTGTCATAATATTGTCGATAAAATCGATTGTTGAATTGTGGGCAAAGTTTAAATTCAATTAATTATCAGCATTAATAGTGAAGTCCGTGTGCCACACATTGCACAGCAAACAGTAGACAATAAATTAAGCATATAAGATATATAAAAATAAAATTCGTTTATTGCAGGCACAAAATATACGGCCTAAATTACACAAAATAAAATACAACCGAATTAGAACCTAGAATTAGAATAAGAACACGGAGCAAATGTTCCAGTGTAGTCCTAAGATGCCGGACAGCGGTCTTGGGCATTGCCGGCTACATATTGCCGTCAAAAGATAACTAGCTTAGGATAACCCTTAAGGCGCTAACCGTAGCCGATGACCTTGAGCGAATAGGCATAGCTATTTTTTCGGCCGCACGCATCTAACCGACCACCAAAAAGGTGAGCGCGAGGCAGACGAGCACAACCCTCCCATACGACAGTCAGCGGTACACTGCCGTCCGTCGCCCGCGCAACCACCTTCTTAGGGTATGCCCGCTAATTATTCGGCAAAATAGAAAACAATTAATTGCCACGTGAAAGATCGTCGCAGCACAGAATCATATATTCAACTAGAAGGTATAGTCTTTGCCCACAATTAGGTGAAAGAAAAATGACAAAATTGTACGTCGTTTAAAGGTTGAATCAAATTGAAAGTCAAAAACAGCTACATTTTGTTTTATTTTTTTTTTGCTCATAGTAAATAAACAGATAGAACTTTTTTGTATGTTCACTTTGCGGATAAAAGGTCAATGAATGACATATATTTTTTTGAGCACATAAAACTGATTCCTCCCTGAGGAGAAAGCCTCCAAATAAGACCAATTAGCTACTATATTCGCCTTAAAATAATGTGCTTAAGATGGCAGATAGCATTAACAAATTACAATGCCACTCAGAATAATCGGTGTACAACGTAATGGGTTAAAGTCTCATCAGCGTTTTAGAACTTTAAACAATAACCATTGCGGCAGATAGACCTTTCAAACTAATTTAGGTTAAGTGGCGTTTTTACCAAATTGTTGAACCACCTTTAACGAAGCGGATAGGCGTACTGATTAATACCACCATGTTTCAACCGACAATGAAAGAAGAAAACAGTATACAGTACAGGCTGTTTGGCAATATACTGACGATATTCAAGTGACGGTTTCTCAAAACATAAAAAAGACTTCTAGAAAAAACAACTACTAGTTATAATATCAAATTTTAAAGAAAATCGACTAAGTTTAGGTGATTGATTCGATATAAAACTTACTGCCAAAACTTTTGCAATCGACATCCAAAATAAAGGCCGATTTGATATCACTTTCGGAAATGACTGCGGGTTTTGGGTTACAAAGGGACAACAAGAGATATCTCAAGACGTAACCAATACAGTATCTGTGGTTAGATGGCAACCATTATGCAATAGCATAAAATAAGTTTAATAAAGTGTTTGTTTTAAATGCCAAAATAAATTTCACATTTCTGTTGTAATCATTTCACAAATTTATTTATTATGCTCATCAAAATAACTCCTTCATTTTTGTGCGTATATTATCAAACACCCTATATATCGAGTGAAATGTTACTAACCTAAACCTATTTTTACCTATATACATTTCATGCAAGCACAGTTTCAGTGACAAAGACTCAGCTGGTTTTGATCAATATGCCTATAAATTCAATAACAGCGATCTAGCGTCATTATTATTCTGAGGAGGTGCTGCTGGTTGGATTATTACGGCAAACGAGCATTATCGAAACGAGATAGCACGCAGGCACAGCCAACGCGTAACGGCTAGTTTACTATGGCACTAAAGGTTATTTTTATCAGCCATAGGACGTCCGCGGCTGAGCATAGGCCTCGCCCATAGATTTCCAGAGAGGCCGATCTAGTGCGGCGTTTTTATTAAATCATCATTAGGCTCGGACTATATGGCATCTGGGTCTCCCCAATCCTGTTATCATGTCCCGGTTGCTTCCATGTATAAGTCGAAGCCGGAAGCCTCGGATCGTGTGTAGTCGATGCAGAATTCAAAATGTTCCGTTGTGGTCAGGGGCCGTTAAAAAACGGTCTCTAACATGCCCGGATGCCATACAGTCCGAGTCTTAAAATTTAAAACCGGACGGGATTAAATCTGGAATCTTCTACTTAATATGAACAATTTTTATACGAATTTCGGGAAGGGCTCACAGCCGACTGCATTTTGAAGACAGAGAATCGGAGGATAAGTAAAACCTGTCGTTTCTAGGATCCCGGCTTCGAGCCGAGGTTCGCTCAGTGGAAGATTTCCCTTTTACCTCGGCGGACACCTTTCTTACTACCCTACTTCTTTTAAACTACTACGCCAAAAATATATGTTAGTTGAAGAAGCGAGTACAGTTATGAATAAATAAATAAATATTGCTGGAAATTTAATATACGCTATCTAGCGCCAAACTAAGCAGAGCTTGTACTATGGGAACCATATAACTGATACAATACTTATACACTTTTTTTGTAAATACATACTTATTAAATAGAAAAACAACTACACCCGGAACAAATTTTGACGACCTCCGTGGCGCAGTGGGCGATTAGCCGGCTGAGACGCAGGAGGTAGCAGGTTCGATTCCCGCCGCGGAACAAATTTTTGCATGATCTACAGATAGTTGTTCCTGCTCTGGATGTTTTTCTATATATTATAAGAATGTAGGTATTTACAAAAAAAAAGTATATAAGTATTCTATCAGTTATCTGGTTCCCATCATACAAGCTTGCTTAGTTTGGGGCTAGATAGCGCTGTGTGAAATGTCCAGCAATATTTATATTGATTTATTTAAATATCTGTAGATCATGGAAACATTTGTTCCGGGACGGGAGTCGAACCCGCTACCTGCGTCTCAGTCGGCTATTCGGCCAGCGCCACATAGGTCGTCAATAGCTTTGATTAATGGAACTATCAAATAACAATTTTATAAACGTTATTAAAAAAAATATTTCGCCTTTCACTGTGTCCGGAGGTAGTAATTATAACAATTATGAGAGCCAGCGCAGACCCATGAGACAAACAGCTCACGTCTGGCTCCTGTGAGCCCGGAGTTAATAATTCAATCACTCAGCCCCTGAGAGGACGAGCTTAAACGCACAAATATGCAAATGTAGCCCGTGGCAATACTTACAAACTTTACAATTTAATTGCGGTCGCAATCCTTGTAGGAGAGAGGCTTAATAATAAATGTTATATAGAAAAATATATGCTTTCATCCCACACCAAACAAAAAACATTCATTATTTGCACATTGTTTTTCGGCTTTTCGTCGTTTGTTCATTTGCTGTCACAAACTTAATATTTTTATAAAGCTATGTAATAAAATACGTATTTTTTATTTCAGAAAGTATTTGGCATGTGTTTCGCCAGCTCGAATGGAGTGGATACGGTATAAATGTTAATGGGGTATTATCAAATCACCTTAGATTCGCCGACGACCTTATACTAATATGCGAAGACCCAAATACCCTACATGACATGATTGAAGAACTTGCATACGAAAGCGAAAAGGTTGGATTATCAATAAACACAGATAAAACAAAGCTGATGACAAATCACATTAAAATTCCTATAAAACCTAACAACGTTACTGAATTGGAATATGTAAACGAGTATACATACCCAGGCCAAATAATATCTCCCACAGACCTCACAACAAAAGAAATTAACAATAGAATAAACATAGGGTGGAAAAGATACGGGCTCTAAAAGATGTCATGAAAAACTCGGATATACCAATCAAAGGAAACAAGAAAATATTCAATACATGTATCCTACCAAGCATGACCTACGGATGTCAGACATGGAGTTGCACAAATAAAAAATAAAATCATTAGAAATTTGTCAACACAGAATGGAAAGAAGTATACTAAACATTAAATTAAAAGACAAAGTTAGATTAATAACAATAAGAAAACAATTTCAAGCCTAGACGGGACTTGAACCCGCAACCTTCCTCTTGATACGAGGATGCAATATCCAACTGTGCTACCAGGCCATATCACGTCTAGGTCAAAATCAGTAAAATGATTTAGATTACGACTAAAGCGCCGTTAGCTCCATCTACAGGAAAACTTATACAGTTTTTTGGACCTGCTCAATGCCAAATGTTGCAGTTTAGTACATTGACAAGAGATGTCGCGTTGCTTATATAGTATTTTTATAGTGTTATCCGAACGCATACGGATATATCCAAGATTTTTAAAAATCATCTCAAAAAAATCTTGGAATTTTCCGTATGCGTTCGCATAACAATATAAAAATAATAAGAAAACAGACCAACATTATAGATATTAAATACCGAATCAGACAACTAAAATGGAAATGGACATCTAGTAAGAAATAACACGGAAAAATGGGCAAAAGAAGTGACAGAATGGTGCCCTAGATATAAAACGAGAAGTAAAGGTAGACAGTACCGTAGATGGGAAGATGATATTAAAAAAGTGGCGGGAACGACTTGGGCGAGAAGAGCAAGAGATCTTTGTGGAGAACACTCGGGGAGGCCTTTGCTGAAAAGCAAGACAATCAAAAAACCGGGCTCTAATCTGGATCTATTATATTTTAATATCTATACATAAACAAATTTTGTAGTACTAAGTAGAAATATGTAATGTGTATTTAAGATTGTTAATAAAGGCTTTATTATTATTATTATTATAATGGACGGTCTAACTAAATTTAATATGATCTCGTCCAGACAACCTTTGGGTGGAAATGAGTACTTCATAATGAAAGGTTGGAAGTGGTGTATGAAGAATAATAGAACCCGTCAGGGATCACGCCAATACATGTTTATTTGTATTGTTTTGGTGCCTGAGAGGCGACCACAATCTTCTAAAAAACCATCATGTTTCAGGAGCGTTTTGTTTCAAGCTTGTAGCATATGAGTACTTCATGATGAAAGGTTGGAAGTGGTGTATGAAAAATAATAGAACCCGTCAGGGATCACGCCAATACATGTTTTTTTGTATTGTTTTGGTGCCTGAGCGGCGACCACAATCTTCTAAAAAACCATCATGTTTCAGGAGCGTTTTGTTTCAAGCTTGTAGCATATGAGTACTTCATGATGAAAGGTTGGAAGTGGTGTATGAAGAATAATAGAACCCGTCAGGGATCACGCCAATACATGATTATTTGTATTGTTTTGGTGCCTGAGCGGCGACCACAATCTTCTAAAAAACCATCATGTTTCAGGAGCGTTTTGTTTCAAGCTTGTAGCATATGAGTACTTCATGATGAAAGGTTGGAAGTGGTGTATGAAGAATAATAGAACCCGTCAGGGATCACGCCAATACATGTTTATTTGTATTGTTTTGGTGCCTGAGCGGCAACCACAATCTTCTAAAAAACCATCATGTTTCAGGCGCGTTTTGTTTCAAGCTTGTAGCATATGAGTACTTCATGATGAAAGGTTGGAAGTGGTGTATGAAGAATAATAGAACCCGTCAGGGATCACGTCAATACATGTTTTTTTGTATTGTTTTGGTGCCTGAGCGGCGACCACAATCTTCTAAAAAACCATCATGTTTCAGGAGCGTTTTGTTTCAAGCTTGTAGCATATGAGTACTTCATGATGAAAGGTTGGAAGTGGTGTATGAAGAATAATAGAACCCGTCAGGGATCACGCCAATACATGTTTATTTGTATTGTTTTGGTGACAGAGCGGCGACAACAATCTTCTAAAAACCATCATGTTTCAGGAGCGTTTTGTTTCAAGCTTGTAGCATATGAGTACTTCATGATGAAAGGTTGGAAGTGGTGTATGAAGAATAATAGAACCCGTCAGGGATCACGCCAATACATGTTTATTTGTATTGTTTTGGTGCCTGAGCGGCAACCAGAATCTTCTAAAAAACCATCATGTTTTAGGAGCGTTTTGTTTCAAGCTTGTAGCATATGAGTACTTCATGATGAAAGGTTGGAAGTGGTGTATGAAGAATAATAGAACCCGTCAGGGATCACGCCAATACATGTTTATTTGTATTGTTTTGGTGCCTGAGCGGCGACAACAATCTTCTAAAAAACCATCATGTTTCAGGAGCGTTTTGTTTCAAGCTTGTAGCATATGAGTACTTCATGATGAAAGGTTGGAAGTGGTGTATGAAGAATAATAGAAGCCGTCAGGGATCACGCCAATACATGTTTTTTTGTATTGTTTTGGTGCCTGAGCGGCGACCACAATCTTCTAAAAAACCATCATGTTTCAGGAGCGTTTTGTTTCAAGCTTGTAGCAACATTACTTCTATTTGAACCACAAAACTTTTAATCGTTAGTTACTGTTATAATCCTAATAATGTTGTATATTTAGTGCTTTCTAGTGATTACACGACGTTCAGTATAAAACATTGCGAAATTAAACACGATTTATTTACTCTCATTTGAGCTTTTATGTGAAACGTTTTGAGTGAACGACTTATGGTGACGTCACCAAATTTGCTTCGCCTTAACAATAATAAAGTCAGCTTACTAATTGAGGGTCATGGTATGAAATTTCAGTGTAATATTATTTTCATATTGGTATAATAGATTCGAGGTTGGCCTCCAGACCGATTACTGAAACTGAAATATTGTCTATCACGGTCTTCATCATACATTTTTCAAGGTATTCCATTAATTGGATTTATTAGCTCAGATATAAGTCTGACTTGCTTGTAATTATTTTGCTTTCACATTGACGGTCAGTTGTCGCAGTAAACGCTTTATTTTGATAATCATGTTGGCGACTTATACCCGCGCGTGCGGTCCGTGCCGGTGCGGCGGGTCGGTGGCATTGGTGTGTATGCGGCTTTAGATACTTCACAAAACGTCAAAAGTCAAAGATAACTTACAACAAAAATAACAATAACGTCCCACGCAACTCCCAACAAACTAGGCTTTATCTAATATCTAAAAGAAAGAAGGAAAAAATGTTTATCTGTGATAACTACACAAAAATACAGCAAAAATAAATAAAATAGAAATTTAAATCAGTAGCTGCCACTAAAAGGTCCCCACTCAGTATTTTTCTGCAAGGTAACACAGCGATGGTCTTCCGTTGGAACCCTTTGTAAGGAAGTCTGCTAACATTCAAAAATAAATCTGTGATCAATCCAATAAGAGAATAGGAATAAGATTAAAGTTTATTTCTATAATTTAGTTTCATACTAAATTTAAAACTAAAAACAACCTTAAATGCAATAACAGTATCTACATAAAAGTATTAGATTACAGATCATAATGTAGGTCATAATGTTCAATAAAGAAGTTAAACTCCACTTTCTTTTGCGTCATCTCTAAACGATGCGGTTTCTATGGAACTGTGGATTTAGTACTTTATTACCGGATTGAAATAAAACCAGTCCATTGTTCTGGATTACTCGCACAGCTGTTTCTCAAAATTTGTCAACTGTTTACATATTCACCTTGTAGAGTTCCTACCCAGGCTTCAAATGATAAGACTCGATATGTGGCAGAGTCGACTGTATTTTCTTTCTTCTTAGTTGAAAAATGAAAAATAAAAAGATATTTATTTACAGCCAAAAACGTATCAATTTGATTCGGTAACATGAAGATATTTTTTGTAATTTATGCCTGGTATAACAGCAATATACATTTTGAGGCAGAAGGCACTACTCTCTCTACACTCTTATACGATTATATAAGATAAGATAACTCTTTATTGTACACCAAAGTAAAATACAGAACATAATTCTTACAAATAGATTTAGTACAATGGGCGGTCTTATCGCTAAAAGCGATCTCTTCCAGGCAACCTTTGTATGGACAGGATCAAAATGTAACACATGACGGCGGTGCATCTATATAAATTTAAAAACATATCTACATACTATAAACCTAAATTATATATATGATATATAAATAATATACTAGTTATACTATATACTATACTAGTTACTATACTACTGTACTATACTAATTACTAGCTTACAAGGTAAAACCGCGCACTGGGTGATCACAGTTTTTCGTAAAATTAGTTCTATACTTCTTTATATAAAATTAGGTCCTCGCCCTAGCTGTGGTGCGGGAAGCCTAATTTACATTGTCACCAATAAAATTTCTAATCGAAGTCTCTAGAAAAAAGTTAGACAGAGACACACATGACTACGTATAGCTATCCCTTTTTTGACTGTCCGTTAAACGAAGTTTCTAGGAAAGCTAGACAGAGACGCATACAACTACTTAACGACATATAGTTATCCCGTTCTTGACCGTCCGTTACACACTTGGTAAAATCATAAGATTGATTTTCACAAAATATACCTCGTATTTAAAAAAAACTTTTGGTAGAAATCTCCTCAAAAAAGGTTTCGTAGTACTTAAATGAACTGTAACGGTTAACGATCACATTAAACACGAAATTATCCTTTATCTCAACCTTCACGTAAAATATTATTTCCGGGCGTAAATAAAACCGGATGTAAAACCTCAAATTACAAATAAGTAATAAACCCATTATTAGATATGGCAAGATATCAAAAAGCGATAATAAATTCTAAAGTTGTTGTAAAATTTCATGTTACGAGCCTCGCTCTGGTGTACCAAACTTTGACGGCGATGCCGACTTTTATGTTCTATACAGAGGTACATATAGGCACATATTTATAAACAATAATGTTTTGGTTTGAAGGACGTATAAGACCATTATTATAAATACGGGATTTATCACGTACCGTCTTATCGGTGTTTCGACCGACAATGTTTCGGTTCAATTCGTGAACCTTCATCAGGGTGAGTGCGATCCGCTCTGAATAACGTTTTGCCTCGTACCCTGATGAAGGTTCACGAATTGATCCGAAACATTGTCGGTCGAAACACCGATAAGACGGTACGTGATAAATCCCGTATTTATAATAATGATTGAAATCAATCACGAAAGTTTTCTAAGTAAAGAAGACGTATAAGACATTGAAAGTAATTGATCGAGCGAAGCGAGATCTCCAAATCAACTTGGGCAAATCGGCGTTGAATATATGTATGTTTGTTTGTTCGCGGATAACTTTCGAAGCGTTGTGAATCCGATCATCGTGAAATTTGATACATAGGTAGGTAGTGATGTCACAATTTTGGTGTGACTAAATAAGCTAAAAATATTGGGGGATTGTTGAGATATTGGGGTTCAAGAGTGGTAAAATTGAAAATCAGACAATAGTCTGATTTTTAGGTCAAGTGAGACGTCAAATGAAAGGTCTTTATTAGTACATTTCGACCCGATTTTATTTTTAGTAAAGTTTTTGCATTTTTTAAGTTATTAGCCATAATAAAACTGAACTTTGACAAAATTCACAGGGTACACAAGTAACCCCACAGTGCTGAAATTTGGTATGCATGTAGCTTTAGTAACAAATATATAGGCAAAAGTCTGAAATTCAGAATAACTGCAATTTCTACCCTAAAAAAGAGTAATCAATTTACAAGAACTCCCGTTACCTGTAATTTGAATGAAACTGTAGGTAAAGTTATTTGGTTGCATTTCGTGGCACTATTTTGATAGTCAAAGATTACAAATAATATTTTTTGTTGTTATAGGAGACTCGCGAGATCTCAGTTCGGGGCGAACCACTTCAATCTTGTAAACTTGTTCAAGGGGGTTTTTTTTGATGGCATTGCTCCCGTTTCGTTCTTTGGTGCGCTCTGAGATGACTTGAGTAGCCAATGTTTGCTCGAAATATTCGTACGAGTAGAGATAAGGTAGATAAAATGCTTATTGACCAAATTACAAACGTTGTCCAAACTGTTTAGTTAAATGCAATGCAACCTGCATGATCATTATATTATATTACCAGCTATCGCCCGCGACTTTGTACGCGTTACCAACTTGAATTGAGACCCCATTTTTATCCCATGGGACGTGATTTATGGGATACAAAGTAGTCTATGTGGTAATTCAGGTTATAATCTACGTATGTGCCAAATTTGATTGAAATCGGTTCAGCGGTTTTGACGTTATTGAGTAACAAACAAACATCATCATTATCAAATGTTGAATCTCTACCAAGAGTACCACGTTTTGTATTGTAATCTATAGTGATAAAAATTAAAAATCATGCCAACCAACTATGAAAATATCCCTTAAACCTAGTTCTGACTAGGCTAGTAATTTAGTAAAGTAGCAAGTAATTTAGTGGCTAAATGTGTGTGAACCACAAAAAAATTTTCAAGTAGATTAGTAAACGATTAAGTCGAGTCGATCAATTTTACTCTATTTTTATCGGGCGAGTAGCGCCTCCCACCACGCGTCCGTGCTCACTGGTTCACAGGCTAAACAAGTCCGAATCTGTTGATTAGTCGAGTTCATTAGTGACCGCAAAAATTTCGCTTTGCTGGAGCGAATCAACAACTTTAAAATGTGTCGAAGTATTCTTTGGGATCTTCCAATGCTAATTCCTTCAGAAGACAATTATCTTCTATCGATCCATTTTCATACTTCTTTTTCTTAATCACAAAAAAATCCTCATCCACTTTTTCTAAAATAGCCGTTACGATTACCTTATTCAGTTTATTCACTCTATTGCGTTGCAACCCGTTCATCTTGCAAAACACCTCTCACCTGTGTACTGTACTGGACCGTAATGCGAACGATTTCTGTGCAGTAGCGAGTAGTTTAGCCACTAAATTACACGCTACTCTACTAAATTACTAAAGTAGTCCGAACTAGGCTTTTAGCTCTGAGTTACCACACTTTAATTAAAACAGGGTCATAGGCAGGTGTCGTCAGTTCATTTTATTGACCACGTTTGACTTTAATTAGACATTCAAAAGTCCTTTTTACAAAATCCAATTCAAATATGGATGATAAAACACCACCTTAATTAACGTTGGTAATTAGAAGATGAAAGCTTTTAGGAGCTTTTTGTTTTGACACTTCATAATTATCAACTAATCCTAAACCGATGTACATTTCAATAAAGAAGATTTTGCTCGTTTTATTTACGTCTTGTCAACTTCTTATACAAATCTTTTGTCCTCTTATTAATACTTCATTGTTTTCTAAATCAGGTTTTAAAACGCAATAAACTGGTCAAGCGCGTATCGAACCACGTACAGTGAAGAGTTATATTACTAGTACACACGGCTACACATCAAGCTATACATTTCCAGTATAAGCTGACCTCTCATTCTACGAAAAGTCTACACAATGCGAGGTCAGATTATACTGGAACTTTATAGTTTGATGTGTAGCCGTGTGTATAGTATGTTAGTCATTTATAAAGTTAATTTTGTAGTTTATTTCGGTAATTTTAGAACAATTACAAGAAATGCATTATATTATGAAAATGGCAATTGTTTAGGCTCCATATTCTGTAAACGGGCTCCAGTATCATAATGTGTTATAAAAACTTTATAGTATTTTTAAAATACCTATTCAACGGTACCCCACCAGATGAAGCCACAAGGGTGAGTAAAAAAAACCACCCCCAACTTCCCTGTAGGAAAGGATTTTTTACGTTATAACTAGAAAATAAACAATTTTCGGATTATTTCCTTTAACAGTTTCCTTGCGGTCGTCACTAGAGGCGCAACTTTCATTACATTCAAAAAAAACCTTTAAAGTTAACTCCTTTATAAATCTAATTTTATCTAATTTTGTAAAATATTGCCATTTTTTACAAGCAATGAACACAATGTGGGAAAAGAGTTGAAAAATATATTCTAGGCAATTTGGTCAACGTATCGAACACAACCGAACGGCCTCCTCATTACCTAAGCCAAATTGTTTTCATGTCGCTATCGCTAGTCAGGCCATCCCTTTCACACGTACAGTACGTACCTCACGTGTGAAAAAGGATGGCCTGACTAGCGATAGCGAAGCGACAGCAATTTGGCTTATTTAATAAGGCTACGGAGCTATCTAAAGACTATGGAGTTCATAAACATCAGATACATAGTTGTGGAAATCAAATGAATGCATAATCAGCTAAATTTGAATTTCAACGCGTATGAAAATATATGAGTTAATTGTATTTGATGTAGAACGTTTAAAACTGCATAATCAGCGCTTGCCAGGAGGCATCTTGCCAGAATCCTGTAGTGATAAATCTCACCGGATTCCATTGAATAGAGACTTGTGCGAATTAATAACGCCCCATTAGTCTCCGCCAAACGTCTTTATTTGTATAGAAAATCTTATTGAAATCTACTTATCCGTGAGTAAAATTAAAAATGGCTTATCGACGGCTTGATGCACATTAAATAACATAGAAGGAAAACATTAACAGTTTCTTTTTTACTTAGAAAACTTTCGTGATTGATTTCAATCATTATTATAAATACGGGATTTATAATTTTCATTTTTTTGATTTTTGACGACCTCCGTGGCGCAGTGGGCGAATAGCCGGCTGAGACGCAGGAGGTAGCGGGTTCGATTCCCGCCGCGGAACAAATGTTTGCATGATCTTACAGGTATTTGTTCCGGGTCTGGGTGTTTTTCTATATATTATAAGTATGTTTGTACAAAAAAAAAGTATATAAGTATTATATCAGTTATCTGGTTCCCATAATACAAGCTCTGCTTAGTTTGGGGCTAGATACCGCTGTGTGAAATGTCCAGCAATATTTATTATTTATTTATTTATTTATCACGTCCCGTCTTATCGGTGTTTCGACCGACAATGTTTCGGTTCAATTCGTGAACCTTCATCCCCTGATGAAGGTTCCCGATAAATCCCGTATTTATAATAATGATTAACAGTTTCTAATACAGAAAATAAATTACGTCTAAATAATATTTATTTAACTTACACTGATTAACAATAAAAACTACAATTAAATTAAATAACTAAAACTAAATTTAAAATTAACCTATAAATAAAAAACTGCATTTAAGTCGCCATCTGCAGGTAAGGTGCCCAAAAAACTGGCAACATTACCTCTTTGAATGGCTAGGCTGATCCGTTGGCAGAGAAA
The DNA here is from genome assembly GCA_918857605.2 of Philereme vetulata. Lineage (NCBI taxonomy): Eukaryota > Metazoa > Arthropoda > Insecta > Lepidoptera > Geometridae > Philereme > Philereme vetulata. The sequence goes on along the minus strand of OU975448.1, from coordinate 5,924,806 downwards.
ACATTAACATATTTTAATATTTGTCACAATAACAACGATACACTGACCAACAGGCAGTCCAACCAATAGCCAATGTTATGTGTGTACTCGTGCCATAATTGAACACTTCTTCTTTCGTCTTGAAAATATATTTCGACAAATGTCTCCAAAGCCATGCGGGACAAAATATCGCATGTCCCACGCGCGAAGGGTATTCTGGGCATCAATCGCTCCTGTCCTAATAACCGTTTAAATAGCAGAAAGATTTATGGAAAAGCCCAACAAAGGAGCCCTCGATCCTGCTTCGATAAATCTGCGCACGAAATAATACGATCCCAAGCGATTTGTACTGGGACAAAGACTGTTTCGTCCGCTAGGTAATAAAGGGAGGTTGGGCAATTGATAGGCAAATTGGCCCAAAACGCTGTCAGGGATGTTACATACTTCATTTGAAAGTGGTTTAAGCTTATCATTCCTTCCTTAAGACTATAGATCAGCTCGTGGGCAAAGTAAATCATAAAAAAAACGAAATTCGAAAATTCTTGTTTTGAAAATTCATATAGTTATTCTATTATTTGAATGGTTCTACGTATAGGAAGTTTATATTGACAACGTTACCTATAAGCGGTAAGAATTTTAGTAGTGTATTCTCTGGACCAACTTTGACCTGTTTCCTTATGCATCATGAAATCGCGGCAAGATATTGGTTTGAATGGTTTCGGATTTGTCTGTGATCCTCAAGATTCCGGTTTTAGACGGTGAATAGCCCATCATAAGGGATGATCCAAGGTAGAATTTGACATTTACTAGTAAGTAGGTAATGTGACACGATCAACAAAATTGCAACTGAAGGCTGGCTAGAATTGAGTTCTTACCATAGGTTGTAAATGCGTGGCATTCGATACGTTCTAATTATGGAAACACAGGTATTAAAAAAGTTACCATGTTTGTAAATTTCCTCAGAAATAATAAAAATAATTCTTCGATTCCATGTTCTTCTCTTTCTCGAAAAGGTTAATTATTTCTTGGAAATGAAACGACAACTGTAGCACGTGGAGTTATATTAAAGTATTAAGTCAATCACATTACACATAAATATGGGAAATATATTGAATCTGCAAAGATTTTCTATTATTATCAATGGTTCTTGGAAAATATGTTATTCTTGCTTGGTTTAACTTGTTCAAGTTAAACCTGCTACGAGATGGTTTGTTGGTTTTGTCAGTACATAATGTAGAAAATGATGGCCGATGAGGCCGGAAGGTTCTCGAGTGGAGGCCACGGACCGGCAAGCGCAGCGTAGGACGTCCACCTACAAGATGGGCAGACGACTTGGTAAGAACCGCAGGTCGGCGTTGGATGCAGGCCGCTTCCAACCGCAGTTCCTGGAGATCAATGAGGGAGGCCTTTGTCCAGTAGTGGACGTCCTACGGCTGATATGATGATGATGATGAATGTAGAAAAAATTGTAGTTACAAAAAAAATCACACAACTGACAATCATCGCCCAAAGAGTATGCTAAATGCTCCTAGTTTAAATTTAATTAAATTGAAAAAGCTAATAATAGAAAAAGCCTACTATAGTGTTAATGATTACCTAGCCGATAACCATTTTGATTGACCTATTCAAATTTTATTTTTTATTTTAATTTATTAATACTTTTTAATTGTTTTAAATTTCATATGAGCTGCAAAAAATATTTGTTATTATTAAATAAATAACTCTGACATTGTGCTTAGATGCGAAAACGTTATAATAAAAGGAATGTGCAAAGTTTTAACATTGCATGCGTTACATTAAACGCTGAATATGGGTGTACCTACACAAAAACTGTGCAATACCTTGTTATATTACCACCATCATCATCATCCACAGCCTGACTTCACCCATTGTTTGGTATAGGCCTCCCCAAGTTTGTTATACCCAACAATGTTATCCTACTAATATTATAAACGCGAAAGTTTGTATGTATGGATGTTTGTTACTCTTTCACGCCGGAACGGCTGAACGGATTGCGATGAAATTTGGTATGTACGTAGATCATAACCTGGATTAACACATAGGCTACTTTTTATTGGCAACCGCGCGTGCGAAGCCGCGAATTGGTCAGCTAGTATTACCTATAGCAACAAATACAATTCGATTTGATTTGACAATATCGGCTGGTTTGACAATACAAAAGCTTAGTGCTGTTAAACTAAATAATAGATTATACTTTTGGTAATTCTTCGACAGGCAGGACACAAAAAAATCAGATATGACTGGGAGTAAAACCTAGTAGATATATCAATAAATTATTTGAAATATTATATAGGCTATATTCGGGGTCATATTTTAAGTTTACACCGGGCAGGCTTCGATTTGTAACTTGTGTTGCCATTAAATATTTTATGGCCCTTCAACCTGTTTCTATACGAAGCTCGGGGGAACATTTGGATGTTTTATAGGTTGCATCAAGACTTTTCAAAATACCTACTCTGCAGACGGATCTGAAGAATACTAACTTGTGAAATTACGACAGCTGTAAAACATACTCTTGCTGAAACTCAACGGCTTTTACATAGGTAAGAAAATGGTTTGGTCAAATTACCCTGACGACGCAGAGCAAAGACGTGAATGAATGAATGAAATCACTTTATTGTACACACACATTAAAATATAAAAAATACAAACAAAATAGAAATCACAAAGCAAATAGTACAATGGGCGGTCTTATCGCTTTGAAGCGATTACCAAGCGTCCTTGACGCTAGCGCATGGCCCGTTTGAGCCCCTCAAGCCATACTATGTATGGCTTCTAGTCTAAACTTCTAGTCGCTTCACTGTTAGCCGCGACCATCTAGATGTGAATTGACCCTTCCCTTTTCATCTAAAATATGTTGACTTCAGCAAGCCAGATATGTCAAAGCATAAGCCATAACCGCTCTTTTAACAACTAAAAGAGAACTCATTATTTTTAAAAATTATGCCAACATCATCGATTAACAGTCGTCCCTTCAGACAACGCCTGGGGAGAATCTTCAAAGAATTAACAAAACACGATATAATATAAGTACCTGAGTGTTCTTCAAGAAAATCTGTCCTGCTGAGAGCACTTTGCTCCCAATTTATCTTTTTGTGGAATGCTTTGCTTGTAATCAGTGATGTGCGGGATCTTTGGATAGCTGGACCGTTTGGGTGAGCTTCACGAGTACGGATTGAAATTGTACGGAATATTTATAATTTTGTTTCATCGTAGCTGGCTATATTTGGAAGTGGTTCGCCCCTAACGGAGATCTCGCGAGTCTACCAAAACACAAAAAAAAATATTCTATGGGCGACTCGCGCAACGATACCTAAACGTATTTAGTGGCTAAATATGATTTAAGGAGTTGTCAAATCATACATATACGTAAAATTTAAACATGTTTAGTCACTAAATACGTTTAGGGGTCATTGTGCAAGCCGGCCGTAATTTTTGAATAATAAAATAGTGCCACGAAATGCACAACCACATATCATGACCTACAGTTTCATTTAAAATAAAAGTAACATGTTAATTGGTTACTTTTTTTTGTGGTAGAAATTGTAGTTATTCTGGATTTCATACTTTTCCCTATATTTGTGTCACTAAAGCTACACGCATACCAAATATCAGCACCGTGGGGACACTGGTGTAACCTGTGAATTTTGTCAAAGTTTAGTTTATATTATGCTTAATAACTTAAAAACTACAAGGTTTAAATTAAAAATGCAAACAGGGTCAAAATTTACTCACAAAAATCTTCTATTAGACGTGCCATTTGACTGGATAGTCCCATTTTGGTTCTTTTTACCCTTCTTGAATCCCAATATCTCAACAACTCCTCCCCATCATCATTCATCATCATTCCAGCCGTAAAACGTCCACTACTGAACACAGGCCTCCATGGATCTCCATGATGGGTAGTTGCCATACTCACCACGCTTGGCAGGCAGGTTGGCGAGCGCAGTACGGGATGTTGATACACGGAAAGACGCTGCTGCCCATCTTCCGGAGGTTACCCTTAGCAGGCTCTTACTGCATCCACGGGCATGAGAGGACTCCTCCCCATTTTAGCTCAACTAGTCAAACCAAAATTGTGCCACCTATATACCAAATTTCACGATGATCGGACCAACGCTTCGAAAGTTATCCTCGGATAAACAACAAACATACATACATACAACGCCGATTTGCACAAGTTGATTTATAGATCTCGCTTCACTCGATCAAATATGTATAATGAATGCCATGAAAATATAAGCCGTTTTATGGTAAACATATGGAGTATCACTTCGTGTATGGTATAGCAAAGCAAGTCAAGTCAAAAGTTTAATTTAATGAATAGGTCCGTAATTTTTTTTATACAATTTAAATACAGCTTCTTGCTTTGATTGCTAGCTGTTTGCAAGAATCTATTCTGCAATAAAATAAATAAGACTATTACAAGTCAAAATAAAACTTTAGATAGGTGATACTTAGAGCATATGACCACATTAAACGCAGGCTGATTCTAATAGTATTGTTACGCCGAGGCTGTTACAGAATAAGTAATAGTCAGCTTCTCGAAGTTATACCTACTCTGTCACAGAATATGTAATAATTGGTGTGAAATATACCTACATACTACGTATTTACCAACAGTTGCACAGAATAAGAAATAGTAGTCGGTCGAAATACCTACAATGTTCTTGTTGCCAGTGGAACTATCGAGAACCTTCGCGAGATATGTACTGAGCGCGGTATAAATAGTGTGTAGAGACGCCCGAAGGAGTCAGTCTGGTTTTGGCGATACGTGCGAATATTTCGGTGAATTTTAGTGGTTTATTGTGTAACAGTGGTGTGAATTAGTGTGTGGTGATTATTTGTGATTAAAATTGTGTATTTATCATTTCCATGTTGAATAAAAGTGTTATTTTAGTTAGATTGATTTTCATTATTTTATCCCGAACCCTCAGCTCGTAAAAATAGAAATGTTGCAGAAAAGGCGTATACGACGACAGTATACCTTATCGTATTCCTGGCCTAGCCTTCATTTCTCATGTTACGGATACGGATTATGAGCTCAACACATCACTACTTGTAATAGCGGCTGGGGCGTGGGAAATTCTACAAAAACTCCGCACCATCCCACTCCACTCTGCTCAGCAGAACCATTACACAAAACATTATTCCAAATTACATCGCAGGCGTTACGATAATGTTTTTGTTCATTTGATAAGATAACGAAATGTTGTTTTTCAATTGTTTTTACAATAAAAACCCAAATGGTAAAGTTTAAATTGGTAAATCCCCTAATTTGTTTTATTGCGCTCAGCTCCCACTCCACTTTATTTGTATTGGGGTGAAATAAGCGACCTCTGTTAGCGTTCAATTTAAAAACTACAAGGTTTAAATTAAAAATACAAACGGGGTCAAAATATATTCACAAAGATCTTTTATAAGACGTGCCATTTGACCGGACAGTCCCATTTTGGTTCTTGTTGCCCCTCTTGAACCCCAATATCACAACAACCCGTCCACATGTATAGCTCGTTTAGTCACACCAAAATTTTGCCACCTATATACCAAATTTCACGATGATCGGACAAACGCTTCGAAAGTTATCCTCGGACAAACAAACATATATACATACAACACCGATTTGTTGATTTTGATTTGTTTTTTAAGTTAATTAAGACAATTTGTAAAATATCTATTTTTAAATTGTATCATTATTTAATAAATTAATCGTGTATCTGCCTGCACGTATTTATCTGCAAAGCAAAGTTTATATTTTTGTAAATAAATATTGTGTACACACGGCTACACATCAAGCTATACATTTCCAGTATAAGCTGACCTCCCATTCTACGAAAAGCCTACACAATGCGAGGTCAGCTTATACTGGAAAAGTATAGCTTGATGTGTAGCCGTGTGTACAAGCAGATTTTATAACAGAAAAATATTGAATATTCAATAAATGCTATAAAAATATCCACAGTCCTGCAAAGCAAGTGATTTAATATTTAATCCTGAGCTTTGTACGATCTTGTAGATTTATTCTTGACTACTTATTCGACTTGTGACCTCGTAACTCGGTATGCATTGTTCGATACGCGGTCAACGGTTCCTTATACCAAAGCAGTATTCATACGTAGCAGTGGTCGGACTAAACGGGGCATGAACGCGTCCGTAAAATTCTTCACTTCGGCTTTAGTGAATATCGGAAATACTTTCATAATCTTTTAGCTTGTACGAACATATTTAACATATAGTTGTCAGTGACGGGTCAGTAGTTAATCAATAATAGTTCAGAATTCATTCATTTTTTATAAGTATAGATACAAAATTAGATGGAAGGTTAGATTTTGCTTTTCAGCGTAGAGTATATAAGATACAATGCCACAGTGGAAATACATTAAAGTCTATGTTAGGTATATACCAATAAAATAAAATTGAAGTGTTTGTCTGTGATTTCCAAATAAATGCAAAATTTAAGTGTAAAAGACGTTATTACCATTTCTAGAACTTTTGTCTCTGAAAGTTTATCTCGAATAGGCTTTTGATTTCATCAAAATTTTAAAAATTGTAGGTTTAAAACCAAGAATTTTAACTTAGATTTTCATGTATTTTCATTTCGGTAATCTTCCAGGGTTCAGGCGACCTGAAAATAAATATTTAACAAAGCCACGTGTACAAAACTGTGGGTGGGTCAGCTGGTTTACTAATAAGACTGTACCTTTTTTAAGTTGTAACTAGATAAAATATGATACCGTTTTAAAACCTCTTTGAATCTAAGTAATTTTTATGATGCTAGTTACTCTACCAATTTCACCATACCAATTCACCCACCAATTTCTCAGCTCTAATAACTTAGACACGTAAGCAAGCCCTTCATGACACGGCTGAAATTATTTCATTATATCCTGAAAGGGCAATGAACATAGCACAGTAGAGAATGCTAGAAATAATTCATTACAAAGGCAGGGGTTCGCTCCTGTTATTCATATTTAAATTGCAAACTCGTGTAGCCTCTCCTCGCTGTCATAACACAAACGAAAACTTCGAGATAGCTATGGTTTTCTGGGTTATTAGATTAGTGCGCTAAATTTATAGTGGCCGGGCGTCTTCTCGTCCAAAATACCTCAGTGTATGAAGGCAATCTTTGATCAGTGTGTGTTACCAGTGATGACATATGGCTCGGAAAGGCGATTTTATCCCCATAGTGCGTATGAGGATATGGTGAGGGCTATGCTTGGTGTTTCTCTATGAGATCGAATTACGAATAAGGAGATCCGTAGACAAACCAAGGTCACAGACGTAGCCAAAACGATTAACAAGCTGAAGTGGCAATGGGGACCACGCATTGAAAAGCTCAGTCCAGAGCGTAAAACTTAGAAACTCTCCACTCTAGAAACTTTCTGCCCCAACGGCCGTCAGTTCTTCGAGGTATGTTCCCCATTGCCACTTCAGCTTGTTAATCCTCTTGGCTACGTCTGTGACCTTGGTTTGTCGACGGATCTCCTTATTCGTAATTCAATCTCATAGCCGTCGGGGCAGAAAGGTTCCAGAGTGAAGACCACGCATTAAAAAGCTCAGTCCAGAGCGTGAAACTTAGATACTCTCCACTCTAGAAACTTTCTGCCCCAACGGCCGTCAGTTCTTCGAGCTGCGCTACGGAGGTCGTCGTAATGTTTATATAGATCACCGTAAGAAAGAAGGGACTCCTCTAATACAGGTTAATGTAACTTAACTGAGGAGATACCAACCCATGTAACCCACAGTTCTTGTAAAATAATAAAGAATTTTTGATTTTTTTTTAAACAGGATGGCCCCCCAGACAGAAAGACGATCTGATTAAGGTTGCTGGAGTACACTGTGTGTAGGCCGCATTCGATAGGTCGCTTTGGAAATCACAACATCACACATTAAAACAATATCACAAACTACGAAACCTTGAACAGCAACAGGCAAGCTTTGGTTAATAAGAGTGTGTTTTGTATGGGAGTGAAGATATATAAATTCCTATTAATTTAAAATCGATACACAGTCGTCTATTTATGATAAAACTAAAAAATCACTTGACCCAAAAAGCATATTACACAATCAATGAATATTTAAATGATACGCATTTTAAATGATTTACATTTCTAGTTTCAATTTTAATGTAACTATTTCATTAGTATGTGCTGGCATTATATTACCTATATTTATTTCATAGTTATCTGTATAAATAATTTAATTTTATATGACATGTAATTTGCACGCCACTGTGGCTGAATATGGTGAAACCATTTAATTTTGTAAATTCTGTATAATTTTACCTATGTTTTGGCAAATAAATAAATCTTTATCTTTAATCTATGGTGAGGAATATGTTCAGCAGTAGACTTCCAGCTTTCTCTTTCAGCTTTTTTTTTCTTTCCATATCAGTAGCTGGTATGATGATAAAGATGATGATTTCTAGTGAAAGTTTATGAACTATAACAGTACGGCGTATTTTCAAAATCAATGTGGAAAATGTCGATCTTGAACTACCAAATTATTGGAATGTAAGCCTTAGAAATTCACATTTTAAGCTTAGACACGCTAGCGCTAGCTTAGGACGTTAACGCAAATAAAATATCAAAAAAATTAAATTTACTAGTATTTCATTAGTGTACGTAATGACTTCGACAAACTTAATTTTCATACATTCATAGAACCAAAATCCCTGCCAAATGTTAAAGAGCTGAGACCACCTTTTTTATCTTCCTCTTTCGCTTGGCCGATTCTCGTGAGTGAAGAAAATTATTGCCCTATAGAAAACCTGTGGAATAAGAGGTCAGGAAAGAGCTCACAGAGACAAAACACCCGAATTGGGGTACTGTCGAAACGATCAGACAACGAACTTCAAAGACACATTTCACTTTTGTGACATAATTATGCCTATACCTGAGAGATTTTCGCTTTGAGTTTTGGTGACGAAGGAGACTTGCGTTGTATTTTAATACGAGAATTTCAGTCTTTGGCAGTTACGAAATACTAAAGAAACCTGTATGCCTAAAACAAGTATGTCATTTGTTAAGGCAGGTCTCACCAATGCCAGTTACTTATAAAGGTACCTGTACACTCGTAGTGTGGGATCATAACAAGATATTTAAACTTGCCGAGTCTTACGTTTCTTTAGCAGGTTCCTAATCAAATTGGTTGAATTCAAATCAATTGATCAATTTAATCTTCATGTATTATTCGTAAAGTAAATATATATATATATATATATATACATATATAAGAGTTTTTTTTTATTATTTTATTTCATTGAAAAGACCAACAGCTACAAAAATATAACAGTTTTAAAATTATACATTACGATAATACAGCCAATTAAAGGTCTCTCTAAATCTATATATATAAAAGAAAGTCGTGTTAGTTACACTATTTATAACTCAAGAACCGCTGAGCCGATTTGGCTGAAAATTGGTGGGGAGCTTAGAACCAGGAGACGAACATAGGATACATTTTATCCCGTTCGACCGCGTTCCCGTGTGACGTGACATAAAAACGTTAAATAGAATACAATTCACTATAAAACGTGGTACTTAAAACAAAAACGCATCTGACATGGAATAACAAAACGCAAATGACAGCTAAACGTAATTTTGTCTATGGATAAGTATGGTTGTAAATATATAAAAAAATCGGGTTAGTTACACCATTTATAACTCAAGAAAGGCTGGACCGATTTTGATGATCTTCGATTTCTTGGATTTGTCTCTGCCCCAAGTAGCAGAATAACTATTAAAATATCGGAAAAATTCACGCAATAAGACTGGGATGGCCGGGGACAACAATTCTACCAGGGTGACGTATATTGACAGCCCGCGTTACATGCATGCCAAGGCGGTACGAAGTTCGGCAGGTCAACTAGTAATACATAAAGTGATAGTTCCTATAATTTATCTGTGACAGTGGTAATTTGTAATATAGTGATAGTGAAAGTCAATGAGTATATAAAGATATGAGTATAAAATTTAATAAAACAAAATAACTAAGGATTATATATACATACTATATTATATTATTTATATTAGTGTAAATTAAATAAATATTTTTATAAAAATTATGTACCTACTACATGTTTCTATGTGTATAAACATTATAAAAAATAAATATATCTAATATCAGTTAGCAAACAAAATAAAGCAACTCATACATTCTACCATTTATACACCAAATACCTATCTACAGGTCATTATAATTAAGTAAATACATATTTCAATACAATGCATGCATTCAGTGAATCAAGATACACTATAAAACTTACAAATTAAACAAAATGCTTTACCTGACTACTATTTAGATAAAAGAAAAATAAATTGATGATACTCCTATAGGTGCAAACGAACGATGCATTTCGGTGCAGTTTCAAATACCTACTCCGGCGTACATTGAAAACTTGGTTGAAGCAATGCAGGCGGAGTGTGGCCCGTAGAGCTGCAATATTTATCTGGAGTTCGTGAGTGCAGCGCTTTCCACGTATTGCTTCACATACACACTCCAGGCTGTTGTTTTAATTTGATATCATAAATTCCATCTGTAGTTTTATACACCACCGGTTTGCACGTTAAAATATCTAAATTTTTTATGAATTTTAGTATCAGCTGTAGAAATAAGCCAAATTAACTCTTTTTCTTTTTTCCTTGCTTAGTAGGTTTTGTTTAAACAATAAGCCTTTGGAAGATGCAACTACCATTCCATTTTTTTTTATTCTGTCGACAAAACTGACAGAACGAATAGAAAAAGAATAACTTTCAATAAGGCCTATCGTACCAAATCAGGCCTATCGTATTGGAATTGGCAATTTTCGTTATGTTAAACTGTAGCGGATAGCAAGTCTGCTACGCCGTAGCAGCAACCAAATATATATATTTTTTTGTTGTATTTAATTTTAGCATTTATAAATGTAACCTCTTTTATTTTAAGTAGAAATAAGGATTTGTCATGGAGATTGTATTTCGTTTTAAATTAATAAGACTGCAATGAGACGCATTCTATTTGCAAATTGCATTTAAGAAGCCGCCAATGCTCAACTTTCAGAGTTTATGTGATGATGAGGTTTTTTGATCAATATTAGAAGTCCCGTGGATTGTAGTAGGTTCTGTACTTTTAAATATATATTCATTGTAGCTATGTATTTTTCTAAACTGTTTTCTACCTCTTCCTTCATCAAAAATTCTTCATCTTACGATGAGACTGAACTGAACATTCGTATCTACCTAGGCGCCAAACACGAATGCCTAATCATACCAACACGACGACTTCCATTAGGCTTGTACCTACTTAGTGACGAGCCATAGGGTAAAGTGTACGATTCTCGGCAGTTTAGCAGAAAGCTCCGAGACGTAATTCCTGGTAGGGAACGCTGGGGAATGGAAACACTTCATGGTAGATGTTCCATCTGAAATCAATAATTATCAGTTACGATGTTGTCGTAATTTTTTGTGAAAAAAGTCATCGGGTAATCAACTACTTGTTCTAATGCATCCGGGTAAGCTACTTAAAATAAAACCGGCCAAGTGCGAGTCGGACTCGCGCACGAAGGGTTCTGTACTATTATCTATAAAAACGGTAAAAAAACCACGTTTGTTGTATGGGAGCCCCCCTTAAATATTTGTTTTATTTTAATTTAATTATTTATTTTTTAATTGAATATATAACTAAATATTCTGTGAATATTTCAAGCGTCTACCTGATGCCGTTATCAATATAGAGCTAAAACGAGCAAAAAAATCACGTTTGTTATATAGGAGCCCCCCTTAAATATTTATTTCATTCTGTTTTTAATATTTGTTGTTATAGCGGCAAAAGAAATAAATCATCTGTGAAAATTTCAACTGTCTTACTATCACGGTTCATGAGATACAGCCTGGTGACAGACAGACAGACAGACAGCGGAGCCATAGTGGTGCCGTTTTACCCTTTGGGTACGGAACCTTTAAAATGATTAATGCTATATCATAGTTAATAATTATCTTTTTCCGTAGTATTACTCGTAGACTTCTACATTTTAGGCCTATCCTAAGTGTTGTATAAAGCTTCAAACTACTCAATAAAAAAATTATAACTGTTTTGATAATTATATTCGAGATTGCTTTTAGCGATAAGACCGCCCATTGTACTAAATCTATTTGTAAGACTTATGTTCTGTATTTTACTTTGGTGTACAATAAAGAGTTATCTTATCTTATCTTATCTTATCGTATCTTATCTTATCTTATCTTATCTTATCTTATCTTATCTTATCTTATCTTATTTTATATTATACTCGCTGACAAATCCGCAGCTTTGCACGCGTAGTTTTTCAATAAAAACATTACCCTCCTTCGCGCAGTTGGTTAAAAACTAGCCTATGTTACTCGGGGAGAATGTAGCTTTCCAATGGTGAAATAATTTTTAAAATCGTTCGAGTAGTTTTTGAGTTTATTCATTACAAACATACACACATCAATACAAAAATACAAATCTTTCCTCTGTATAATATTAGTATAGATTATACGAGTATAGTAATAGTTATTTTATTAATTCATAAACGTTCGCATGGTTTATAATAAAAATAGTTTCTACTCTAAATAATACGATTTACGAGTACACCTTTGACAATGAACGAGGTGGACTGAGCAGGTGGACCACGACCAACGAGGGAAATCGAGGTCATATATGATTATCTAAGAGACGACCTCCGTGGTGTAGAGGGTGAATAGTTGGCTGTGACGCGATTGTGGTTTCGATTTCCAACGTGGAACAGATGTTTGCATGATTTACTTAAATTAGTTCCGGGTCTGGTTGTTATTATATATATTATAAGTGTGTATTCACAAAAATAAATGTATATGAGTATTATATCAGTTATCTGGTTCCCATAGTACAAGCTTTGCTTAGTTAGGGGCTAGATGGCGCTGTGTAAAATTTCCAGCATTATTTATTTATTTATTTACTAGTTGTTAACCTGCGACTTCGTCTGCAATTTTCTAGATCTCGACAACAGCGCCACCTAACGGGTTCAATTGTGTTATCAAACCATCCAGGAACCCATTGAAATATACACACTAAATTTCATCCAAATCGAGCCTGCCGATTAGGATGACTTAGGTAGAATAGAATAGAAAGTATTTATTTGACACACACAAAGAAACATAGAACGGATCACAAACAAAATAGGTAGACATATAGGAAGATTACAATATAATGAGATTATATTAGACTTACAGCTAGTACACATACGTACCTACGCAACCAGTAGGTAGTAGGTAGGTGCACCAACTAGTCCCGCTCCGTGTCACGCGTGCCCAAACAGGCTCTGCCTCAGCTTTATGCGTCTAAGCAATAAATGATGCAAAGCAGCGCTGATTTTCAGGAAGAGCCTTATGTAGGGTGACGTCACAAATTTAAACAAAATAAACATATTTATATAATAAATAAGCAATGATAACAATATTAATAACAAATACAGTTACCTAGGTGACAAACACACCTACAGAAGAATTAAATATATTAAGAAGATTACCGTGAAATTACAGATAAATGACAGTTTTATATCTCAAGGTGACAACGCGCAAATGACGCCTTTGATGTTACAAACGTCCTTAAGCTACGGCAATCGCTTACCATAAATTAGGCTAGCTTGTTTGCAATATTTAGGGTTTTTTTTTCATTTTCATATTTATTTGTATTTTGCAAACCTGTACTTAATATATTATATAATATATACATAATGCTGGACATCTACGAGTATCTATCACTGATAGAATATATACTTTTCATCGCAGCCGGCTATTCGTCCACTGCGCAACAAAGGTCGTCAATTAAATCGATTCGTTAAAACTGACAGTTCTACACAACGTACTTCTGTTTCTCAGGTCGTAATTCGTGGTGGGGTAAAGGCTGCTAACAGAGCGACTGGCGGGCATTATTAACGGGCCATTAGCCAGTTCGGGCCTCGTCGGATCCGACGCGGCCTATAGACAACTATTCCTTAAGACGGTGAGTGTAAATCCAGGACTGACTTGTTTTATAATTTAGGGGTTGAAGGATTTATTGAACGGGTTTGTTGACGGGAAATAACAAAAGATAATTTTGACTGTGATCATAATAAATATTGTTTTTTAAAACTTTATTTTTTTAATATTCAATAATACTTGTAGTTATTTAAAAGCCATGTGAAAATCTAAAACAGCCTGAGGGTCTAAAGTGGCCACTTTGGCTGCTTCATATTCAACATTTCGTTTCGTAACATATCTCAGTGAAATGTTTGAAAAAAAAATTCATAAATTATTGAGATATTAATTGTTTGGCTTTCAACTCATCGAATATCTATGTCCACTTTACGAATAGAATAGGGCGTGGACACATGGCTACGGTGCGGCACCGGCCACCGTATAACCGCACGGTGCCGCTACCGGGAGCGGCACGGTGCCGTGTACGGTGCATCGCTCAGCAGTTTACTCGTATGTTTTGCTGTTGCTTAGATTCACCAAATATTTTCTTTGTATTCTGTTTTTTCTTCATTCAAAGTCTTCGCAACAGGAGCAGAAAAATACATCTTTCGTGGTCCATACTAAGACCAAACTGTATGTTCGAAATGATGGTTGCTGCCGTGTATACGGCACCGTGCCGCGGCACGAGGCCGCGCCGTCTCCCGGTAGCGTTTTTTTTTTGAAAGGACTAATCTCGCTATTGGCCTCTGAGGCCGTTGCAGCTTAATCGAACTTTTGGCGAGCGCAGAAGGCGCCGTGCCTTTATACGGTGTCCACGCCCTATTCTATTCGTAAAGTGGACATAGATGTTCGATGAATTGAAAGTCAAACATTTAATATCTGAATAATTTGTGGTTTTTTTTCAAACTTTTCACTGTGATATGTGCTATCTGAAACGAAATGTTGAAAATGAAGCACTGTATGTTTAAAATGGTGGTTGCTGCCGTACACACGGCACCGTGCCGCACCTTACACATATGTCCACGGCCTTGTTGCTCTATTTGTAAAGAGGACATAGATGTTGATCACAGTTGATCTGCTTACTTTGGTTAGCTTATGATCTACAAATGTGCCTCCCTGTAATCCTTCTGTAATTATTATATATGATAATTTTTTTTTAGTTTTAGGTAAGAGAATTTCCTATCTTATTGTGATTAATAAACGTGGCAAAAATAAACTAAAAACATCAATTTTGTACTGAAAATCAACAATGAATTTTGAGTGACTTCGTCGATTTCGTTTGCTCAAACCTAAAATCCGTCCTAACCACCGATATGGTAGTTAGAAGGGCAGTACTCAAAAATAAAGTTGCTTATCCACGAGCGAGACGAGCAGAGGATTGAACTGAATTAAAATTTGTATGGCAAAATTTATATTCTGTCCTATCCTGTGCATCTTTGGGGAAAATGTCTGAATTTGCGAGGATGCAACGAGACGAGAAATTAAACAGTTTTGATGTGATATTGAACCGTATTGTTGCATACCTAGAGTGTATAATAACTTGGAAACACGATTGTCGCGATGGCTCACGTGGTTTCGCACGTTCCGTGAGCTCGTGATAACTAATTGATATATATCGCGAGATTGTGAGGTACTTACTATATAAGACTGATTTAGGATAATTAAAGATGAAAATGCTTTGAACATATAATTGCAATATTGCGCGAGCTCGCGATAGAATGGCCAATTTCGGTTAAAATGGAGCGAAACTTCAATTCTTCTCTCGCCTAGCCTGTGGAAAAGCACCTTAAAGCTAGCATTCTACTAGAGAGATATGTAACGTCCCTGTATCGACACACGACATGCAATTCCATGAAACGGCACCCTTTCCAATAGATTGGCTACCGCACTTCCGAAATACGACAATATCGTAACACCAGTGGTATTATCACAGAGAAATAATATACTACGTACCTATTTTTATTGACCTAATTTTACAGCACAACAGTTGTAGGTACAGATAGCATCGCTAACTGGAAACCTCACTGCGGGTTTAAAGATTAAAATAAACCTTGTAGAAAGACGATCTCTAAAAATTTTTTATTAGACTTCGTGTGCTTAGTTAAAATATATATTTAATAATTAACTTTTTTGAAATGATCCAAGATTTTTTTTCAATCTTTAAAAATATTTTTGTAACTACTCATTTATTTGAGGCAAAATTAAAATTAATAAATAAATATTGGTGGACATTTCACACAGCTTTATCTAGCCCCAAACTAAGCAGAGCTTGTATTATGGGAACCATATAACTGATCGAATACTTATATACATTTATTTTTGTAAATACATACTTATAATATAGGTATATAGAAAAACAATGAGACCCGGAACAAATATCTGTAGATCATGCAAACATTTGTTCCGCGGCGGGAATCAAACTCGCTACCTTCTGCGTCTCAGCCGGCTATTCGCCCACTGCACCACGGAGGTCGTCAAAAGTTTCTGTATTTCTTCTCTCCTATTGTGTTTCATTTTAGTATTTCTATTATTTAAAATAAAATACAGAAGAAACAATTGAATCATCTAAAGACCGTTGCAAACGATTTATAGATAGCTCAACTGTTCCAGATCACTACCAGGCGGAAGTGTCTCTAAGACACTGGCTGCATTGCCCCGCTGAATTGCAATGCTTAAGCGTTGACCCAGATAAACGCCAGCTCTCGGATCGCACGTCACTTCGACCAGACTACCCCATAGACCCAGGGTCTCAACCCCAAATGGCTCAAATACGTCAGCTCTGTCGAGACCGCTATTTGCGTCGCTTGACATCTTAAGCTGAATTTGTCGCCGCAACTGCTGTACCAGACTGATGAGATAACGCAAGGGTATCGACGCACGTGACGTCCCACACCAAAGGCCTACCCTTCTCCCAAGGTATAAGAGTCATACCGTCAGGCCTCTTACCTTTAATTATTTCTTGACAAAGGTTGGTCAGGAACGTTTTTCTAGACACAGAAGAAGTAACAACGCGCACTTTCAATATATTTAAAAAAACATATTACGAAAAGTATCCGAGTACGTATTACCTAGCTTTCCTACTCCATGAAGCTGCACTAACTTTTATGCAAACACGATGTAACATAGAGCATGCCACCTGGGAACATGCGCCGAGTCACTAATTAACGAGCTAAGTTGAAACAACAATATCTAAGCCGAACTTCGTTAGACATGGTTTGCGTTAAAAATATAGTAAGCAGGTGTGCTATTGCCCCAGTTTTTCAATTAGAACATAAAATAAGAGATATCCTACACAGTTACAGTAAGCAACGTTAATTGCTAGTTGATCACCATTATAATTTCACAGATTATAAACTTCAAGTATACCGAATCTAACAATGACAAATCTGCTCCATGCGCGCAATAAGCATAAAAACGGGTACGGTGTAGTCTTGTTTTTTTTTTAATACAACTTATATGGCAAACGAGCATGCAGTCCACCAGATGTTAAGTTGCTACTGCAGCCCATGGATATCCACATAGAATTCAAAACAAGCTATTATGTTGTTTTGATCTCTATGTGGATACGTTGCCATACTATAGGACTAAGCTGTTATACCTATGTGCCAGTAATTACAGGAACATACCATTACCATCTAACCGGAACACAGCAGCACAAGTACTGCTATTTGGCGGCAGGTAAAGGTAAGGCGGTGGTGCCCACTTCCTCGAGCCCGTTCACAAAAGCTCTACCACCAGTCTTGTGTTCTCTTCGTGTATTTATATCCTTATATATTATCAAACATACAACCCGCTTATCAAATAGTTCTGGTTTTTGTACATAGTTTTGGCTAGAGTATTGTTTAATCGGCCAGACATCAATGTATCAATACATACATACATACTGTCAGGCTTTTATCCCAGAGAGGTAGGCAGAGATCACGGATCTCCACTTGCTACGGTCCTAAAATACTTCTTGTGCCTCATTCATTCTCATCACATTCTTCATACCTACATAATCGTCGGTTTAAGATACTCTTAACCTGACCTTTTACCGAGATGTCTTCAATTTGATACGTTCGCCGAGGTCTTCTTGAATGTATCAATGTAACACAAAATAAAGACAAGTAACATTGATCAAAAATATAACCGACTTAACCAAACTACTGAACCGATTGTAATGAAATTTTCTATGAGACCAATTTGAAATTATAACGATCCAAATAAAAGAATTTTCCAAATCGATTGATATACGTATGACGGAGTTCTGAGGTAACAAGCATAAAAAAATATACAACCGAATTGAGATCCTTGTCCTTTTTTTCAAGTCGGTTCATTATTCAAAACTCAGAGTACAAAGAAAACCAGAAGCCGTCAACGCGCCTAATACTGAAGCGTGAAAAACTACTCCAAAATAGAGTAGTTTTACGCGCATGCCTGTATTACTCTACTCTACTCTGTGACCGTCGTCACGCGTGACGTTTTTTATATTGTTCAATTTAATTATGTTATGCCATTTAGTGTCGTCCGCGCGCCCCAACATGTAAAAATTCAGTTGGACTAAAAAAAAACAAGATGGGATCAGATTTCATACGTAAGTAGCGCATTTAGATGTTGTGGTATTTGTTTATTGAATAAACTGTTCGGATAATTGTCGTAAATAATAATCCTCCATTTTGCTGGTGTTGCCAAATAATCGAGAGTTAATAATTTCCCTACTCTAGAATTCTGAGCTTAAAAACTTTTTTTTCCTATCCTATTTCGTCCCACTGCTGGGCAAAGATCTCCCCAAGTCCCTCAAAGCATCCCTATCTGTCGCTTTTTCCCACCGTCCTCTTTGGAAGGTGTCGAAATCGTCCCGCCAACGCTTTCTCGGCCGACCCCGACGTCGCCTTCCGTCTTCAGGCGTCCATGGTGTTGCAATATGGACCCTTTTTCGGAGTGCATTCGGGCAACGTGGCCCGCCCATTCCCACTTAAGCCCAGCCGATCTCTTCCCTACATCTGCAATGTCGGTAAGTGAGCGCAGCATGGTGTTACGCACTCGGTCGACTCTTAACTTTTATAAGTTTTAAATGATAGGTACTAGAACTGAGATCTCTCGAATCTCCCAAAAAATAAAAAATAATAATATTTTTAGGGTGATTTGCGCAGCGATGCCTAAACGTATTTAGTGACTAAATATGATTTAAGAAGTTGTAAAATTATGCAAATACGTAAAGTTTAAACATGTTTAGTCGCTAAATACGTTTAGGGGTCGTTGTGCAAGCCGACCTTATTCTTTGACTAATAAAATAGTGCTACAAAATGCACAACCACCTTACTTGACCTACAGTTTCATTTAAATTACAGGTCATGTAATTTCATGTAATTTGGTTACCTTTTTGGGGTAGAAATTGCAGTTATTCTAGATTTTAGACTTTTGTCTATATTTGTGTTACTAAAGCTACACGAATACCAAATCTCAGCACTGTGGGGTCACTGGTGGTGTACCCTGTAAATTTCGTCAAAGTTTAGTTTATATTATGGCTAATAACTCAAAAACTACAAGGACTAAACGAAAAATAAAAACGAGGTCGAAAAGTACTAATGAAGACTTTCATTAGACGTCCCATGTGACCTAATATTCTGATATATATTTTTATACCCCTTTTGAACTCCAATATCTCAACAATCTCCCCAACATTTTTAGCTCAATTAGTCACACCAAAATTTGGCCGACTCCACAACTACTGTCAAATTTCACGATGATCGGATAAACGCTTCGAAAGTTATCGTCGGACAAACATACGAGTACATACATATAACGCCGATTTGCCCAAGTTGATTTGGAAATCTTGCTACGCTCGATCAATAATTGCTTAAAAATACGTAATGACCAGCTTAAAAAAGTTATACAGGGTTACTGGCAATCACTTAAACAGTTAGTGTTCAATTCAAACATAAAATGTAAATAAATTTAATTTAGAAGTTATTTTAGTGTGTAAGACGGCAACATTTTCGTAGCTGTCATTTTGGCTTTAATGACAGTTTTCATTCAATCATTCTCTTGTCTTCAATTTACTGTTCGGTTTTTTTCACATAAATTGGTTTCAATAAACCTGAGTTCAATATTTCTAGCCTTTTATTAAACAGGCTTGTGGTCCTTCGAGCCGGATATGAACCAGCGACCTATGGATAAAAAAATCATCATTTTAGGGACATGTTCTGTAGCTACAAACAAACAGCATTTATTCTACTACTTTTAAAAAACTTACGCAACAAAAAGTAAATTGAATGTTTTTATCGAATCTGTGTTTTATTGTAAAATCATTGCGATTATTAAGTACATTAGTTAGTTTTACATATTTATGAGCAGTACCTATATCGGGTTATCAAATCGGGGTGATCTAAGCCGAAAGAGGGGTCATTGTACTCACTATTATGAACAACTTTTCATATGAGGCCAACCAACCAACACTGAAATCACGAAAAAGATCACCTGTTCCATAAGATGAGATAAATATACGTTTTGACATCCATTGAGATGGATTTTTTTTTGCAACAGCCGATTTTTTTAACTGCTTTTTTATTACAATGACTCCATTTTCGGCTTAGTACACCCCAAACAGATAACCCTGTATATAATAGTTGTAGTTATTATTATAATATGTTTTGTGTCAATCCTATCCTATCAGGTACGCAGATATTAAATATACCTGTGTAGTACTAAATATTTTGGATTTCATTAGTTGTATTACTAAATAGTATTACTAATAATTTACCCCAAAACGGGTAAATAATGACTAAGCTAGCAACATTACACGGGTGGGGGTGAGGTGGGCGCGAGACGCGGGTTTTGTTCTATGGACATAGCGCACGGCTTGCAATTTCAGCTGAAGGCGGCTTCTGGTTTTCTCTGTATTCTGAGATTCAAAATTAATCTTGATCAGAAACTACCAATTGTAGATTAATAAAAAAGGGGATAAAGCAGTGTCTTACGTCACGGGCGCTATATTGAATCCCGAACGTAACGAAGGATTTTAAAGTTTACTTACGAGCGGAGCGAAGGAGTTACTAGAATCCTGAGTGCAGAGATGGATATAAGCACGCCCAAGATGCAGACAGCTTTATTCACGAGGAGAATACCTACTCTACGTTTCACACTTTCTGCGAGACAATACAAACCAAGTCCCGGTTGGTGCATTCTATGCAGAGAATTCTAATTGCAGAAAGTTCGATTTACGAATAAGTTCTTATTGTGTGGGTCTCTTTGGTTCAGATTTTAATATAGATGAGGTTCTAAAATCAAATCACATAGGTAATGAAATACAGTACAATTTTACTCCCGGCTCAGCCGTAGGGATTTGATCACCTGCTTTCGGTGAGGTTTTCATGACATATAAATAAATAAATATTGCTGGACAATTAACACAGCGTTATCTAGCCCCAAACTAAGCAGAGCTTGTACTATGGGAACCAGATAACTGATAGAATACTTATATACATTTTTTTTTGTAAATATAATATATAGAAAAACAACCAGACCCGGAACAAATTAGTAGATGATGCAAACATTTGTTCCGCGGTGGGAATCGAACCCACTACCTCCTGCGTCTCAGCCGGCTATTCGCCACGGAGGTCGTCAAATAATATAATTATAATATAATTTGACATTGTCGAGCAGGTGGTGTGGAAAGTACCTATATATGTAATCATGAATCTCGTATGTAAATAGAGAGTAGTAACCAGATAGGGTTTTCATACGCGTTGTAGTTTTCGTAAGCCAGCGTGGTCCAGCATGTTAATTTTTTATGTTTGTTACCTTAGAACTTCGTCATTTTTTTAGAAAATTCTTTTTTATTTGAAAGGATTGGATCCACATCGTTATCATAGAAATTTCATCAAAATCAGTTCAGTAGTTTGTTTTTTGTTGTTATTTATTAGTATAAGTCGGTTATGTTTATATTAAAAAAAGTTACTAAAAATGCAGAGCAACGAAGTATCTTTATCGTCAAGTTCAATTCAAACCGCCGCATATAGTGGGTGGTGCCTTTGTCCCGCTCCAATACAGTTTCCAAGTTCTTAGTAACCTAGCATTGTAGTCATATATTCTCATTATATGATCATGCATGCCTATATTACAGTTAAGAAGCTTACAAGTGATGTCTACGTATTTTGCACGATAGGTACAGAGAATAATGTACGTGCCTTGGATGCCCTGTAGTGCCGATATAAGCTAACCGATTTGTGTAAATAAATTTATGATTAATAGATTTTGCAAAAGCTGATGCAAATTGCACTGACAAATCTAAAATAAAAGGATAAGAGAGACTTATCTCTCTTAACAATTTGACAACCTCTGCGGCGCAGTGGACGAATAGTCGGCTGAGACGCAGGAGGTTGAGGGTTCGATTCCCGCCGCGGAACAAATGTTTGCACGATCTACAGATATTAGTTCCGGGTCTGGGTATTTTTCTACGTATTATAAATATTAATTTACAAAAAAAAAGTAATAAGTATTCTATCAGTTATCTGGTTCCCATAAGAGCTTTGCTTAGTTTGGGGCTAGACGGCGTTGTGTGAAATGTCCATTATTTATTATTTTAGAATGATGATCCTCTTA
This sequence comes from Philereme vetulata, assembly GCA_918857605.2. Lineage (NCBI taxonomy): Eukaryota > Metazoa > Arthropoda > Insecta > Lepidoptera > Geometridae > Philereme > Philereme vetulata. The sequence goes on along the minus strand of OU975448.1, from coordinate 5,902,286 downwards.
AGGATCTATCAAGTTTGTTAAACAATTTAATAGATCCTCTTATCCACTACATATCCGTACATGAAAACATTCGCCGAATATCGATAATCGAAATAAATTCGGCGAATATTTGCGGTGTACGTGTACGTACGGATCCAAACCAAATTGCTTATTGCCTTAAATGCTTGTAAATAAAACTAACAGACTTGGTAGAAGTTAGCAAAAATTCGTTTTAATGAACTCGAGGTTGTCTTACACCCAGATCGCTTCGATAGCGCGATTCAGAAAATGTACATATCTAGGGGCGCCATCTAGTTCTATTGACAGTCACTAAACATGAATCTATACAATTTATACAAACTTTACGTTGAACAGTACGTCTCTGTCTTTCATATGACGAATGATACTAATAGGCAGAAACATACAACGGACCTCCACCGAATCTCAATAATATGGCCGCTGTATACTTAATCGTATAGTTTATTAGGATAAACCAACCAGACTGGGTCCTTCCCAAGGGAACAAAGTCGCAGCCATTCAGGAAGTAATTATAAGATTTTCAGAAATTACATCTCCGATTCGAAAGATGAAAGTTATGGAAATAACATACGCATGTCGGAATATGATTAGGTACATCAATTACCAAACTACCTTACTATTTACAACTCAATTAAAATCAAGTTCACAGGAACTAATGTGAGTAGCAAGTCAACCAAAAAGTTGATTGGAACCCGTATCCTTAGGGCAATCTCAATCAATTTATTGCTCTTAAAACAAACAAGGTACACGCGGCTACACATCAAGCTATACATTTCCAGTATAAGTTGACCTCTCATTCTACGAAAAGCCTACACAATGCGAGCTCAGCTTATACTGGATAGTTGTAGCTTGATGTGTAGCCGTGTGTATATAGTTATTATTAGTGTCTATTATTATTTTAATTAGATATTATATCAGTCTATGTAGCTATATTATATTACTTCTATTTATATATTGGTAAGATTAGATTGCTATTGTTACTTGTGTTTTTATATTGTTTTGCTGAAATAAATATTTTTTAATCTCAATACTAATGTAGGAATCAATTTGGGCATACATTTACATTTATCCCGTAGGGATTCAATACTAAGTGGGGGATTCTACGTAAGTATGACCAAGAAGGTCGTCTTTCCATCTATTCTAGTGGGAGAGTAGTTCTAAGCTGCGCTCAAGAACCTTTCTGCCCTAACAGCCATCAGTTCTTCGAGCTATGTAGATGAAAAGATAAGCTCATAGGATGCTGGGAGCCGTTGGATGCAAGACGCGAAAGAACGGTCGCTCTTTCGAAATCTATGGAGGTGGGCTATGTTCAACAGTGGACGTCCTAAATCAAAGCAAATCAAAAACTTTATTTGTGACAACACCAATAGTACGAACAAAACAAACACATACAGGAGACATAAATAACAAATAAAGATAAAATATAAACCCAAATAAAAAAAGTGCGAGTCAGACTCGCGCACGAAGGGGTCCGTACCTACATTATCTATAAAAACGAGCAAAAAAATCACGTGTGTTGTACAGGAGCTTCCTTAAATATTTGTTTTATTTTAATTTAATTATTTATTTTTAAAGTGAATATATAACTAATTCATCATCATCATCATATCAGCCGTAGGCCTTCCACTGCTGGACAAAGGCCTCCCTCATTGATCTCCAGGAACTGCGGTTGGAAGCGGCCTGCATCCAACGCCGACCTGCGGTTCTTACCAAGTCGTCTGCCCATCTTGTGGGTGGACGTCCTACGCTGCGCTTGCCGGTCCGTGGCCTCCACTCGAGAACCTTTCGGCCCCATCGGCCATCTGTTCTGCGCGCTATATGGCCTGCCCATTGCCACTTCAACTATTAACTTAACTTATAACTAATTATTCTGTGAATGTTACAAGTATCTACCTGTTGCTGTTGTCAATATCGAGCAAAAACGAGCAAAAAAAATCACGTTTATTGTATAGTATTTGCTGTTATAGCGGCAACAGAAATACATCATCTGTGAAAATGTCAACTGTCTATCACGGTTCATGAGATACAGCCTGGTGACAGACGGACAGACAGACAGCGGAGTCTTAGTAATAGGGTCCCGTTTTACCCTTTGGGTACGGAACCCTAAAAAGGAACTTACAATAAATATAATAAAACACATATAATTAGCAATTAATTTATTAGTTAGTTTAGTAGGTAGTAGAGAATTTAGGTAGTTAGTAGTTTTCTTATTTCTATTTGTTTTTCTTTTAGTACGTAGTTAAGCACGCCAACCTAAGATTTTTACCTGTCACGGTAGAAAATGCTTTTAGCATTAAGGTCTCCATTTGTACATTTTTCTGCTTGTACAATAAAGAATTTATTAAGTTAATAAATAAATATATGATTAAAAATAACTTAAGATAAGATATGTTTTTTTATTGAAGCCCTTGAAGCCCTTGATTCGATAGAGCGGCGTGCTGCTAGATTCATTGGTGATGACTCACTAGTGGAAGCCAATTTACAAAGTCTAGAGCACAGACGCCGAGTAGCCAGACTTTCAGTTTTTTACAAGATACATTTTGGTGAATGTGCGCAAGATCTTCATGACCTTATCCCTCCTTCCCCCTTCCACCACCGGACAAGCAGACGAACCAGGAAGTACCACCCATACCTGGTCGGCATACCACCTTGCCGTACCAAACGATTTGCTTCAACTTTTCTTGTGGTGACAAGTGAGGAGTAGAACTCACTTCCGGCGTATGTTTTTCCAAACCAGTATAATCTTGGAGTATTGAAGTCCAGAGTGAATAGGTTCTTTCTAGGCAATGTCCAAGTAAATTTTGGTTTTACAATATTTTCGTTTTTTATCTGTGTCATAAAGAGACGGACACTATTATAGCCTAACTCATTATTGCTTACCATCTCAGTTTTTGACCACTTATGTACGTAGGTCACAATAAAAGTGTTGTGTAACTTAGAAAAACAACATGTTATAACCAAAATATTATGTTTATTGCTTTTTAAAAATATTTTCCTTTACATTTTAAACATTTTTTCATGCGATCGAACCATTTTTTTAAACAGGAGGACCACAGATCTGAAGTCATGTTTTCTACGTGCTGATTGAACGCTATCACTGCCTCTTCGGAGTTGGTAAAAGTGAAACCTCTCATCAAATCTTTGATATTGCGGAAAATACAGAAATCACAGGGTGCTAGATCAGGGCTATGTGCAGGATGGGTGATGAGTTGTACTTTTTCGGAAGCTAAAAATGACTTTGTTTTGTTGGCCGTGTGTGAAGAAGCGTTGTCATGATGTAGGAGAACGCGGCTTTTTGGTCGTCTTTCGCGAACTTTTTATAACACCCTGGGTAAACAAATGGTAGAATACCACTCGGCATTAACACTCTTTTGATCTTCAAGTGGAATTGTGCAGATGGGACCCGTAGCTGAGAAAAAAAACGCGATCATTTTTTTATCAACGTTTCTCGCCTGCCTCACTTTTGTTGGCCTGTTCTCATTTTTAAACACCCATTCACAAGATTGCTGTTTTTTTTGGGTTCAAAACAATAAATCCAAGTTTCGTATCCTGTGATAATGTCATAAACAGCATTAGAATGTCCGTGGTCGTACTTCAGTAGCATCTGTGAGCACCATTCCACGAGAGCCCGCTTCTGCTCCGCTGTCAGTTCATGAGGGATCCAACGACAACAAAGTTTCCGAACTTTCAATTCTGCGTGTAAAATTTTTTGAATTTGGCTCATACCAATCCCCAATATGACCTCCGTGGCGCAGTGGGCGAATAGCCGGCTGAGACGCAGGAGTTAGCGGGTTCGATTCCCGCCGCGGAACAAATGTTTGCATAATCTACAGATATTTGTTTCGGGTCTGGATGTTTTTCTATGTATTATTAGTATGTATTTACAAAAAAAAAGTATTTATGTATTCTATCAGTTATCTGGTTCCCATAGTACAAGCTGTGCTTAGTTTGGGGCTAGATAGCGCTGTGTGAAATGTCCAGAAATATTTATTTATTTATTTTGTTTAATAATCCTCGAATTGTCTCACAGGTAATACGCGGGTTTTCTTCAATTAGCCGCTTAACAGTAGCCACATTATTTTCGTTGACGGTAGTTGAACGCCGCCCTTCACGAAATTCGTCATGTAAAGAAACCCGACCTCTCTCAAATTCAGCAAACCATCGCCTTACGGTTCTCAAACAAGGTGCTTCTCTCCCAAAAGTATTTTGAAGACGAGCGGCACAGTCTTGCGGAGAGAGAGAACTTTTAAAATCATGAAAAATCATCGCTCTAAAATCTTTTCGACTTAATCCCATTTTCGGTGCGCACGTAGAACTTTGATTTGTGATAAAAAAACAATTGAGAAATGATATGCTGACAGTTTTTTATTTTACTAAGAAGGTTGCAACGTTCAAAAAATATAACATTCGAAATTTAAATAGTTCCGATTAGCTAGAAGTGCAAAACTTTTAGTGTGCCCCATGTATCATCATTGTTCAATAATACAAAACAACGACTTTTCAATCATTTTAACACATACCCTAACGACATAACGTGTAACGGCGTAACCCGTTCAACCACCCAGTTATCGTCTTTCCATCTAAATGCGCCTTAAATAATAGGACAAACTTTAATACAATTTCAGTGAATGAAAACTTCTTTAATTAATAGAAAAGTGTTGCGGCAAGATTGAAAGTTTTGAAACGGATAGTATTACGAGATGCAAAAAGCTTTTCTGTGTTCCGCCATTGTAAACAAGAGCGAGGTAGTTTATGGTCAGTGAACAATGGATTTACTCTAGAGAATGAATATGATGACCCGTCTTTAGAAATTAGCATTTTTTGAATGGGTATTATATATTTACTATTCGACAAACCAAAGTGCGCGATAATATTACATTATGCTCTAGTGAAGGAATATCACGTCTTTTGCGCGCCTCTCTGTAGCCAGTATAAATAATTTTTAATAGGGCGGACCAATGGGGAAGGAATTTCCAAATACCTGAAGGACTGTTTTAAACGGAAGTTGTAACTCATACCAAGGACGACCTCCGTGGCGCAGTGGGCAAATAGCCGGCTGAGACTCAGAAGGTAGCGGGTTCGATTCCCGCCGCGGAACAAATGTTTGAATGATCTGCAGATTTTTGTTCTGGGTCTGGGTGTTTTTTATATATTATATGTGAGCATTTACAAAAAAAATAGTATATAAGTATTATATCAGTTATCTGGTTCCCATAGTAAAAGCTCTGCTTAATTTGGGGCTAGATAGCGCTGTGTGTAATATCCAGCAATATTTATATTTATTTTTATATATATACCAAATGCCGAGCAGTCAGGATTAGGGTATGACATCATGAATTCCCCTAGCGCTAAGTTACTCCACAGATCAAACAATAGTTGTTTTATAACTTATTCTGAACCTAACTTGTCCAAGTGGCTGTAGAATTTCCCAATAAACTTCCGGAACAGAGGTTCAGACTATATTCTTTAAATTAAGATACAAAAACACACTAAGTAAATGCACATTCAAGCGCAATTTATTTCTAGGCATGACAAAGTCATCGCTACCAGGCTTAGTAAGGTATTATGGAATACATCATTATTATCCTTGAAGAAACCATAGTTCACTGAAGGTAAAGTAGGAAGAAAGGTATTAACGATAAGTCACAAGGTTATTGAGAAAGTAAGTATTGTGTCTCGAACAATGCAATATGTACGAGAACGAAATGAGTTCCAATAATCCGGCTCAGGGCTACTGCCGGAAGAAAACAAGGGATCAGAATTAAAGAAAGTATTAGTAATTTGCTGTCTAATGGCAATACCCAGCGCCAACGACAGAAACACACCCTTTTTCTGTTTATCTTTTCAAGATAATTCTAGAATAACATGTCATGTAAAAAAGTTTCAGAGAATGTTTTTTTTTCATAATTTCAGTCAAAGTCAAAGTAAAAATCTTTTATTCAATAAAATCACAAGGATCACTTTGAAACATCAATTTTTACTGCCTGTTCCTTCGCGACCAAGCCAGGAAAGAAAGGCAAGAAAACAAGGCTGGTTGTTTTTCTTAATGATCCTTTTAGAATACATAACAATACAGGAAATAAATTACGTCTAATATGTAACATTTTGAACGAGTTGGAGTAATTTTAATCCCAAGCTTCTCTATCATCTAAATAATCCGATATTTTATAGTAGGCTTTTATATAAAGTTTTAGTTTAATTGTGTTTTTAAATTTGTTAATTGCCAATTTTTGTACATCACTTGGGAGTCAAACAAGCCATTACGAATATTGATCACATAAAATTCATAATTTTCTGTAGAACTGATACCAAAGGTCGGTTTTTCCTTAAGTAATACGTAGCACAATAAATACTTACTCATATAATATATTTACAGTTGATAGTGGTCTATCAACGAGCCGAGTTGCCACCGGTGCTCTACCAAGTGAAGTGGCCCAAACAATAAATCTTGGCCGTTTCTTCCTTTCCCTGCAAAAACAGCAGCGCGTAATTAATTACCCAGAGGTCAGTGGATCCAATCCCTGCTCTAGACTTTTTTTGACTTGCACTAACTGTAAATGGCTAATTGATTTGCGAATAAAGTGCGGATCATTTCTGCTGGGACTCATTTGTTCAGTTGATTCTTATAATGGGATTTTTTGTTATAACTTTACTTTCATTTTCAGTGATTGAGTTACATGTTGATTGAATTTAAATAAAACATTATACAACGTCTTCATGGTATAACGCAAAATCTCAGACACCAAAACTGTTTTACTTAGAAAACTTTCGTGATGACACAGCGGGTCCACGCACTGTGCTTTCGTTGACCCAATCCCCACCACCCCGCCCGTCCACTCGCGCGCAGAGAGCAGCGGTGCGCAGTGCGAGGCGAGACGTTATTCGGAGCGGATCGCACTCACTTATGAAGGTTCACGAATTGAACCGAAACATTGTCGGTCGAAACACCGATAAGACGGTACGTGATAAATCCCGTATTTATAATAATGACCAAAACTGTTTTTCATCGTAATAATTGAGTTTTAAATAAATTATTTTTTTTGTTATTTATTGTAGAAGGTTCATGTTGCCCTGAGAAGTTCTGATTGCTTTATAAGTTTTATTTATTTATTTAATACTTTCACACATAACAGAATAGTGCTAGGACTTAATGCTAATAGCATTATCTACCAGTCATCCTGGTCGTGCTAAAAGAAGGTATGGCGTGACGCAGGAAAAAGGTATTTCGAAGCTAATACAGACCCTAAATGACTGAATAAAAACATAATAATAAATTCCTACATGATAACTATAAATACAGTATAAGCCTATAATTTAAAAAAAAATTTTTTATAGAAATTACATTGCAAACCTAAGTCAAACGCAACGATGGTATCGGTGGTTAAATTGTCTAAAATTAAAGTTATAGAGTGTTTTTTTATGTTATTTGTGGGGAAACAGGCTTACGGCCCACCTGATGGTAAGTGGTCACCGTCACCTATTGACACCGGCAACACCCGGGGTATTGTCGATGCGTTCCCTACACTGAAGAAACCTCTTTGCATTTCTCTTGAAGCGTGCCATGTCGTAGTCTAATGGGAAAACCTCAGATGGTAGCTCATTCCACATCTTGCAAGTATGAGGTAGAAAAGATCGCGTGAAGCGTGTGGTGCGCGATACCCAATTGTCGTTTAAGAGTTATTTGATTTAGAATTGTATAATTTATTGAGATGAGCCATGCAAGTAAGTTTATTGTATGTACTGTGCGTGCAGCTAATAATTTTTAGAAAACTTGACATTTTGAAAATTTTTAGGCTTGAAAAAAACTTGATAAAATTAACCTACCCTAAATAACTGTTAGATCGATTCTGATGAAACTATAACAGGTTTTGCGGTTATTCAAAAGGCGTTGTAGGTAGATGTTTAACATCAATGCATTTTGTGTTGGATAATTCAAACTAGCATTTGGCTGGATGTATTGACCAGCCTTCACTGCTTCATTGCCTAAAGGTGGTACAAAAATTAAATTCGAAATTACTTATAAAAAAACCGGCCAAGTGCGAGTCGGATTCGTACCATTATCTATAAAATCAGCAAAAAAATCACGTTTGTTATATGGGAGCCCTGCTTAAATATTTATTTTATTCTGTTTTTAGTATTTCTTGTTATAGCAGCAACAGATATACATCATTTGTGAAAATTTCAACTGTCTAACTATTACGGTTCATGATATACAGCCTGATGACAGACGGACAGACAGACAGATAGACAACGGAGCCTTAGTAACAGGGTGCCGCTTCACCCTTTGGGTAAGGAACCCTAAAAATCAATACATGTCTATAATAATCTAAAATGATCTGATCTGATAAATCTTCCACGGTAGAAACAGACTCAAAAATGTTTCTGCTAAAAGCATCATTTTGAAAACACAGACAGCGCGCAGATTGTTTCACAACATCTTTTTCCTCTTATCGAACCCAACGTAGCGCAATTTATTAATTTCCATCAAACCGAGAAAGAAAAACGTGTTTCTCTACAAATTACTCTGCGAAGAGCGTCTGATAGCACGAGAAAAAAAATTAAAACATCGTCCGAGTTGAAGATCTCAGTAATGATCTGCAGAGAGGAAGGATCGCACTGAAATTGTTTTCGTTTTCCTTTCAGCTTCGAGTTCCCGACTGGCGACTAAGTCCCGCTTTGGAAGTGGAAATGCGAGGCGCTTATCTAGGTGCCTGTATTCCTACCTACGTCCCGTATAGAGCCAGATAGACGGGAAAAACGAACATTGACCGTCCGTGATTTGCTCGCGTCCTTTTCCCTTTCGATACGCTGCCAAACAACAAAAATAGGAGTATTTGATTGGTCTTTACAGTCTTATCTTTGTCAATATTCGGCGAAGTAGAATGAGAATAAATTGCTAGTTATTAGTGAATGTTTTTTTTAGTTCCAAACAAGAAGCTACTTACACGACTAAAGTATGGTACGTCTGCTTCTTGTCCATCGCGTTGATACTAGATTAATGTGAAGTTCTTCGTATAATAAATAGATGACACTTGTTACACACCTTTGCTTCACCTAAAATATAGATAAACTGCAGCTTCGCACGCATGGTTTGTCAATAAAAACATTACCCTCTTTCTGCGCAATCGGATAAAAAGCAGCTTATGTTACTCAGGAATAATGTAGCATTCTAATGATGAAAGAATTTTTTAAATCGGACCAGTAGTTTTTGTTACAAAAATACAAATCTTTCCTTTTATAATATTATAATTTTGGTCGGTATTTCTATCAACTTTTAAAATGTAAAAAGTGGTTATTGTGACATAACGATAATAGTTGGACATATGGTATCCCAAAATTTTTGTAGATATTGATATGTTCTTTAATATTGTACAACATACTTTTGTTCTATCATCAATAGTTTCCGCAGCGCATGCGATGAAAGACGTTTTAGGGCATTTTTTACACCTTGGGTTACGTTACTTAAGTTTTAGTAAGGATCGCTAACCTGTTCTAGCAATAAATATAGGCTATGACAGTCAGAGTGTAGCTTTCCAATGGTGAAAGAATTTTTGAAATCGGCACAGTAGTTTTTGAGTTTATTCATTACAAACATACACACAAAAATACAAAAATACAAATCTTTCCTCTTTATACCTAGTCAGGTCATAAATTCTGTTACATGTTTAATATAAAATAATTGAAACAAGTTTATTCATTATGTAACCATTTATATACCAAAATGAACTTAACAAAACATAGATTCTTATGACACTATAGTTTATTCAAAATGACCTCCGTGATTTTGAATACAGGCCTTCAATCTGCGCGGCCAGTCGTCTATCGCAGCACGAACGAGGTCCATGTCAATATCGGCGGCTGCCCTAATCAAGGATGTCTTGAGTGACTCCAAATAGGGATGAGGCTTTGAGCACGCCTTTTCCTCCAAGTGTTGCCATATCTTGTAATCTAATGGATTCAAATCTGAACTGGAGGAGGGCCAGTCTTCGTGCCGGATGAAGTATTTCACGCGCCGCCAGCCAGTCTTGTGTGCTCTTCGCTCTATGAGCTGGCGCCGAATCTTGTTGGAATACCCAGTGCCTGTTATTGAACATGGTATGAGAAACAGGTTCCACAAGGTTCGTCAGGACTGTATTTTGATACACAACTGCATTCGTTTTTACACCTTTCTCACAAAAATGTACCTCTGTTAAGCCCCAATAAGAAACTCCCAACCATACCATGAACGAGGATGGAAAATGACCTCGTTGGACACGCGGAATACGGTTGCTCGCTTCTTCACTACTGTGTGCGTACACCTTATCATTTTGTTTGTTGTAGCTCTCTTCTACGGTAAAAATTTTTTCATCCGAAAAAAGAATTTCCCGATATTTTTTTCCCGCGTACCGCTTCAACAAAGCGCGGCATCTCTTCAGTCTCAGGTCCATTAGATGAGCATTCAAACGATGTCCTGTTTTTCTTCGATATGCCCGAAGCCCTAAGTCTTCATTTAACACCCTTTTCACCGTGGTTCTGCTTAACCCCATCTGAAGGGCCAACAGTTTCTGCTTACGTTTGGGATTTCTTTGAATTCGCGCCTTCACAGCTTTTATCACTGCTGGAGTCCTAACAGACCGAGGGCGACCACTTCTTGACCTGTCATCTACACTAGAGTCTTCATTGTATCGTTTGATGGTGCGATAAACGAATCTTTTGGTTATATTCAAATTTTTCAGTATGTCAAAAATTTGAATTGGCGCGTAACCGCAACGATGCAACGCAATAACTGCAACACGGTCTTCTTTAAGCGTCCACTCCATATTTAAAAATGAGTAAAATTCTAAAAAGTATACATTTTTATTTTCATGAACAATTCGAAATTCGAATTCTATAAACTTTTTTGTGGCCAGCATTCTAAAAGAAAAGTTTTTACTGTGTGACAATACTTATGACCTGACTAGGTATATTATTAGTAGAGACTAGTGGTTCGCCCCGAACTGAGATCTCGCGAGTCTCCGATTAAAACAGAAAAATATTACATATTTGTAATCTTCGACTATAAAAATAGTGCCACGAAAAAATAACCAAATACTTGACCTACAGTTTAATTAAAATGACAGGTAATGGGAGTTTATGTACTGTGGTTACATTTTTTGGAGTACAAATTTGAAGTTATTCTAGATTTCAGACTTTTGCCTATATTTGCCACACGCATACCAAATTACAGCACTGTGGGGTCACTGGTGTACCCTGCGAATTTTATCAAAGTTTAGTTTTCATGAACGAATGAATGAAATACTCTTTATGGCACACCAAACAAAAATACAGTAATAATGAAAAAAAAACAATAAATAAAGGTACAATGGGCGGTCTTATCGCTAAAAGCGATCTCTTCCAGACAAGATTTAGATGGACAGGATAAACAAAATCAAAAGACGGCGGTGTAAGAGTACATACAGACATAAACAGAACCCACAAAATAAAATATACCTATTGATTATAGTAATAAACATAAACTTAGATACATACAAATAATTTATAAATAACTAAATACGTTTGCGGCACTCGGAGGTCCGAAAAAAAACCGAAATTATTCAAAGATATTTAATTATAAAAAATATAAAAAGTACATGAAAACTTAATGATAAACTAACGTAGGTACAACCAATTCGAAGTAGGAATTAGAAGTGTGCAATGCTATGTCGATTTTGCAGTCCTCGGTCGATTGACGTCAATGCTGCGTCGACAAACGTGTCACTCGATGCAACTGCAGCGTCGGCGGTCTTCCTCTAGGTACTATACGTAATTCCTCCATCCTCAGAACAGCGACTATTTTAAAACGTTTAGTGAAAATGTCACTGGAACGTTCCCGGGGTCTATAGAGAGGGGAATAGTTGGTGGTTCCATGTTCCTTTTCTCGGCTGGTTTGCAGTTGCTCAGATATCGCCGGACGATGAAAATGAGGGCGAGTACACCTGTACCTGTTATAACTGCATAGAATGGGATTGTAGTGTGGTACAGTGGATCTGCTTTGAAATCTTCCAATTGTAGGGGTGTTTGTATCGTGATCTTGTCTTGGATGCTGTGTAGTCCCTGAAGATTGATTGAGTTGAGGTGAATATGGGTTGGAGAGTCTGCGTACTGTTTCTCGACGTCGTAGGGTATTTTCGTTAATTTAAGAGGGGTGCCTTGGATAGCATCGTTATCGTTAACAATGGTGAATGCTTCGGACTTAAGATGACATCCGACAGGAATAGTAGTGAGGAAACTTCCTTGAAGTGTAGTGTAATCGTTTCGATTACAGAAGAGTTGTACTTTCGTTTGGTGGGGGAAGGACAGTATATAGTGTTTATCGTCTAATATTTCCATAGCTTCTCTCGACAGGGTGACATTGGTGAACTTGCAGGACTCCTGAAGGACTTGATTGGTGATCAGCTCTTTGATGCAGTCTGGTTTGGACCGAACTTGGTTCGTTGTGTCCTTCTCACAGAGATACCGGCCTTTTATCTTCGGGCATTCTGCCTCTATGTACACGAATGACATCTCGGTAGTTGCTATGAAGGTGAAGGATGGGACGAGAGCCTGTGCATGCCTATTAGGTACTACAGCTAACCTAAATAAATAATACGTATCTTTAGAAACTATCGGGAACTTAAAAACGAATATTATCTGATTTTTAGAATAGTAGTATCCCGGTTTAATAATATCATAGTATTCTCTTAATTCTAAGTCTAAAATGTACTCTTTGCCGTATATGATTTTAATTTTATCAATCATGGCTCCTAAAGTGCTTATATCTATCATAGAATGGTGCGTACTTTCGACACGAATAAAAGCTAAACTATTTTCTATCCTAATTAATTCATTCATAATGTCTGCTATATTTTCGCCCACTATTTCTAATAGTTGAGCAAACTTAGCGTATTTAATTAAATCATGTTCTCTATATGCGTTACCTTTAATTATTAATTCAATGGTTGTGTTAATTTAACTTTGGTTTTCTACTAACTGTACCAATACGTTATTATGTTTTGACATCCATTCCTTACTCAAACTAATATGATTATTGAATTCAGAGGAAATTTTATCCTGATTATTCTTTAGAGTTCGAATTGCCTCATCATATTTTATCGCATCAGTGTGATCTAAGTTTCCACTTATACTTTTAATAACTGAACCTAAGCCATCTACGAGACCTCTCTTGGCTCTGTTGGGCTCTAGAGATTTTAACTGAATGAGAACTTTATCCATTTTTCCAATAAGATAATGAATTTGAATTTCATATAGTGAGTAAGTGTCATTAGTCATTCGCTCTTTATAACTAAGTAATTGAGTGTATAATTTGTTAACATTGTCCTCGATGTCGTTCAACTGTACGTACTGTATGAATGTATGATGGTGGGTAGTTAGTCGCATAAGTCCAAGCTTGTAAGGTAATAGTCCTGGTCCGTCATCGAGACTCTCAAGTTTGATTTCTTGAGATAGAGTCCTTTGGAGAAGTATTACCAACAGGGTTCTGTAACAAGTTTGCTGCTTTAGGGATACGCTTGAGGCGTGATTTGGCTATAGGACCACGTTTTTGAAGTGTATATATGGATTGGTAGGTCCGCTAATATTGTGTCCTGGGTATAGCGAGCAGCTGTTTTTTGGCGGCTCACAATCGGATTTTTAATAAATATCTGTTGTTGGGGTGCGTACTCTATTTCTGGTTCCCGTGTTTTATTTCTATTTTCGATCAAAGTCGTACGATCGGCGAGTGAAGAGCTATTAACAATGTTGTAGACCTTTTTCATTTGGTCCCTATGAGTTTGTACATACTGTTGCAATAGTTGTTGGGTTATGTCAATGTCGAGGCAATCACGAGGGTCGAAATGTCCGGTAAGTAAATCAAAGGGTCTGCATCTCGTAAAACTGCGAATTGAACTATTATACGCTATTAGAGCGTATGGTATAAGATTGATGGTTGGTTCGTCTTTATGTTGTAATTTTAAAATTCTAAGATGTTCAAGAAGAGTCGAATGGAATCGTTCGATATTTCCATTATCGTTTGGGGAGTGAGCTAATATTCTGTGGTGGTTGATTTTGTAAAGTCTAGTGAATTCCATGAACAGTTGGTTAGTGAACTCTGTACCATTATCAGTAATGATAGTGGAAGGGACACCATGATGGGTACAATAATGCAAAAGAGATTGTAAGATACTAACGGCCGTCCCATCACGAAGGTGATATGCTTGCCCGTACTTAGTAAATACATCAATGAAGGTTACAAATTTTTCGCTCTGCACTGTAAATAGGTCCATGTGGACTGTTTCAAAGGGTTTGGTAGCAGGAGGTACGACATTAAAGTGCGGTCTAACAGGATTTCTATCGTATTTAGCCTGTCCGCATATGGTGCATTCATTTATAAATTTAGTGATTTGGTCCTTCATCTTAGGCCAATAATATTTTCGAGATAGACTTTGATAGCTCTCATTAATTCCACGATGATTTGTTTTACCATCATGATAGTGCCGGATTATATCCTGCTGTCGGAGGTAATCTTTAACGTTTTCCAGCTCAGATTTGCATAAAACAAGATTCATAGATGAACTTCTGAATTTATCTTGTAATATAGGTATAATAGAATACATTGCTAAAGGTGGGGTGATTAGAATAGCTGTTTTAACCTTTGGATTAACGTACTCCTTAACGGCTTTTATGACATCATCTTCTAGGTGGGTTTCGGATAGTTGGATGCTGGTACGAGTGTGAGTGTCAAAAGGTTTAGTCACTGTCGGTCGTTTTTTAACGTCGTTTACAATTGTGAAGTGAATTTATCTATGAAATTTATTAAGTGGTTCATCTGTAATAGGTATTTCTAAAATAGGATTCTCGTTACTGGTATGAACCGATTCAGTGGATGAATTAATTTGGGTTGGTATACATTCGGATGGGTTGCCTAGAAGGGAGTTTAGTTCATCAATCTCCTCTATTAAAGAGAATGTTTCGCCAACATGTATTTCGACGCGGGAAAGGGCATCGGCATTTGTATTAGACTTTCCTTTTTTATACCTAACAGAGAACTGGTACTCACTCATTTTAAGTCGCCATCTAGTGAGGCGTGAATTTGGTTCTTTTAAGTTTACCATTCATTGTAAGGGCTTATGGTCAGTAAGGATTTGAAATTTGCGTCCAAAAAGGTAAGGTCTAAAATACTTCGTAGCCCAGACTATGGCAAGAAGTTCTTTCTCAATAGTGCTGTAGTTCATTTCGCTTTCGTTTAAAGTTCGAGATGCGTAGCAAACTGGTTTATCTGATCCAACTGGACCTTGTGAAAGAATAGCTCCAATTGCTACGTTGGACGCGTCAGTTGTTAGGTTAAAATCTTTTTCGAAATCTGGGTATTGCAATATGGGGTCATTAGTGAGGAGGGTTTTACATTTCTCAAAGCAGTTAACATATTCAGTATCCAAGGTGATTTTTCTGCCTTTTTTAAGACACTGAGTGAGGGGTTTCGTGATACGGGCGAAATCCGGTATAAATTTTCGATAATAACCTATAAGACCTAGGAATTGTTTAATTTCCTTTGAAGTTTTAGGGATGGGATACTTTTTAATAGCCATGATCTTATCGGGATTCGGTTTTATGCCGTCTTTCGTGATAAGTCTTTGGCCCAAGGTAAGCTGTCTCAAGTTTCAGAAATTCCGATTTATCCATTTGGATCTTAAAGTTGGATTCTCGCAGTCTCTGAAATACCTTTTCCAAGTTAATCATGTGATCTTGAAGAGAGGTACTAAAAACTATAATATCATCTAGGTACACCAGACAGATTTCATTCTGGAGTCCTCTGAGGACATTATCCATCACTCGTTGAAAAGTGGATGGAGAGTTTTTCAGGCTCATAGGCATACGAAGAAATTCAAAATGGCCGTGTTCTACGTTGAAAGCTGTTTTTTCAATATCTTGTGCATCCATTTCTACCTGATAGAAGCCACTTGCCAAGTCTAAGGTTGTGAAATATTGACACTTTCCCAATTTGTCAAGTACGTCGCTAATGTTTGGTATAGGATATTTGTCATCTAGTGTCTTTTCGTTCAGCTTACGAAAGTCAACTACTAGCCGCCATTTTTCTTTCCTGATGCGTCCATATTTTTGGGAACGACCCAAATTGGTGAGCTCCATGCGGATTCAGAAGGTCTAATGATTCCTTGCTCTAACATTTTGCCTATTTGGTCTTTAACTTCCTGACGATGAACGAAAGGATATCGATAGCTCCTAGCATGAACCGGAACTTCGTCGGTGGTTCTAATGCGGTGTCTTACTTTATTGGTGAAAGTGAGTGGTTCACCTTCGATATAAAAAACATCCGAGTAATGAGAACAAAGAGTTATGAGGTTTGCTTTTTCCTCTTCGTTCAGATGATCAGTCCGTAATCGCGAAATTACATCTTGTCCATGGTTCGACAACTTTTCGGTGCGCGTGCACTCATTATAGAGTTCTGCGTGTGCTGGTTGATCTAGTGAAAATATTATATCATTCGATGTTGGGTTTTCCACTTCCACGATAACCACGATTATTAACTACGGTAGTAATACAGTCATGAATTATACAGTTGCATAGAATTTGTTCTTCTATAAAGACATCGCCATCACAAGTATCGATAGGTACGCGAATCAGCTTGGTATTATTCGCTGGAACAATGTCTTTGTAAAGTTTAACATTACGCGAATTGTACATTCTGATAGGGTTCGACGCATGTTTTGTTATGAGTTGTCTTTCTCTTAAATCAATTCGGGCTTCCCAGTTACCTAAACAATCTAAGCCTATGAGCCCATCGAAATAATCGTGAAATCGATAGATAAATAATTTCATATCATCAGTATCCCTAAATTCTGAAAAACACTGTAATGTAATAGAATAATTACTTCTGGTGTATGTTCGTTACTTCAAACCGATCTAAGTTCAGAGGATAGTCAGAAAAATAGTGTTCCACGGCTTCGGGGCTAATGAACGATTGATTGGCTCCCGTGTCTATGAGTAATTTTAATGGTGGATTCGCGATCTGTATGTAAGGTAATTGCCTTTGGGTCTGGAGATTTAATTCTATTTTGGTTTTGGTGACGTTACATCCTCCTGAAAATCCTGCTCTTCGTGGCTTGGTCCTGCTAGTGGTTGAGGATCGTTCAGCAGTTGGTTGTCAGTACTAACGTCATAGTATGGTAACTCATAACTATAGCCAGGGGTGACTGCATTGCTGTAGTCATAATAGTCGGTGTAGTAGTCATACTCGGGTTCAGGAAAGTAATTGTAATATGAGTCGTCATATGTCATACAGTCATTCATGTTCATTTCCCGAGTCTTAAAATAGTTACTAGGTGGTGGGTTCCCGGATTTACTCCAGTCGTGTCCTGTTATCATCCTAGTGGGAGGTAACACCTTAGGGGTGAAATGTTGAATACCGCTCATTGGTTTAGGGGGTTGGTTATAGTGATTCGGGGTACTATGTTGTGGCTGCAATCTAAACATCTTACTGTGGGGGTTGTAGTTAGGCGGTGGTGCAGAGAACATTCTCTGTGTATTTGTTACCATCCGCTGGTTGGTTTCAGCGAATTTAAAAGGCTGAGGTGGGGGCCTCATGGGTCGTTGGCCTATAGGTGCAGGCCAATTCGGCACTGGTGTTGGGAGAGACAGGCGTGGTGGGTTAATCCTGTCGGTGGCATGTAGGGGGCAACATAGCGGCGAACTTAGGGGTCGTATAGGTTCTAGAAGGTTCGCTACGTTGATGTGTGTACATAATGTTCAATTCTTCCTGCACGTATTCTAGGGCTTTTTCTATAGTGGCGGGGCGCATGCAACGTATACGGGACCCAAGGGGTTCCTTTAAACCTCGTATATATCCTTGCATAGTAAAGTTCGCGTTTTGGTTCTATAGTCATATAGTCTATATTCTCATGTAAAGTCACATATGTCATTATCGTACTGAATAAGGTTAGACAATAATCATAAAATTCTTGAGGAGCTCTACTACCCTGTGAAGCCAATGAAAGGTCGTTGTACAAGGCTGTCTCATCACGTTGATCCGAGAAATTATTGATCAAGGCAGTTCGAATGCCTAGCCAGTTTTCGGGTATCCCATTCGAGTTAATAGTGCTAGCAGCGCTACCCTTGATTTTATTTAAAATGCCATTCAACAGACATAAGTTGCCTAGTTCGTTACCAGATCCTGTTTTTAAATACTCTACAGCTAGTTGGTCACATATCTTAATGAATCTGGTTAGAACGTTCGGGTTCCCATCAAATTCCGGGACAAGGCGGAGTGCCTTATAGATAGCTTCTGGGTCTACTGCCATGTCTAAATTGAATAGTTGGTCTAACTCTAAATCTAGGTCTAAGTTACTTGTATTCCTAAGACTATCAACTACTCGACGGCGGCTCTGATTAGATTCAGGCGCCCGCGATCTAGAGGCTCTGGGATGGTAAATCTTGAAGGTTAAGAAATACTTAGGTCCAGGAAGCAACACAAGAGAATTATTCAAGTGTACTTACATATACATTATTTTCCGGTTTCTCCCCGTGAATCGATGTCTGGATTCTTCTCCTTGTATGCCACAGGCCCGTAGGTTCGTTGTTCGGATATTCGTTACGGAGCTTGATAGCAACCCGGGTGCTCGCGGCGCGGATTCCCGATTTTGAGGTCCCGATTTCGCGAAATTCCCGTGAATATCCTACCGGCTGCGCCAAATACGTTTACGACACTCGGAGGTCCGAAAAAAACCGAAATTATTCAAAGATATTTAATTATAAAAAATATAAAAAGTACATGAAAACTTAATGATAAACTAACGTAGGTACAACCAATTCGAAGTAGGAATTAGAAGTGTGCAATGCTATGTCGATTTTGCAGTCCTCGGTCGATTGACGTCAATGCTGCGTCGACAAACGTGTCACTCGATGCAACTGCAGCGTCGGCGGTCTTCCTCTAGGTACTATACGTAATTAACTACACTACATAAAGAGGATAAATAACATAAACACTAACTAGCAGTTACGAGACAACGAAAGGAAATGGCTGTATACCTTGACTTTGAAAATAGGAAGAGATTGGGACGACCTTACAGACAAAGGCTCTTGTTATCATGACTAATAACTAAAAAAAAAAATTCGATACATAAAAATGTGTATAAATGTACTAATGAATACCTTTCATATGACGTCACACTTGACCTGATAGCCACATTTCCATTTTTTTTTACCCCTCTAGAACCCCTCTCAACAACCCCCCAACATTTTTAGCTCATTTAGTCACACCAAAATTGTGCTATCACTACCTACGTATGTATTAAATTTCACGATGATCAGATCAACGTTACGAAAGTTATCCTCGGACAAACATACATACATACAACTCCGTCAGTAACCAGCTACGGCTCGTTTCTCCTTGAAAACCTGTCAAAAGTTTGACACTAGTTTGATACTTTTTCAAGGAGATACGAGGCGTAGTCGGTTACCGACGGATATTGAAACCCGCCATTAGAGATCTCGCTTCGCTCGATCAATTATCTGCACTATGGAGTGAAATTTTTAAAAATCACGAAAGTTTTCTAAGTAAAATTGTTGTAATCAGCTTATTTCTCAGTTATATAGGTTTTACAAAAATTACAAAGAATACCGCAGCATAATATTTTAACTATCGCCATAATATGAAAGATATACATATGCAAAAAAATTACAAAGCATTTTGACGAAGAAACTTGAACGCAAAGTCCCAATTATGATGAGTTCTGACTATATAACACAAAATATTATTTAGAAATTGTGCTAACTCTTCAAAACGTGTTCTCGTCATCACTGCAGCGTCTCCAAAATGAATGTTTAACGTTCACTTGGATTGCGAAGCTTATTGTACACACAATGTGCTATAGTAGCGAATAAATGCCTGTCTAATAGACAGTGTCTATATTATGTCTCTTTCTAAGCATTTTATCCTCAATAATTATTTGTTAGTAGGTACCTAATTGTAATTTATAATTTGATTTTATGTTTTCATGATCTACAGGTATTTGTTTCGGATACTATTAACAAAAAAGTAGAAAGTAAAGTAAGTATGATCAAAAAACTTGTGTATTAATGTGGTATAAATTTTGACGATCTCCATGGCGTAGTGAGCGAATAGCCGGCTGCGACGTATGAGGTTGCGGGTTCGAATCTCGCCGCGGAACAAATGTTTGTATGATCTACAGATATTTGTTGCGGGTCTGGATGTTTTTCTATATAATATTGTAAGTATGTATTTATAAAAAAAAAGTATACAAGTATTCTATCAGTTATCTGGTTCCGATAGTACAAGCTCTGCTTAGTTTGAAGCTAGATAGCGCTGTGTGAAATGTTCAGCAATATCAGCAATATCAATATGTCGTAGTATTAAGCGTACCAAGTTTAACATTAAAAAGTAGGTACTGTACTGACTTCGTGGAACCGGTAGTTGCGTATCTACTCTCTGATTGGTAGTTGTTTTTTTTTTTTGTAAAAGTCACTGTGAACGCAGAGTGTTGGCGCTGGGATCGCTTCCTGGCCCTCTCTCGAGGACAGAATCGATTGCTGGGCACTTCACTTTCCCTTGGAGCGCCGGTTCGAAAACACCTCCTACACTGAGCATCGAAACTATCACGTTCACCGTATCTACCTAGCTATCAAGAATATTGTCAAGCTGAAGTCCTAATAAAAGCAAGCTTACCTACTAGATTTTACTGGTTTGCCTGAGTACCCTGCACCATGGACTTCATACCAACACAAGGCCCACGTTCCAGCCGTCAAATATATCAATAAATAATGCTGGAAATTTTACATTGTACAATCCTTCCTTAGTTTGTGGGTAGATGGCGCTGTGTGAAATGTCCAGCATTATTTATATATTATTTATTCACCCAACCATCGCTGTATATTATATAAAGATGAATTTTAAAGATTAGGCCATGTAATGTTTTTTATAAGCCCTAAAAGCGATTGGCATCGAAAAGTAGACACGTAGAAAAGTTACAACATTCCAATCTCCAAGAGAGCTTGACTTCATTCAATATTTTCCATTGAATTTGCGAATAGCTGAATCTCTGCGTAAATGTATTTACATATAAAATTGTACGAAAAATAATTCATATCTATGCGAAAGGCGTGAAATGAGATTTGCTTGAAATATGTAGAGCGAGTAGAAAAGTATGTACCTAACAAACAGTATTGTCACTGAAAATTGTATTTTGTTTCTCATAGGTTAAAGGTGAAACTTTGAAACAAACAATTTTAAAATAATGGGCCTGAAAGATAATTACTTTCATCAAATAAAATTATACACTAGTGGTTCTGTGCGAACAGTAGACCTAGCGAGTCCTTAAAACCATGCAATAACCGATCCTTTCCCCTGGTTTAGCGATTACTCGCGTTCCCTTGGTCCTAGGAGGTCGAATCTGGTGTCGGGTTCGGCTCGTGAAGGCGGAGAGGACTGCGTAATCTGATGAGTATAAATAACTACGAATTTCCCGAAAAAATTCAAAAATTTAAATCTGTCCATATATAACGCTACAGCAAACTCCCCCCTTCCCCCCTTCACTCCTTTTTTCCCCTTAATCAAAATCCGCGATCAATTAAAAATTTAAATAAATCATGAAGTTGTGTGCCAATTTTCGTCAAAATCGGTTGAAAATGCGACCTGTATGCGAGAACAGACAGACCGACAGACGGACAAAAGCATTTTTTGGCCAATCTCGAAACGAAGACGCTTCGCTCGCTCGGTCAATGAAGAATTTCATCATCATCATCATCCACAGCCTGACTTCACCCATTGTTGGGTATAGGCCTCCCCAAGTTTGTGCCATCCACCACGATCCTGCGCTAGTCTCACCCACTGACGGCCCGCGACCTTTACGATGTCGTCCACCCATCTCGCTGAAGAATTTAGTATTCGTGAATTTGCACACACACTTTGGACAGTGAACGACACAATATAGGACATGCTATATATATATTATAACATATTTATCTGTTTTCCATCAAAAAAATACGAAGCTTAGCTTAAAATATGAAGATATAAATTAGAAGATATTTATTTGAAAGATTGGGGCCTTATTTTTTTATACCCACCATAAAATTTATATTCTTGTTCAAAATTATTGCAGAAAATATATTCTTTTGAGCAAATTCAAAGCACACCTCCTCCACATCTAAACATAGGTAAGAACTTGAAGGGCCCATTGTCTTCTAGAAAAATGTGTCTAAAGGCAAGTCATCTTATTATTATCAGGGTTCTTTCGCATGGTTGCTTTGTCTGAATGCCAGAAATTTATTGCGTTGTACAGCCTCCAGCGAACCGCAAAGAATTAGCCGACAATCAGCCAGAAAACTGTACGGAGAAAAATATAATGAAAAGAATGGGAGGTTTTGGTTTCTTTTGATATCAAAAGCGTTAATGAGTCATGCAAATCATATTTAGTGCCTCGGAAACCAGAAATTTATATATCTACTAAGCTTATTATGATCTACAATCAACATTAAACCTGTGTACAGACATTGACACAGTGTCCACAATAGTCGACAGACCGACATTATGCAAACAGTCAGGGCATGGCAGGCTCGATAGCAAGATGAAGCCTCGATGAACCAGTACATCCATCATCAGTAGTATGTCAACCCTGTCATGCGTGTAAATCGGACAGCATTGATCAAAAGCGACTATTCAAACTATTCTCTCCCAACGTCCGATAGCGTGTATTTTCGGAAGCCCAAAGCTCGTTCCAATTTTATTTTCACGCCTGCAGTTCGCAGATACGATGAAACTTTCATAGGAGGCTTTCACTAGACGCGCGGACGAAACATAAATTGTGGACGGGCGCAGCGCTGCCGGCCGCGTCGCTCACCCTAGCCCATTATTTTAAACCGACTTCTGAAAAGAGGTTACTCGTTAGTAACATATTTTTTGTTACTATCACTTATATCAGTCACTAGCGACCCGCCCCGGCTTCGCACGGGTGCAATGCTGATACTAAATATACTACATAATGTATACATAATGTTTACATAATATATACATACTACATAATGTAATGTATTATTTGTATGTTTGCATATTTTTTTTCCTAACTTATCTCGTCCCACTGCTGGGCAAAGGTCTCCCCCAAGTCCCTCCAAGCATCCCTATCTGTCGCTATTTCCCACCATCCTCTTTGGAAGGTGTCCATGGTGTTGCAATATGGGCCCATTTCTCGAAGTGCATTCGGGCAACGTGGCCCGCCTATTGTCACACATGTTTGTATATTAAATGCACAATGTAGTTAAGGTAGTTAATTGGATAAGAATTAATGCTGTATTGCTTAAAATCGCTTCGTAACTAAGCCATTATTTCTCGTAAAAAGTAAAGGATAAAAAATGGTTATTGTGGGTTATCACTTATCACTAAGAAATAGACATTATACCATTGTGGACTTTTTGTATACCTTTTAAGTTGTACAATACTGTAGTAGTACATTATTTTGATCTATCTCGTAGAGTTCAGCCAGCGTTTGCAATGTAAGCGCAAAAAAAATGTGTTTATTTACGACATCACATTAGAAATCTCTAAAATTATCAGTGTTTCTCTACTATAATAAGCATGTATTATACATATAAAACTTTCTCTTGAATCATTCTATCTATTAAAAAAAACCACATCAAAATCCGTCCCGTAGTTTTAAAGATCTACATCATACATAGGGACAGACAGACAGCGGGAAGCGACTTTATTTTATACTATGTAGCGTTGATAACTATGGGTCAGAATGGCCTGCAGGCTCTAGCCGTTCGGCTCTTGCGGTTTTTAACATTCCGGACCATAATGGTAAAAAACAGAACCCTTATAGTGGACTGTATGTCTGTCCGCACGTCTGTCTCTCACAAATTATATAAGCGACACCGAAGCAGTTGACTTAAAATTTTGAATAGGTTTAGATAATATTGGCTCACTTCTGTTACGAGTAAAACATATTAAAATATTTTCATTTTGATTCCCAAAGGGACCAAAATGATGAGGCTCATCATTTCAAAATAAAGCTTCTTGGTTATAATAAGGGGTATATTATTATAAAAGAGCTACTTTGCACATTCAAAACAGTTATTTTAAGTCGTATAGTTTTGAGTTATGATGTCAAAAAAAATACTACAGCAATTAATATAGTTGATAGAAATATCAAGAAAAGTTTTTTCGAAATCTGCCTTAAAAGTTTACTTGCTTTCTGAAAACATAACTAGATGTCGCTGCTAAATTAACAACCCTGGGAACCCTGGGTGCGACAGTGTTATCTACTCGTACTAGACCGGTCTTGTTTCCATGACGCGCGTGTCATGGAAAAACAAAGCCCGTCAACATTAGAACAGAAAAGAATGACTGACAATATGAAAAATATGTATATAAGTATTCTGTTATCAGAATATCAGTTATCTGGTTCCCATAATACAAGCTCTGCTTAGTTTGGGGCTAGATAGCGCTGTGTGAAATGTCCAGCAATATTTATTATTATTATTTATATTCGTCGCTGTTCTGACTAAGTGACGTAACCGACATTTTGACGTAACTGACATTTGTAATACATTTATCTACTTTTGAAGACGAACCGATCTGTCTAATCGGCGTATCTGTATCTTCTACCTATGTCTAGATGTATATTTGACGTACCTACATATCTTAAAATTATAAATCATTCGAAGTGCCCTAAGTACACTTACGACTTTTAGAAATATTTTCTAAAATGTCGGTTACGTCACTTAGAACAGCGTCGACATGCTAATGCTGAAATGCGTTGTACCTAATTGACATAAATAAATCAAGGATAGACGTTATGGCAATTAAGGCCTCAACTTTTTAACTGATGACTTGTTTCTAGGGAATGCAATCCCGATCCCGCGGGATCCCGATCTCGCGAGATCTCGTGTAATTTTTCGGGATCAATCCCGACGCATCATATGATGAGATCCCGTTCGAGATTGACGGGATTGGGCGGCAGTGGTCAGCGACGCTACACACGTCCACTCGGGGCGCAAGCGGCGCGCTGACTGACGGCCGCGAGCGGCAGGAACGCCAAACAGCGTTAGAAAACTATTTCGACTATTTCCGAATATTAGCGACAGGTGACGATAATTATTTAGTTGGTAAGATTAAAGAATAAAGATTTTTATTTTCTTTCGAGTAATATGTTATTTTAGTTAACCTCACTATCACAAACAAGCAGTTATAAGCTTTTTCAGTCATCCGAATTTAACATTTTTTTTAAACTAGACGGGATCCCGAAAATTCCGGGATCCCGCGGGATTGATATTTCTAATCCCGCGGGATCTCGAATTTGCAATCTCGAGTTGGGATTGCATTCCCTACGTTTCTTACGTTGATGTATATCTAAAGAACATAAGTAAATAAATTTATACTAAAAACAGTATATTTACTATGATTTCGAGTTATGATCGAGAATGAAACCGGTGGTAGTAATAGAATTAGCGAATTCATTCCTAGCAAGAGACTAAGAAAGAGGGTAAATCGTTATATCTGCCAATAACTACCTACTCGTAAAGACTTCAGTTTACCCGTGATCATGGCGCATGCAACTGCGCCGCAATATCGGGATACTCAAATACTCACAAATCATGGTAAATATCCCGTTTTTAGTATAAATAGTGTCCATAACCATGATAGTTTCAAAAGTTATGAGTAAATAAAGTTTTCTTTCAGCGCAACATTTTCTTATTCCCTCATTATATAATTCATGCAATTTGAGTTTATTCTATGAGCGCGTTACTAATTCCGTCTCCTAATTGAAACATGTTGCAAGGAATAAATACAACGTAGTGCCCGCATTACATCGGAGCTCTTTGGCCCTCTAGTTACACGTTTTAGCTGTTTGCTCTATCTACATTGAGCACCCATTTAAGGCTCGTTCAGAAAGGCAGGGTGTTTAGATAATTTTGAACGTTATTTGTTTAATATAAGAATTTAAAATTGTTCCGCGTTTTAGCGGCAAAGCAAGCCGTTTGATTCGAAATATTTTACAGGCAGGAATGCCTTTAGGTATTTGTTTAATTAAAATAGTGTTGGAAAGATAGCTATTATGGGGAAATTTCACCGGCTCAAATTTACTATGTCCTACATATAGGAATTTTTGAAAGAATCTTCTAATATAGTTTGTCGACGTTAAGTCTGCATAACGCTAATAATAGAAGTTTTTTTTTAATCTTTCCATATTCCAACTACTGAGGCAGCGGTGGAAATGTTAATGTTACTAAATAACACACCGCTGAAGTACCTACGAGCTGTTTCGTATTGATAGAGCGAAGCGAGATCTCCAAATTAACTTGGACAAATCGGTGTTGTATGTATTATGTTTGTTTGTCCAAGGGCAACTTTCGAAGCGTTGATCCGATCATCGTGAAATTTGATATGTACATAGGCAGTGATGACATTATTCTGGTGTGACTAAATGAGCTAAAAATGTTATGAGATTGCTAAGTTATTAGGGTTCTAGAAGAGTAAAAAAAATCAAAATACACTATTAGGTCACACGGGATATTTAATTAAAGGTCTTAATTGGTACATTTCGACCCCGTTTTTATTTTTAGTTTAATCTTTGTAGTTTTTGTGTTATTAGCTATTATAAAAACTGAACTTTGACGAAATTCACAGAGTACACCAGTGCTGAAATTTAGTATTCATGTAGCTTTTGTGGCACACATATAGGGAAAAGTCTAAAATCCAGAATAACTGCAACTTTTCCCCATTAAAAGCACGAACCAAATACATGAACCCCCGTTACTTAAAATTTGAATGAAACTGTAGGTCAAGTTGTATGGTTATGCATTTCGTGGCACTATTTTATTAGTCAAAGATTATATTTTTTTTTTGGAGACTCATGAGATAGCATTTCCGGGCGAACCACTAGTATTTACTAGGCAGAAGACGACGCGGTCAACCAATACACTGCTAGATCTCTTTTGTAAAGAATCTGGTTAGTAGGCTTAAGATTGAGATTAATGGAAAAAATGGGGGGGACCTTTGCCCAGCAGTGAGACAACACAGGTTATCTGTATATTTTTTTATTTTATTTCCTATCCTATTGTTATGCAGAACTATCGCGGACGATTATCCCTAAATCTAAGTTTATTGGTTATACACGACGTTAGTTTGTATACGGCTTTGGACTAACAAGACGAGTTAAAATGCTCTCCAGAGCGTATTAAGATGCTGCTTAGCAAGCTTAACATCGAAGATGTTCAGCGTCACAGTACCTAAGATACACTGTCAAGAAACCAAAGTAGTATTAAATTGTGCGCGCATACAGTGCATCTAAGTACTTAAACTTTACCCAAGGCAAGGGTCGCCAATCGCCCTATACCGTTAATTTCCAATGTTTTTCATTATTTTGAATACCTTGTTTTTTAAAAGTGAATGGATCTTCGTTTGGCAACAAGCTTACCTAATGGTAAGCGATGATGTGGTTTAAGATGAAACACGAAGATCTAGAAGACACCTATTCGCATATCTTAAAGAGACCCGATTTGAAATCTTTAGAAAAAACATCATGGTATTATGCTATATTTTGTATCATGGTTTTATGAACAACTAGCTGACCCGTCAAACTTCGTACCGCCTTAACATGCATATGACGCGAGCTGTCAATGTGCGTCACGTCACCAGTAGAATTGTCAATCGGTCATCATTAGCTGCATCTATGTATGACATAATGAATTTTATTCATAACTTCTTTTTGCGTGACTTTTCTCGATATTTTAATAGTTATTTTGCTATTCGGGGCGGAGACAAATCCAACAAATCAAAATCCAGCCGTTCTTGAGTTATAGGTAAATGGTGTAACTAACCCGACTTTGTTTTATATACTTAATTATATACATAAATATAGAATAAAGAATGGGATGTACCACTGCTTTGTATTCGGAGGTGGTGGGTTCGGATCACGGCCGTGATTCAATAGATATTTCTACTTGAAAAAATTATGTGCGCAAAACGGTGAAGGAAAACATCGTGAGGAAACCGGCATGTCTTGGAACCAAAAATTCGAGGTGCCATCGGGTTAGTATTCTGTTCCGTATCGGAATTGATTAGTAATAGATCAGTTAGATCACACAATTTGGAGGGTACATCAACCCTCATTTTCTTGATATACCTACCCTCATTGGCTGAGCGAAGTGACATACCAAGGTGATTTTCAACGCGTTCCTACGGGCCGATCAGTCGTCACGCGCCACTCCTAGTGCAAGCACCTACCAAATATCAAATAGTGTACAGTGCCGACCGGTGGCTAAGGGGTAGTTTTCGCGCGTGTTACATCCCTCAAGAAGAGACACATCTATCATCAACCACAGAGGGCTATGGATAGAGGAATTGCAGAGTTCAGATGGGCATGCGGAACGCACGAAGCATTAAACCAAGGTTAGTCTTTCTCGCATCGGCCTTTTATTGAATTCCCCTATATATATTCTAAAACCGAATAATGAATACCGTGACAAGGTGCAAGCCTGTGAATACTTAACTTCTGTGCAAAAGAGGCATAAAGTATCAAACGCAATAATATTAATACGTTGGGCCGTTGTCGTGCCGTTGGACCAAAAATAAAACTGATATAGAATTATCTATGATAAGATAGGAGGGATGACTTCGCTTGACATCGCTTGGCTAGGAGGGATGACGGGCGTTGGACGAAGGCGATTACAGAGTGGTGGCCAAGGGATGCTCATAAACCAAGAGGCAGACCACCCGCCCGATGGTCGAATGATATTGAAAGCGTAGCTGGGTGTCAATGGATGAGACTCGCAAGGGACCGGAAAGAATGGCGTAATAAAGAGGAGGCCTATACCCAACAGTGGGTGCAAACGGGCTGAGGTGATGATGATAAGATAAGATGATAAACTGTTTTCTTGAATTATAAATACTATCAATCATCGTCAATTCAGATGTTTCACATCTGCCGGGCGACCCGTGATGGTCATATTTTTTTATCTATCTGTCTATAAATGCGTATTCATTTATGTTATGTTATATTAGGCTCAAAGCGGCAAAGATTCTCATCTAGCTTGGAGACAGTCTTCTAACAAGCCGCATTAATTCCTTGAAACTCTGGAGTAGTAGGCGTTAATTAAGTCAACAAAACATTGTTTTCATTCTAATAAGTCTTGTTTACTTTAAGTATTATTTCGCTTTTCTTGAAGCAGATTTGAAAAACAGAGTACCTACCTGTTACTAGAATACTTACCCTCAGAAGAACAAAAGGTTTTTCTACAATCCTCGCCATGAAATAAATTGTCATTGCCTTCGACAGAATCCAATTAAGAAACTTAGAAGTAAATGAAGCTGAGAGCCGACACAAAAGCAACATCTTGTTTCAAAGTCCAAGTCCGATCTGGTATCAAGTAGGTAATTTTGCCACCTTTGGGATGGTTCGCCCAAATACCATCTCGCTACCTTAGACTCGATAGAAGGTAGGGCTTTTAGGCTTATGGGTGAGCAATATATGGCGGAGTCTAAGACCCAAAGTCTCGAACACCGCCGTAAAGTTGCAATCCTATCGATCTTTTACAGAATACATTTCGGGGAATGTGCCCAGGAACTTTACGATCTGATTCCGTCATCTCCTTTCCATCAAAGGACAAGCAAGCGCACGGCTCAGTACCATCCGTACCTTGTTGATATACCACCCATTCGCACACACCGTTTTGGTTCTACGTTCGTCGTCTGTTTTTCCTAAAGAATACAATCCGGCCCGGGTTGTATTTCTTTAAGGTAAGAGTGAAAGGTTTCTTCTAGATCTTCGTGCTTTAGCTTAGACCACATCATCGCTTACCATCAAGCGAGATTGTGGTCAAACGAAAATCTATACAGTTTCAAAAAAACATATTAGATAGATATAATTATGAAGTCTTTATTGTAATAATAATAATATAGCTTACCACTATATGATGGACAATTTCGGTAGCCTTATTACCTAAGCCAAATTGCTGTCGTTTCGCTATCGCTAGTCAGACCATCTCTTTCACACGTGAGGAACGTACTGTACGTGTGAAAGGGATGGCCTGACTAGCGATAGCGACACGAAAGCAATTTGGCTTAGGTAATAAGGGGGCGGATCTCTTACTCAGAATGCAAATCCGAGAAGATATCCCACAAGAGAATAGTCAGAGGGATGTACAAACATTACAACAATTGACAACCTCTGCGGCGCAGTGGGCGACTAGCCGGCTGAGATGCAGGAGGCTGCTGGTTCAATTTCCGCCTTACTTCATTGACGGGTACTTTCAAGCAGACAGCACCGCTAGATATTGTTAGAAACGTCCCCTACGATCAACTTGAAGCATACAGGTAAAAAGTCTCATGTGCCTGTAATTTCATCAGCAACCACAGACAAACCGAAACACAACCATGTTGCTTGGCGGCATTATTGTTGTATGTTTCATCATCATCATATCAGCTGAAGGACGTCCACTGCTGGACAAAGGCCTCTCTCATTGATCTCCAGGAACTGCGGTTGGAAGCGGTCTGCATCCAACGCCGACCTGCGGTTCTTACCAAGTCATCTGCCCATCTTGTAGGTGGACGTCCTACGCTACGCCTGCCGGTCCGTGGCCTCCATTCGAGAACTTTCCGGCCCCATCGGCCATCTGCTCTGCACGCTATATAGCCTGCCTATTTTCACTTCAACGTGCTAATCCGTCGGGCTATGTCGGTGACTTGAGTTCTCCTACGTATCTCCTCATTTCTGATTCGATCCCGTAGAGAAACCCCGAGCATAGCCCTCTCCATAGCTCGTTGAGCAACTCTGAGCTTATGCATAAGGCCAATAGTGAAGGACCACGTCTCGGTTCCATATGTCATCACTGGTAACACACACTGATTGAAGACTTTCGTCTTAAGGCACTGAGGTATGTTGGACGAAAAGACGTTGCGAAGTTTCCCAAACGCTGCCCATCCGAGTTGGATTCGACGATTGACCTCTTTCTCGAAATTGGACCTACCTACTTGGACTGTTTATCCTAGGTATACATACGCGTCGACAATTTCAAGAGCCGAGTTCTCAACCATAACTGGGGCAGGCACGACATGGACATTCGACATAATTTTCGTCTTGTCCATGTTCATTTTAAGCCCTACCCGTTGGGAGACTCAATTAAGGCCTTCGAGCATCGTGCTGAGCTCTTCCATCGACTTTGTCATGACCACAATATCGTCGGCAAACCGAAGGTGAGTGATGTATTCGCCGTTCCAGAAGCTTGAAGGCATCTTCCAAAGCGGTCGTAAACAGTTTCGGAGAGATGACATCTCCCTGTCTTACGCCTCTTTTTAAGGGAATCGCCTTCGAGCTCTGTTCTTGTACTCGGACTGACATAGTGACGTTTTTATACAAACACTTCAACACTTCGATGTACCGATAGTCAATACGGCATCGTTGGAGAGACTCAAGCACTGCCCATGTTTCGATCGAATCGAAGGCTTTCTCATAGTCTACAAACGCGAGACACAGCGGCAAGTTATACTCTTCGGTCTTCTGTATGACTTGCCGCAGCGTATGTATGTGGTCTATGGTACTCTAGTTTTTACGGAACCCGACTTGTTCGGGAGGCTGGAAGTCATCAAACCTGCGTTCAAGACGGTTCGCGATGACCCTTGAAAACAGCTTATAAACATGGCTCAAAAGCGAGATGGGTGTGTAATTCTTAAGCAAAGTGTTGTCACCTTTCTTGAAGAACAGAACCACCACGCCCTCATTCCATGCTTTTGGCCTCGTACCTTCAAGCAAGGTGGAATTAAAGAGCTTCTGAAGGACTTGAAGTACCGGTGATCCACCCGCTTTCAGAAGCTCTGAAGTGATTCCGTCCTCACCCGGCGCCTTGTCGTTCTTAAGCTGCTTCAAGGCCATCCTGATCTCATACAGGCTGATGTACGCAGTATCTTCGGTATAATTTCGGGTCAGTTTGGCTCTTGGGTCGTTGGCAGCACTGCAAACAGGTTTAGTGACCGAATCGTAGAGCCGTCCATAGAACCTTTCGACTTCCCTTAACACTTCCGCTTTACTTGACGTTATGCTGCCATCTTCCATCTTCAGCTTCGTCATGCGGCTTTGCCCAATATAATTATCTCTAGCGAACACTTTGGAGCCTTTATTCCGCTCTCATCATCATCATCATCATCAGCCAGAAGACGTCCACTGCTGAACATAGGCCTCCCCCTTAGATCGCCACAACAAGCGGTTGGTAGCCGTTTGCGCCCAACGGCTCCCCGCGATTCTTACTAGATCGTCGATCCACCTTGTGGGGGGGCCGGCCTACGCTGCGTCTTCCAGTCCGTGGTCTCCACTCGAGAACCTTTCTTCCCCAACGGTTATCGGTTCTACGAGCGATGTGGCCTGCCCATTGCCACTTCAACTTGCTAATTTTGAGAGCTATGTCGGCAACTTTAGTTCTTCTGTGGATTTCCTCATTGCGGATTTTGTCACGCAAAGAAACCCCAAGCATAGCCCTCTCCATAGCTCGTTGAGCGACCTTGAGCTTGGTCATGAGGCCATGAGTAAAGGACCACGTTTCAGTGCCATAGGTCATCACTGGCAACACACACTGGTTGAAGACTTTAGTCTTCAGGCTCTGGGGAATTTTGGACGAGAAGATATCGCGAAGTTTCCCGAACGCTGCCCAGCCGAGTTGGATTCTTCGTGCGACCTCTTTGTCGAAGTTGGACTTACCTAATTGGACAGTTTGTCCTAGGTATATATATTCGTCGACAACTTCGAGAGTATCGCCCCCAACAACTACCGGTACGGGCGCAACATGGATATTTGACATGATTTTCGTCTTATCCATGTTCATTTTAAGACCCACCTGTTGGGAGACCCTACTGAGGTCGCTGAGCATGCTACCGAGTTCCTCGAGCGATTCGGCCATTATGACTATATCATCGGCAAAACGAAGGTGAGTGATATATTCGCCATTGATATTGATGCCAAGTCTGTCCCAGGCCAAGAGTTTGAAAACGTCCTCCAATGCGTTCGTGAACAGTTTCGGAGAAATTACGTCTCCCTGTCTCACGCCTCTCTGCAATTGGATTGGTTCCGTACTCTGGTCCTGTAGACGGACTGACATAGTGGCGTTACTATACAAACACTTCAACACTTCGATATACCTATAGTCGATTTGGCATCGCTGAAGAGACTGCAGTACCGCCCCTGGGCGGTCTCGATTGAATCGAAGGCTTTTTCATAGTCCACAAACGCTAGACATAACGGCCGATTATACTCCTCGGTCTTCTGTATAATCTGGCGTAGCGTGTGGATGTGGTCTATGGTACTAAAGCCTTTTCAGAAACCGGCTTGTTCGGGAGGCTGGAAGTCATCGAACCTGCGTGCGAGACGGTTCGTAATCACTCTCGAAAACAGCTTGAAAACGTGGCTCAAGAGCGAGATGGGCCTGTAGTTCTTTAATAAGGTTTTATCACCTTTTTTAAAGAAAAGCACCACCACGCTCTTATCCCACGCTTTTGGCGTGGTTCCTTCGAGGACGACGGAGTTAAATAACTTCTGGAGGACTTGAAGTACCGGTTTTCCACCCGCTCTCAGAAGTTCTGTCGTAACTCCATCCTCACCTGGTGCCTTGTTGTTTTTAAGCTGTTTCAGAGCGATCCTAATCTCGTACAGGCTGATGTCCGGGATGTCTTCGGTATAGTGTCGGGTTAGTTTGGCTCTGGTGTCCTGAGCCAACTGACCAACGGGGTTTTGTGTTGAGGTGTACATCTGTCCATAGAACTTTTCGACCTCTCTCAGAATCTCCGGTTTCGACGAAATGATAGTGCCGCTGTCGGTCTTCAGCTTAGTCATTTGGCTTTGCCCTATAGACGAATGCTTTGCAAACACTTTTGAACCTTTGTTCCTTTCTATTGCGACCTTAATACGAGATGTATTAAAAGTACGCAGATCGTGTCGCATAGATTTCGAGATTCGTCTATTAAGCACGCCGTATGCCGACATATCAGCTGAAGACTGCAATCTCATTTCATCCCGGTCCTCCATTAGCTTAATGGTTTCATCTGAGAGTTTCTGGTACTTAGTTCGGCGGGGGGCCTTAAAGAACTTAGATCCCACCGCTTGGACAGTTTCCACCAACCCGTTGTTTATCTCGTCAATATCATTGCAGCTAGCTAGGCACTGGAAGCGATTGTGCAGTTCTAGCTGAAAGCTCTCGGGGTTTTGGATTTGGGCAGGATTTGGACGGAGCGCAGACTTCATCAGACGTGCCCTTTCAAGCTTAACATCGATATTCAATGTGCCTCTAACAATGCGGTGATCGCTCCCGGTTTTCACCCTGCTGATCACAGAGACATCATTAAATATTTGCTTCTTGGTCGTCATAATGAAGTCTATCTCATTTCTAGTGAAACCGTCGGGGCTTATCCACGTCCACTTTCTGGCTGGCCACTTCTCATAGAAGGAGTTCATCATGAAGAGGCCCTCCTTCTCCATGAAGTCGGCCAGTCTCTGGCCCCTTCGGTTCCGCCGCCCGAATCCAAATGGCCCCACTCTCAGCTCATCGTCTTTCCTTGTGCCTAGCTTTGCGTTGAAGTCCCCCATTACAACCGTGAAATGAGTCTTGGAAGTATGTATGGCCTCGGAGATCTCCTCATACATGGCTTCCACTTCATCGTCTGGGTGTGTTGAGGTCGGCGCATATACCTGTATGACCTTCAACGAATACCTTTCGGTAATTCTGAGTATAAGGTATGCTACCCTGTTCGACACACTGTCGACTTTTGTCACGTTGTTAACGAGGGACTTGCGGACGAGAAACCCGACACCACCCTGGGATGGTTGATCTCCCTCCCGGTAGAAGAGCAAGTTACCGGAGTTAAGGATCATCGTGTCCTGACCCTGTCTTCGGACTTCCGACAATCCTAGGATGTCCCAACGTAGCTTGCTCAGTTCTTCTTCCAGCTCGACAATCTTCTCGTCAGCCCTGAGCGTTCGTGTGTTGTACGTTGCCAGGTCCAGTCGTCGGTGGTGGTAGCTGGATCGCTGCCGGGGATTCTTAGCACCCCCTGCTCCGCCACTGCCCTGGTTGCTACCACTTCCAGGGATGACGGAGCCGCTGGGGACTGGGGGCCGTTTGTGTGTTGTGTCTGTCATAGGGGGGGTTTTGCCATAATCACCACGCTTGGCAGGCGGCTTGGTGATCGCAGTGGTTGGTGTTTAGTACACAGAAGAATGCTGCTGCCAATTCCCTGGAACAACTCCCTTTGCCGGCTCACACGGCTCCCGCGGGATGAGAAGGGGTGGCCCTATTATTACGCCGGGACCACACGGCAATATTATTCCGCTCTATCGTATCTTTAATACGAGATGTATTAAAGGTACGAATATCGTGTCGCAAGGATTTCTAAATTTTTCTATTGAGCTGTCTATGTGACTGAGCATCATCGGGAGACTGCAGTCGAAAAGAACGTCCTTCAGCCATGAGGTTAAGGGTTGTCATCAGAGAGTTTCTGAGGTCTATTGGTACGGGGGGTCTTAAAGAACTGGGACCCCACCGTATGGACGGTTTCTACGAACCTGTTATTGATCTCGTCCACTGATGCATCTTTGATGTTGTATGTTTGAGTTTGTGTTATTGTTATTTAAGTATTCAATAAATGTGTTATTTTAGTTACATCTCGGTTTGAATTATTTCATCCGGAGCCTCCAGCTCGTAACAATATTAACTTGATTAAAGCACGAATACATAGTCGTAAATTGAAAAGCTTTGAGCGTTACGAGAGGAAATTAATTGGACGGTTATATAACACATCGCGCGACATTCTTGACTTTGAAATACGTTTCTAGTTTTTAAAATATGATATTAATATTACCTATAGGTAGGTACCTGAACAACATAAAGACGTCGCCCGAAGACGTCGCGGTAAACCGATGACGACATGGAGGGACGAGCAGACAGAACCTTTTTGGCTCTGGCTGGGAGTGACTGGAAATAATGGGGGAGAAATTGGCCAAGCAGTGGAACAAGGAGGGTTGAAGCATCTAAATCGGTTCAAGCGTTCCAAAGATATATATACTTCTATACTAATATTATAAAGAGGACAGATTTGTATTTTTGTGTGTATGTTTGTAATGAATAAACTCAAAAACTACTGTGCCGATTTCAAAAGTTCTTTCACCATTGGAAAGCTACATTCACCATGAGTGACATAGGTTATATTTATTGCTAGAAAAGATTAGGGATTCTTACTAAAACTTGAGTAACGTAACCCAAGGTGTGAAAAAGTGCCCTAAAACGTCTTTCGTCGCATGCGATGCGGAAACTATTGATGATAGAACAAAAAAATGTTCTAAAATATCAAATAACATCAATATCTACAAAAAAAACTTCATCATATTATAAAGAGGAAATATTTGTTTGTTTGTATTGAATAGGCTCCGAAACTACTGGACCGATTTAAAAAATTATTTCACTGTTGGGAAGCTACACTATCTCCGGGTGACACAGGCTACTTTTTACTCAGCTGCGGAGAAGGAGGGTAATGTTTTTATTAAAAAACTACGCGTGCGAAGCTGCGGATCGGTTAGCTAGTGGAAAATAAAAAAAAACATTGCCTATAAAAAAGTGCATTGTTCTAGGGTTCGCGTATTATTGATGTATATACTAGCGGAACGGGCGAACTTCGTAATGCCTTGACATGCATGTGACGCGGGCCGCCAACGTACGTGGTAAAATTGACAATCGGCCATCATTAGCTGCATCTATGTATGAGAAAATTATATTTTATCTGTTAAGTTTTAAGTTATTCTGCTATTCCGGGCGGAGACAAATCCAACAAAACAAAGATCATCATAATCTGTCCAGCCGTTCTTGAGTTATAAATATATAACCCGACTTTGTTTTATATATATATATATATATCTTTATAATTTTTTTACGTGTTTTTTTTCGATATTTTATTAGATATTCTGCTATTCGGGGCGGAGACATATATATATATATATATAACCAAAGTCGGGTTAGTTACACTATTTATAACTCAAGAATGGCGGGACCGATTTTGATGATCTTTGATTTGTTGGATTTGATATATATATATATATATATATATATATATATATATATATTTATACAACTTATATGGCAAACGAGCATGCAGTCCACCAGATTTTAAGTGGCTACTGCAGCCCATGGATATCCATATAGAATTCAAAACAAGGTATTATGTTGTCTTGATCTCTATGTGGATACGTTGCCATACTATAGGACTTAGTTGTTGTGCCTACGTGCCAGTAATTACAGGAACATACCATTACCATCTAACCGAAACACAGCAGCACAAGTATTACTATTTGGCGGCAGATAAAGGTATAATTTTGATCATTTTTACCAGTTTTAAAATTTGATCGATATACATTTGCGTCTTCGCGGAATATTTGCTAATTTGGTAAGTATACAAGGTGCCACGCTAATAGTTATGATTCTCTGTAGTTATGATTCTCTGTAGTTAATGTTGTTTAAATATAACAATAATAATATAAAAGTGGTCGAGCGATTGTCTATCATCTCTAAAAAAAATGGATTCCGACGCCGACGTCGACCTAGACGTCAGAGTAGTCGGGATTGGCGTCGATGTCGGACTAGGCGTCAGCGTCGATGTTAGCGTTGGCTCCTACTTCGGGAGATAACGTTGGGCACGGCGTAGGCGAAGCGCGACTGAGATAAATAAATAAAATAAATATTGCTGGACATTTCACACAGCGCTATCAAGCCTCAAACTAAGCAGAGCTTGTATTATGGGAACCAGATAACTGATAGAATACTTATATACATTTTTTTTTTGTAAATACATACTTAACATATATAGGGAAACAACCAGACCCGGAACCAATATTTGCAGATCATGCAAACATTTGTTCCGCGACGGGAATCGAACCCGCTACCTCCTGCGTCTCAGCCGGCTATTCGCCCACTGAACCACGGAGGTAGATGTACAAATGAAACAAAAGATTGTCCAATAAAGTAAATTGTTTCAAGAATTATGACTTTATGTAGAACCCTGAAAACATATAGGTTTTGGACGGTCGTGTTAAAATAACAATAACGTATGCATTTACATGTACACAGAAATCATAATAGGTTCCTACGGGATACATTAAGACGGGATGTCGTGCTCACTGTTTTGATGCTTTAGTAAAAAGTATTTTTTTTATTGATGATAGACAAGCGCTTGACCACTACCTCAGCTGGTGGTAAGCAATGGTGTGATCGAAGATGGAGCACGCTTGCCTAGAAAGAACCTATTCACTCTGAACTTGAAGACTCCGATATTATAACGGTTCGGAAAAATATACGCTGGAAGGGAGTACTACTCCTTACTTGTGCTAACAAGAAAAGTTGAAGCAAATCGTACGGCAAGGTGGTATGCCGACCATGTATGGGTATGGTATGGGTGGTACTTCTCGGTACGTCTGCTTGTCCGGTGGTGGAAGGCAGAAGGAGGGATAAGGTCATAAAGATCTTGCGCAAATTCACCAAAATGAATCTTGTAAAAAACTGAAAGTCTGGCTACTCGGCGGTCTAGACTTTGTAAATTGGCTTCCACTAGGGAGAAAATATATTGTATTGTATTGAGATTCTCTCCTATTATTTGTGAGTATTATTACCTTGTACCTACTTACAATCAACTATTTTGGAGTAGATATTATTTTTCAATTTAATTTTTGATGGTACCTTTGATTTTTGAAGACTTGACTTTAAGATTGGACAAGACCTTATTAGTTTGTATATTGTTGAGTTATTGTGTAGTTTAAAAATCATATTTTAAAGAAATCTACCATTATTTAAACTAATTATTTCTTCATTTTCTGGACTCCTAAGATTGCTAATCCATTTAAGAACGGCACTAGTTTCTTTTTGATTATTTTGCTTCACTTATAAATTGTTTGGCATTCTAAATACGATAAAAAAATTAAAATTGAACCGCGTTTAATAAGAACATTATTGTATCTGTGATAGGTTAGTGATGAGAAATCTTAAACATATCTAATAATTATTGGAGTACCTAAAACTACAACGTTTTTTCATAGTATATAATGCAGTAGGTAATTCATGTACCTAACTAGTTCTTAAGCTTTCGTACCCGAAGGGTAAAAATGGGACCCTATTACTAAGACTCCGCTGTCTGTCTGTCCGTCTGTCACCAGGCTGTATCTCATGAACCGTGATAGTTAGACAGTTGAAATTTTCACAGATGATGTATTTCTGTTGCGGCTATAACAACAAATACCAAAAATTGAAGACAAAAAGTATTTAAGGGGAGCTCCCATACAACAAACGTGATTTTTAGGGTTTCGTACCCAAAAGGTAAATGGGACCCTATTACTAAGACTCCGTTGTCTGTCTGTTCGTCTGTCACCAGGCTGAATGTCACCATGAACTGTGATAGTTATACAGTTGTAAATTTTACACATGATGTATTTCTGTTGCCGCTATAACATCAAATACTAAAAATAGAATAAAATAAATATTTAAGGGGGGCTCCCATTCAACAAACGTGATTTTTATGCTCGTTTTTAGTCGATGTTGATAACCGCAACAGGTAGACGCTTGAAATATCCACAGAATATTTAGTTATATATTAACTTTAAAAATAAATAATTCAATTAAAATAAAACAAATATTTAAGGGGGCTCCCATACAACAGACATGATTTTTTTGCCGTTTTTATAGATAATGGTACGGAACCCTTCGTGCGCGAGTCCGAGTCGCACTTGGCCGGTTTATTTCACTTCATATATAAGGTGGTATTAAAAAGGCGTACACTATTTACTTACGTTATCTACATATAATTAGTTCTGGTCCAGTGAACCATGACAATTTGATAACGTGTATCTGATCTATAAATTTATTATTGTTGAAATATCAGCCAGAGAATCTTTATGGCTGAATGGATTCATTGGACTGCATTCCACATACTTACATAATTACCATAAAAAGATATATCAGGTATTATATTTGTGAGGTAACAATCTCCTGTTAATCATAGATTCAAATCCGGATTTCCGAGCTGAACTTGGTCGAATTTAAATATTGTTTTAGTTAAAAAGGCTTGTTTATGAGAACCCCTGCTGGCTTCCAATATATATTTATTATTATAAAGCCTGTTCCATGGCTCTTTCATCTCGTTCATGGAACGCAGCGTGTTAGGGGTAAAGAGAATCGACAGGATCCGCGACACCACACTGCGCGCGAAAACCGGCATCGCAGATGTTGGTG
This sequence comes from Philereme vetulata, assembly GCA_918857605.2. NCBI lineage: Eukaryota > Metazoa > Arthropoda > Insecta > Lepidoptera > Geometridae > Philereme > Philereme vetulata. Next base: position 5,862,005 of record OU975448.1, on the reverse strand, counting down.
GCAAGACTGCCAGGCTGAAGTGGGACTGGGCGAGTCACGTCAATCGTATGGTCACAGACAAATGGACCACAGTCGTCTCACAATGGGTGCCTGCAAATGGGCGTCGAAGTTGGGGCAGGCCGAGGAAGCGTTGCCGTGACGACCTCGATGCATTCCAAGATGGCTGGTGCGACGTGGCGAGTGATCGTGAGATGTGGAAGAACAGGGGGGGCACTGCAGGGCAAAGACCTAAAACAATATCCCGGGCTTAGTACTTCAATGGCCGGGTCAAATATTGTCTAAATGAATCAAATATGCCGTAATAATTTGGTACGTACCTACTTACCAGCTCATATATTAATATGACATATCTAGACTAAATATTTAATAATATTATTTAATATTTTGCCGTGGGGCGCCGGCAGCAGAATGTGGCCTCTCCGCTCTTGCCCGTGGATGCAGTAGGAATCTGCTAAGGGATACCTCCGAAAGATGGGCAGCAGCATCTTTTCGAGTTTTCAACACCTTATACTGCGCTCGCCAACCCGCCTGCCAAGCGTGGCGAGTATGGCAACAACCCCCTCATGATAGATTTGCCGCTTCCAACCGCAGTTCCTGGAGATCAATGAGGGAGGCCTTTGTCCAGCAGTGGACGTCCTACGGCTGTTATGATGATGATGATGATGATATCTAGACTTCCTTTTAAAGTGTAGGTAGTAGAAATAACATTCAGTCGAAAACATCACTGAATATTGAGATATACTTTGAGTATAAGCTTTGTCTACAGTCATTATGTACAACAAAATATCATCACCATCTCAGCCCACATCCACCTACTGCTGGGTATAGGAATCCCCATTATTATTCCACTCTCCGGTCCTGTGCCAAGCGCATCCATTGCCTTCCAGCAACTTTCGCGATGTCGTCCATCTGACTGGTGGTCTGCCAACTGGTCTGCGCTCTTCTCGCGGCCACCACTCGGTTGCTGCCTTCGACCATCTTCCATCTTTCCTCCTTGCCAAGTGTCCAGCCCAGCTGGTTGATCCTTCTACCCACATCCACGATTTTGGTCCTGCGTCGTATATCGATGTTGACAAAAAATAGTAAGCAAATTCTATTTACGTATATTTGACTTCGGCAAAAGGGATACAATTCCATCCCATGGTCATTGTTATTTATTGCAAGCGAAAGATTTATTTACATTTCGTATCCATTATCCTTATCTAAATTACGTGCTTTATCGCTATTTGTCCAGTTAATGCGATTTTTACTGCGGACGATGATAGAACATTTTGCTAAGTGAAAGGTCGGAGTTTATTTCAAGTTATTTTGTAAATAAATAATACATACAGAATCCTGACCCCACTAGGATTCCCTGTAGGTAAATCGTGCAACTTTAGTGCCATAAATGTATAATATTCGCAGATTATACAAACACTTATTGGAAATCGTACCCGCAATTCCGTCTCAGTCGCCTACTCGCCCCCCGCGCCACAGAAGTCTCTAAGATATTCTTGTATATTCATCTGGTTATACATCAATGTCTTTTGAAACACAAAACTAATATCTTGGGAATAAGAATTTTATATGGGAGAGGTTCCCAAAGTGTGCGTCCCGACGCCCTGGTGCGCCGTAGAGAGTAAAGAGCACCGTGAGGCGCTCCTGTTTACCATTCTCGGGATCTAACCTAAGGAATTCGCGGTTACAATATGAACAATCAAAGATCAATGTGGAGCAAGAAATGATATTAGCGGTATCAATCCTTAGGGCTAGTACACAAAACTGCGATGCGACGTCGCATCGTAAAAATCTGCGAGCTCCCTCGACGCATCCCAAGAACTTGCGAATTGATTCGCATCTCATTTTTCCTGTATCTCCTTAGCAATAACAAAAGTGCACACTTTTTTTTACGATCCATGTCACGACCTAGTATTCAAAATACGTTCAGAACGGTTGACGGTCGTCGAAGGAATGGTCACCTTGGGAGACGCCTTGCCGCACGAAATCGCATCACAGCAATTCGTGTCGCAATTTTCTGCGTTGCGAATTCGCATCGCGTCGCATCGCAGTTTTGTGTACCAGCCCTTACACCACGCTTTGAAAAAATGTGTGGAGATCACCAAGCTCACACGTCACATTGACTAAGTTGCCATTGTATTTTATATCCTATTATTCTTAAACTAGTTGACCCATCCGCAGCTTCGCACGCGTAGTTTTTCAATAAAAACTTTACGCTCCTTCTGCGCAGTTGGGTAAAAAGTAGCCTATGTCACCCGGGGATAGTGTAGCTTCCCAACAGTGAAAGAATTTTTTAAATCGGTCTAGTAGTTTTGGAGCCTATTCAATACAAACAAACAAATTTTTCCTCTTTATAATATTAGTATAGATAACAAATGTTTTCTTGTATATAAATATAAAAACTAAGCTTCATATTGTGGATGTTATAATTTTGTGCCTATATAAGTACTTAGTACCTATTGTACCTTATTTCAACTAGCTAGGGCGCCGCGAACTGAAAAAGTTTGGGAACTTCTTGTTATATGGCATAAAACATTACCTACTGCAAATTATACTACAAGAAAAAAAATCATAAAACTATGTTATTCGGATGCAGTTAACCTCTCTTTACGCAGTTAACTCTTCGAAATTTGATATTCTTTCGACGATCGCTTATTTAGACGAAAACTTATTTATTCTCGAAGCTATCGTATGCAATCGTATAAGCATTAAGCTTGATCGACTTCGCCGAATCCTGTGATCGTCAGAACGTCGCGCGATAGGCATTAGTAGTTTGCCTAGGTACTAATTGCTGAGACTGAAATCCGTTCGGTAGGTCTTTGATCATGTACGGTACGTGCCTTACCTACACACCAATGCTCCACCAAGTTTAACTGTGTATATTCCCGAAAGCTAATATTTTGATAACACTAAACATTACCTTCATAGACTGTTTGTTTCGTTTTTAAATGGTCTTTATTCAACACTAAATGTGTAGGTAACCTAGAAATAAATCTAAACTCGCTGTTGCAACTTGACTTGACACCCCATTTTTATCCCATGTAAACTGATTTATGGGATAAATAGTAGCCTATGCGGTGATCCAGGTTCTAATCTACGTATATACCAAATTTCATCGAAATCGGTTCAGTCGTTACGGCGTGATTGAGTAACAAACAAACAAACATCCAAACTTTCGCATTTATAATATTAGTGTGATAAATGTTATCAACGTATTATAGCTAAACACAGTTTAATACAAAGATTTAATATTGATCGAGCGAAGCGAGATCTCCAAATCAACTTGGGCCAATCGGCGTTGTATGTATGTATGTTTGTTTGTCCGAGGATAACTTTTGATACGTTTTTATCCGATCATCGTGACATTTAGTATATAGATAGGTAGTGATGGCACAATTTTGCTGTGACTAATGACCTATAAATGAGGGGGGGGGGGGGGGGGGGGGTTGTTGAGTAATTGGGGTTCAAGAGGGGTAAAATAAAACTAAAATAATTAAAAGGTCTTTGTGAATACATTTCGACCCTGTTTCTATTTTTAGTTTTAACCTTGTAGTTTTTAAGTTATTAAACTTAATAAAAACTGAACTTTGAAAAAAATCACAGGGTACACCAGTAACCCCACAGTGCTAAAATTTGGTATGAATGTAGCTTTAGTGACACAAATATAGGGAAAACGTTGAAATCCAGAATAACAGCAATTTCTACCCCAAAAAAGATATACCATTTTACATGAACTCCCGTTACCTGTAATTTGAATGAAAATGTCGATCACGCTATTTGGTTATGCATTTCGTGGCACTATTTTGATATTCAAAGATTAAGGCCGGCTTGCACAACGATCCCTAAACTTATTCAGCGACTAAACATGTTTAAATTGTACGTGTTTGTATGATTTGACAACTCTTTGAATCATATTGAGCCACTAAATTAGTTTAGGCATCGTTGCCTAAAGAATATTTTTTTTTGTTTTGGGAGACTCGCGAGATCTCAGTTCGGGGCGAACCACTAGTTTATTTTAAGCTAGAGCAATTGTAATTTATGATTTTACGTACCGAACATATTATTGATTTTAGAACGAAGAATAGTATACGCCTCTGATCTTCTTCTTTCACGTCAATTGCTATACATATAATATCTAAATTTTAGTCCAATAGGGAGCAATCTTTACACTCCGCTCTGTTACCTTGTTTAATTCCTCTCGTGTGCAGAGACTGACAAATTCATTATTATAAATACGGGATTTATCACGTACCGTCTTATCGGTGTTTCGTCCGACAATGTTTCGGTTCAATTCGTGAACCTTCATCAGGGTGAGTGCGATCCGAATAACGTCCGATATCCGAATAACGTCTCGCCTCGCACTGCGCGCCGCTGCCCTCTGCGCGCGAGCCGACGAGCGGGATGGTGGGAATTGCGTCAACGAAGAGCCAGCGTGATGACAGGCCGTGTCATCATCATTAACATCACTGCTGCTCTCTTCGGTAGTTCTTGGTACAGGCAATCACACAACACTAACTATTTCTCTGCCAGGTTCACTCACTCTCCTGTCACTTGCATCATGAAGACATGGCCTCCAGGCTAGCGGTAGAACCCATCCTCTATCACTGTTAAAGTTTGGCACACGTCTTATTTCTATCGCCTTTCGGATCTTGCGAGGAACGAAGAACTTCTCTCTCGCTAAGACCCGGGCCTTGTCGAAACGTATGTAGTGCGTCGAATCAGAATCTAGGGTATGTTCCGCCACTGCAGAACTGTTGGAGACATTCTTCATTGCACGTATGTGTTCAGTCAACCTGGCAGATACGTTTCAATAATTATTGCAATGTAAGTATATACATATAAAAATATACCGATACAACGACCACGATGGCGCAGCATAATTAAAAAGAAAATCACCCATGGAGGATGACACGGCCATCAATATTGATGATTACGACTCGAAGAGTAAACCATATAGAAAGAGATCTTGCAAAAATCAAGGCAGTCGAAATAAATAACAAAATATTTGAATACAAAATACCTGTACCGTATCCCTTTCATGAAACCAGACAACAACATCTTTCAGTCTACTCGAAATAGGTATACCTACATCGAACTGAATCCCGGGATGTCTTATTAAAATTATCGGTGTCGAAGCGAGCAGTAAGTGCCTTAGGTGACGTTCAACCCTCCCACCCCTTTATCATATTTATGGGAAGTGTCCTGAAAATTTTCCCTGATATTTATACGTACGAGATTTTTGGAGACGCTCACCCCAAACCTTTAAGGAGTAGCTTCTTTTTTTCGGGTTGTTTGTTTTTCTTTTGTAAGATTGAATTTTTAGTGAAGTATTTGGTTATTACTTTACGTAAAATCATATTTGTGTGACTTTGTATGTTTCCTATAACGTCAGTTGAGAGCAAAATATGGCCAAGAAACGAGATGGTGGAGTGATGACCAAAAATACGGTAAAAAAGTAGATAATTCAAATCTTTTTCCCAAATGTACGTAAATTTTTACATGTAATCGCATAACTTTAAGTCAAATTAATTAACTCCCAGCTAAAATTTCCTGCGTAAAAATAAATTAGAATTCCTTCTCCTTAGGGGGATTAACAGCTCTATAGAAATAATTCGAAAACGTTATTGCCTCCAGTGTATTAACACACCCACTTGAAATTTATATTTCATAGGAGTCACCTATGAAAATTTTATGGCATTTGTGAAATATCTATGTCAATAAAGAGTTTTTTATGGTGATTTTCTCGGGAAGTTAAACGGGGTTCTGATGATTAAAATTTGAGATAGGTACCTACTTAGTTTTGCACTCATAAAACTCGGGAAGTATTATTTGTAGGATTTTAATTGAATCCTGATTCAAAGGCTCAGTAACTGACAGAACAGTAACTGTGTTGATCAGAACTGTTCTTAACTGCTGTTATTCAGCTGCAGGACTTTTCAGAACAACTGACGGACTTATGTGCATTATCCTAATAATAAAAAAAATCTTGTAACCCGAAGTTAATCTGGATGAAATCACCTCTAAGCAATAAGACCGCTCATTTGTGCTTTTTGCTTTTCGTTTTCTATTTATTCCTGCGCAGAATGAGGGTAATGTTTTTTTCATATTTTAGAGTTATTTTTCTGGACGAACTCTGACGGAGCTCTGCTATTTTTATTACAGAATACATATAAATAAATAAAAATATTTTATTTCAGACAACTAGAGTCCATATCTTAAGACTAAAACACACACAAAAGATAAAACACCAAAGAAGAACAACTAAATATACAAAAATAAAAATAGGTACTGGGTGAAAATAGAAAACGCCATTTTGTGCCAAGGGTGACTAACTGAGGAAATTATTTCCTTCATTAATCACCCTCCGCACAAAACACTTCCATAGCGGAGATGTGCAGCACTCAGCCACTGTCCTCAGGATGCTGTTGCGACTGCCCCGAACTCCGCTCATCAGCGATGCCGTTTTTTTTGCGCATGATTGCGTGAAAGCCATCTGTGTGATAATAGGCTAACATCCCCGATGCACTGCAGTATCGTATATAACTACCTATTTTATTTCTAACAATATGATGCGAAAAATGTTAACCTTAAATTGTTATTCATAATGGGGTCATAACCATTACGAGACTTTTAAAAACCATTAGCTCTATCTTCAAAACTTGATACAATCTACGAGCACAATTTTCACCAAATCTTTATACGTACCTGTATGCTGTAGTATTTTTTTAGTTTTACCTAAGTATTACTCGTGCGCGATAACTTGGGACCTGCTAGGAATGCGACTCCCCGACCGCTTCCCCTGCACTTCCCCGATGGCGTCCGTATTGTACCGTTCGCATCACTATTTTTTACTAGGGTTTTTAGTCTCGTACTGGCCTACGTCACGTAACGACGCGCTCTGGAATTCTTTTAGTTTTCGTTTGTGTTATTGTTTTGTTGTTGTCGTTTTTGTTGTTATAGTTTGTAAAAAGTTTGTCGACAAAAGTATTGGGACGATGACCTCTTACAAGAGACGAATGAATCGCAATTAATTGTAAATATATCGGATACCTCTTCGTAAAGTGATTATAGTGAGACTGAGGACGAAGAACAACCTCTAGAAGGCATAAATCCACTAATAGTGACGAAGATGAGATAATGTAAATAATAGATAAAAAAAATTTATAAACTTAAACATTGTATTTTTATTTTATTCAAATAGTGTAAAAAAGATTAGATAAAAAGCAGCGTCCTCCCTGAGTAACATAATAAATTAGGTTAAAAAAAACAAAGACGAAGCCGCGGGCGGCTGCTTGTTATGTTCGCTTTTTTGCGGGCGGTACAAACACGCCAATATGACGTCACCACGCTCAGGTCCCAACTTATCGCGCACGGGTAATACTTGATTATTATTTTGCCCCCTGACGCAAATAGATGGGTGTTATAATATTGAAGCCTTTGTTTGTCTACATACTTGTATTGTATTGTATTGACATTCTTATGTCTTTACTTAATATCTTTGGGTACCCATCTTGAGGCCTTTACCCAAAGACGGTTACCCAAATTATTTCATTAATAAAGTAATTTTGGTAATAAAAGGCGTATAAATAAATAAAAGTTTTTAATTCGTACTCCTTTTTATTCTCTATACTAAAACAGAACTACCTTAGAAGAATAGCGGTACCTATACTTCGATGAGAACTACATAATTAAGTAGGTATATATTTCACTTTGTTGTCTAGGTTGGTACTGAAGGTACTTTACAATTTTTATTAAGGCACTGAGGTATGTTGAACGAAAAGATGTTCTGAAGTTTCCCAAACGCTGCCCATCCGAGTTGGATTCAACGATTGACCTCTTTCTCGAAGTTGGACCTACCTAATTGGACTGTTTGTTCTAGGTATGACGCGTCGACAACTTCAAGAGCCGAGTCCTCAACCATAACTGGGGCAGGGACGACATGGACATTCGACATGATTTTCGTCTAGTTCATGTTCATTTTAAGTCCTACCCGTTGGGAGACTCGATTGAGGCCTTCGAGCATCGTGCTGAGCTCTTCCATCGACTTTGCCATGACCACAATATCATATCATATATACCAGTCAGGTCATAAGTATTGTCACACAGTAAAAACTTTTCTTTTAGAATGCTGGCCACAAAAAAGTTTATAGAATTCGAATTTCGAATTGTTCATGAAAATAAAAATGTATACTTTTTAGAATTTTACTCATGTTTAAATATGGAGTGGACGCTTAAAGAAGACCGTGTTGCAGTTATTGCGTTGCATCATTTCGGTTACGCGCCAATTCAAATTTTTGACATACTGAAAAATTTGAATATAACCAAAAGATATTCGTAAGATACCGTTTATCAGTATCAGTATAGTAGATGACAGGTCAAGAAGTGGTCGCCCTCGGTCTGTTAGGACTCCAGCAGTGATAAAAGCTGTGAAGGCGCGAATTCAAAGAAATCCCAAACGTAAGCAGAAACTGTTGGCCCTTCAGATGGGGTTAAGCAGAACCACGGTCAAAAGGGTGTTAAATGAAGACTTAGGGCTTCGGGCATATCGAAGAAAAACAGGACATCGTTTGAATGCTCGTCTAATGGACCTGAGACTGAAGAGATGCCGCGCTTTGTTGAAGCGGTACGCGGGAAAAAATCATCGGGAAATTCTTTTTTCGGATGAAAAAATTTTTACCGTAGAAGAGAGCTACAACAAACAAAATGTACGCACACAGTAGTGAAGAAGCGAGCAACCGTATTCCGCGTGTCCAACGAGGTCATTTTCCATCCTCGCTTATGGTATGGTTGGGAGTTTCTTATTGGGGCTTAACAGAGGTACATTTTTGTGAGAAAGGTGTAAAAACGAATGCAGTTGTGTATCAAAATACAGTCCTGACGAACCTTGTGGAACCTGTTTCTCATACCATGTTCAATAACAGGCACTGGGTATTCCAACAAGATTCGGCGCCAGCTCATAGAGCGAAGAGCACACAAGACTGGCTAGCGGCGCGTGAAATCGAATTCATCCGGCACGAAGACTGGCCCTCCTCCAGTCCAGATTTGAATCCGTTAGATTACAAGATATGGTAACACTTGGAGGAAAAGGCGTGCTCAAAGCCTCATCCAAATTTGGAGGCACTCAAGACATCCTTGATTAAGGCAGCCGCCGATATTGACATGGACCTCGTTCGTGCTGCGATAGACGACTGGCCGCGCAGATTGAAGGCCTGTATTCAAAATCACGGAGGTCATTTTGAATAAACTTTAGTGTCATAAGAATCTATGTTTTGTTAAGTTCATTTTGGTATATAAATGGTTACATAATGAATAAACTTGTTTCAATTTTTTTATATTAAACATGTGACAGAATTTATGACCTGACTAGGTATTATAAACATAATATAGGAAGATAGATCCATAGGTCACTTAACGAGCTATGGAGAGGGCTATGCTCGGGGTTTCTCTACGGGATCGAATCAGAAATGAGGAGATACGTAGGAGAACTCAAGTCACCGACATAGCCCAACGGATTAGCACGTTGAAGTGGCAATGGGCAGGCCATATAGCGCGCAGAACAGATGGCCGATGGGGCCGGAAAGTTCTCGAATAAAGGCCACGGACCGGCAAGCGCAGCGTAGGACGTCCATCTACAAGATGGGCAGACGACTTGGTAAGAACCGCAGGTCGGCGTTGAATGCAGGCTGCTTCCAACCGCAGTTCCTGGAGATCAATGAGGGAGGCCTTTGTCCAGCAGTGGACGTCCCACGGCTGATATGATGATGATGATAGGAAGATATACCGATTAAATAGATGAAGCATAGACAAGACGTTATAAAATCCAATCCAGTCGTTATAAAATTATTGCATTGTGTAAAAACATTAGATTAAGTTATATCATCTTTAAAAGTAGAAATTGTTACCTAATTCTATTCAACAGAGTAATACCACAAAATAATTAATAATCCAAACAAATACCCATCTATCGTTATCATTCCACACCAAGATAAAATACCTTGTTTCTCACTAAAATAATATTCTATCAGTATTCATACTATCTTTAGTTATTTCTATGTTCTAAGCACCAAGTCTAATGACCGTCCTATTTGGAGATTAACCCTCGAAGTCTTCATAGCAGCTTATCTTGCCAAAGGAGGCGACGACGACGCGACACGGAGCAACAGAGGACGTTCTCAAAGTGTCAAAATATCCGCCACTTCAACGGCACACTAATTAAACAAGGACGGCAGTGTAGATTACGAACAGTAGGGAATGCAATTTTATAAATTTCATAGAAAACAACGTTCAAAATTTTTCAAAATATTATGAGTGCCTAGGTGGCTGCCTTTATAGGTGTACGGGAATGTAATAAAAGGCTGATGCTAAATCAACTGATCTTGGTTTAATCCGTCTTGCGTTCCGCCTGCCCTATGAACTCCGGAATTATTCTGTCCATAGGCTGCTGTGGTTGATGGGAGATGTATGTTGTCTTCTAGAGCAAAGGTTCCCAATTTTATTTGGCCCATGGAACCTTAATTGACCATTTTTTTTGGCGGAACCCTAGCTGGCTATTTTGATAACTAAAGTGTTTACCTTGTAGTTTGAGTATATTCATGTTAGACTCGAAGAATGAACAAATTATAAATGAAAATAATTATTATAAGTATTGCAAATAATTTATTGTAACAAAGAAATACAATGTACCTTGGTAATAATTTATTGTGAAGAATGAAATTTTTTCACATTATTTCTTATAATAGCCGTAAAATTAGGCTTTATGTCTGACATTTGAACGCAAACCAATCTCGCATCGGTACGTCGTCACAAACTTAATCAGAACCAGGACAGCTTTCTCAACGATTGCCGGGTATTCATATTTAAGTACAATTCAACTTTAACTCTCGGACAGAACGCGGAACCCCTGTGACCCATCCACGGAACCCCAGGGTTCCGCGGACCACCTTTTAGGAATCACTGTTTTAGAGGTATGTAACACGCGCGAAAACTACTACTTAGCCGCCGGTGGGCGCTGTACACTATTTCAGTGTTCCGGAAAGTGTGTGCCGCGGCACACTGGCGTACCGTAGTCATTAATTGGTGAGTCGCGGGAAAAATCAATCTCTTATAAAATTATAAAGGCGGACGGAAATGCAGCCCAGTCGACGATTACTCCAAATTTGGATCGCCTTTGCTCAATAAAAACTTAAGAATTAACGATTATTGTAAGATTAAAGTTTGATTTTTTATTTATGATGTACCTCTGAAATTGTCCGATTTCGTAGGTGTACCTTGAACACAAAAAGTTTGCGGAACACTGCTCTATTATATATTGTTTATTAGGTTCTTGCAATAAGGGAGGCGCGTGGGAACTGAGGGCTTAGCCAAGTTCATTCGATTCGCGATGACGCTAGTCGATAAGTCCGAAAATGTATGGGATTTGACACATGCTAAGGAAATATCATGTGATATATCGACAACAAACCTATGTAGAAATCGAATCGATTCGAAGCGAATGTAACTTGGCTACTGGGCCTGTAACTGGGCCGTGGTCGGCCTGTAGAGACGCGTTGACAGTTACCTAGGTATCATCACTTCGCTCAGCCAATGAGGGTATATCCATAAAATCAGGTTTTGATGTACCTACCCTCCAAATTGTATAACCTACTTCCAATCAATTCCGATGCGGAACAAAAGGTTTGTGCTGGATGATGCTGGCTCATGCTGCACCAGAGTGGACTTTTTGGGAAAATTTTGAGACGGTTATAAAAAGTAAGTGTCGGATCACACTTTAAAAATAAACCTCGTTACCACAAAAATGTTAAACAGCTGTTACCAATTTTTGTATGGGAATTGTTTAAACACGAGCTAAACAGTGTTTAATTTTTTTATGTGGTAAGACCCAAAAATTCTATTAACCGTTTAGAAATGTTTTTAGTGCACGGTCTAATTACAATTGTTTGGAGTTCTGCTACTGTTACTTATCGCGCTGTGTAAGCTTTGTCCGATCTAACCCCGTCTGCGTTTCAAGATAAAAGGAGCAAGGGGCAAGGTGATACTTATTATTGGGAACACCCTCCTGTTAAAGATTATATTGTATGGTATCGGCCTGCTTTATCTAAAATTGACAATACGTTTGAGATTTTTTTCTGTATTGTTATTTACCTAGATACCTACCATTATTGCTCTGATAAGTTAATCGCGTGAGGTTCGCACAGGAGGAAGGGGGAGTGGAGGAAATCAAAATATCAACATGATTGATCAAATGATGGGGGGGTATGTTGTGAAAATCACGCATATATTCTTAAAGGAAATACTGAGCGAACGAATTTATGTCTAAAAAGCAAGATAACAACACCTAGCGTTCAGCTGACTGACCATGCGCGACCTTGTGCGGTTTTCAGAATATGAAATTATGATATTTTTTCATTAAAACATTCTGGTATTACCTATATAGTAAAAAAATACACTTGATGTTGATTGTCGGGGGCTGGGGTAGTCTAAAACATCACGACATACCATCACCAAAGGGGAAGAAGGGTAAAAAATGGCCGAAAAATCCTCATGTGATTAAACACAACCCCGTACCAGTTTTTTTACAACAGGATGCTCTTTTCTTAAGGGTATACCTAAGTATACCTAAACCTCTATTATACTATTTCCATTTCTTTATTTTCTCGACAGCTCGTGTGAAAATTTGAACGACCGTCTTTTTTACATTATGTATGCATTATTTTAAAGAAATATGACGCTTACGCACGTACAAGGTTATACCAGAGTCGGAGAAACTGATAGGGATGGAGCTATCGATAAACGTAACACGATAACAGACCTGATATTTTTTCTAAATGTAAGAAACTAAACTACTGCCGGATACTTTTGTACAAACTTATTAACTAATATTATATTTCATTACAAGATGTTACACGTATTAATTCTTGATTGATAATGCCAACACCTTAAAATTTTCGAAGCTGTTGTAAAATAAGTAGGTATAGGTACAACAATGAAACGAAATAATTATAACGACAGGTAATCTTTATTTATTTATTTTAATCAAAATCTGATGAATCGTCACTGTCGCTATCGATATCATTACTTATTTGGTTACAACACTACAACTATCAAATTAGAACTGTCATCGAGAAAATAAAGAAATGGGAATACTATAGGTATGCCCGCCCGTACTTAAGTCCCGTAAGCCATCTGTCAAAGTAATTTTAATTAAAATAAATACCTATTGATGTAAACTCACGATAGCACCAGCACAAACCTAAGTGGATTTGAAATTATAATGTAATCTTTGTTAAATCGTAAATAAATTTAAAAGAAACGTGTGAAAAGATACCTCTTTCTTAGTCTAGAAAGCAGATTTCGAAAAGTTTGGATTCATTAATTTACGGACAGGATTACTTTATAGATCGAGTTCTGATGCATTAATGTAGGTAAACATGCCAGAATAGGTAAAGTTGAAGAGTCGTCTGCCCTACTTTTACTACATTTTAAATTCATCAATTTACCTACCTATTCTGTTCCAGCAGGATTGGTAGGTTTAAGTAGTGGAAGCATGGCCGTAGCTAAGGGGGGGCATTGTGGGGCAATGCCCTACCTTAAATTGCCAATGCCCTACCTTAAAAATACCATCAAGTAAAATAGTAAACTGTTTCTTCACAGTATAGACGAAAAAAATATTACTACTAGCTAGTCTCTGGTTGCTCTGGTTAACGTTCATAAGCACTATGGTTTTCGCGGCTCGCTCCGCTCACCGGTCTTACTTCTGCTTCGTGCTCTAGGTAGCTATCAAAACACATTTTTTTTCCGGCTCGCGCCGCTCGCCGCTAGTCTTACTTCGGATTCATGAGTCCTACCTGTAACCACCACTGCCCTACCTAAATTCAACTCTAGCTACGGGCCTGAGTGGAAGTGAAAGTAAATAGGAGCCGAAAACGGGTTTAGTGGCGCACCATGAGTGACCATACGTCCAGCGATTGATTGCTAATTGGATGATGATGAAGATATTGTAGTCATCTTACTTCTCTATATTTTTTGAGTTAAACTGAAAAAACACTAATAATTTAGCAAGGTTCCCTGAATAAGTAGGCAGGGGCTACAGTAGTAATCAGTAATCACAATGATGAATACCTGGGGTGACGGTAAAGCGCGTCACACACGATGAAGATGCTACTCGTATTAATAATATTTTATGAATATCGCTCGCCATGCAATCCAATGGACCATCAATTTATTACAAAAACAAAATTGTGTGCGCAAAGTTATAAAGCAAATAAAAACAACTAGATAATTAGACTACTTACATAATTATCTAGCATTAATCATTCAATCAACATTTTCTGTCTCAATCAAAATATCGCGCTTTATAGATTTCAAGAAAAAACCCTATAGGTAGGTACTTATACTGTAAGTGGTAGACAAGTATATTTCTCTACGAAAATAATAGTACAGCTCCATGCAAAATTAGTTTGGGGAAAAAGTTTCTTCGCATTTTTTAAGAAAATGCGAAGAAACATTTTTTAATATAGTTCATTTACATTTAACTAAAGTATGTAGGTACCATTTTGTTCGATAACTTTTTGGCATCTTGTGGGCAGGGACATGATCCCATTGCTATAGAAATTTTGGGGCTTCTGATCAAAATACCGCGACAAGTAGTTTTGGCAGTCCTCTCGTGATGTTAACCTGACACTGCCTAAAGAATTCTGAAGAGACCGAAACAGGTGGAAATCTGAAGGTGCAAGGTCAGGACTATACGGCGGATGCATTAACACCTCCCAGCCAAACTCTCTTAATTTTTGCTGAGTGGCTAAAGATGTGTGAGGTCTAGCGTTATCATGATGAATAACCACACCCCTTCTGTTGATTAATTCCGGCCACTTTCTCTCAATTTCTTGCTTTAATCTCATCAGTTGTTCGCAGTAGAGTTCAGAATCGATGGTCCTGCTTGGTGGTAACAGCTCATAATGAATAATGCGCTTCCAATCCCACCACACACACACACAGCATCACCTTGTTGCGAGTTAACCCGGGTTTCGCCAGTCTGTGAAGCCTGACCGGCCTTTGACCACTTTTTTCGCACGTTCTTGTCGTACGTGATCCACTTTTCATCACCAGTTATCAGCTTCTTCAAAAATGGTTCGGTTTCATTACGTCGTAATAAAGAATCACAAATGAGTACACGGTTCATTAGGTTTCTTTCAGTGAGCTCGTGAGGTACCCAAATATCGAGCTTTTTCGTGTACCCAGTTTTTTCAAATGTGCCAAAACTGTTTTGTGGTCAATTCCCAGTTCTTCAGCTACGTCGTAACTACTGATATGCCGATCTTGCTCCACTTTTTCAAAAATGGCATCAATTTCATCCGTAATAGGGCGACCAGAGCGACGTGCATCTTTGACATCAAAATTTCCGGATTGAAAACGCTTAAACCAAATTTGTGCTACTCTCACAGACACTGAACTAGGTCCATAAACATCGCAAATTTTTTTCACGGCTTGCGTTGCATTTTTACCTTTTTTCTAGTAAATTTTTAAAATGTATCGAATTTCTTCATTAGATTCACTCATCTTTACAGTACGAAAAACCAATAAAAATCACACATTTTCCTAATTTGAATTTGGAATTATCTTCTTTAAAATTTAAACTTTGATTGATACCAAAACCAGCCAGATACAAATAGTATAGATTTTATTCCAAAGAGATTTTATTACAAGTTCATACATACCATAATGCGAAAAGACTTTTTCCCCAACCTATTGTAAAATCACGTATTCCACGATTCACACTTTTTTGATACTCGAGTTTCTTTTTCGAAATATACGACGTTTGACGACCTCTGTGGCGCAATGGGCGAATAGCCGGCTGAGACGCAGGAGGTAGCGGGTTCGATTCCCGCCGTGGAACAAATGTTTGCATGATCTACAGATATTTATAAGTATGTATTTACAAAAAAAAAGTACGTATTCTATCAGTTATCTGGTTCCTATATTACAAGCTTTGCTTAGATTGGGGCTAGATAGCGCTGTGTGAAATGTCCAGCAAAATATATATTTATTTATTTATTATACCTAAATCTTCAAAGTGGCTTCACAGCTTTATACTTATTTCATTAGACGCGATTAGTCGCTTCATAACATATAGGCTTCATAAGGAGGCTCGCTCAGCGTGCTATGGAGAGGGCTATGCTTGGTATTAGAAATGAGGAAATTTGTAGAGAAACCAAGGTCACTGACATAGCATAGACGATTGGCAATTGGAAGCGGCAGTGGGTAGGTACATAGCTCGAAAAATTGATGGCACATGAGGCAGAAAAGACCTCGAGTGGAGACCACGTAACGAAAACGTAGCGTAGGATGACTCCTCCATAAGATGGAAAGACGAGCTGAGAAAGGTTGCTGCGAGCCGTTGGGTGGGCTTCGTTTCATTATCCCTACCAATCTGCCCCGCCAGTGTAGATTAGAAACAAATAAATCGTGCTATCTTATTCCACTACGCGATCAGTGTTGAAGCAATGCTACGCCAATAATCCCAACTGGTAAGGTGGAGTGGTGGTGATTTTGAGTTTCGTAATTCCCACTGGTAAGGCGGAGTGATGGGGATTTTGAGTTTCGTAATCCCCACTGATAAGGCGGATTGGTGGGGATCATGAGTTTCATAATCCCCACTGGTAAGGTGGAGTGGTGGGGATTATGAGTTTCGTAATCCCCACTGGTAAGGTGGAGTGGTGGCTCCATCTTCGATCACACTATGACTTACCATCAGGTCATCGCTGTTCTGACTAAGTGACATTACCGATATTTTGGCGTAACTGACATTTGTAATATTAGGTACTTTTATCTACTTTTGAAGACGAACCGATCTGTCTAATCGGCGTAAGTATCTGTATCTTCTACTTAAGTCTAGATGTATGTTTGACGTATCTACATATCAAAAAATTAAAAATCATTCGAAGTGTCGTACACTTACGACTTTTAGTAAGTAATATTTTCAAAAATGTTAATCAGAACAGCGACGAGGTGAGGTAGTGGTCAAGAGCTTGGTTGGCTATCAGCAATAAAAACGCTGTTCAATCATTCTACTCTACAGTATTTTGTTCTGTGTTATTCGGAATAGAATCTAGCGTGAGGATGGACTCGGCGCATCCAATTTTGCGTTTACATTATCTCTGTTGTTGCAGCCCATCCCGCCGCCTTCAATTTCCCAAGGCGGGCTCTGCACGAAATCCTTTCAAATATCATTTCGTGGACGAAGTTTAATTACCGTTCGACATAGTTGCGAGATAGATCTTGATTTCGATCTAGTAACAGTTTTGAGATTTGAATTTGACCTCGTTAATAAAGGTAGTGTTTAAAAATTTCTCATACAAAAATTTGTAAGTAATTTTTTAAACTCGCGTTAAACATTGGGACATTCGATATACTCGTACATCGATGCATCGAAAACATCGATGTTTACAATGCGATACATCGAATCGATGCGATGTTTTGAAAAGCTCGATGTTCGATGTTTTTTTATAAAATATCGAATCGATGATAACCAGTTAATTTCACAAAAACTCAAGTTTGACCATTAAAATTTTACCTAAAATTCTTTTTGTCTTTCTTTCTATTTGTTTGTATAGATTGTTTATTTTTCAATAGTAAACTGACAATATAATGCCGTCGCGGCCAACATGTACTAGGCCTGTTTGCGTTTGTGACATCTATCAAAACCGCCATGCCAAAACGAGCTGGGCGAGCCGGCTTGGCCAGATATTCATCTTCCTAAACTTTATACAATTGCGTACAAATACTTAATAACCATGGTAGGAACTTTAGTCCCATCCAAGTCCCATCTGAACGTTTGTTTTCTAAAGCGGCACAAATCGTCAATTAACAACGAAATAGACTGAAAGACAAACGTTTAAATAAACTGTTGGTTTTGCAAAGTCTCTCAAAAGAACACTGGAAATAGGACATTAATTCCATCCTATTTCCAGTGTTCTTTTGACAGACTTAGCAAAATTATTGCCGACGATTTTTTTAAATTTGTTCTTTTGTAAATTATAATAGATTTTACTCATTGAATTAGCGATGGTTTATAGTATTGCTGCAGTGGCGTAGCGTGCCTTGTCGGGGCCCCGTATAAAAATTTTTTTGGAGGCCCTTATATGGAGGTAAAGATTTTTCACAAAAGAAAAAAAATATTGTGAGAAGTAATATTTATTTATCACATAATTTACCCATTTTACAAATAAAAATCGATTTTTAAATATTCACTCTCCTTGCCTTTTTATCGGCAAACTGATTTATTAAATCATTTATGGCTGATGATGATTTCAGTTTTTCTAAAGTTTCTGCCTCTATGGACAATAGTGAGATGTCTGACAGCCGTTCTTGTCCCATCGAAGTTCTTAAGTAATTTTTTATTAGTTTTAATTTTGAAAAACTTCTTTCTGCCGTTGCGGTTGTAACTGGAAGGGTCAAGAATAAAAAGCATGCTGTGATTACCTCGGGAAAACTGGATGCAAGACTATTGAATTTTACTAGCAATAATTCAATGAGTTCTTTAATGGAATAAATTTTTTTAATTTCAGAATTTAAGCATGTTTTTAGAGCCTTTAATTGGTCACAAAGATTAAGTGAGATGTCTTTACTGTATTTAGCAGACAGTTTTCCGGAAGCGTTTAATATCTCTTCGCTTGAAGAAGATAGGAGTTTCTCCGGTTGTAATATTTCGAATATACTACTCAGGTTGCAAAGGCTCTGAAATCTTTCTTTAGTTTGAGAAATTAATATATCTAAACAGCAATAGTATACATTGACTTTGAAATAGGATTCCGGGTCGGAAATTCTCTCATCTTGTGATAACTCATCAAAAAAACGCTTCGTTATCTTTCGCCTACTGTTTTTAAAAACAGTTGTTACCCCCCACTTTTTTGCTAAATCTTTGGATTCATTTAGCAAACTATTACATGAATTCTGATTTCTTAATTGGCACAGTCTATTTAAAAGATTACTTAATAAAATACTAGATTTCTGTAAGTCATTATTTTCATGCTGTAGAGCTTTAGAAACAGGATTAATAATTTCAAATAGTGAAGAAAAAAATGTAACGAGCACTAAGAAATCAAAACTCTCTAAAATATTAATTATACTTTTACATTCTTCACGTTCATCTTTTTTATTTGAAATTAAATTTAGTTGGTACAAAGTTTTCATGATTAGTAAAAAATTTTTCTTTACTGCTAATAAAGCGTCGTTCCTAGAAGACCATCTGGTAGGACATACCTTTTTAAGGGTAATCAAATATTTTTCAGATGAATCGTCACTTAGCATAGCCCAGCGTTTTATACTATTGCCAAAAAAAGTATATATTTTTTCTAAATTATCGAAAAAAGTCGATACTTCACGAACATGTCTCGCAGCATCGTTCAAAACCAAGTTTAAAGCGTGCGCAGCACAATGAACATAATCGGCATTTGAAGCATGCTCTTTTATTAGGGTTTGTAATCCTCCATACACACCCGACATAACATTTGCTCCATCGTATCCCTGTCCTCTACATTTAGTCAAATCAATTCCATATTCTTTAGTCAAATTTAAAATGACAGTTTTCAGACCTGCAGCACTGCAATCGGTTACTGCTATGAATCCTAAAAAGGACTCACAGATTTTTATTTCTTTAGGCACATTATCATCATTTTCTGTAACCGAGATATATCGAAAAACTACAGATAGTTGGTCAATTTTTGACAAGTCTTGTGTTGTATCCAGAATTATTGTCAGAAATGGAGCTTTTTTAATTTCTGAGATAATACTGTTCCTAACGTTAGTACCAAGCAAACTAATAATTTCGTTTTGAATCGTAGGGCTTAAATAATTTATTTCACCTTTCGGTTTTAGAAAAAGTTCTTTTAAAGTTGCATCATAGTTAGATAGCAGACGTGAAATTGCCATAAAATTGCCAGAATCAGAATCATGCCCCCTCAAAGGTAGATTACAAGATACTAAAGTAATTATAACATTAATTATACGATGCAGTACATCTCTCCAGAATGTAATTTTACTATCGATTTCACTTTTCAATAGAGTATCGATGGTATTTCCTTGCAACCAATTATTATAAGAGAGTGAGGCACTAATATGCTGCTGTGACTTTTCATGGTCAAGAATAGTTTGTGTGAAATTGCTTCTAACCGAAACACCGTTAACCCAAGCAGAGGAGTACGATTTGTTTTGACGATCTGCTAATAACCAACAGAAGTGACAGTACGGTTTGTTTAAAACGTTAGAATAACATAACCATGGTCTTATAATTTTTATGCCTGCCTGATTGAAATATGAATAATAATAAGCTGAAAAAGGTCGGTTATTTTCTGAAACTTTTGGAAATGGTCCTTGTGGTTTAAATGGACCCAATTTAAAAATTATTTTTCGTTCGCATTCAGTTAAATTGTCACCAAAATTTCCTCTATCTTATGAAATTATATTACAATCTGCATTATCTGCAGATATATCAGAATCGTTGACTTGGGGTTCCTCGATTTCTGGATGGACATCCGATAAAGTATGTGCTTGGCTTTCTTCTATTTCCGGATGGATATGTGACGAAGAACATGCTTCAGAAGAATCTAAAAATAAACGAGTAATTGTTAAAAAATAAATACGAATGCTTTGATACTAAACTAAAAAGAGTTATATATAAATAACGTTACTAAGGGTCACAGTTAGAGAGTGTTCAGTTCAGACGCACACAGATTCTACGCGGATTGTGCTCGTACCTATTAGTAGATACAAAATCACCTGCAGCCCGTCCGTGCATTACTATACTATACACCTGCGTGCTATTTAAACGCAGCGCGTAGTGTAGTGGCCATACAAAACGAGAACCCGAAAGCGAGTCTGCACATCTGAAGTTCTCAACACGCAATTAACGATACGATACGGACTGATAAACAAACAACAAAACAAATCGATCCTATAGATAAGTTAGAATTTTGTTTTTTTTTAATCAAGGCACGGAACCCTAAAACAGTATAATTGTGAAAATCGAGGGGGGGAGACAACTTTTTGTGACGGACAGATGGACAGACCGAAATTAAAAGATTTCCTTGTTTATCACTACGGGCCCCTAATAAATGGGTTGGGTAGTAGTGTAGTACTTACCTTTCCAATCTAAATCACTCACAGTATCTTGTCTCTGAAAAAATGAAGAAATTTTGGGCACTTTTTTTATAACCTCGTCCCTTTTCTGTTTAATTTTTCTTTTCTCAGCGCCGCTGGGATAATCTCTTTTCCTTTCACTCATTTCTTTTACAAATCGTTACTAATACTGCTAAACCAGAAGAACAATATTGTTTGTACTGAATTACAATGTAATGCACATTTATATAAAGCGCGTAAATAAACAGTGCACTGCACTCCGTGGTTTAACATCCAATGCAAAGTACAACAACGTACACGTACATCGCGATATCGATGAAGGATTCCCGGGGATTCCCCGCTGAGTTGAAGATGAAGTAAGTAAAACGGGGAAGTCCCGCAGCCCGCCATAACGATGTAGTGTTGCCAACTTTTGAACGCACGCTTAAGGCGGGAAAAAAAGGAATTGCTTTATAGAATTTTGTCATTTGTAAAATAAAATAAATTAGAAAGTTTTTATTCTTTTTCCTTACACACTTTGGGGGCCCCCGGGGCCCGGGGGCCCCGTATAATTGATACGGCAAATACGGCGGTAGCTACGCCCCTGTATTGCTGATCTGTGTCCCGTAAAAAGTAATATTTAGGTACATCTGAAACAGTACATATTTTCAAAGTGAATATTTTTTTATGTGTTTACTTACAGATTATGAAAGGGGTTAGATCTATTATTTTATGAAAATTAAAATCGAAACTTTAATAAAATAATGGATTTTTCTAAACCGTCATATACCAAAATTTTCATTTTCAAAATGGTAATGTTAGATGTACTCGATGTATACAAAACATCGATGTTTTCATCCGATACATCGAAAGTCATCGATTTATCGAATCGAAAAAAACATCGATGTTTTTTCAACATGTATACACCCCTAGTGTAAACAAATGTTTATTTTTTTTGTGCTAACAAGGATGAAGGAGAGTTGTCAAATCATACAAATACGTCAAACATAGCACTAATAACGACTATGGCAACATGCTGTAACAAATGCTGAGGACCCTTTCGCCAGCACATTTAAAATTTTTAGGTATAATAATTTTTTAGTGTCATTTGTTTCTGTGTCCATTTGTGGTGGTCTGAATAAATATTTTTTCTTTCTATTATGCATCGTTGCGCAAGTCGCCCTAATTTGATTCCCGGTTGCTAATTTATAATATGTTAGTTAAGCTTTATTCATAATAATCTATAGTCATGTTAGTTCGAGACTGAATTACAAATCAAATGTAAAATAATTACATGAATTGGCCCATCTATTGAAGACGATTTATACAGCGTTTGATAGCTTTTAGAATACGCAGGCTGTGTTTAGTCCATACAAACGTAGGTACTTCCCTGTTTCCTCCCTGGATAATGACACTAGAGCCTTTTTTTTACCCTTAAACAAGTACTACTGTAGTGTTCCTATGTTTTGGTTTTCTCAATAAACTAATGGTTCGCCCCGAACTTAGATCTGGCGAGTCTCCGATTAAAACAGACAAATATTATTGGTAATCTTTGACTATCAAAATAGAACCACGAAAATATAACCAACTTACTTGACCTAGTTTCATTCAAATTACAGGTAACGGGAGTTCATGTTCTGTGGTTACATTTTTTTGGGGGGTACAAGTTGCAGTTATACTAGATTTCAAACTTGCCTATATTTGTGTCACTTAAGCTACACGCATACCAAATTTCAGCACTGTGAGGTCACTGGTTTACCCTGTGAACTTTATCAAAGTTTAGTTTTTATCATGGCTAATAACTCAAAAACTACAAAGAATTTACGAAAAATAAAAGGAGTCTAAATGTATGAAAACCTTTCATTTGACGTCACACTTGACCTGATAGCCTCATTTTCATTTTTATTTACCCCTCTTGAACCTCTTGATACCTCAACAACCCCCCAACATTTTTAGCTCATTTAGTCACACCAAAATTGTGTCATCACTACCTACCTATGTATTAAATTTCACGATAATCGGATCAACGTTACGAAAGTTATCCTCGAACAAACATACATACATACATACAACGCCGATTTATCCAAGTTGATTAATGGCGAGTTCCTATATCCGTTGGTAAGTAACCAGCTACGACTCGTTTCTCCTTGAAAACCTGTCACAAGTTTGATACTAGTTTGACACTTTTTCAAGGAGATACGAGGCGTAGTCGGTTACCGACGGATATAGGAACCCGCCATTAGAGATCTCGCTTCGCTCGATCAATTAATAATTTTAAGAACTAGTACCCTTCTAAAATCACAAAAATTGCCGTTTTGCCGCCCTTATCAGACGTCTAGCAAACTTTGACGTATTAGTTTTGGTGAAGAAAACAAAGGAATACGAAATCCGAGCTGTAGTTGCCTCTATCGTCCTCTTTTCGGGGAGCAATAGATCAGCGCGACAAGATCTATTTTTCAAATTTCTAGCTGACCGCGTTTCCTCCTCGTGTTTCCATACAAAATTAAACGATGTCTATTCCATACATTTTTTATTCAACCTGTATTTGCCGTTTATAAATAAAAAAAGGTTTTCCAAATCATTAATAAAATAGTTAGGTATCATTTTATACTACCCACAAAAGCCTACCTAAAATTCTGCAAATAGAAAAATTATGTAAACGGGATTTCAGTGGAAACTTAAACATCACAAACGAGAGGGCAGTTATTAGTAAAACCAGTAATAAAAATCCAAAAAGGACCATTATTTATTTAGAAAATGATATTTTACACTTTACAATTGACCAAACATTGTTTGCATGGCCGGATCCTAGAATTTAACATTAAATATTAAATCCTAAAAAATAGGCACTGCATTCATCTTGTGCCACAGAATAAAGGCTTACAATTGAAATTAAATTTGAAAATTTACATGCATTTCATAATAATTCTAAATAGGAAAAAAATACTCAAACATTTAATTTCATTACTAGAAACTAATTGAAAAACATCCCATTTAGAATCCAAAATCACCCATAATCATGTCACCCCTATAACGTGGTTACATTTCATTCAAAGTTTTTTTTATAAAACATAAACATCTTTTACCACAAGCTCTTTATATCCGGCCACACTAACAGACGTTTTGATAATGCTTAAAAGCATACTATAACTCATTGGTAATTAATTACAACTATCCCCCCTATTAAAAAACACTGTAAAACGGAAAAATAATTATATAGGGTGTCTGATAATATACGCACAAATATGAAAGGGGTTATTTTGATAAGCATAATAAATAAATTTGTGAAATGTTTACCATAGATATGTGAAATTTATTTATGCATTAAAAACAAACACTTTATTAAACTTATGTTGAGCTATTATAGCATAATGCTTGCCATTTTGATGCCCCTTTCTAACCCAAAACCCGCAGCCATTTCCGAAATAGATATCAGATCGGCCTTTCTTTTTGGATGTCGATTGCAAGAGTAGGAAATAAGTTTTATATCGAGTTAATCACCTAACTTAGTCGATATTTTTAAAAATTTGATAATATAACTGGTAGTTTTTTTATGTTTTGTAGAAACCGTCACTTGAATATCGTCAGTATATTACCAAACACCCCGTATACTCTTTTCCCTGACCTCATACGGTATAAATTACACAGCTTTGCAACTTTTAAATAAGGGGGTAAATTATGTACAAATATTTACATGTTCGAGACATTTTTCTTATCATTTTGCAGACACTAATATTCAAAATTGTATTGCTTTATTTATTGTGATGTAAGCTCGTAGTGAAATGCAAAATGACAAAAAATAATGGCTCTGTTTATATAAAGCGCTTAGGTACCGCTATCTACTTATAGCGATGCAGTACAAAAATTATTCAATATATAGCTTGTTTAACGCGACTGCGCAGGAGAGTAAGGCACGGACTATATGGCATCTGGGCTTGTCATGGCCCGGTTGCTTTCAGGTAAAAATCGGAGTCGGATGGCCTAGGATCGTATGTAGTCAACACAGGAAAAATTCAAATGTTTGGTTGTGCGACGGATTGGTCAGGGGGGCCGTTAAAAAACAGTCCCTGACAAGCCCGGATGCCACATAGTCCGAGCTTAACGCTGGAGCAGAGCGGGCTTGTTTGGGCGACTGTCCTTCTATGCTGAACAGTAGGCTAATTGTTTCTGTTGCTGGCTTTAATTTGCCGGTATTTTGGTCGTTTGCTCGCAAATAGTTATTTGCATCCCCCCCCCTGCAAGTACTATTTTAGCGACAACATTTACTTTTGCCATCTAGGCTCCGGCCTTTCAACCCCGTATAAACATGGTCTGGTGTTTAGTGTAATACTCGTCAAAGCTTACATGTTTATAAATGTATGTACTTAAATAAAAATTTTAAACCACAATATGCATTGTAACGCGAAGTACCTACTTTAAGTTAAATTTTATTTGTATAAGTTTTAAGAAGCATTTTAGCTTAATTAACGTTATAAATCATATGATAGTTCATTCTATGATTAAATTCACACTGGAACTGTACTAGTTAAGCTTTTATTATCTAACTAGCTGACCCGCCCGCGGCTTCGCATGCGTGGTATTTCAATAAAAACATTAGCCTCCTTTTGCGCACTCTCCTTACCAAATTTCATTACGATCCGTTCAGCCGTTTAGTTATGAAATGGTAACAAACAAACAGTTACTTTCGCATGTATGTATTAAACATAATAACCTTCCTCTTTAATCACTCTATTGCTGAAAACTACATTAAAATCCGTTGAGTAGTTTAAAAGATCTAAGGTAACAGACAGCGGAAGCGACTTCATTTTATACTAACTTTTAGAATTGAAAAAAATTTAAAATGCATCATAATTTACCATTGACTAGTTCGAAAAATGAAGAAAAACATTTCCTCCTGCGCAGTCGGGTAAAAACAAGCTATAGCTGGATCGTTTTTAACAGCATCGCAATGCGAGTCGTGGTAGGTTCGCAGGTCAGTGGTTAAAAAATTCACTACGTCAAAAAGGTATGCAAAATATCCATCGAACGTATGACTTCTATAAATATGCTGAACGATAATTGATAACAGATAAATTTCAATTTAACTTTCAGTTACTGTTACTAGGCGTAAGAAGTTAACACATAACACAAGACGATAATGATCAATTTCAATCATCAAAATAAATACGGGAATAATCACGTACCGTTTTATTGGTGTTACGGCCGACAATAATTACGATTCATGAACTTCAAGTTGCATCCACTCCGCGCGTCATCGCGTATAACCGGTAGAACCACGTGATACTTCCCATATATATAATGATGTCACAGACTGTGGAATTAAACAAGTAACATAAACACAACCGACTTCAGATAACAGAAAAGACAAACTACATAACCTTTCAAGTAATAAAAGAATTTTCAAATCGGTTGATAAATGACGGAGTTAGATCTATTCCCATCTAATACCAAAAACTAATACCAATAGTATTTGTTTATCGCCGTGATATATTTGCTATTCCTAACGAATGCCAAATTTTAAATAAAGTACAAAATCTATTCACAACGAAAACTAAAATATAACTTATGGTACAGTCACAGAAATAATTTATTTTGCTTTCTAATAATTTAATGATCATAATACAATCCTAAAACTTGACAAATTCACTTCATTCCGGCATTTTTACTTACGAGTAGCATGTGAATCACTTGAATCACTATAAAGAAATATTTAATCAAATTTTTGGTTGTTGATTAATTTTGAATAAAAAAATACTACTTAAAATCACATTTAAAAGCATTTTTATTACTGTACCTCATATCATTTAACTTGTTTTGGGATTCGTTTGAGTGGTATTCGTTAGGAATAGAATATTAATTACGATAATAAACAAATACCATTGGTATTAGATGGGAATAGATCCGGAGTTATGAGATAACAAACAAAAAATATAGTCAAATTAAGAACCTCCTTTTTTGAAGTCGGTAACAAAAAGCTTGTTTCCAAGCACTGACAAGTTGATCATGTAAATAACAAAATGTATTATGGAAGTGTTCACAGGCACGTATAGAACACGTTATATGACGGAATCGGTCATACCACATATAGGTACGGCTATCTTAACAAAGCGGAGAAGGCACAAATAATCTATTAATAGCGCGTGCTTTTAAATCTTCCTTAAGAAGTAATCTTTTTCTTCTTCAACAACGCTATCACTTCCTTCAACACGAACCCCTATCCCTAGAGGGCGGGAGAGGGGATCGAGCCGAATCTCGCCCAATCTCGCTTGGGGTAGAAAGGGGGGGGGGGGGGGTCTCAGCAAATACCACGTAATATTTTTCAGTCACAAACAGTGTGTAACTGCGAGAAAATTGAATTAAAACCTGCAGAAAAACAAAAAAATAATTTAAGTAACTCATTTACCCTATAAATACAAATTTTGAACAACGTGAGATAAGGAGTGGGGGTGGTGGGGGAGAGGGGGTCGAACCAAATCTCGCGGCATCTCACCAATCATGAGATATGTGTTATTAGCCACTCATTGAAATATTACTAACACAGAGAATTGGACAAAATAGTCAAATTATGAAACAGCTTTATCCCTGAACTACAATTTTTTGAATGATCGAAACATTATCGAACATTAATTTTGACAAATACCTATATTGTTTCAATTTTTGTAAATAACTATTGACATCTATCTCCAATTTGACAGTATTATTACTTTATTAATAGGCATATCTAAATTCTTTGACATTTTCAATTAACAATGTGCTTTTTATTTTTATTGTATTCAATTTAGATATTTTTGTGTATAACTATTATTATACATATAACTAGTATTATTGTGATAATGACTTCTGACACTTATCTTACATCTTTGACATTTGTAATTAATTGTGTATTTGATTTAATTTTACTATATTAATGTATGTGACTATTGTAATGTTTGTACGCCAAAATGGCGAAACCTAGTATAGTTCTTTGTTAAGCTCAACCATCCTATGTACCTAGGTTTACAGACAATAAACGAATTATGAATTATGAACAACAATTTGTGTTTATTTCAATCCTAATACACAAGTAAATTACAAAATATTTTAAACCCTCGCCGCTCTTTAAAATCCTTTTTTCAAAACAGGAAAAGTGCATCTACAAATCAGCTGACCCGGGGACCAATTCCCGTAACTTCAAACAGTAAATTCAATCTAGTCTCGTTATATTAAATGTCCTAAACGGTATTCACGTAACTGCAATACAATGGTATGAGTTGACTGCCATGCGATTATACACTTTATTTATATCAAGCTAATATTGTAATATTACGACCTCCGTGGTACAGTAGGCGAATAGCCAGCTGAGACGCAGGAGGTAGCGAGTTCGATTCCCGCCGCGGAACAAATGTTTGCATGATCTACAGATATTTGTTCCCAGTCTGGTTGTTTCTCTATATATTATAAGTATTTACAAAAAAAATGTATATAAGTATTCTATCAGTTATCTGGTTCCCATAGTACAAGCTCTGCTTAGTTTGGGGCTAGATAGCGCTGTGTGAAATGTCCAGCAATATTTATTTATATTATTTATTATTAATGGAGCGGAATGCCAAAATATATTCAATTTATAATCCAATCTGATTTGGGTCAGCCTTCGTTATTTTTAAAAATTGTATTGTGAATTGGTGCCCTGATCATCACACAAAGCTAAGAATCACACGCCCATTAAACTAGCTTTCCATTAAAAAACCGTTCGAAAAGGTCCATTCAGGAGCTACAACAGGCGTCAAACTAATAACAAGCCTTTTCGCGTCGGGGGTTAAAAATAAACCTCTGCCAGAACTTTACAACATCAGTGTGGAATTGAATTAAACACATTGTTTTGGATTACGTAGTGTTCCTCAAAAGTTGTTTACAAATTAACCATGTCTCAATTGGAAAGTGAAGTAACTTAACACTTTTCGATGTTGAATAAATATTGCACATTATTTCACTCATTCGCAAATACTAAGAACACAGTAAGGGAAGTTCAAGGGCTGCTTCGATTAGCAAAATATACCTAATATATTCTTAACAAAAACATCAATAAGGTATGGGTATCATACAATTTATTATTTAAATAAAAAGATAGATATACAACGTAAATAAAGAAACTAACCAGGTTAGTGCGCTTAAATATGTGGTGTTTGACGAAATGCATGTTTAATCATTTTCAGTTCATTCAACTGGGTCATAAACTACAATAAAATTACTTTGTGAGGTTAACTCTGGGGTTTTAGTCAATCAATAAAATGTAACGATGCCTGATCCGCTTTGTGTGAAACGCGTTATGTAAAAACAGAGTGAAAAAGCATTCTGCGGGGCGTGTAGCGCGGCGAGCCGGCAGCATCATGACAACGCTTCAGTCTTCACTCAGCACGCTTCTATACAAGTGTACGTCGCTGAACGCCGCACGCCTTCAGCGGCCACTCAGGCCTCGGACCAACAAATCGCAGATAAAATTCTTTGAACCAATCTTTAAACCACTCCCTAGTTCTCGTCTCGTCCTAAAGCCGTCCACGCACCCAAGTGTCCACGGCACTGAATTTGACACTAGCTGTGATTATTACTATACGAGAGATTGTTAATCCGCTTCATACTAACTGAAGCACTACTTCCGTTCTTTTCAATGCCTACTAAAAAGTCTTCGAGTAACTTGGCTAACGCCTTGCGCTTGAATCGCATCGATTCGTTGATCACATCGCGAATCACATCCTTCTTGTGTTCCACTTCGCCTATCAGCTGTTTCAACTGCTCGAATAGTTTGGCGTAATCTGAAAAAAAAGATGCGAGTTGAATTTCTTGAAAATATATGTAATAAGAAAATAAAAACCGGCCAAGTGCGAGTCGGACGCGCGCACGAAGGGTTCCGTACCATTATCTATAAAAACAACAAAAAAATCACGTTTGTTGTATGAGAGCCCCCCTTAAATATTTGTTTAGATTTAATTTAATTATTTATTTTTAAAGTGAATATAATAATATTACTGGAATTACTGGATTACTGGATGAAATTACTGGATAATTAAAAGATGGGCAGACGACTTGGTAAGAACCGCAGGTCGGCGCTGGATGCAGGCCGCTTCCAACCGCAGTTCCTGGAGAACAATGAGGGAGGCCTTTGTCCAGCAGTGGACGTCCTACGGCTGATATGATGATGATGAAAGTGAATATATAACTAAATATTCTGTAAATATTTCAAGCGTCTACCTGTTGTCGTTATCAATATCGAGCTAAAACAAGCAAAAAAATCACGTTTGTTGTATGGGAGCCCCCCTTAAATATTTATTGTATTCTGTTTTTAGTATTTGTTGTTATAGCGGCAACAGAAATACATCATCTGTGAAAATTTCAACTGTCTAACTATCACGGTTCATGAGATACAGCCTGGTGACAGACGGACGGACAGATAGACAGACAGCGGAGCCTCAGTAATAGGGTGCCGTTTTACCCATTGGGTACGGAACCCTAAAAACATGCCCAGCGCATAAGATAACACGCGTTTATCTTATCGGTCATTTCGTAAGAAAAATAATCTTATAATATTGTTTGTTTGTACTGTTTGTACCTATCGCAGATGGCCGATAAAAATCGGTGCTATAGTAGACTGCCAAAATAAAACTCGAGAATTGTATTTCAATGCGTACGTATTCTACATAAAAATGATTGTACAAAAATCGAAATGAAGCTGGTCATATTTTTGCCAATCCGATCTAATAATTGTCGGCAGCATAGGGTATGAAGAACAGATAGAATATAGGAACTATTTAAATTTAAATATTTAAATATTTCTGGACATTTCACACAGCGCTATCTAGCCCCAAACTAAGCAGAGCTTGTATTATGAGAACCAGATAACTGATAGAATACTTATATACATTTTTTTTGTAAATACTTACTTATAATATAAAGAGAAACAACCAGACCCGGAACAAATATCTGTAGATCATGCAAACATTTGTTTCGCAGCGGGAATCGAACCCGCTACCTCCTGCGTCTCAGCCGGCTATTCGGCCACTGCGCCACGGAGGTCGTCAATAATATAGGAACTATCACGTGCTAGAAGAACGTTGACCGGTGTAGGAGGTACTTTGGTCGGTCGGCGCAAAATCGCTGTGTTGTAATTTAAAGTATACTGAAGGGACGGTTTCTACACAAAAAGAATAATAAATAATGTATCCATAAAATGTCCTTGTTTTATTACCAGAATCTCGAGAAAATCAATTAAATGCTGCTCGACAAAATTTTAGAGAACTATCGTATTGTACGATGCCACAGATTACTAAAAAGTTACTAAGAGACGCTCGTTCAATGACCCCGCCTAGTCAATAATCCTGGCCTGGTTAATAAGCAACCAGTCAAAAGAGCGCGTACGGTGTGTAAGGTAGGCCGGTAACTACCTACATCTTAGCCACAAAAATAAAGTTTTTTTGGATTAAAAAAAACCTTATTTATTTATTATTTATTATGGTCTCAAAAATATACGTCTTAATTATTTGTGGTTCAAATTGCAACACCTTATATAATCGGTCATTGCCGGCTTAGGCCGTAGCCGAACTCAGCCGTCCAAATCAAATGTATAAAAAAAAGAGCGCGTAGACTACTACAACCCCGGCGTGTGCGCGCTCTCTTTATTTTACACTAGCTGTTGCCCGCGACTTCGTACGCGTTACAGTACTACATGTATAGGTAACCTAGAAATAAAGCTAAACTTGCAACTTCACTTGACAACCCATTTTTATCTCATGGGACCTGATTTCTGTGATAAAAGGTAGCCTATGTTAATTCCAGGTTATAATCTAAGTATGTATATACTAAATTTCATTGAAATTGGTTCAGCCGTTACGACTTGATTGAGTAACAAACCAACAAATAAATAAACAAACATCCAAAGTTTCGCATTTATAATATTAGTGATACGTTTAATTCGGTCGACCGAGCTGGCGGTCTACGCCCGAACATACTACAGCCGACGACGGATTTGGTGTATTCGAGCCGTAATACCGAAAACAGGGTATTGCCTTGGTTTAGAAAGAAAGAAAATAAGGTCTGTACTTCAGTTTTCTTTGCAATGTATTTTAATTCCACCTACCGTGTGACGTCGTGAATCGTGTCCAGACAACTGAATTAAATAGTTAGTTCAATGTTCTTACCTTTGCCAGGGCGACGAACCGCTTTGAACGCTTCCGTTCGAACGTTCTGGTTGTGTTTCTTGATATCCAATATCTCCTTCCTTGAAAATTGTGGCGGCGGCAGTGGCGGCGGCGGTGGAGGTTTTTCAATCTGAAATGTAAAAAAAATATGGCTAAAAGCTTTTGGCTAAAAGAAGATCAGCGTTGTGCCAAAATCACAACAAATGCTGAGTTGGACGCCTTTTTGTGACGTCATTCAGGTATAATTGTGACAATTATATACAATTAAAACATTGTCGTATATAACATTATATTTTTTCTTGTATGCATAAATAGGTTTTATTGTGTGCTGTGTGTGTTTTGTTCCATCATATACCATTATATATGATTTTCTTGTATATATAAATAAATAATAAATATTGCTGGACGTTTCACACAACGCTATCTAGCCCCAAAATAAGCAGAGCTTGTACTATGGGAACCATAGTGTATAACTGGATAACTGATATAATACTTATATATTTTTTTAAATACATACTTATAATATATAGAGAAACAACCAGACCCGGAACAAATATCTGTAGATCAAGCAAACATGTGTTCCACGGTGGGAATCGAACCCGCTACCTCCTGCGTCTCAGCCGGCTATTCGCCCACTGCACCACGGAGATCGTCTAACTAATAAATAGGTTTTTATGTGCTGTGTGTGTTTTGTTCTGTCATATAACATTAAATGTATTTTTTCTTGTATGTATAAATAGGTTTTCCTGTGTGCTGTGTGTATTTTGTTCCGTCACAAATAAATGTTTTTTCTTTCTTTCTTTCAAAAAAAAGAGCGAGCTAACAATGCGGATCTTAGAACAGGCATTATAGATACAAGAAACCTATAGCAGGTTGTGGCTGCAGGTAAGTTTATTAAAGTGATAATTTTGTTTTCTCTTTTTTTTGTCTGTTTTAGTTAAGTACCTTCCATTTCAAACTATTTTTGCATGTTGTGCCTACTTCTAGGACGTACACCGTCTTTGGTAAAATTGTTTTTTTTTTGTTGTATTGTTTTGTGTAACGTCCAGTTTAGTGGGCCAAATAATAAAAAACAAGAAAAAGAGAAAACCGTTCATAGCAGACTAACTACTAACTACTAGCTTCAGTATTCAGAGTTCTTTCACGCCATTCGATTATGTCTAACAGGCCGCAAAATTAGACTAGTCATAGAATTATTAAAGGCAATGGTATAAAAAATGGATGAATAAATAAAAATTCCTTTTGTAGGCTTTAATACAAGCTATGAGACATAATAAACAGAACTTCTTCTTCTCAATCGTAACGCTCTTGACAGAGCGGTCGTGGTCGACATGTTGTATCATTGTGTTTTTTGGAGCAGATGTTACACGCCTCACGATATCTCGCCATTTGTCTCTGTTGACAGACATTCTCGTGCATTCATGCAGTTGGCCGCCCACTGCAGCTTTTATTTGATCTGTCCACCGCATGGGCGCAAACAGAACTATAGAACAAATATTAAATGCCAAATGGGCGGACCTTTTTTTTTATAAATTATAGGCTTGCGTTTGACCACGATCTCGCCTGATGGTAAGCGATGATGCAGTCTACGATGGTACACGCTTGCCTAGAAGAAACCTATTACTCGCGACTTGAAGACTCCTAGGTTGTAGTTATCAGGAAACACAGACTCAGGCAAGGCGTTCCACTCCTTGGCGGTGCGCATAATAAAGGTGAAAGAGTACCGCTTTGTGCGTATGGGAGGTATGTCCACCATGTAGCGGTGGCGCACCGCGGAGCGTCTGGTTGTCCGATGATAGAATGGGGATGGCGGGATCAGCTTGAAAAGCTCCGAAGCACACTCTCCGAAATGTATCCGATAAAAAACTGAGAGGCTTGCAACCTATCGACGATGCTCAAGGCTGTGGAGTCTAGCATCTATCAAGTATATATCAATCCTAAAAAGCTATTTCTTACAAAAAAATATAACTACACGATGTTTTGCCCCGTCATTTGATTCTCTTGATGAAGAACAAAAGTTTTAAGGGATAAATAAATGAAAACACTTTATTGTACTCCACAAAAGAAACATAAATTATTACATACACTGAGCCTAAAGTACAATGGGCGGTCATATCGTTTAGAAGCGATTTCTTCCAGACAACCTTTGCATGTAGATCAAAGGTTGTTATTCTAGTACCTTTCGTTTCCGTTTCTTCGCTCTCGCGTTATAGTTGTTCTCCGCGGCGATGCCTTGCAAGATCGCGTTGATCTGCAGCTCCTGTGAGTCGTGCAACGGCGGCGGCGCTACGGGCTGCGGCAGCGGCGGCGGCGGCGGCGCCACGGGCTGGGGCGGCGGCGGCGACGGCGACCGGCCCATTTTACTACCCATTGTTGTATATGCATCTGATAAACGTAACATACATTTGTTTTAGTTACCTAAAATATTGAGCTTGAACAAGACCCTAGTCACCAACAGAGGTATACAAGCCACCATTTATTATTAATTTAAATTATTAATTTATATATTCAGCGGATTCAGTACCTATTTAGACCGCATTATATGTATATCATTTCCGGTGATTCTTGCGATAGTAAAATCGTATATATGAGTAAATGTTGGATATGACTGTACATCCCAAGTCAAGTCTCGTATCTAAGTGGTATCCTTGCGCTAGTAGCTTCATAAAAACTTACAGGGCTGAGCGCCCTCTGCGCTCGCAAAAAGTTCGGTTGAGCTGCATCTGCCACAGAAGTACAGTTTTGATTTGCTATCTCTAGAGATAAATATATTTTTTTTGTCAACCTATATTGTCCTACAGTTGGGCAAAGGTCTACCCCAAGTCTCTCCATCTATCTATGTGCGACACTCCACCACTCCTGCTCGAAGGCAACAGGATCGTCTCGCCAACGCTATCTTGGCCGACCCCGACCGCGTCTTCCATCAGGGATCCAGGTTGTGGCTAAATTAGCCCACCTATCAGGGTGCATTCTACTAATGTGTCCCGCCCAATCCCATAAATATAATTATGATCTTTAAATTTTTATACCATGGTATCCCCGTACAGTTGTGATTCCTGATTCATTTAATGGTACTAAAAACAGTGATATTTTTGAATACGTTCATAACGGCCGCACTGATTATAACTGCCGGTGGATATCAGCCAGTCAGTTAATTGCAATAAACCACAAATTCGCAGTTCACTTTAAGTCTTGAACGGCAGGCCGCCCAAAAGGATCAGAAAACGCAGGCGAACTGTTTATCAGTTAGGCACTTTAGCGTGCCCAAGTTCTTAGGTTAAATTTGGACAGGAGACAAGGCAAAACTATAAAGATTGTCAACTAGTTTATCATTATAAGTTCATATGTGGCTTACTAATGTCCTCAAAATGGCATTGCAAGCGAACTCATGAATTGACTAATACTACAAAAGCTGCTTAAACTAAAAGGATTACGAATTCTGTGCGTTTACTAAGAACAACAGCAGCCGGTCTAATGTGACCGGCCCTAGAACACCATTAGAACTAACGAGAAATTAGTCAACATTGACAAAATGTCACCTGACATTTTGTCAATGTTGACTAATTTCTCATCGTGCGTGACATATCTCACGGCGCACAGCAGGTACGGGTGTACTGACCTCCATTGAGGAAGGGTTTAACAACAGGCGGTAGGTTCGGCGGCGCGGAGGCGGGCGGCGAGGCGGGCGGCGACGCCGGCCCCACGGCCGGTCCGCCTGTATCCACATTCGGTGGTTCCTGAAACACACGCCATTTAATTAGAAAACTATTTACATAAAAAACCTAATAATTTAATTGCTTACTTCGGGCGGTCTGCCAGACGGTAGATCGGAAGGCACAGGCGCGAGCGATGAGGCGAGTCGTCGCGGAGCGG
Organism: Philereme vetulata; assembly: GCA_918857605.2. Lineage (NCBI taxonomy): Eukaryota > Metazoa > Arthropoda > Insecta > Lepidoptera > Geometridae > Philereme > Philereme vetulata. The sequence continues at coordinate 5,825,856 of OU975448.1, read as the reverse complement.
CGGTACAGGCAGCGGGAGCGATAACTACCCGTCTCGTGAACTTTTTCTTTTAAAATGTGGAAACTATTCACCTGAAGAATCTACGTACCAATATACCAAATATTTAATTGCTTACCTCGGGCGGTCTGCCAGACGGTAGATCGGAAGGCACAGGCGCGAGCGGTGAGGCGGGTCGACGCGGCGACATCAGCGACATGGGCGACATGGGCGACATCGGAGACATCAGTGACATCGGCGAGAGTGGCGCCGGTGGATGCGACAGCGGCGCCAGCGGCGGCACAGGCAGCGGGAGCGGTAACGCCTGCGGAAAAAACAACTGCTTTATCATGGATGGGAGCAATTCTATCGTCACACTTGACACAAACTAAACTAGGACTTAATTATTGCCATCCATTTTTAGGGTTCCGTACCCAAAGGGTCAAACGGGACCTTATTACTAAGACTCCGCTGTCTATCTGTCTGTCTGTCCATCTGTCGCCAGGCTGTATCTCATGAACTGTGATAGTTGACAGTTGAAATTTTCACAGATGATGTATTTCTGTTGCCGTTATAACAACAAATACTAAAAACAGAATACAATAAATATTTAAGGGGGGCTTCCATACAACGTGACTTTTTTGCTCGTTTATGCTTGATATTGATTAGTACATATAAATACATCATCAATCATCATCATCATCATCAGCCGGCGACGTCCACTGCTGAACATAGGCCTCCCCCTTAGATCGCCACAACGAGCGGTTGGTAGCCGTTTGCGCCCAACGGCTCCCCGCGATTCTTACTAGATCGTCGGTCCACCTTGTGGGGGGCCGGCCTACGCTGCGTCTTCCAGTCCGTGGTCTCCACTCGAGAACCATTCTTCCCCAACGGTTATCGGTTCTACGAGCGATGTGGCCTGCCCATTGCCACTTCAACTTGCTAACTTTGAGAGCTATGTCGACAACTTTAGTTCTTCTGCGGATTATTTCACGCAAAGAGACCCCGAGCATAGCCCTCTCCATAGCTCGTTGAGCGACCTTGAGCTTGGTCATGAGGCCATGAGTAAAGGACCACGTTTCAGTGCCATAGGTCATCACTGGCAACACACACTGGTTGAAGACTTTAGTCTTCAGGCTCTGGGGAATTTTGGACGAGAAGATATCGCGAAGTTTCCCGAACGCTGCCCAGCCGAGTTGGATTCTTTGTGCGACCTCTTTGTCGAAGTTGGACTTACCTAATTGGACAGTTTGTCCTAGGTATACATATTCGGTACGGTATTCCCCAACCGGTACGGGTGCAACATGAATATTTGACATGATTTTCGTCTTATCCATGTTCATTTTAAGACCCACCTGTTGGGAGACCCTACTGAGATCGCTGAGCATGGTACAGAGTTCCTCGAGCGATTCGGCCATAATGACTATATCATCGGCAAAACGAAGGTGAGTAATGTATTCGCCATTGATATTGATGCCAAGTCTGTCCCAGGCCAAGAGTTTGAAAACGTCCTCCAATGCGTTCGTGAACAGTTTCGGAGAAATTACATCTCCCTGTCTCACGCCTCTATGCAATTAGATTGGTTCCGTACTCTGGTCCTGTAGACGGACTGACATAGTGGCGTTACTATACCAACACATCATATTAACCATATTTATTTTATTCTGTTTTTACAGTAAAACAAAAAACAAATTTAAATTTCAACGCACTTATCTACTTACAAAAATCCCAACAGTCTATTCTGTTAACACAAACTTAACTAAATTTAGGTTTGACAGCACTAAAATGACAACTGTCTCTCTAGCCGCATGTAACAAAAACGGTTTTTATGTTACATGCGGCTAGTGCGAGTTGGACTCGCGCACGAAGGGTTCCATACCATTATATTATAAAAACGGCAAAAAATCACGTTTGTTGCATGGGAGCCCCCCTTATATGTTTATTTTATTTAAATGTAAAAAATTCCTATCATTTTTTGTATAGGATATTTTTAAACACGCGCTAAACAAAGTTTTTTTCGTGTTAAGACCCTCAGCATTTATGTAAGTATAACTGTTTTTTTTTTTAATTCTGTCAAATAAAATTATTCTTATCTCTTATAAATAAAATAGTATGTATAGTTACAGCGGCGGGTGTCGGCGACATAGGTGACAGCGGCGCGGGCGAGGAGGGGCGGCGCGCCACGATGTGCTGCGGCAGCGGCCCCACCTTGCGCTTCGGCAGCGCGCGCGGGTTCTCGGCGCCGCGCTTGCCGCTGCCGCCGGCCGCGCCTGCGCCGCGTATAGCGCCCGCGACCGGGTCCATGTTGTCCGCTTCGTCGATTATCATGCGCTGTACATAAATACATATTCATTATTATAAATACGAGATTTTTCTTCTTCTTTCGTGTGAACGGCTGTTTGACTTCAATAATTTTCTCAGCCCAATAGAGAACAACTTCCACACCCCTCTGTTATCTGGTACAAGTAGTCTCAAGTCAGGTGGTTGGGCATAGAGGACATGAGAGCAGGTGGGCCATTGTTTGTAAGGTGGCCCCGCAGTGGCACTGGCTCCGGAATGGGTCGATGTAGCCCCACTTGTCTACATAATATATATATATATATATGCCAAGTCAGGTCATAAGTATTGTCACACAGTAAAAACTTTTCTTTTAGAATGCTGGCCACAAAAAAGTTTATAGAATTCGAATTTCGAATTGTTCATGAAAATAAAAATGTATACTTTTTATAATTTTACTCATTTTTAAATATGGAGTGGACGCTTAAAGAAGACCGTATTGCAGTTATTGCGTTGCATCGTTGCGGCTACGCGCCAATTCAAGTTTTTGACATACTGAAAAATTTGAATATAACCAAAAGATTCGTTTATCGCACCATCAAACGATACAATGAAGACTCTAGTGTAGATGACAGGTCAAGAAGTGGTCGCCCTCGGTCTGTTAGGACTCCAGCAGTGATAAAAGCTGTGAAGGCGCGAATTCAAAGAAATCCCAAACGTAAGCAGAAACTGTTGGCCCTTCAGATGGGGTTAAGCAGAACCACGGTGAAAAGGGTGTTAAATGAAGACTTAGGGCTTCGGGCATATCGAAGAAAAACAGGACATCGTTTGAATGCTCGTCTAATGGACCTGAGACTGAAGAGATGCCGCGCTTTGTTGAAGCGGTACGCGGGAAAAAAATATCGGGAAATTCTTTTTTCGGATGAAACAATTTTTACCGTAGAAGAGAGCTATAACAAACAAAATGATAAGGTGTACGCACACAGTAGTGAAGAAGCGAGCAACCGTATTCCGCGTGTCCAACGAGGTCATTTTCCATCCTCGCTCATGGTATGGTTGGGAGTTTCTTATTGGGTCTTAACAGAGGTACATTTTTGTGAGAAAGGTGTAAAAACGAATGCAGTTGTGTATCAAAATACAGTCCTGACGAACCTTGTGGAACCTGTTTCTCATACCATGTTCAATAACAGGCACTGGGTATTCCAACAAGATTCGGCGCCAGCTCATAGAGCGAAGAGCACATAAGACTGGCTGGCGGCGCGTGAAATCGACTTCATCCGGCACGAAGACTGGCCCTCCTCTAGTCCAGATTTGAATCCGTTAGATTACAAGATATGGCAACACTTGGAGGAAAAGGCGTGCTCAAAGCCTCATCCCAATTTGGAGTCACTCAAGACATCCTTGATTAAGGCAGCCGCCGATATTGACATGGACCTCGTTCGTGCTGCGATAGACGACTGGCCGCGCAGATTGAAGGCCTGTATTCAAAATCACGGAGGTTATTTTGAATAAACTTTAGTGTCATAAGAATCTATGTTTTGTTAAGTTCATTTTGGTATTTAAATGGTTACATAATGAATAAACTTGTTTCAATTATTTTATATTAAACATGTGACAGAATTTATAACCTTGACTAGGTATATGCGGGATCTATCATGTACCATCTTATCGTGTTTCGATTTACGTGATAAATCCCGTATTTATAATAATGATTGAAATCAATCACGAAAGTTTTCTAAGAAAATAAATATTGTTTATTTGAATGAATGAAAATTATTTATTCCACAAAATAAAAACAATCTGTAAATAGCGAACTTAATGCTAGATAGCATTCTCTTTCAGTTAACCTTTGTATAATGTGGACAAACAGTTATTGTAATAGTGCAAATTTGGTAGAGGTTTAACCCGGCGAGCGTAAGGTTGGGTGTAATACACCCGAGGTATCTAATAGTCATCAAATTTTGAATTTGATGCGTTAAATACCGGTGTGCCTTTGAGTAGCTGCGCGGGGGGAGGTTGGGAAGCACTGAGTTACACCGCTTAATCAGCCGTCTTAATAAAAGGAAGTTAGACGGTGTTGAAATGGTCGGCGGGTGAGTTTGACCCACCTAGCGCTCAGTGTTACTATTTTGCACACCTAAGTTTTTGTTCTTAATTAACTTTATTTTAGTTTTTTTGTTATAATTTTAGACTAAACATTCTAAACTTAATAACCTTTAGTGTGCGTAATGACCTAAACCTGTGTATCCACTGTCTGCGTAAGTTGGCGCGCATGATAGAGCGCACTAGGTAGAGTTCAAAATATGATGAATATTTTCAATAAATTGTATGGAATGTGTACCAACCAACCAACTTTATTTTTACAGAAATAAAACACCTTGATAATATAAAATTACGGCTTAAAATACCGTAAAAGTAGACAAGAGTTGCAATGATACTGATCCATATCAATGCAGATGACAGTTTTAGTACGTCAAAAAAAACCAGTCTTTTATTCATTCAAATCACAAGGTTCACTTTGAAACGTCAATTTTACTGCCTGTTCCTTCGCGACCAAGCCAGGAAAGAAAGGCAAGAAACAAGGCTGGCTATAGTAGGCTTTTTTATAAAGATTTTGTTTAATTGCGTTTTTAAATTTGTTAATCGTCAATTTTTGTACCATCACTTGGGAGTTTGTTATAAAAGCGCCACCTACGCCTTGCCCTTTAAACGATTTACTAACTTTATGGAGTCTACAAGTGGCAACAGCGAGTTTTAAGTTTATTTTTAAACGACTCAAAACAAAATAGGGCCCACTTGAAATATTTCGATATTTTGCCCGACACATTTTTTTTTGCGAGTTGTTGGCATACTGATGTATGGAAATGTTAAGTAGGCATATTTATTGATCATAAATTAACACTTAAACGCCAAGTTTAGGGTAGTTCTTAAGTGGGTAGACAAGAAACATAATCTTACGATATACCGCAGAATCTGTGAGTGCCATTACATTGTTGCTCAGTGGGGTTTGTTGTGTCTAACGAAGAAGTTATCGTAACCTTACCTTTAATTATCGATTACATTACTGTTTGCATAAACAATGCCTGGTTCTCGACATCATATGGACACGGAATCCGCGACTAGAGCCATTGTTTTGCTTCAGCAGGGAAATTCGCAAAGATCGGTAGCTTCAAGCTTAGGTGTGTCAACCTCTGTCTATTCGAAATGTGTGGGAACGCTTTCAAGAGACAGGTAGTGTGAGTAGGAGGCGCGGTTCAGGTAGAACCCGAGCGACAACCTCCCAAGAAGACCGATACATACGACTCTCTGCACGTCGCGAGCGAACTGTAACTGCACGCATATTGAAAAACCGCTTACGTGACGCCACTGGAACGCGAGTGAGTGACCAAACTGTTCGCAACAGACTTTATGAAGACCAACAACGCTCCAGAATGCCAGTTGTTCGGCTCAAATTGACCAGAGCCCACCGTGCAGCGCAATTAAGGTTTGCACGTGATCACCTCGAATGGACCATGAATAATTGGAGGACAGTGCTTTTTACAGATGAATCTAAAGTAAAGTTTTTTAATGATGACAGACGCGTACGAGTTTGACGACGACCTGGAGAACGTTTTACAGAACCATGTATTCGTGAAACTGACCGCTTTGGTGGACCCAGTATTATGGTATGGGGTGGGATTAGCATAATGGGCAAAACCGAGCTGGTGATTTTGGATGAGGGCAATGTAACGGCCGCCAGCTATGTTCAGCATGCCATCCGACCTCATGTGATCCCATATTCACAGCGAGTAGGCCCTAACTTTATTCTGATGCAAGACAACGCTCGCCCTCATACTGCCAGAGTGACCCAAAGTGCAATCTCCGAAGCTGGTATCGCAGTTCTACCCTGGCCTGCCATGAGTCCGGACCTGAATCCGATTGAGCATATTTGGGACCAGTTGAAAAGAAGCCTTAAAGACAACCACACTGAAATTCATAGCCGACAGGAGTTGATAACTGCTTTAAAAGTGTGTTGGGAGCAAATTTTTTTTTTTTTTTTTTTTTTTTTTTATGTTATTTGTGGGGAAACAGGCTTACGGCCCACCTGATGGTAAGTGGTCACCGTCGCCTATTGACACCGGCAACACCCGGGGTATTGTCGATGCGTTCCCTACACTGAAGAAACCTCTTTACATTTCTCTTGAAGCGTGCCATGTCGTAGTCTAATGGGAAAACCTCAGATGGTAGCTCATTCCACATCTTGCAAGTATGGGGTAGAAAAGATCGCGTGAAGCGTGTGGTGCGCGATACCCAATTGTCGATTATATGTGGATGAGCTTTATTACGTTGTCGAGAAGTGCGGTGGTAAAATCTCGACGACGGAATGAGATCAAATAGCTCCTCAGAACATTCCCCATTATACAGGCGGTAGAATACACTGAGCGATCCGAAAAAAATTCCGAAAATTCCAGAAGAAAACGTCATCCACCTTAGTGTTCCATACCGACTCAGAGAGTGTGTGCGCAATAGGGGAGGACCTACGCGTTACTCAACATAAGGCATTGAAGCAACCCTAAGAACATGTTTAAAAAAAATGTGCTCGTGTCTTCAACGTGTTGTTTTGGAAAACCGTGTAATTTTAAGTTTATGTGTAAAACGCGCATTTCTTGACGATTTTTTTTTGGCAAAAATAAGGCATTGTAATGTTTTTTTTAATGATTCTGAATGTGTTAACCTATTTCTAATATTAAACTTGAAATAAATTGTACGTATTTTTTTTATTTTAATTTAAATCATATTTTATTGGGTGGGCCTTATTTTGTTTTGAGTAGTTTAGTATTCAAATTATGATTATTATCACTATTTTTCTTAAGCAAATTAATATGTTTGTGAACATACATCAGATTTTCATAGAAGTATTGACAAGGGAATGTCATAATATTTATTTCTTTTAACTTATTGCATAATGATTCTCTGGGGCACATATTATAAATTGCATGAACAGCCCTCTTCTGCAGCACAAAAGCGGTGTTTATATCTATATAAGGAACCTTACATCCGCATTCCAAAGGTTAAAGTGTTAAACTTTTTCCTGAATTTAATTTAGTTTACAGTGAAAAGCGGATAATTTAAGCCCTACATGAAAATATGTACCAAAAATATTGATTATGAGTAATCTTAGCAAAATAACTAATAATATTTTTTTTTAGGTTTTATTTACTAATATATAAAAAGCAGACTAAATAAACATAGTACTCAATAAAAGTTAGTAATAAATGATAAATTAATAGATTTACTTCAGTAACCATTTCAGGTTCAAAAAACCCAACCTAACGCTCGGTGTTATGAATTTGAACCATGCGCACGCCGGGTTAATTTAAATTCCAAGACACATAGATGTAACTAATCCTGGGCAATCACAAGGTATTTCAATAAACCTACTTTCTAATACTTAAACATCAATAAACCCTAGTAATACGTAAAGTAATAGATATCGTTATAATGTACATACTACATAGACAACACTGATACCATATTTGATACAAATTATAACACACACGGTACCACTAAATGATTAGATACAGCAAGAATGTTAAGCACCAACATAGACTTTTCATACTAATAAAATTCAAAAGTAACTCTTTTCTTTTTGTTACGTTTTCACCAGAACACGACTTAGCCGATTTGAAACATAGGCTACTTTTTACCCGTCTGCGCAGGGTAATGTTATTTGCAAACAACGCGTGCGGAGCCGCGGGCGGCAGCTAATAGGCTATATATAAAATAAAATTGCAATTGCTTGTCCAATGCCAGAGGGCGTGTTTTCGAGAATGATTACTGATAGTCGATGAGGCAGGGTCGCTCTGTAAACATATGGAAGACCTATGTTCAGCATATATCCAATGGCTGATAAGAAAAACGTTATTAGATTCAAGGTGTGTGTGGCTACTGGTATTTTAATGCCACAGATCAGTATTGACCAGATAATACGCACATAAATCATTCCGAACTTAGCCGGTTTCGCAGTATCACATCAGTAATACCAGAGACTAGTAATATCAATATATTGTCAATGTCCATACAAGAAATCGTAGCAGCAAAAAGCTCAAAATCCCGTATTATTTGTAGATGGCGCTGTCTCAAAGCCTGGAAACTTTCATAGCGGCCATTGCACCAAACAAATAAAAATAAACTTCCACTAAAACACCAAAATATTTCAATATTTTTTAGAATATGTAATATTGTCCATAAAATAAGATTTAACGATTTTATTTTATCACAGATGGCGTTGGAAGGTAGCATATCGTTTTTACCTAGATGGCGTTTAGCACAAAATTAATACAAAGTCCGAAACAAAGGGAACGAAAGAGAACCGTGAACTGACTGACATTGACAGCCAGGAAGCAAGCAAAGTCACGCTTTTTGTACCTAATTTTGTTACATGCTGTGTTGACAAACCTCACTTCTCAAAAGTCGCGACTAGTAAGTCGATATTTTGTTGTACATAATGTATGTACATATCAGAGACTAGTAATATCAATAGACTGTCAATGTCCATATAAGAAATCGTAGCCCGCAAAAAGCTCAAAATCCCGTATTATTTGTAGATGGCGCTGTCTCATAGCCTGGAAACTTTCATAGCGGCCATTGCACCCAACAAATAAAAAAAACTTCCACTAAAACACACCAAAATATTTTAATATTTTTTAGATTAAGTAATATTGTCCATAAAATAAGATTTAACGATTTTATTTTATATTGATGATTTACCACTTTCATATGCTTAATCACAGATGGCGTGGGAAGGTAGAACATCGTTTTTACCTAGATGGCGTTTAACACAAAGTCCGAAACAAAGGGAACGAAAGAGAACCGTGAACTGACTGACATTGACAGCCGGGAAGCAAGCAAAGTCACGCTTTTTGTACCTAATTTTGATACATGTTGTGTTGCCAAACCTCACTTCTCAAAAGCCGCGACTAGTAAGTCGATATTTTGTTGAACATAATGTTTTTATACAATATTGTGCACGTATTGAGTTCATTATTTTAGTAGTTATGTTTCCAGTTCTAATTAATAGAACGTATTATCTTGTAGTAGGTATGCATTTGCCGGGTACTTACAAATTAATTTTATTTTCTTTCAAAAAGTGTTCTACTTATCTGTACATCACTATAAATATGTATTCTTATTTTACAAATATGTAGGTATTTCCGCATTTAAGTGATAATGGTACGATCATAGACGTCTGTAATGAATAAAAGATATCTCTCCTTTCCTTTCCTAAAAAAATCCCTATTTTGACGGAAACTTTCATGTTCTGGAAATTCTGAGAAAATGTGCGCAAATCTCTAAAAATTGCTAGAGACTAAAGTTTTAACGAAACTGAAGAGCGGCAACCTCACACAACGTAAAGGTCACAACGTCGCAATAATATTATCGCGCACGTGTAATTGGAAATAGCGCCATCTATTTTTCTTCATTATGAGCGGTAGTAAGCTAGAGGTTGGCATATATTTAACGATTTGTAACTCCTAGCGACATCTCGCGTCCTAGCAGGTAATCAAATATCGAGTTACATTATCTTGTTTGAGACTGTCAGTCTATTTAAATTATATTGGTCTGTGGTAATACGTAGTAGCAGCGACGTACATCAAATTTGGCAAGCTTGGTTTTTATACAAATTGACGCACATGCGTTATCTACTCAATAACGATATGTGCTTATTTCAGTACACAGTAACGTAAACTTGTACCATTGCAAATGCACAAAACCGTGCGACGATAAAAAAACTGTACCTTATCAATCTTGAAGGGGTTGCCGAACATGTGCTGCCGCACCGGCTGCGACTCGATCTCGCGGAGTTGCGGCGTCATCCGCTTCAGATACTCCTGGTAGTTGCCCATCTGAGCGACGGGCATCGAGTGCACGCTGTCGCCGTCCACTAGCCGCGTGTGCGCCAGCGATGGCTGCAGGAAATTCGCCCGCATTCGAACCACCTAAAACACGAAAATTATTTGAATCAGAAAAAAACTAATTCAAAATGTTTTATTCATTAAAATCACAAGGATCACATTGAAACGTCAATTTTACTGCCTTTTCCTTCGCGACCAAGCCAGTAAAGAAAGGCGAGAAACAAGGCTGGTTGTTCTTTTTAATGATCCTTTTAGAATAACACTAAAGAAAATAAATTAAGTCTAAATTGTAAAATTATTGACCGAGTTGGAGCAATTTCCATCCCAAACTTCTCTTTCATTAGATATTCCGATATGTTATAGTAGGCTTTTTTATAATGATTTTGTTTATTTACGTTTTTAAATTGGCTAGAAGAAAGAACGCTGCTCATTTGGCTTGCTGATTGATTGATAATGGATACATACAATAATGCTTTTTAGAATGTGGGATGAACACTGACTGGATGGACCAATGGATTTTCCTATTTCAAAATGTATGCGCGCATTTACCCGTGCTTTAAGCATTTATACCTTTACAGTCTCGCCATCTTATCTGGGGCCCCAATTCTACTAAATCAATCGCTTTACTATGACAATGGTATCGTCGCAAAATGCCCACTATAACAAATTGTTACAGTCTGCCGTTCACTTGCTGACGCGAGGGTAAAGCCCCTAGTATATTTATATTTATTCGTATTATTATTTATAATTGACACTCTAACATTTCTTATCATTATTATTATTCCTTACGTAATATATTTATTTCTTCTATCTACTTATCATAATTATCTAATTAAGCCTATCATAATTGTATGCAAATACATTCGTTCTTACGAGTTCTGACTTGCCTAAAAAAGGTTTCTGCAGAATAACAGCGCCGAGCCGTCGATCGGTGGCGAGGCATATTGCTGAGCTGGAACCCATTTGCTGCAGTAGCACATACACACCTACTTGCCTCTTTTTAATTTTTCTCTGACTATATTGTAAATTTATTATTTCATTCTATTGTTCCTATGTTTGTTGAATGTAATTTTCTGTTTTCTCTTTCTTGTGCTTTCTCTTTGATGTTATACCTTTTGATTGTATTGTGTGAATTTGTGTGTGCTGTGGTAGCAAATAAATGTCTGTCTATGTCTATAAATACCTTTTGGTATTCTAATAACGCAAGCTTTTTTTCAATGACCGCCTTTGCTATGACGACACCATAGAAAATTTTGCAGCATATGACAGGGACAATAATCATCGTTAAATAGTGGTATGGCTCCATAATCGTTTTTCTTAAGGTGGGTTCAGACCAAACGAACAAAGATCTAGAGCAAAGAGCATTTTTTCTCGATCTTTTAGTGTAAACGAAAGATCGTTCTTAGCGTTTACACCAAAAGAACAATGAGCAAGAATGAGACCCAAGAGCTGGGATTCTTGCACGATAGATGTTTAGATCAGCCGAAAGAATGCTCAATTCACAAGAACACTTTGAAGAGACCGCTCCGGGGATCGAGCACGTTCAAACACGCAAGAAGTGTAAGCAACTGTTCGCACGCTCTAGTACCGTTTACATCAAGCGAGCGAGCATTCTTAGAATATTCCATAGAATCTTTGGGAACTCAGACAAAATAACGAAAGAATGCTCAGACAAAATAACGAACGAAAGGGCAGCAAAAGAAGAAGATTAGTTCCAACTTTGTCCACCTGAACAAATAAGTTGGTGGCGCTATACCTAAACGATTTTTGAGTTAAGCTTTGATACTATTGCCCGGCTGATGTTATCCTTTTTCAATTCAGTTCATTGAAACCAGTAGCATCTTCCGTAACAACTATTAAGCATTCTGTAATCATAATTATCTTTATTTGGAACAATTTAACAGGGGTGTAATTACTAAAATGAAAACGATCATCTGCACAAGTACTATATACTGTGTCGCAGATAATAACGCCCTCCTCCGCGACAAGATAAAGTCAGGGTTCCAATACAAATTTAAAGATAAACACATATTTGCTGCTTCTATTGTATGTTGTATCATACCATAGAAGCAGCAATAATGGGTAAAAAAAACAGTTCCTGAACGAATAAAAATGACTAAGTAGCACCTCTGGTTTGAGGGTATGTGAGTGCATGTTTGAGTGCTTAAGCTTGTGAATTGCGTGAGCATGTCTGTGGGTGGGGGTGTGTGCGTGAGTGCGTGTGTAGGGGTTTAGGGAAGCTCGCGCGATATTATGTGAGTGTGTGTGTGTTTGTGTGTGAGTATGTTTCTGTGTGTGTGTAATTGTGTGTGCGCGCGCGCGCGCATGCGTCTGTGTGTGTGTGCGTACGTCTGTGTGTGTGTGTGGTTGTGTGTGATTTTGAGCATATTTGAGAGTAGGTACATACCTGATCCAAAAGATCTCGCCTCTGTATATCGAATGGGTTCCTATAAGTGTGCGTTTGCGTCTTGTGCCTGCCTCGCGACAAGCCGACTACGAACCCTCCGAACTCGTTCAGCTGATCCCGGAGCGCGGTGAACTTGTCTTGCAGGCACGGATGCGATATCAAGTCCTTCTTGAGAGGCGATCGAGGCATTACTCGAACGCTTTCTGCCGCCTGAAATGTTAAAAATAGGGCTAGTTTCTACTCCGACATGGGTATAGTAAATTAATAATAATAACCGATTAACTCCCCTTACTCCTGACCTCGGACTATTCCAACAGTGCAAGTACGGAAAAATAAACAAATCGTTAAAATTTCGCGATCTTGAATTTTCTGATTTAGTTTCATCATTTTATAAAATTTACGTAAATTTTCCGCTCCACACTTGCACGCTGTAGCGTCTGTATCAGGAACTATGAGTACCAAGTACCATAGAACCAAGTACCCCAGACGCTACACAAATAATCACATTTGCAGATTATATAAACATCCAGAGGGAATCAAATCGTGTTACTATTCAGTGGTTACCACAGAAGTTAAGTTTAGTACTACGAGCAAGCGATCTAAGTGTAAATACCTTTTGGGTGTTACTCGAAGACGCTTTGTTAATGACGTCAGCGCAGAGTTTCTCGAACTCGACCTTGGCTTGATTCTTCAGTCTTTTCAAATAGTTGAGAACGGAGAAACTCAGGGAGTTGTCCTGGGTATCAGGTATCAAACTTTGAAGGAGCGGCGCTGAAGCACCCATCTTGGTGAGCGCTCTACGGAGAGGCTGTAAATTACAATTAGGTTGATAAATTACGGGTTCATATGAATTAAATGATTGAACATTTGTCATGTTCATGTTTTATTTAATAACTAAATAACCTTCTATATATCAGCCATAGAACATCTACTGCTGAACATAGCCATTTTTTTATTTCTTTTTAAACTTTTGTTGTGTCTAACTTGTAAGATAAAGAATTTCCATTCATTCAATCATAGGCTTGTAAGATAAAGAATTTCCATTCATTCAATCATAGGCTTCCCCTATAGATTACCAGAGTGGCCGATCTTGTGGGGCCTGCTCCCAACGGCTCCCAGCAAACTTTGTCAGGCCGTCTTTCCATCTAGGGGGGGTCGTCCTACGCTGCGCTTTCCAGTGCGTTGTCCCCGCTCGAGTATCTTTCTGCCCCAACGGCCGTCAGCTCTTCGAGCTATGTGCCCCGCCCACTGCCACTTCAGCTTGCTAATACTTTTAGCTAAACTAGTTACCTTGATTTCTGTTTCGATCTCGTAGAGAATCACCCAGAATAAATAAAAAAATAATGCTGGACATTTCATACAGCTCCATCTAGCCCCAAACTAAGCAAAGCTTGTACTATGGGAACCAAATAACTGATAGAATACTTGTATACTTTTTTTTGTAAATACATACTTTTAATTATATAGAAAATAACAACCAGACCCGGAACAAATATCTGTAAATCATGCAAACATTTGTTCCCCTGCGGGAATCGAACCCGCAACCTCCTGCGTCTCAGCCGGCTATTCACCCACCACGGAGGTCGTACCTCTCCATAACACGCTGAGCAACCTTGAGCCTTCGTATGAGGCGCACAGTGAGAGACCTAGTTTTCTGTGACATATGTTGTCACAGAAAACATTGGGGTTGGGTTAGTTGTTTTGGTTTGTTGTCATGTTTGGGTCTGGTTGTTTTTCTATATATTATAAGTATGTATTTACAAAAAAAAAGTATATTAGTATTCTGTCAGTTATCTGGTTCCCATAGTACAAGCTCCGCTTAGTTTGGGGCTAGATAGCGCCATGTGAAATGTCCAGCAATATTTATTTATTTATTTATGTCATTACTAGAGTAACACACACTGATCAAAGACTTTCGTCTTAAAATACGGATATTTTGGACGAGAGAAGACATCATGTAGTTTCCCGAACGCTGCCCATCAGAGTAACTACTTAATCTAAATGGACTGTTTGTCCTGTTGTGTTAAGTTATTCACCTGAACATAGTATGAAGGCATCCTGTCCAAGTAATGTTGAAACGCCATCTTCCACTCAGGCGTGGGTTTGCAGCGATGCACCTTGAACAAGTCATCCAGTAGCGGCAATAACATCGGGTAGTTGTACGGCAGTACGAAAAGATTCACGCAGGTCAGGTTTGTAGACGCCTTCAGATAACCAAATGGATGATTCATTTCAGAGTTCTTGCAACCACTGTTTGCAACAAAAACCTGGAAATAAAAAAATGGTTGTGATTAGACAAAACTAAAATATAAAATCGACGAACACTAATATCTCTTGCAACTTTCTATTTTCACACCACTTTTAGGGTTGTGTAGTCGCCCTCGATACCCTTATAGTTTCACCACATCCGTTTGTCTGTACGTCCGAGTGCTGTAAAGCTGAAGTTTGGCGTGGTGATGCGTTATAATGACGCCTTGTAAGTTACGAAATAAAAACTTAAACTAGTTGTTTTGAGGTCCTTCCCTAGATGGATGTGGGAGGTGTTTTTTTTCAAAGGTTCAAAGTGATCATTTACGTAAAAATCGTGCCCCCCCCCCCCCCCCCCTCTCAAGCCAAACCGCTTTTGTTGATTACCTAAAAAGTATCCACAATCACACTAATATTACAAATGCGAAAGTTTAGATTTTTGTTTATTTATTTGTTTGTTACAATCACGTAACAGCTGAACTGATTTCGATGAAATTTTGTATGTACGTAGATTATATCCTGGATTACCACATAGGTTACTTTTTATCCCATAAATCAGGTCCCAAAAGCGAGTTTAGCTTTATTCCTAGGTTATCTACACATTTAGTAGTGTAACGCGTACAAAGTCGCGGGCAACAGCTAGTATCATAAATGCGAACGTTTAGATGTCTGTTTATTTGTTTGTTACTCAACCACGTCGTAACGGCGAAACCCATTTCGATGAAATTTGGTACGTTCGCAGATTGTAACCTAGATTAACACAAAGGCTACTTTTTGTTGACAAACAATGCGTGTGAAGCCGCTGGCCAAAGCTAGTAGTAGAATATTACTGTAGGTTCTAAGAAGAATTATCATAGCTGAGTAGACTACTAGTTTTTTAGCAGGGTAGTCGACTGTAGTTATGTCTGTAGTTGGGTTTATAAACAATTCATACTGAATGACCAAAATCAATTGCAAAATGAACTTTGCATTTTAAATTGAGTAATAAGATACCATACAGCTGTACCGGAACCCTTAATGTGCGTGGTCTGACACGCGCTTGACCAAATATTTATATACTTACTACGTGTTTTGTTATGTACGACATTAAATGAAAACACGGGTATAGCTAAGGGCTAGTACTGTTGTAAATAAGGTTTTTTTTTTAAATTCATTATAATAGAAAATTTTAAATGTTCTTACAACCTTAATAACAAGTCCTAAAATATCAATTAAACAACCTGTATAACATAGGTAAACACATCATATTAATTCATCATGTTAGTAGGTGCCTGTTAAACTGACTAAGCGGCATCGTCGCAAAGGCGCCACCGATTTTCGTTAAAAAATATTTATTGGAAATGTATCGATTACTGGATAAATATTCAAGCTACCGGTATTAAACCCACCTCTAAAATCAGATAATACGATGCTGTATGTGTGTTTGAAATTAATGTTGTACATAACAAAACAGGTTGTATAGGACCCAACACAAGCCATGTGACACTATATAGCTTTATTTACATACCTGCCAGCATATTGTAGGTTGTTTCCTAGCCAAAATGTACTGAGTGAGTGGACTGGGCTCCAGCTCGTATTTGTCGAAAGGCAAGTTGTCGATCACCATCGGCTCCTGACTGGAGCATGTAAACTTCACTACTGGATGCGCTGACCGAGGTGGCTGTAAATTATAATTTTTTAAGTTTATTTACAATATGTACAATTGAAGCCAGGATCAAACTTTTAAGCGCCGTACCCACATTCGATATTACTCAATATTTTTACTCTAAACCGAATAAAAATCACAAAAAGATATTAGATTTTATTTTTAAAAAAGGAGTTCTTTTTTATGTGTAATCCACTTCCCATTGGGTTAACAAAGATATTATGAAGAACTCTATTAAATTATACTAATAATAGTTAGATTACTTACCAATGTCGGAGCGTTGGGATCAGACCGGAAAGACTCGGGAATAGGCCAGAACCCCACAGCGAAGCCTTTCTGTGCGACTGTTCTGGGGACGTAGATGAGCCGCCTGCACGTATGCCAGGCTTGAGGCGCCGTCGACCCCGGCGTATTGCTCGTCTGGTACGATCCTCCGTTCCAGCGCTGAAAGGCAAAAAGTTATATTTGCAAGCTAAAGTAAACAAGTTAACATTAGCAACATTTTTAACCCCGCAAAAAGATAAGTTATAAGTTTGACGCCTAAGTCTGTCTGTTTGTCTCATGTGGTTAAAGATATTTATTCTCAAAGAACAGGGTCCACTTAAAGAGAACATCTAATTACATTATTGTATGTACACAGTATACTGGATTAAGTGCAGTGATATAACAGTAACACAGTATGTGTTTAACTTAATATGTATTACAATAGGTTAATATTCTCTTCACACCACCTGCTCGACAATGACGAATTATATGTCATGTAAAACTCACCGAAAGCAGGAGATTAAATCCCTACGGCTGAGCCGGGAGCAAAGTTGTACTGAATTTCATTGTGCCCTCGAGGGCATAATGTGATTTGAATTTGGTACCTCATCTGTATTAAAATTTGAACCCAAGAGACCCACACCATAATATCTTATTCGTAAATAGAACTAACCTCAGCACAGAATGCACCAAACCTAGATTTGGTTTTTATTGTTTCGCAGAAAGTAGAGTATTCTTCTCGTGGATAAAGCTGTGTGCATCTTGGGCGTGCTTATGTCCCTCTCTGCGCTCAGGATTCTAGTAACTCCCTCGCTCCGCTCGTGAGTTAACTCTAGAACCCTTCGTTACGTTCGGGATTCAATATAGCGCCCGTGACGCAAGACACTGCTTTATCCCCTCGTTTAATAATCTACTAATAATATATAGTTTCTAATTTTTTTAAATACACACATATTATATATATATTAGGCAACATATTAGATAGCTGTGCTCATTTAAATGTTGTTTTTCTTTCCGTAATTAGTTCTAGGTCGCGTTAATATAGTGTTTATTTTAGAGCTTCTTGTGTTATATTGGTGGGCTTGACCTTTTTTCTTAAAAGTTATGTTTTCATGTATGTCGTTTCGTAGGCATCGTAGGCGCTCCCAAACGGATGAATAGTTTAACTGGGAGTGGTTCTTAACTATGACCATTTTTAACCCCCGACACAAATAGAGGGGGTTTTAAATTGTTTATGCCCGTTTAACTTCTTCCTCAAATCCTAGAAATTGCCTGAGCTACGACATAGGCTATATGAAGTTCCAAATAAACTAGCTTTCGTTTATCACACTCGCTCCCTCAAAAGAGATCTGAGAAGACTATTACGCCCAAGTAGGGAATGCAATCCCGATCCCGTGGGATTCCGATCTCGCGAGATCTCGTGTAATATTTCGGGATCAATCTCGACGCATCATATGACGAGATCCCGTTCGAGATTGACAGGATTGGGCGGCAGTGGTCAGCGACGCTACACACGTCCACTCGGGGCGCAAGCGGCGCGCTGACTGACGACCGCGAGCGGCAGGAACGCCAAACAGCAGCGTTAGAAAACTATTCCGACTATTAGCGACAGGTGACGATAATTATTTAGTTGGTAAGATTATAGAATAAAGATTTTTATTTTATTTCGAGTAATATGTTATTTTAGTTAACCTCACTATCACAAACAAGCAGTTATTAGCTTTTTCAGTCATCCGAATTTAACATTTTTTTTAAACTAGACGGGATCCCGAAAATTCCGAGATCCCGCGGGATTTGAAAAATCAATCTCGAATTTGCAATCTCGAGTCGGGATTGCATTCCCTACGCCCAAGGCTGTTACAGAATAAGTAATAGTCGGCCTCTCGAAGTTATACCTACTGTGCCACAGAATAGGTATTAATAGGTATGATATATACCTACTGCGTTTTTACCCACATTTGCACAGAAATAGTAGTCCTGTGAAATACCTACACAGTTCTAGTTGCTAGCGGAACCTTTGAGAACGTTCGCGAAAACGTGTAGTAACTGCGTGCGGTATAAATAGGGCGTAGAGAAGCCCGAAGGAGTCAGTTTGGATTTGTCTATACGTGCGAATATTTCGGTGACTTTTAGTGGTTTATTGTACAACAGTATGTGAATTAGTGTGTTGTGATTACTTGTGATTAAGATTGTGTATTTATCATTTTAGTTTTGAATATAAGTGTCATATTCGTTAGATTCATTTTCATTATTTTATCCCGAACCCTCAGCTCGTAACAATATTTTCTATTGATATTAGTATCGAGCAAATAGATTGCTTACATATTTAGCTGTGCAATTAAAACGCTTTTATATTGATGATCGCCGCGGTTTTTATTAATAGCTTAGTCAACAAATTACAGTGTTGTCAAACGCAGATTTAATCGGTCACCGTTTCAATGAAATAGATAAAAATAATAACAATTCACTGTATCGTAGTCGTAAACTCGGATACACAGGGAACTAGATTATATTGTACAAATAGGTACCTACTCAAAAAGTAAGTAAATATACGTAAGTACACATTCGATATCATCGTGACTTGTTATTATCCAAATCCATACCTACTAATATTATAAATACGAAAGTTACTCGGTCTGTATGTTTGTTACGTTTTGCGACTAAACGGCTGGACTGATTTCGATTAAATTTGCTATATAGATTATGACTAGTATTGAGACATAGGCTATAGATTATAACTAGTATTGAGACATAGGCTATAGATTATGACTAGTATTGAGACATAGGCAACTTTTTACCCGACTGCGCAAAAGGAGGGTGATGTTTTTATTGACAAAACAGGCGTGCGAAGCCGCGGGATCGGTAGCTCATCATATATGTTATTCACTTTCACTACGGTATAGCAATAGGTAGCTCTTTTACGCTGATTAT
Organism: Philereme vetulata; assembly: GCA_918857605.2. Lineage (NCBI taxonomy): Eukaryota > Metazoa > Arthropoda > Insecta > Lepidoptera > Geometridae > Philereme > Philereme vetulata. The sequence goes on along the minus strand of OU975448.1, from coordinate 5,806,214 downwards.
AGATTTTAACCTCCGATGCAAAAAGAGGAGTATTAGAGTACGTATTGACGACCTCCGTGGCGCATTGGGCTAATAGCCGGCTGAGACGCAGGGGGTAGCGGGTTCGATTCCCGCCACGGAACAAATGTTTGCATGATCTACAGATATGTATTCCGGGTCTGGATGTTTTTCTATCTATACCTACTAATATTATAAAGAGAAAAGATTTGTTTGTTTGTTTGTATTGAATAGGCTCCGAAACTACTAGACCGATCTAAAAAAATATTTCACTGTTGGGAGAAGCTAGACTATCCCCGGGTGACATAGGCTACTGTTTACCCAACTGCGCAGAAGCAGGGTAATGTTTTTATTGAAAAACTACGCGTGCAAAGCTGCGGATTGGTCAGCTAGTAGGTATATTAAAAGTATGCATTTACAAAAAAAGTATAAACATACGTATTCTATAAGTATACTGGTTCCCATAGTACAAGGTCTGTTAAGTTTGGAGCTGGATAGCGCTGTGTGCAATGTCCAGCAATAATTATTTATTTATAGTTTTGAGGTCTATAACAATCCATCTGTCTGTCTGTGGCATCAAAGACCGCACGCAGGGGTCAACGTTATTGCTGTTTTTATTCGAAAGTAATTCTTTTTTAAAGTTAATTCAGTCCAAAATATTAAAACAACGAATAAATTCTTATTTATTCCCATTAATGTAGGTGATTGATTATCAAGCAACTTTTCGACAAAAAATTAAACCGCCTTCAGAGAACAGAAAAAAAAACGGCTGGGGTGCAAGTAATTTTTTTGCAATCATTTTATATCAATGGAAATTCAATGAGGGCCACCCCTAGAGTCAAAATCGATCAATTAAAAATATAACAAAATTATATAAAAAATGGTATCATTCTGGATGGATAAAAATGTTGTTTTATATTTCGTAACTAATAAGGGCGACTCGCGCAACGATGCCTAAACGTATTTAGTGGCTAAATATGATTTAGAAAGTTGTCAAATACAAATACAATAAACTTAAACATGTTTAGTCGCTAAACACGTTTAGGAATAGTTGTGCAACCGGGCTTAAACTAAATTTTATTGACCAGGAGTCGGCAACCTTTTGAGTCGTAAGAGTAAAAAATTACAATTTACAAAATTTCAAAGTTTTTAAAGAGCCACAATTTTTTTTTCTGCCAACAACCAAAATTACTTGATAAAAAGATAAAAGATATTTATATTGCTTAACATGTGTGGGTTACATATATGGTATACATTTAACATAATCTTATAATAAGCATGCTGGATCTTATTGTAGTGGCAGTAACAACATGTTTTACCAAGATTGGTATGCAAAAATAGTGAGATGGCGTGCCAGAACATATTTAACATTTTTTTTCCTTTTAACGGATTTAAAAAGCAAAAGAAACATATCATTACAAATCAAATACAAATTATTATTAATTATTATTATTAAATTATTAATTTAAATTATTATTATTATTAAACGTATACTTGTAAGTATAAGTTTTTTGCTAAATAAAACTAATCTATTTATTCATATATAATTAGTGTTTTTTCACAACAAATTAGAAGATATATACGAGTATGGTACTAGCGGCTGCCCGCAACTTCGTACGCGTTACACTACTAAATGTGTAGGTAACCTAGAAACAAAGCTAAACTCGCTGTTGCAACTTGACTGGACACTCCATATTTATCCCATGGGAATTGATTTATGGGATAAATGGCTATGTGGTGATCCAGGTCATAATCTACGTATATACCAAATTTCATCGAAATCGGTTCAGCCGTTACGGCGTGATTGAGTAACTAACAAACATCCAAACTTTCGCATTTATAATATACACTAATACTAGTCTGTTAGATAATCACTTATTATTCAAGTAGAAAATTAAAACAATTCAACGTTTACTTACAACACTAACTTGTACTTCAATAACATACATTTGAGCAAATAAATTCAATGGAAGCGTTGGCTTTGCATGGTTTTAAAAAGTTTGGATAAATTTGGCTCGTAACTTGTTGTTTTAAGTTTCAAACACGACTTCAAAATTTTACATTTCTTAGTTGGCTTCTTACTTTACTTTTAATTATATTCATGCAAGAGAACGCTTGCTCGCACGAATATGTCGATCCGAAGATAGTCAGCAAATGCCAATTTCTTCACCTCACTGTAGCAATCTGGAAGACTATTCCATGCGTCGAATATAATTGCCTCAACTCGCGGCATTTTTTAAAGCTGAATACTTTTGTTGCGCTACGTAAGTGCATACATTTCTGTACCTCCAACTCTTCGAATTTGCTTTTCAACTCTGTAAATTTTCCACTCCACAAAGCTTTACTTTTTATATAGATCAATTGCATTTCTAGAGATCCAGTAACAACTCCAAATTTCTCAAAGTCCGGTTACTATTTGTGTTAAGAGGATTTACTACGAATGCTAGAGTCGTTTGGTTGGTTTTGAATTGCTGAAATCTGTTAGCAAATTCATCTTTATTTTTTTATAGCTGTGCTGAATTAATTCGAGTCAACAGTTGCACTGATCTTATATTGCTTTAGAAATTGAAAATTATGTGTAATTTACCGCTCTGAATATCTTCGGCAAATATAATTATTTTTCTTCGAAATAAGCCAATTCTTCTACCAAATCATATGCTGGGTTTCCCTTCCCTTGTAGTTTTAGATTCAGCTCATTCAATTTCGCCGTGAAAAGCGAGTACAAGTGGCTGAGCGATAGAAATGGCGCCTAATCCCCGTTAATCGATTCAGAACGATTATTAAATGTTATTTTTTTATAAAATGAATAATATTTGTGTATGAAACTAAAAAGCCGCATGTGGCTCGCGAGCCGCAGGTTGTCGACCACTAACCTATACGTATAATTTTATAATTCTTTGGTTATACGTCTGAACTAGAGCGGCAGATTGTAGTAAGAAAGCGGTCCATGTAACTGTAATCACCTACATATTTATAATCGTGATTATGTTGAGTGCAGTGCAAATTGCAATTAGCTATAAACAAAACTAGCCTTGTACGGAAGATGCAATACGAGGCCAATGGCCATAACACTGCGACCTCAATGTTTATCTCATTAGACCGACAGAGATCACAACTCATCCGTCTGTATAAAACTTGGTACCCGCTACTACTAAACATACTATTGAACGCACGGAATACACCCGAAAACACCAAAGAGGAGTACCTATTAATCATCATCAATAGGATGTCCACGGATCTTTATCAGGTCATCTTTTCATCTAGTTCTTTTCGTCCTACCCTGCACTTTCCTCTGCATCTCCACACGAGAACCTTTCTGACCCAACAGCCGTCAGTTCTTCGAGCTATGTGCCCCGCCCATTGCGACTTCAGCTTGCTAATGGGTTGTCAGTGACCTTAGTTTGGCTTAAAATCTCCTCATTTCTGATTCGATCTCGTACACACGGCTACACATCAAGCTATACATTTCCAGTATACGCTGACCTCGCATTGTGTAGGCTTTTCGTTGAATGAGAGGTCAGCTTATAGTGAAAATGTATAGCTTGATGTGTAGTGCAATAGCTTGATGTGTACAAGCAATACCTCTTGGTATTGCTTGTACACATCACATAGCCCTCTCCATAGTTCGCCGAGAGACTTCGAGCATTCTTTTAAGGCCCATAGTGTTTTTACCATACCTGTTTTGTGCGATATGTCATCTCTGGTAACACACACTGACCAAACACTTTTGTCTTTCTAATTCCTAGAATTGGAATAAGAAACACTTTCGTCTTCAGACTCTTAAAGTATTTTGGACGAGAAGACGTCACGTTTCCTGAACGCTGCCCAGCCGAGTTGGATTAGTCAACGGATCTTTCTCGAAGTTGGACCTACTGGATTATTTGTCCTAGGTAGACGTACTCGTCAACAACTTCGAGATTCAAGAGTTCCGAACTAATCCGAACTGATACTTATACTTTTATATACTCGAGATGAAAAAAAATCCGTAGGTAGTTAATAAATATCCAAAATTTATGGCACACAAAAAAAAGGTAAACACCCACTCAATAAACACTATTTAAAACATCGTAAACAAAAATTTGTAAGTAATTTTTTAAACATGTGTTATACAGTGTTTAACTTTTTTTGTGGTAACAAGGTAAGTTTTAATTTTGACAGACATCACGAAATATCCAAAACGTCATGCTTATTCATGTCACTCAGTTGTGATGATGTAACTAGTACTACTTATCTTCATAAAAGTGATTCATCTGATATAGAAAATTCCCTCTTTCTGGCTCGCACACAGAACCACGTGTTTACTATGATTGATAAAGAAGGTTAGAATACTAAAATATCAATAATTAAAAATTTACTCAATGACAACGTATTTTGACGATCTCTGTGGCGCAGTGGGCTAATAGCCGGCTGAGACGCAGGAGGTAGCGGGTTCGATTCCCGCCGTGGAACAAATGTTTGCATGATCTACAGATTTTTGCTCCGGGTCTGGTTGTTTCTTATAGTATAAGTATGTATTTACAAAAAAAAATGTATATAAGTATTTTATCAGTTATCTGGTCCCATAGTACAAGCTCTGCTTAGTTTGGGGCTAGATAGCTCTGTGTGAAATGTCCAGCAAAAAAAATTGTTGTCAACTTCAATTAAAAAATACTTTTTGGAAAGTATGCGAAGTGGATGAGGGAAGTCAAAGGTGAACTGTTAATAGATCGATGACCCCCCAGCTTAATGTACTAAATAGGTACATACTAAAACTAGATAGCGATTCAAATTCCTATTGAATAGCATTATAACAACTGAGCATAATCTGCATTGCACATCTGATGATGATGTTTGATAGTATATAATATAATGTTTGCATGATCTATAGATACTTGTTTCGGGTCTGGATGTTTCTCTTTATATTAATACTAGCTGACCCGCCCGCGTCTTCGCACGGGTGGTTTTTCAATAAAACATTACCTTCATTTTGCGCAGTTGGCTAAAAAGTAGCCTATGTCCTTTCCCAGGATATAATCTATCTTCTTGCAAAATTTCATTACGATCCGTTCAGCCCTTTAGTAGTGTAAAGGTAAAACAAACAAACAAACAGAGTTATGTATGGTTTATACATATAAACCGACCTCTTGAATCACTATCTTTTGCTGGAAACTACATTAAAATCCGTTTTAAAGTTTTAAAGAAATTAGTTTTAAAGATTTAAGGTGCAGAAGTGTGTATTTACAAAGTACAAGCTCTGCTTAGTTTGGGGCTAGATAGCTCTGTGTGAAATGTCCAGGGTTAATTATTTATACAAAATTCTTACCCCATTCCTATCACCATCGACATCCATTTCTTTCTCCGGCTCATGAGGCATTTCATCAGGTTCTCCGTCCTTGTTGTTAGCTCCATCTATCGGCGGGGGATCTGGTCCAATCTTCTCGAAGTTGATGACGACACCGCTCTGAACCTTTAGTACGAGACTGTCTATGCACTGCATTAACATACGATGAGACGTGATGCAGTAGGAACGACCTATGAATATAAAAAATAATGATTGTTAATAGTAATATAAAAAATTACAGAAAGAGTATACAAGTATTTACACTAGTGGTTCGCCCCGAACTGAGATCTCTTTAATCTCCCATAAAAACAAAAAATATTATTTGTACCTAATCTTTGACTATCAAAATAGTGCCACGAAATGCATAAACAACTAGCATGACCTACAGTTTCATTCAAATTACAGGTTACAGGAGTTCATGTAAATTGGAGATCTTTTTTGGGGTAGAAATTGCAGTTTTTCTGGATTTCAGATTTATCCCTATATTTGTGTCACTAAAGCTACACGCATACCAAATTTCAGCACTGTGGGGTCACTGGTGTACCCTGTGAATTGTGTCAAAGTTCAGTTTTTACTATGCCTAATAACTCAAAAACTACAAGAACTAAAAATAAAAATGGAGTCGAAATGAAGACTTACTATACTAATGAAGATCTTTCATTTGACGTCCTACTTAACCTAATAGTCTCATTTTCATTTTTTCTTACCCCTTTTGAACCCCAAAATCTCAACCACCCCGCCACATTTTTAACTCATTTAGTCACACCAAAATTGTGCCATCACTACCTACCTATATACCAAATTTCGAGATGATCGGACAAACGCTTCGAAAGTTATCCTCGGACAATCAAACATTTATCCTCGGACAATCAACGCGATTTATTAGATGTATCGCTTCGATCGATCAAAAATACAAAAAAAACTGTTGCGCATTCCTAAACACTGTAGCAAACAAAATGGATAGTTCAACTGCTACAGATTACTACTAGGCGGAAGTTTCTCAAAGATGCAAGACTGCATTGAAAGAAAATACATTTATTTGACACGCGCACAGGACAGACTATTCAGAACAGTACCTTCGTAAACATTCCTACTTAAAGATTATAAATGGTATATGCATTGCTCCGCTTAATTGCTGATAATAGTAAAAAACTTAAACATATACTGGTATGCCATTGTCAAAAAATGCCCAATGCCCTCTATTCATGCATTGACTTAGTCCGGTCTAGGCATTCGCAGTTAGAAGACTACTAACTGCGAATTCCTAGACCGAAAGTTAAAAGGTATCGGCCACTTTTGACGATCGCGTACAAGTATTACCAGTATCGAACTTAATTAATGCTGCTAGTGAGTTAGAAACATAACACAACAATCAGACAATCAATGGTAAAGTTTATTTTAACACATTTATGGTTAGCTTTTTCCTGTTAAGGCAACCATATCGCTAGAACGGCTGCGGCTGCTCCACACAAACCAAGTTTGCACTTGAATTGGATATTATCTAATCAAACTCCATAAAATTTTGTAGACTCGACACTCTATTATCTAGGTCCGTGGTTTGTTAGTTTCCCATTAAACTGTGAAGTTTCATAATCAGATTGGCGGCGTATTGTAATTGTATATTATTTGATTTAATGTACATTTGTAATATTTAAAACTGTAAAATAAAATGATAAGTTCAATACACAAACGGTGTAATGACCCACTCCTTGCTTCATAACTTGATGTTGGTAATAGTGAAATGGTTATAGGAAAAAGAAGTCCTTAGTCTGCTGGTGGATGGTTGTATTCATCTCAATGGTTACAATGGTACACGAAATGGATTACAGACGAATTAATCACTGTACTAATTTAAATGGTATTGGCAAGTGAATGTGCGTCGCCATCGCGACGGACGGCGGCTGCTCGCGTGGTTAGATTCGAATTGAACCGAACCCAGCGTTCGGTGTAAACCAAAACATATATTTTAATGCCCTTCAGTCAAAAACGCTTGCATCAATTTCAACCAAACTTTGCTAGATATAAAATCACATTGAAATCGGGTTTATGGATTGGTAGCTACGATGACGCGGAGACAGAACACGGCTCGCTGATACGATAACAACCGATTTTAATGTAATGACAATTTTAAAATATATTGTGTTTTAAAACCTTGGTTTTGATGGGCATAAAGAAATCTTCGCTTGTACGGAGTGATACTAGGATTCACGAACTTTTATCGCTGACTGACGCAAAGGCTCATTTATTACAAAAGTAGGTACGCAAAAAAAGCTCACGAATGCCAAGTTGAGTACCAAGTTTTTTGCTGGCAAACTTTTTAACGATTGTCCTCTGTCCTCGCACATTGACTATCGTGATGTATTTTATTAGCGAGACGCATTTGAATATAACAATCACTATAATCCTCCCACATATTGATATGCTTGTAGTAACTTCAAATCGACAACTGTAATTGTAAATCGTATATAAAATGTTAAAGGTTAGCTAAAAATGGCAAAGTTGAGCGATGAAATGGGATATTTATACAGATTCCCGCTATGAGTCCTTGGTAAAACTACCCACGTGTTTTATTCAGTGATGTGAATTCAAAGTCAACTACACTTACTGCATTTTGTACTTAGTGAACAACTCTGCCAACCTATCTGGGTAATAAAACACGTAAATCAATAAAATTTTAGCAGCGAATTAACGTCCTATTAAGATAAAAATCACAACTCACCAATAGAACAAACCCTGTAAGGTTTTTCATAATGAAAGCCTTCATGAAAATAAGAAAAATTATAATAATATCAATTAAAGTATTTGCGCTAAACACGTTACGATAACATACTCTGCATAAAATGTTCAGTTAAACTCGTAATGTCAGTAAATACCTTGACACTAATCAGGTAAACTGTTAAAAAACTGGTCAGACTGGTTTTTAAAGGGCTCGTACTATCCCCTGACAACACGAAATTTCTACGATAAACACAAAACAGTGAGAGAACTAGGTATGTGTATATTACCCGTGCGCGATAAGTTGGGACCTGAGCGCGGTGACGTCATATTGGCGTGTTTGTACCGCCCGCAAAAAAGCGAACATAACAAGCAGCCGCCCGCGGCTTCGTCTTTGTTTTTTTTAACCTAATTTATTATGTTACTCAGGGAGGACGCTGCTTTTTATCTAATCTTTTTTACACTATTTGAATAAAATAAAAATACAATGTTTAAGTTTATACATTTATTTTATCTATTATTTACATAATCTCATCTTCGTCACTACTTAGTGGATTTATGCCTTCTAGAGGTTGTTCTTCGTCCTCAGTCTCACTATAATCACTTGACGAAGAGGTATCCGATAAATTTACAATTAATTGCGATTCATTCGTCTCTTGTAAGAGGTCATCGTCCCAATACTTTTGTCGAAGCCTGTCCACATGGTTGACTTCTTTTTTCCAGACAACAAAACAATAACACAAACGAAAACTAAAAGAATTCCAGACCGCGTCGTTACGTGACGTTTTTTTAAACTGGATAGATCTTCGTTTGAACACAATAACACCGGATGGTAAGCGATGATGTGGTCTAATTTTAATCCAAACCAGCGAGATGCAGAACAATGTATATACATTAAGGAAACCAGGTAACTGGAGGATAAAGAAGTATAGTTCGAATTTTATAGAGTCCATCAGAATCAGAACTCTTACACTGGAGTATAACCAAGCATAAGCGTTCGAGTCACTTCTTTATTATTGTAATTTTTTTTAAACTGGATAGATCTTCGTTTGAACACAATAACACCGGATGGTAAGCGATGATGTGGTCTAATTTTAATCCAAACCAGCGAGATGCAGAACAATGTATATACATTAAGGAAACCAGGTAACTGGAGGATAAAGAAGTACAGTTCTAATTTTATAGAGTCCATCAGAATCAGAACTCTTACACTGGAGTATAACCAAGCATAAGCGTTCGAGTCACTTCTTTATTATTGTAATTTTTTTTAAACTGGATAGATCTTCGTTTGAACACAATAACACCGGATGGTAAGCGATGATGTGGTCTAATTTTAATCCAAACCAGCGAGATGCAGAACAATGTATATACATTAAGGAAACCAGGTAACTGGAGGATAAAGAAGTATAGTTCGAATTTTATAGAGTCCATCAGAATCAGAACTCTTACACTGGAGTATAACCAAGCATAAGCGTTCGAGTCACTTCTTTATTATTGTAATTTTTTTTAAACTGGATAGATCTTCGTTTGAACACAATAACACCGGATGGTAAGCGATGATGTGGTCTAATTTTAATCCAAACCAGCGAGATGCAGAACAATGTATATACATTAAGGAAACCAGGTAACTGGAGGATAAAGAAGTACAGTTCTAATTTTATAGAGTCCATCAGAATCAGAACTCTTACACTGGAGTATAACCAAGCATAAGCGTTCGAGTCACTTCTTTATTATTGTAATTTTTTTTAAACTGGATAGATCTTCGTTTGAACACAATAACACCGGATGGTAAGCGATGATGTGGTCTAATTTTAATCCAAACCAGCGAGATGCAGAACAATGTATATACATTAAGGAAACCAAGTAACTGGAGGATAAAGAAGTACAGTTCTAATTTTATAGAGTCCATCAGAATCAGAACTCTTACACTGGAGTATAACCAAGCATAAGCGTTCGAGTCACTTCTTTATTATTGTAATTTTTTTTAAACTGGATAGATCTTCGTTTGAACACAATAACACCGGATGGTAAGCGATGATGTGGTCTAATTTTAATCCAAACCAGCGAGATGCAGAACAATGTATATACATTAAGGAAACCAAGTAACTGGAGGATAAAGAAGTACAGTTCTAATTTTATAGAGTCCATCAGAATCAGAACTCTTACACTGGAGTATAACCAAGCATAAGCGTTCGAGTCACTTCTTTATTATTGTAATTTTTTTTTAAACTGGATAGATCTTCGTTTGAACACAATAACACCGGATGGTAAGCGATGATGTGGTCTAATTTTAATCCAAACCAGCGAGATGCAGAACAATGTATATACATTAAGGAAACCAAGTAACTGGAGGATAAAGAAGTACAGTTCTAATTTTATAGAGTCCATCAGAATCAGAACTCTTACACTGGAGTATAACCAAGCATAAGCGTTCGAGTCACTTCTTTATTATTGTAATTTTTTTTAAACTGGATAGATCTTCGTTTGAACACAATAACACCGGATGGTAAGCGATGATGTGGTCTAATTTTAATCCAAACCAGCGAGATGCAGAACAATGTATATACATTAAGGAAACCAGGTAACTGGAGGATAAAGAAGTATAGTTCGAATTTTATAGAGTCCATCAGAATCAGAACTCTTACACTGGAGTATAACCAAGCATAAGCGTTCGAGTCACTTCTTTATTATTGTAATTTTTTTTTAAACTGGATAGATCTTCGTTTGAACACAATAACACCGGATGGTAAGCGATGATGTGGTCTAATTTTAATCCAAACCAGCGAGATGCAGAACAATGTATATACATTAAGGAAACCAGGTAACTGGAGGATAAAGAAGTACAGTTCTAATTTTATAGAGTCCATCAGAATCAGAACTCTTACACTGGAGTATAACCAAGCATAAGCGTTCGAGTCACTTCTTTATTATTGTAATTTTTTTTAAACTGGATAGATCTTCGTTTGAACACAATAACACCGGATGGTAAGCGATGATGTGGTCTAATTTTAATCCAAACCAGCGAGATGCAGAACAATGTATATACATTAAAGAAACCAAGTAACTGGAGGATAAAGAAGTACAGTTCTAATTTTATAGAGTCCATCAGAATCAGAACTCTTACACTGGAGTATAACCAAGCATAAGCGTTCGAGTCACTTCTTTATTATTGTAATTTTTTTTAAACTGGATAGATCTTCGTTTGAACACAATAACACCGGATGGTAAGCGATGATGTGGTCTAATTTTAATCCAAACCAGCGAGATGCAGAACAATGTATATACATTAAGGAAACCAAGTAACTGGAGGATAAAGAAGTACAGTTCTAATTTTATAGAGTCCATCAGAATCAGAACTCTTACACTGGAGTATAACCAAGCATAAGCGTTCGAGTCACTTCTTTATTATTGTAATTTTTTTTAAACTGGATAGATCTTCGTTTGAACACAATAACACCGGATGGTAAGCGATGATGTGGTCTAATTTTAATCCAAACCAGCGAGATGCAGAACAATGTATATACATTAAGGAAACCAAGTAACTGGAGGATAAAGAAGTACAGTTCTAATTTTATAGAGTCCATCAGAATCAGAACTCTTACACTGGAGTATAACCAAGCATAAGCGTTCGAGTCACTTCTTTATTATTGTAATTTTTTTTAAACTGGATAGATCTTCGTTTGAACACAATAACACCGGATGGTAAGCGATGATGTGGTCTAATTTTATTCCAAACCAGCGAGATGCAGAACAATGTATATACATTAAGGAAACCAGGTAACTGGAGGATAAAGAAGTACAGTTCTAATTTTATAGAGTCCATCAGAATCAGAACTCTTACACTGGAGTATAACCAAGCATAAGCGTTCGAGTCACTTCTTTATTATTGTAATTTTTTTTTAAACTGGATAGAGCTTCGTTTTAACACAATCACACCTGATGGTAAGCGATGATGTGGTCTAATCCAAAACAGCAAGATGCAGAACAATGTATGTATAGGAAAGAGTGATCATAAAAAAGTACTGTGAGAATTTTAAGAGTCCATCAGAACTCCCTTTGCACTGGAGTATGTATGTCCAATCGTATGCGTTCGACACGTTTCTTTAATATTGCAATTGTAAATCTAGATATCTAGGTACATGACGAATTTTACTGGAATTTATTGACAACCCGGCAGATGGCTTACCCCATTTTAAGTTGAAGGTCATTAGCTTACCAATAGGTAAGTTTTGCCTTGTATTTGTCCCGTTTTAAATTTGTGTGACCCTGTCATGTTTTAGAACCAGTATAATATTTTTAATATACTACTGGTTTATTTCCGACGTCGCACAAAGGTTGTGGACATGGGTGAGGATCGCAGGGCTGAAGTGGAGATGGACTGGACACTTGGCTAGGAGGGATGACGGGCGTTGGACGAAGGCGATTACAGAGGGGTGGCCAAGGGATGCTCGTAGACCAAGAGGCAGACCACCCGCCCGATGGTCGAATGATATTGAAAGCGTAGCTGGGTGTCAATGGATGAGACTCGCAAGGGACCGAAAAGAATGGCGTAATAAAGAAGAGGCCTATACCCAACAGTGGGTGCAAACGGGCTGAAATGATGATGACTGGTTTATTTGTATCCCTTACCGAGTTATTCCAAAACACTTAAGTTTAATTATCTCTATGTCCGACATGTATGGAAGAAAATGGAGAGTGAAAGTTCAACCGAAGATAAAAATCAGGTATTTATTTTGATAAAGCTTGTCATGGGTTCGTTAGTTATCGTTAAGAAAGTTTATAAAAAGTTTCAAAGGAACACAATACAACAACAAACTTCTTTGTTGTTTCGCCAGTTTCACGCTCACATACTAATGTTATTCGTCTGTGTGTATCCCATTATCCGATCGAGCGGATTTGACAGACACGTCCGATATGACAATATAATAACCCGGTGACTCTGATCGAATAGGTACTTACTTACTACCGAAGCCAAACACAAAGTTGAGTATCTAATGGAAATAATCATAGGTGTCTGGTAAGTGACTAGACATAGGATTAAGTAACTTTGTTACAATAAGTTTCGATCAGGCGGCAGAATACCGGACAAATTTACAAAGTAATATTTTAGTTTATCAACAATAAATATCTGAATATTTTAGTAGGAACCGTTTATAAGCTTACGTACGGTACGAACTAATTTTAATCAACCGAATTATCCACTTTTAAAAATATACAATGCCGTGGGGCGCCGGCAATAGAATGTTGCCCCTCCGCTCTTGCCCGTGGATGCAGTAGGAGTCTGCTAAGGGATACCTCCGAAAGATGGGCAGCAGCATCTTTTCGTGTTTCAATACCTATACTGCGCTCGCCAACCCGCCTGCCAAGCGTGGCGAGTATGGCAACAACCCCCTCATGGATGTACAACATAAAGCCAGGCCCCGAGTCCCCGGCGGCCCCGCTAATCCTGGCTACGGTAGCAGTCACGGTAACGGCGGGGCCAGGGGTGCTAAGAATCCCCGGGAGACGATCGGCTACCAAACCCTACGACGACGTCCACCCACAAGATGGGCAGACGACTTGGTAAGAACCGCAGGTCGGCGTTGGATGCAGGCCGCTTCCAACCGCAGTTCCTGGAGATCAATGAGGGAGGCCTTTGTCCAGCAGTGGACGTCCTACGGCTGATATGATGATGATGAAAAATATACAACTCACTACTAATTAATCCCCATTATGGATATCCTCGGTTCTTTTACTCAGTATGGGGGGTAATCAGAGGTTTGGAACATTACGTTTCATATAAAAATAAAATAAATATTGCTGGACATTTCAAACAGCGCAATCTAGCCCCAAACTAAGCAGAGCTTGTATTATGGGAACCAGATAACTGATAGAATACTTATATACTTTTTGTTTTTGGAAATACATACTTATAATATATAGAGAAACATCCAGACCCGGAACAAATATCTGTAGATCATGCAAACATTTGTTCCGCGGCGTGAATCGAACCCTCTATCTCCTGCGTCTCAGCCGGCTATTCGCCCACTGCGCCACGGAGGTCGTCCGCATATATGCATACTTTTTGCAGTTAGTATTTTCCTCTGAGATCCCTTCACAAAAAAGGAAAAGTGTTGATAATCTTCCGATGGGCTGACCTTATCTTCATAACACATAGCTAAGAACTACCCTAAATAAACAAGTTTTGTATTAAAAACCCGCGGCCGAATTGGTCCATCTGTTTGGGAGCTACGATGCCAGACACACAGTCAGACAGACAGACATAAACGTCAAACTTATGACACCCTTATTTTTGCAACGCGTGTTAAAAATAGATATTCAATGTGAATATGCTGTCTCAAAATCGTAACTTTTTTACTATCAAGAACTTTTGAGTTGTTGACTAAAATTATAGAGCCATCATAATTTAGTAGAACATCGCTTCAGTAGGTACACGTTGGTATTTATTTTTTTCCCTGGTACGTTTTGTATTGCAATTGTACATAGTTTAAGAGACAACCTCTGTGGCAAGGTGAGCAACTGAGTAGCAAAGGGCTAATGGGGAAAGGTTCGATTCTCACTGCGAGACAAATCTTTGCATGATCTGTCGATATTTATTGTGAGGGTTGTAGTACGGAGGTAAGTGACCACCGTAATGCCAAGACGTAGCTATCCAAGCCACAGAATGGCACGCGAGAAGTTCTGGAGTAGTCACCTGCTATACAGGAAAGCAACAGCGAACTATGCCCACTGTGCCCAGGATCGTAGTCCCTGCGAATAGAAGCCAGGGCGATGCGTCATAATACCTGAGACCCTTACCTACAGCTCTCACGCAAAGTGCAGTGTGGCCGCCTACACACGTACACCGATGCAACGAGCCTGTAGATTACCCGGATTAGAGGTAATAGTAGGTTCTCACCTACGATACATTGTATCCATCCAGGTGTTCAAGGCTATGTATGTGTGACTACTGGATGATATTTATCAATCTCTAATATTGACCCCACGCGATTGTCAAATAGCTTTTGAACACAAATACAAAACACGAAAATCGGAAACGAAACTCTAAAATGAAAAGTTAATTAAACTTCAACTTCATTTTTAGAGAGCTTTCCAATATACACACACTTGATGAAAAGTGAAAAAAAATTGTACGCAATTTTAGCAAATTTAAAAAAATAAAATTTTTTTCTTCAATGGAAATTACCTTCAATATTATTTTTCCGAATTAAAACTTAATGGGACCACCCTTGAGTTATAACCTATCTATTTAAAAAAGAATCGTCTAAATTTGTTTACTCAGTAAAAAGTTATGCGAGAAAAAACAATTAAATAATGATAAACCGGCCAATTGAAAACCTTCACCTTTTTTGAAGTCGGTTTAAAAAAGCAAGATTTTCATAATAATTAATCTTTAGATTAGAGCGGTTATCTTAAAAACGTAGCGAGTGACGTTATTTATTATCCACCAGACTTTCTACGTAACGCAGACTGTAGACTGTAGGCAAATAGTGTATGATGCATTCAGCACCTATTATTAAATATTCTGTGATGTCATCTTTGATGACACGACGACGACGTCACATACTGAAAGGAACTGCAACAAAAGGCGGTCGGACTCATCGAGGTACCGATTTATTTCTAGTTTTAAAACAATTTACCAGTAACAAAAATGAACAGTATGCTTTCAGGTTGACTCTGGAAGCCTCTGGTGGGTATTTGGTCTCCCAACGAGTCAATAAAGGTCTTTTACATCCCCCTATCTGGGAAAGAGTATTTTTGCTCTTCGAATCTGAGTGCAAAAGCCGTTTTTATCCGCTAGACTCCTAGATGATAAAGTAAATTGAATTTAGAACATCGTGTGCACTATGTTTGTGAATTTAAAACATCAATAAACCTATTTACTTCTACCTCCATGGTGCCGAATTTACCATACAACTTTTTTAATTTGTTAAAAACTCGAGACTCTGAACCTTCTTGGTGTATTACTTTTTTTTGCATTTAATAATTTCCTCAAATGAAGAAGGGTGGGATGAAAGTTACGTGTTGCACTCGAGTGCAAAGATTTTTCACCTTGTGCTCTTTTGATTCCCTCGTTAACGCTCAGGATTCTAATTTTTGTAA
The DNA here is from genome assembly GCA_918857605.2 of Philereme vetulata. Taxonomy (NCBI): domain Eukaryota; kingdom Metazoa; phylum Arthropoda; class Insecta; order Lepidoptera; family Geometridae; genus Philereme; species Philereme vetulata. Next base: position 5,790,079 of record OU975448.1, on the reverse strand, counting down.
TTTTAGAATCCTTCGCTTGGTCGGTCATCAAAATTGAGCACGCGGTTAAAAAGCAACTTTACACTCTTGTTTAAGCAAATAACTATAGCATGATTGTAACAGCAGCGTTACCACGCAAGTGCAAATATTGCAGTGTTACTGATCATTACCATCAGGCATGCACCTAGCTGGGACTCAATCCCCATGTTGTTTTGTAGGAGTTACTTCTAACCTCGCCCGAATTAAGGCGACATGACCTAAAGGTACAGATACACTTGCTACTAAGTAGCACGTTAAAAAGCTTGCTTATGACGAGTTCACATTTGCTTGATATTAGCAATATGTGCTACATAGTAGCATGTGCTGAATTTATAACATTTAAAGTTTTGTCATCACCCCAACGCGTCATTTTTCACCAAACAAGCTGTTTGTTTGGTGAACGCACGTCCAATCGACTACTAATTACCATTTCTAACATGCTACTTATAAACAAATACGTTCAGACACGCTATAGAGCATACCCCCTCCCACCCGTACCGTGCTAGAGAATCGACCGGCTTGCGATTTTCTGGCATACTCAAAATTAGCATGCTCGTTACTAGAAGGTACTTAATACACATGCTAGTTAGTAGCATTTGCTTGAAACCAGCATGCTTTCGTACTACTTAGTAGCATGTGTATCTGTACCTTAAAGTGGCATTAAGCCGGGACCGACATAATTATTAATTTGATTAACGTGTCCTTAAACGGAAGCACAACCAGTCCAAATCAGATACTCCAAGAGCGTTCAAGTATGATAAAGCCATGTAGTTTGTGTATGAAACTTACCACCAGTGACTTCACACATAGCGTCGATAGGCGAAGTATCTGAAGGTACGAGACCAGAATCCCTTTCAATGGCAGGCGTGCCGGCCAACCTCAGCACCAACGAGAACAGCCTCTGGTCCCAACGGAATGGTTCACGCGTCAACTCTGACCCAGGTATAGGGCAGTTCATTGGAAGGTTGAACTGTAAAGAAGGAAAATGTTCATGAGGTTCGTTCATGGTTAGTTTAAGACCAGCCAGTCGTAAACTGAGCGGACACACAAAAATAAAGATTTTAGAGGGAAATAACTTGTATTCTTTAGCAGCCTTTAATAAGTTTTCTCTTAGACTTTATCTATTTAAAATGCAAATTTTTACATAGATTTTCTTCGATGAAAATCGTCTAATTTAGAAGTCTTAGAACATTATCCCTTTAGTGGGGATAATGTCACTCGAGTTAGCATACATTATTCCGAAGAATCTTGAATTTCCCTGCTGCAACATTAGACGCAAGTTCAATTCAAATGTTTGCATAATCTGCAAATATTTTGTGGTACCATGTTCTTGATACCAATGATTTCTAGTGTGGGGTTCAGGATTGTGTAATTGTCGGCTTTTATTGTTATTTCAATGAATAAAATACTTTGGACAGTCAATTTGATCTTTTATTACATGTGTTTAAAACTAGTAAATAGTAATAGCTATTATGTTTCCCGGAACGTAAAACTAACATAAGATTATATATGAAAAACATTACATTTAGTAGACTTATTGCCAGGTAAAGTAAGTATGCAACACACTGTACTTAGTAAGCTTTTTGAATATTCAAAAAATTACAATTTACAATTCATAATCGTAATAAATTTCCTACACTAATATTGCAAAGAGGTAAGGTAAGGTCCGCGAGAGTCGAGTGGAGACCACTCACTGGAAAGCGCAGCGTAGGACGGCCCCCACTAGATGGAAAGACGGCCTGATAAAGATTGCTGGGAGCCGTTGGGTGCAGGCCACACAAGATCGGTCACTCTGGTAATCTATTGGGGAGGCCTGTGTTCAGCAGTTGACATTCTGTGGCTGATATGAAGTTTGTAGCTTTAAAAGTTGGTAAGAACTAGTGAACTTGCACATTTTTTTATAAACTACTAGCTGACCTGCCTCTGGCTTCGCACGCATGGTTTGTCAATAAAAACATTACCCTCCTTCTGCACAGTCGGGTAAAAAGTAGCCTATGTTACTCAAGGATAGGGTGCCCAGATTAAAAAATCGAAATTCCGGAGTAAATTCCTGACATTTGATGATAATTCCTGACTTTCTTGTAAATATAACATTAATGTCGTTAGCATCGTGCATGTGAATAAATGAAGCAAATTCTTGAATTTTGTGATATCAGTAATGATCAATATGACAAATAACGTAAGTAATGTTGATGTTAACTTATTTGTAATAAAAATATTTGGTTTATTTTACTCGTTACCTATTTAAATTGTAGAAATTCCGGACGGTTTAAGATTCCCCCCACATTACGGACAAAGACCTATATTACCGGACATGTCCGGAAAATTCCGGACGTATGGCAACCCTACTCAGGGATAATGTAGTATTAAAATAGTGAAACAATTTTTGAAATGGACCCGAAGTTTTTGTGTTTATTTGTTACAAACATGCAAATCTTTCCTCTTTATAATATTAGAGTTTAGATAGGCTAGCGTTTGACCACCATCTCGCCTGAAACTTTCCCCGGATTCGCCAGGCGCACCATGGACATAAAGTTCACTAGGCTACGTACAATTTCGTTACATAAAAGTTAAGTCAAGGATCGTGATGGATGGCACAAAGCCTATACCCAGTAGTGGGTGAAGTTTTTCTTCATACGATATAAGGTAGACCTTGTTACTTTTGAAATTTTAACCTTTTTAGGGTTCCGTTGTCGAACTCAAAACCCTTTAAGTTTCGCCATGACCTGTCTGTCTGTCTGTCCGTCCGATCAGTTTCAGCCGTCATACTCATAGACTATCAGTGATGTAAAGCTGAAATTAGGTATGATGATAGGTTTGAATGACGCCTAGTAAGTCACGAAAAAAAATCAGGGTGTGAAATTGGGGTTTAGATTTTTTTTACTCATTCATTCCTCGTATGGTGTGTATCGTTGAATACGTCTTCTAAAATCACTATAAGGTTTTCTGTACCCTTTTTTGATACAAAAATCTGTTTACGAAATCTAAAGCTTCAAAATGCCCATTTTTATAATAGTTGAAAATTCCTTGTGGGCAACTAAGTTGCCTAATAAGAAAAAAAACTCCCCTATGGCAACTAGTTGCCGATAAATATATGGATAAGTGTTGTATTTATTTTAGTATATATTATATATTAGTATTTTACTCCAATGTCCTTCTCTGTGCACATACCCACCACTAGGTATAATCGAATATCTCTATCTTCAAAGGTTTGCTGGAAGAAAACTCTTATTAGGGTTAAGCTCGCCTTTGTACATGTCCATTTTGTAAGCTATTTTTGTCTGTAAATCTATTTGTGTACAATAAAGAATAAAGAAAGAGTATATAATCCTCAATTGCAACTGGTTGTAAAACTCAGTTGCCATGGCGGCCGAAAGGGTTGTGTGTCCCATCCATATCTCTTCACTATGTGGTTCAACATGCACCTGACAATTTTTTTATACGTTACTTTGTATATGTAAGCATAATTACTAAAAATGTGGTTTTCACACTGTAGGTAGGTAATAAAGATAATAACCACATGATAATATTGATTGTACCTACCTATAACTTTTCTTTCTAAACCAACCAAAAAACTTAGAATCCCAATCAACCAGCAGAACGACTCACTAAGTATCTATAGGTATTTAAATGACTAACAAATAAAAAGATGGCATGACTGAAAACATTGACAAATGCCTTAGAAAATACAAAAATGTAAGAATATTTAATAAAACACAAAACCTCAATAACAATAATAGTTTCAAAAACTGAACCAAAAATACTTAATATTAGTTGTACGTTTTACAAAATAAATTGCACTTACTTCTTCATGAATGCCAGCATTGCTAGACAGCTTCCCCCCATCTGTGATGACAACAATGACTGAGGGTTCAAGGTAGAAAGGGCACCTGCCTTGGCCATATGTATCAATACCAGTCTGCATTCGATTGATGTTCAAAACATCAAATGCATGCTTTAGAGCAGCGCCCATAGTTGTCAGGCCTAAACATTGCAAATTTTTCAGCTCATTTATAAATGTAGCTAGATTTTCCTTCCAGCCAGCCTGAAAATATTTACAGCTTGTATTATTCTTAGTACTTATGTGGTTATACTGCAATGGGAATAGAAACAGGACAACGGAAATGAGGTGATAGAATCTAAATGGCTAATAAGAAAATAATTGGCTACTGGTTTGTTTTGAGATGAACCTAAGTTAAGTGGAGTAATATTGTATTGTGTGTTGAGTATTTCAAATTTCCCCCCCAAATCGCCATTTCGCTGTGTGTGAGTTCGGCCAATAGCAGGGCGCAACGAGAGCGCAATAGCGAGCGAGCGAGGCGCTATCGCGAAGGCAGCAACGGCGCGGCGGCGGTTCCTCCTGTTTACGTCGTGCTGTCTATTTCAGTAAAACTCGCACTTTCAAAATATGTTATGTTCTTTGTTTGCAGATTACAGTGCTACTTCTGTGGGCGCTTTATGACCGGCGTAAATATGCCCATTGTAAGCAAAATTATGAGATTCTCGGCTAACGTGGTCATTCTGGTACACTAACCTTGATGTTCGCGGGTGGTTCTTCGAAAGTTAGAAGCATATATCGGTCCCCTCTGCTCTCTGGAGAACGCTGACGAACCTACAAAATGACATCCATGAGTCTAACACAATAACACGAGATAAACAAATCGATCACAAAAACGAACTTTTGACGAGTCGATGACACTGCACGTACCTTTACGAACGTTTCCACGGCGCCCTTGGCTACATCTAGTAACGTAGGGCGTCCGCCTAAATAAGCTCTTTGGTTCATAGAAGCAGATGTATCTATTAGAAATACTATGATAGTCATAGTGAAAATTGGCTAAATGTCCTTGAAGATACATTAAAATATGCGCACGCTATTATAACTGAGAACAAATATGGCCGCTACATAATTCGCCGACTCGCCAAGAAGCGACCACCCGACAGCCGCTTCGACGAGCAGCTGAACAAGCTACGCCACGAAGACTCCAAAAGTACCACGTGACCTAATCATACGTTCGGGCACTCTCGGCCGCCAATAGAAAAACGTTCGGCTATTTCCGTCCCGTAGCAACTGGGTTACCACTTTAAAATCTGTCAACTCCACAAATGTTTTACGCAACTCGTGTATTTCCTTAACTTGCTTGTACCTTTAACGTTTTTTCAGTTAAAGAAGTCTAGATAAACGAGAGTATGGAACTAAGCTATTATATTTTGGTATCCACTCCGCAATTTAGCCTCTTGACTTGAGGCCGAGGATAACGCTCGAAGGATTCATTCAAATCTTCATGTGTTAGACACAGAGATGCTATAATAACCATAAAAAAATACTAGGGTCTGTTGTAGGAGTGTTGAACAAAGAAATACTGTGTCTAATTGGGACATAGAATAGTTGAATTTTTGTAAATTTAAGCCATTAATTATTAAAAAGTCACCAACATTAAGACTGCGCCATAGATTAGTAAATAAAATAGTAGTTGATCCATCGTCATAGTACCTATAAGTAACAAGGTTTTTAACTTTAAGGAGTTAAAACCTTTTCATGGTCGGTTTAACTTCAGAGTTTATGAGATTAAAACCCTTAAAATAAAATAAATAGTACAGGACATTTCACATAGTTCTATCTAGCCCTAAACTAAGCAGAGCCTATACTATAGGAACCAGATAACTGATAGAATACTTAGGTATATACTTTTTTTTTTTAAATACCTACTTAATATATACTTTTTTATTTACTTAATAATATAGAAATACATCCAGGCCCAGAACAAATATCTGTAGATCATGCAAGCATTTGTTCCGCGGCAGGCATCGAACCCGCTACCTCCTGCGTCTCAGCCGGCTATTCGCCCACTGCGCCACGGAGGTCCGACGACAGACGTCTATGACATTCTATCCAAAAGTTCACTGGTAGAGATATGACTTAGCAATAAGATCGCCTATTGTATACATTCATTTCATTAATGTTAATTTTAATTGTTTTGTATATATGGTGTGCAAAAAAGTATTATATATCTGTATGTGTTTACCCTAATGGGCAGACGATGTTCTCGGACGTATGCGATTTTTATGGCGCTGTTATAATTCTTTTCAATAATTTATCTCCACGTGAACGAGGTCGCAGGTAAACAGCTCGTTTTTCATAAAGATTTAATTTACATAAGTGCTTATTTTTAGTTTAAATATTAGTTTTTTGAAATATAAGAGTTCAAAAAGGGATATAAAATCTAAGTAAGACAATCAGGTCAAGTAAGAAGTCTAAAGAAAAGTTTATTACAAATCAACCCCGTTTTTATTTTAGGTCTTGAAGTTTTTGAACTAATAACCAAAACGAAAACTGAACTTTGATTAAATTCATTGGGTACCTACCCAGTCATCCCACAGTTCTAAAATTTGGTATAACAAGTAGTTACTTGTGGCAGAAATACAGGAAATCCAGAATAATTACTGTAAAAAATAAAACCGGACAAGTGCAAATGCAAATCTGACTAGCGCACTGAAGGTTCCTTAAAAATATCACATATTTATAACGATTTTCGTATTTTTTCTTTTACTTGTGCTGCAAGACCTTCATCATCATCATCATTTCAACTACAGAACATCCTCTGCTGCACATAGACCTCCCCCAGATTTCCAGAGCGACCGATCTTGTGCGGCCTGAACGGCTTCCAGCAACCTTTATCAGGTCGTCTTTCCATCACTAGATGGAAATACTTAGGAGATCGTCAACCTTCCGTACCTACTAGGGTAGGGTAGGTCGTCCTATTTTGCGCTTTCCAATAAGTGGTCTCAACTCTAGAACCGTTCTGGCTCAACACCCGTCAGTGCTTAGAGCTATGTGTACATATAAGTGCTTTGTGAGACCTTGCTTCTTGCCAAATTTAATGATTCCAGGACAACGGTAAGTAATAAATGACAGTACTTTTGGGCCATTTATGTCATTATTCAAGGGACCGTCAACCTAAGTACCTATTTGATGGTAATTTCAACTTGATACCACCCCGTGTTCCTGAGAAAAAGGGTATTGACAGAATAACAGATAGACAGATAACGAAGTGATCCTTTGAGGTACGTAACCCTAACAAGAGTATCCAATATAACATGAATTCCCGTTAGTTGTAATAATTGATATAAAACTGTAAGTCAGGTTATGTTGTTTGTGCATATAATAGATACCTTACAAACACTTATCATCTTACATCTTAATAGTGAAAGATTATGTATTTTTTTAGGTTTTAAGGGATTAATGTAGGTATTACAATACAACCCTCTCAAAATAAAATTGTTGAGTATGGTTTGAAATATTCAGAGACCATAAAAAAAACAAATAATAACATTGAAATCGGTCAATCCGTTTACCAGAAGAATTACATTATAATTTTATTTTACCACGCTTGCGAATCCGGTAGCGGGTCAGCTAGTAGGTATTAAAGAAATATCAGTTATAGTGAAATGGTCAAATACTTGATTGGGATTTTTATTCACACCAGCAGCAAAGTGTATCAGTTCGGTTTGGGGCAAACGACTTAGTAATCTTATTATTCACATACAAACCCTCAGCACCCATTATGAATAAATTTCCCGATAACGGGATTAAATTAATAAGCTGGCAGCCAAAACAACTATGCGAAATCAAATGAACAGGAAGTGTTAATTTAAAAAAATAAACAAAAATGTAAATTGAAGTTGTTAGTCTCAATCAAAAAATATATTTAATATTTATTATTCATTCTAATGTTATTTTTATATCATTTATTCATATTAATAAAGAATCTTAATATTACTAGTAGATCAGTTGTACAGGATGTACACAAATGCGGTAAATTTAAATATTCAATGCACTGATATCGTAAAATTCGTAAATAGTTGCAATACGGTAGAAATCCGTTTTCGTAATGGTGAAATGAAAAAAAAATTGCAAATATTACCTTCAGATAACCTAAAACCATTTTTAAACATAATAGTCTTAAAGCTCACAACATTCAGCTTACATCGTCGCGTCGGCTAAATTTTGAGATCATGCTTGTATTTTTATGGAAATTGGAAAAAATGTTTGTACTGGCGCGCTGTGTACCTACTAAGTATTATCAATGCAGACTACTTATGATCTATCTACCAGCCATAGGTTTTATCAGCTAACTTTGCTGCGACCTAGTCAATGATGACGATAGACTAACTACAGGTACACTAGTGGTTCGCCCCGAACTGAGATCTCGCGAGTCTCCAAAAAAAAAACCCGCCAAGTGCGAGTCGGACTCGCGCACGAAGGGTTCCGTACCATTATCTATAAAAACGGCGAAAACTCACGTTTGTTGTATCGGAGCCCCTCTTATTCTTTATTCTTTATTGTACACAAATAGATTTACAGATAAAAATAGCTTACAAAATGGACATGTACAAAGGCGAGCTTAACCCTAATAAGAGTTTTCTTCCAACAAACCTTTGAAGATAGAGATATTTGATTATAGTGGTGGGTACGTGCACAGAGAATGACATTGGAGTAGAATACTAATATATAGTATATACTATAATAAATACAACACTTAACCATATTAAAAAATAATAATAATACCTTTATACTATACCTACAGTAGAGATAAACATAATACATTATACAAAATATAAATAATATACCTACTTATACATAATAAATAACCATACATAATAATATATAATAAATATACTCTTAAATATGTGTTTTATTTTAATATAATTATTTCTTTTTAAAGTGAATATATAACTAAATATTCTGTGAATATTTCAATCGTCTACCAGTTCCCGTTCTCAATATCGAGCAAAAACGAGCAAAAAAATCACGTTTGTGTATTGGAGCCCCCCTTATATATTTATTTTAGACTGTTTTTAGTATTTGTTGTTATAGCGGCAACAGAAATACATCATCTGTGAAAATTTCAACTGTCTAACTATCACGGGTCATGAGATACATACTGATGACAGACGGACAAACAGACAGACGGACAGAAAAACAGCGAAGTCTTAGTAATAGGGTCCTATTCTATTCTTTGGTACGGAACCCTAAACAACAAAAAAAATATTCATGGTGCGATTTGCGCAACGATGCCTAAACGTAAGTATGTACCTATTTAGTGGCTAAATATGATTTAAGTTGTCAAATCATACAAATACTTCAAATTTAAACATGTTTAGTCGCTAAATACGTTTAGGGATAAATTTTGTCTATTAGAATAGTGCCACGAAATAATACCAAAATACTTGACCTACAGTTTCATTGATATTACAAGTAACGGGAGTTCATGTAGTGTGGTTTATTTTTTTAGGGGTAGAAATTTTATTTAGAAGTCCTATTTGACCTAATGGTATCATTTTCATTTTTTTATCTCTTTTGTATCTCAATATCTCAACAACCCCCTAACAATTTTAGCTCGATTAGTTACACCCGGATTGTGCCAACACTACTTACCTATATATCTTTTATCATAATCGGAAGTTCGATCGCTTCGAAAGTTATCCTCGGACAAACAAACATACAACGCCGATTTGTCCAAGTTGATTTAGAGATCTCGCTTCACTCGATCAATAATCAATGTGATAACGATTCAAATACGAAGGCGTTACCTATATATTATTATGTTTGTTAACTTACCTACATTTTATAGTAGGTACCTACCTACTTATTTTGACTTTGTAATTTTGATTTTAGGCAGATAATATTTTTAAAGTGCCCTTCCCAACCAAGGTGCGCCTCTAAGCCCGATCCCCAGCTCAGTAGGTGTAAAATCCTCAGCTTACTTAAATGTAGATAGATAGATAGATAGATAATTTCTTTATTGCACACCATTAAATACAAACATATAAAAGAAAATACAATTTTAAATCATAGGTACAATGGGCGGCCTTATCGCTAAAAGCTCTTCCAGGCAACCTTTGGATGGACAGAATCTATATGAACAAATAAGGACGGCGGCATAAGATTTTATTAATGTACCTACCTACGTAAGTATAATATGTGAACTTTTTTCTCTTACCTTCTTATAAATATTACACGAATACTATGTTATGTACATGTAAGTAACTTATTTAGAAGAGAAGTCTCTACTAAGTACTTATCTACGTAGTTATTACTTATTAGAAAGATGTCGTACAACTCAGGTAGGGCTAGGTACGTAGGCATACATTAAGTATACATAGAGTTACACTATCTATCTAGGACTCTAACAAAGTATGTCGCATGCGCGGAGCCAGTCACAGAGGGTGGGCGTAAATAGGGGGCACCCTCTCTCGAGCGTGGGGTCAGGGGTAGCTGCCCATAATACCTACCTACAGTTTATCAGCCCACGAAGTGCTCGCAAACTTCAATCTAGAATTAGAATCTTGTTAGAATTTGTTGTAAAGATATCACCTAGCTACGTTGACGTACGTTAACTTAGATAGCTTTCCTAGTTGCGGCAAATAAGCATTACTGTATCTACCTACTTATTAGGTAGCGGTACGTGTTATTATGTTGGTAGTGATTTAAACGTATTGTGAAGCTGTAATTGAGCCAGTACATTAAATATTTTTAGAAAATGTTATTTTTCAATAACTGTTTATACGACAGAGGCAAAAACGACATTTTTATATGAATCTTTGATGTTATAGGTGTAGGTTTTGCATGTAATGGATAATATCTGGAACGACTGAACCGATTGTGAAAATTATTTCACTGATAAAAAGCTACACCATCCCAGAGTGCTATACATGAGCCTTTATTTTGTTTTGTTAACAATCTGTGCGAAACCACGGCTGATAGCAAATCTATAATAATACTTTGGAGAGGAAAGATTTGTATGTTTGTAACGAAACTAATACTACTCAAAAACTACTGGTCTGTTAAAAAACTTTCTTTCACCATTAGAATGCTGACTATCTTATACCGGAGTAACATAGGCTACTTTTTACCCAACTGCGCAGAAGGAGGGTAATGTTGTCTATTGTAAATACTACGCGTGCGAAGCTGCGGATTGGTCAGCTAATCATTTATAAAATATGTTCGAAATAGAAGTAGGTAGTTAGTTAGGACTTGTATTATGTTATGTTATGAGTCATCGCGGCACTGTCTTTTTACTGCCAACAGATGGCGTGTCTTTGTCATACACTGATTAACAAAGGAAAGTGAAATAACAATGTCAATTGCCGTGTTATCAATATATTTCGAGGAAAATGAAATAAAAAAAAAATCATTTGTGTTTGAATAATATCCCCTAAGGCGTTTACCTATTTTGTGGTCTTTTGAATTATAACATGTGGGTTGTATATAATAACATACATAATAACATGTAGGTACTATGTATTTTTTTTATTTATTTTAGAAGGACTTTGAGTCGTTTGCGACTATGTCAGTCCTGTTAAATCTTACAATGAAATCCTTAACAACGAGACTTAATTATATTATACACCATTTTATAAATAAAGTACCCTGGCCGCATCGCATAGCGGGGTACACAGAATACTTTGAAATACAAATTATAGCCAATACCAAAATATATTGGCACATAGATAACTTTTTTATTGATCAAAATTATTCGAATAATGAAAATAAGATTTAATTTTTCAACTATTTTTATTTGACTATTCATATTTTTTCGAAACATTCAGCTTACTTCTTGTATCCAAATGTATGCACGACATTTCTATAAAAAAATTGTTTTTCTCTAATGAGTCAGAAAAACGTCAGACTAGAGAAGTTCAGAAATAACAAAATGTTACTGTCACTGTCAAGTCTATCAACCAACAGTTTCTAACAACGTCAAATCGTCAACTGTCTTGTCGCATCGGCCGGCTGTCGGTTTCGTTTCGTTGGGTTCGGTTCGGTCGTGGTTCGGTCGGTTCGGCAAAAAGTGGTTTTCCGTTTCGGATTGTTGAAAACACAAAGATTAATTTCCACCAAGCATTTCCTATTGAAAAATTTACAACACGTATACGGTCTAAACGTAAAATTATCTGCTTTCTGTTCTATTACAAGGCTTTAAAATGGATGAAGTTATACAACAAATGGAGGCTTCTGCAATCAGCGAAAATGCAGAAGCAAGCACCTCTAATTTTGAGCCCCTCTACAAATATAGAGGAAGAATGGGGAATCAAGAAGAAAGAAGAAAAAATGTACTGGAAACGCAGAAAGGGTAGGTATGAATTATATTACATCCTAGGGCATGTTAAAAGGAGACAAAAACATTTTCTAGTATCATTGCAAGCTCACTCAGTTATTACTATATTTTATGAAAAACCTTCTTTCAAAATAATTGAGAGTTTTTGTTGTTTTACAGTCGCCGCAACAGTAAATTAGACAAATTTAGAGGTATTTTGGAGCTGGTGAAAGCTGTAGAAGGTGATATATTCCGTACTCCAAGGGTATGTTATTGAATAAAAAGCCTTTATCTTGCAATAACCTTGTAAGTTTTTGAAACCTCGGGGACCAAAATATTCATCTGAAACATTTAAGCACTTTTACTCAATTATAAAAGGACTTGAATGTAAAATATTCTTTACACCATAAACTTTAGCTTGTGAACCTGTGTATATATAGTTTTTGGTATACTCTCTTATGTACTTACTGCTAGTTTTTCATTATTAAACCTCAACTACCTAACATCTTTTTGAGTTATATTACTACCTAATGGTGGCGGTCTGCTGTATTTTGCTATAATATTTAGATTTAAATAATTATTTTATTATAACATACATCAAGCATAATTTATTTACAGACCCACTGGAAACCAATAATTTACGTGTCTGGTTTCACTAGAGTAGCCAATTACTGTGATGTCCTAATGATGTCGGAATGGCTTACCGAGAAACCCAGTGATTTTGAAGAGAACTGGGTTGTGGTGCCATGCCCGAAAGGAACTAGGATGTTGGTGCTGGCCTATAAGGTATATAGTTTTTGTTTTGTGTTATCAGCACTTCAAAATGAAAATTGCTGCAATCATTGTACCTAGTCAGGTCATAAATTCTGTCACATGTTTAATATTAAAAAATTTAAACAAGTTTATTCATTTATATACCAAAATGAACTTAACAAAACATAGATTCTTATGACACTAAAGTTTATTCAAAATGACCTCCGTGATTTTGAATACAGGCCTTCAATCTGCGCGGCCAGTCGTCTATCGCAGCACGAATGAGGTCCATGTCAATATCGGCGGCTGCCTTAATCAAGGATGTCTTGAGTGACTCCAAATTGGGATGAGGCTTTGAGCACGCCTTTTCCTCCAAGTGTTGCCATATCTTGTAATCTAACGGATTCAAATCTGGACTGGAGGAGGGCCAGTCTTCGTGCCGGATGAATTCGATTTCACGCGCCGCCAGCCAGTCTTGTGTGCTCTTCGCTCTATGAGCTGGCGCCGAATCTTGTTGGAATACCCAGTGCCTGTTATTGAACATGGTATGAGAAACAGGTTCCACAAGGTTCGTCAGGACTGTATTTTGATACACAACTGCATTCGTTTTTACACCTTTCTCACAAAAATGTACCTCTGTTAAGCCCCAATAAGAAACTCCCAACCATACCATAAGCGAGGATGGAAAATGACCTCGTTGGACACGCGGAATACGGTTGCTCGCTTCTTCACTACTGTGTGCGTACATTTTGTTTGTTGTAGCTCTCTTCTACGGTAAAAATTTTTTCATCCGAAAAAAGAATTTCCTGATGATTTTTTCCCGCGTACCGCTTCAACAAAGCGCGGCATCTCTTCAGTCTCAGGTCCATTAGACGAGCATTCAAACGATGTCTTGTTTTTCTTCGATATGCCCGAAGCCCTAAGTCTTCATTTAACACCCTTTTGACCGTGGTTCTGCTTAACCCCATCTGAAGGGCCAACAGTTTCTGCTTACGTTTGGGATTTCTTTGAATTCGCGCCTTCACAGCTTTTATCACTGCTGGAGTCCTAACAGACCGAGGGCGACCACTTCTTGACCTGTCATCTACACTAGAGTCTTCATTGTATCGTTTGATGGTGCGATAAACGAATCTTTTGGTTATATTCAAATTTTTCAGTATGTCAAAAATTTGTATTGGCGCGTAACCGCAACGATGCAACGCAATAACTGCAACACGGTCTTCTTTAAGCGTCCACTCCATACTTAAAAATGAGTAAAATTCTAAAAAGTATACATTTTTATTTTCATGAACAATTCGAAATTCGAATTCTATAAACTTTTTTGTGGCCAGCATTCTAAAAGAAAAGTTTTTACTGTGTGACAATACTTATGACCTGACTATAATACAATGATAATCAAGTAGAAAAATTATGGTATAATACAGAAATACTCACTTTTAAACTGGTTGTTGATAGATTCTGATATATATATACTATGTGTTTTGTTATGTATGTATGAAATTAAATGGAAACACGGGTAGGGCTAATGGCTAATATTATTGTAAAATGGGTTTTTTTTCAAATTCATTACTATAGAAAATTTGCAAACCCCCTTATTATCTAGTCCTAAAATATCAATTCAATTCAATTTATATCAATGAGACAGCCTGTATGAAATAGGTAAACAAATCATATTCTTTCATCATGTAAGTAGGGACCTGTTATACTGACTAAGCGGCATTGTCGCAAAGGCGCCACAATTTACGTTAAAATTGTTTATTGAAAATGTATCGATTATTGGATAAATATTCACCCACTTCTAAAATTAGTTAACACTATTCCGAATGTGTGTTTGTAATTAATGTCGTAGGTAGATAACAAAATAAGTTGTATATCTTTTTTGCCATTGAAAAATAGATCTTGCATCAATGCAGTCGCACCATCTTTTTTCGGCCTTCCTCTTGGTCTTGGTTTCTTCTCTAGGTTCTGCTGCGGCTTCTAGTTGGTTATTTATTTACTTATATTATTAATTTGTTCCAGGGCACTACCAAATGTTTTAATAAATATGGCAACTTTAGTTTTGAGTGCCGGACTGCACTGCCCGGCGGAAACCCATGTGATATTAAAAAGAACCAGTGCACAGTGGTATTAGATTGCTTTTATGACAAAGATTCGAACACCATGTATGTTCTTGATATTCTGGCGTGGAACAATTGCGTGATGACAGAGGGAGAAGTAAGTTATATAATAGAAATACTTGCTCACTTGCTAATACTTGTACTTACCTGCTTCAAATAGCCAAACCTATTGTGATCTTGACGAAAATAGCTTCACTTTTACCTAGCAAATAAACATCATTAGCCAGCCAGCAAATGAACTTAGACACTCATTAATATAAATATAGGATCTATCACGCACCGTTTCCAATTCGTGAACCTTCATCAGGGTACATGATAAATCCTGTATTTATATTAATGATTGAAATAAATCAAGAAAGTTTATAAGTAACACTTAGGTACTGTTGTGAACAAATTTGCCAAACATTTAATTTTTTATTTATCTCATTTGGTTACTAATGTATTCAACTGACTGTACATGTATATCTTTCACTATGAGCCTATAATGTAGTCTAATTGATATAGTTAGTTGTAATATTAGGTACATTAATGCAAAGGCCAATTATAGGCCAAAAAGGCAATGCAGGTCGAGTATGAGTTTGAAGGCCGAAACGTAGGCGAGGACTTTACTAATACGAGACAGCAATTGCCATTTCCGCCGAGGCATATATAGTACTTTTCTCAAAAGAAAAAGAATGCAGGGAAATAAAACAACTTTTTATATTATACATTAAATTTACTTAATTGATATTAAAAGTAGTTAAATTTCCATATTTTTTCAAGTTAATGCCATTTTTAACATGAACTGTGCATATCAGCATAAAATAAAGTACTCATAATGTCTTTTTAGTTTTAACAATCTCATTAAAATACGCCAAAAATACTGTTTCGTAGAAAATGTTCTCGTTTTTCCAACTCATAATATTTTCATATACTTTCACGTATTTTTCTTTTGACTTCGCTGGAAGCAGGTTTTCCATTGCCAATTTGGCTTCTGATCTTAAATCTGGTGGAGTACAATCAAACTCCATTTCACTATCTAAGGCGTTGGAAATCATTTTAATTATTAAATTTTTATTGTATGTAAATAACAAATCAAGGCGAATTTTCAGCTTTGCCGCCAATTTTTTATTTATCATCTGTGCCGAAAGGCAAACGCATTTATGGCTATACAGCCTTGTGAACACAATTTGTACTAAGCAAAGAGACTTACTGTGTACCAAGAATGATAAAAGAGATCCAATCAAGGAGTATTTAATAACCCCAGCACGCTGTTTCATACAACATTGCTGGAGCGTTGTAATGCTCCGAATTCAAAAAACGCTCCTGCAATGGATTTAATTTTATTTGTCCGTAAATTCGATACTTCGCGTGTTCTTCGAAAATAATGACAATATTTCCATGCATGTTTGAGTAAAAATAGTTATGTATCTAGGGCAGAAATGGAGGGATGTGGATGGACAGGCTCACTAAGTTCTGAACAGATTTCACCATCTTGGTGGTAGAAAGAAGTGACTGGAAAGTATAGTGAGAGAGGCCTTTGCCCAGCAGTGGGATATAAAGGCTAAAAATAGCATGAATTGTCTAGAGCTATAGTAATACATTCTATTCCTCAAATATCAAAAGCTGATGAATTTCTCTACGAGATTGTATCGGAAAGGAGACGATCCATGGACAAACCAAAGTAGCTCACAGAGCCAAGAGGTTAAGCAAGCTGTGATGGCAGTGGGTGGGGCGCATAGCTCTAAGAACTGACGGCCGTTGGGGCAGAAAGGTTCTAGAGTGGAGATCACGCATTGGAAAACGCGGCGTAAGACGGCACCCCAGATGGAAAGACGATGAAGGTTACTGGGAGCTGTTGGGGGCAGGCGTCACAAGATCCATCGCTCTAGAAATCTATGGGGGAGGCCTATGTTCTGCAGTGGACGTCCTATGGCCAATATGATGTAGGAGTAGGTCTTGTAGTAAAACAAGCTCACTTAATCTCAATTAGGTACATTCCATTATTTTGTAAGAACTTGTTTGGTATATTATTTTGTAGTCAAGTAATAACATACTGAATCTCTGAATATGAAATCTGAACTCATTACAGGCTTCATTCCGCGACTTCTGGTTGACTGGCCAACTGGAACAAATACCGGAGCTTAAATTGATCACAAAGAACAATAAAATGATATTTAAAGTAATACCTAAACTACCGTGCACTACTGAATCTCTGAACGAGTAAGTTTTTTGTTTATCCTGCCCAAGCTTTCGCCCGCGCCTTGCACGCGTTGTTTGTCAATAAATAGCCCATATCTCCAGGTTATAGTCTATCTATATATTAAATTACATCGAAATCGGTCCAGCCGCTCAGTCGTGTAAACCTAACAATAAATAAAATAAATATTATTAGACATTTCACACAGCGCTATCTAGCTCCTAACTAAGCAGGGCTGATATTATGGGAACCAGATAACTGATAGAATAGGTATGTACTTATAATACTTTTTTTGTAAATACATACTTATAATATATAGTAAAACATCCAGACCCGAAACAAATAAATAAATATTGCTGGACATTTCACACAGCGCTATCAAGCCCCAAACTAAGCAGGGCTTGTACTATGGGAACCAGATAACTGATAGAATACTTATATTTTTATTTACATCCAGACCCGGAACAAATATCTGTAGGTCATGCAAACATTTGTTCCGCGGCGGGAATTGAACCTGCTACCTCCTGCGTCTCAGCCGGCTATTCGCCCACTGCGCCACGGAGGTCAAACAGAGAGATAAGAGTTACTTTCGAATTTATGTTAATATTTGGCAATATTTTTCAGGTTGCTCGCTATATTTCCCTACTACAACCACAATATGCCTCCAGTGGACGGCTTGTTGTTCTACCATCAGAAGGCGCAGTATTTCTCCGGTGAAACACCCTTAGTTCTCTGGCTCTACCCCTTTATGGCGCCTGAAGTTTTTGGAGAAGGTATACATTTCTTTAATAACAAATTATGAGATCTAACTGTTATACAAAAAGTGTACCGTATCCCCCCCCCCCCAGAAGGGTGGGGGGGGGGGAGAGAGGGGTCTCTCGCCCCTTCCCCCCTTATCTCAGAACAATATTGATTGTTAGAAATAAATGCAAAGATTATACGAAAAAGTTAACGGAGTTTCTTCCAAAAATATTTTTTTAGAAATCTGCCTTATAAGTTTACTTGGTTTTTAGTCACATAACTAGATGGCGCTGCTAAATTATACATTATATAAATATAGTTAGGTACGGAACCCTCGCGAGTTCCACTCGTACTTGATTGGTCTTGTTCAGGTATTGTTTTTTTATGTACAAATATGATTTTAATTGATTTTCACCTACAGTGTTGTGTTTTGTTAAATTGTTTTTTGTCAAAAATAAAGGTAGTTTCTTTCTTTTTAGATATCAAAGTACACCAAGGGTATATGCTGGAGAAGCCAGCTAGCTACATAGATTACATGGACTTCATCAGAAAATTTGAGAAAAAAAACAGCAGAAAGAAGCAGAGGAAAATCTTTAAACCACATAAAATGGACGCTGAGGATATCCCACAGGTACTTTGTAATATCTAGGATGGGAAGTTGTGATGGCACAAATGGCAGTTTTGTATGAATCTTTATGTTGAGCTCATAAACTAACACTTTAGGGTTCGTTTAAGCTGGCTCTATACACGAGGAACATATTAATAAATTCCCAGATGAATCATTATTATAAATACGGGATTTACCTACATATACCAACATATTAACTAGTGGTTCGCCCCGAACTGAAATCTCGCGAGTCTCCCATAATAACAACAACAAAAAATATTTGTATTCTTTACCCTCCGTCGACCGAGACACGTTCTCGGAGATCCGGATGACAAAATCACCTCCGCTAACGCGAACAAATTCCTGAGTCATCTACATTAGACAGAGCAAACACTTCACAGATACACCTCGCCGGCGAGGTCGATGAGTTCCTTCAGTCGCCACCTATACGAGGTACAGATATGTACCCGGGCGTCTCTCTCATATTCCCATCCCGGCAACGGCCCAAGCCGAGGTTCGTACCTAAGTGGTGCCCTTGCGCTAGTTGACTCATCAAAAACTTACAGGGCTAAGCGCCGTCTGCGCTTGCCAAAAGTTCGATTAAGCTGCAACGGCCTCAGGCCAACAGCGAGAATAGAACAACCGAAAAAAAGTTGTAAATTGTGCCACAAAATGCATAACCAAATGTCTTGACCTACAGTTTCATTCAAATTACAGTTAATTAGAGTTCGTGTAAATTGGTTATTTTTTTTGGGGTAGAAATTGCAGTTATTATAGATTTCAGACTTCCCTATATTTGTGTCACTAAAGCTATACGCATACCAGATTTCAGCACTGTGGGGTCAAAAATCAGTTTTTATTATGCAGCTTTCATTAAACGTGCCATTTGACCGGATACTCCCATTTTGCTTGTTTTTTACCCCTCTTGAACCCCAATATCTCAACAACCCTCACACATTTTTAGCTCATTTAGTCACACCCGGATTGTGCCATCACTACTTAACGACTGCGTGTCACCGCATTTACGACATTAATTTAAATCACGGCTAGGTAGGGCTGATGCCTAGTATTGTTGTAAAATAGTTCATTTTAAAATTCATCACTATGATTTTTTTTAAATTTTCAATCTACCCTAATTTCAAGTCCTGAAACAGCCTGTATAAAATAGGTAACCAAATCATATTCATTCATCATGTAAGTAGGGACCTGTTAAAGCGACATTGTTTATTAGAAATGTATTGGTTACTGGATAAATATTCAAGCTACCGGTATCAAACCAATCTCTAAAATCAGTTAATACGATTCTGCATATGTGTTCTAAATGAATGTTGTAGGTGTGGTGACATGCGGCTGTATACCAAATTTCACGATGAGCAGATCAACGCTTCGAAAGTTATCCTCGGACAAACAAACATACATACAAAGACCACAAAAGACAACAAAAGATCAACGCTGTCAGAACAAAATACTGCGTTCCATCTCTAATGCCTCATGGTTCACAACCAACAAGAAGATCCATGAGTACCTAGAAGTTCCCACAATTGATCAAGAAATGGTCTTCAATAGGAAAAGATACCTGGATCTCCTAAAAAGCCATGATAATCCGCTGGTAAGAGCTGGTGGAAAATCGTTCTGACACAAAGCGTCTGAAAAGCGTCCATGTCTTGGACAACCTGCTTGCTGCATCTAAAGAAGGGAAGAAGGACTAATATGTCTTGATCCCGAACGCCAAAAATCAATCAACCCATCCGCCTATAGTCCTCCAACTGATTGGGAAAAACAAATCACAAATAACAAAAAAAAAATACTAAAAAGACATTTTCCAAATACTTTACTTTAAAAGCCTATCATAAAATGGAGCATTCATAAAATGGAGCATTCTTTATAGTACAAGCGCTCGCACACTCGCATAGTTGCAGCTGTGTAAATCACACTACTGCATTGGCAATTGTACTAGTAGGATCACTTTGTAACGTTGAACGATGAACTTTGAACGATGAAACGATGATCGTTCAAAGTGTTCGACTCGTTCACCTCACCTGACGGGTTTGTTGTTATCCGCGTGCATGTGTGCGCCAGCACGCCATTAGATTGGTATTATCTAATGGCGTGCTGGCGCACACAAATGTTATGATGAATGCCTGTTTTTAACCGAATTAAAAAAAAGAGTAGGGTCTCAATTCGTCGGATTTTTTTTGTTTTTTTTTTGTGTATGTTCCCCGATTACTCGAAGACGCCTTGACCGATTCTAGAATTTTTTTTAAAAGGGTATACTTCCCAGGTAGTCTCATCGGCACCAAGTCAAGATCTGATGAGGGGATTCCAAAAAAATCGGGGGCAACCCTCAAATTTTATAGGGACACATATTGTTTTATGTTTTTACCTCAGAACTTCGTCATTTATCAACCGATATGGAAAATTCTTTTTTTATTTGTATGTATAAACTTTCATATTTGTTTCATCAAAAACAGTTCAGTACTTTGGTTAAGTCGGTTATATTTTTGTTAAAAAGTTACTTGTTATTAATAACATGACCAAAACCCACGTTATCGAGAACCTGGTGTCTAGACAAACCTAGTATAGGTTTTAAGATATTATTGAACTATTGAATAACCATCTTTTTTACTGATAACTAACAATAATAATAATGTATGTATTTCATTCGGTATATTTTATTAAAATAATCCTTTAATAAAATTAATAAATCACCTTTATTTTAGGCCGGAACATCCAAGGAAGCCACGGGATCGACAGCTAACAACGCCAATGGAAGCGCTCAAGAAGAAAAGGTACGTATTTTATGACCGGAAACTGTTCATGTGTTTGTTTGACTTGCCGTTAATTGGGTCAAGTAACTCGGTCTGTCTGTCTCTACCAGTCTGATTGAATGTCACGACTAAGCGGCTGGACCGATTTCGATAAAATTTGGTGTATATGTTATAGTCAAACATCGAAGCTCCTGGCGCTGCGGTTTGGCTAGACAAACCTCCGGTCTGACATAAAGTCTTAGTCAGATCATAGTCTACCTTTGAGTAACGCATTTTTGTCTAATCCTAGGAGACGGTCAAACGCCGAAACTCAATTTGATGAAATCGGGGTTTGACTAGTCAGACGTCAATTAGTAAGTGTTAGTTTAGATATATTTTTTACCAGACAACGTGGTAATGAATTATCGCTGAACATTTATAAAAAAGATATATTACGATGTATTGAGAACCCCCTCCTTTTTGGAGTCGTTTAAAAACACAAAAATGCTTTATCATATCAGCCACAGGACGTTCACTGCTGAAGATAGGCTTCCCCATAGATTTCCAAAGCGACATATCTTTTGCAACCTGCACCCAACGGTTCCCAGCAACCATTATCAGGTCGTCTTTCCATCTAGTGGGAGGCCATCCTACGCTGCGCTTCCAGTGCGTGGTCTCCACTCAAGAACCTTTCTGCCCCAACGGCCGTCAGTTCTTCGAGCTATGCTGCTACTTCAGCTTGCTAATCTTTTGTGCTATGTCGGTGACTTTGGTTCATCTACGAATCTCCTCATTTCTGATTCTAAATTGCTTATCCATACTAATTTATAACTTCGAAAGTAACTCTGTCTGACCCTCTGTCTGTTTGTTTGTTCATCATCCACAGCCTGACTTCACCCATTGTTGGGTATACGCCTCCCCAAGTTTGTGCTATCCACCATGATCCTGCGCTAGTCTCACCCGCTGACGGCCCGCAACCTTTACGATGTCGTCCACTCATCTCGCTGCCGCACGTCCTGCCCTTCTATACCCGCTCCTCGGCCACCATTCAGTCACTGCCCTGCTCCATCTGTCATCACCACGTCTACCCAAGTGTCCCGCCGAAAACCATTTGAGCTCCATAACTCAAATCCCAACGTCATGAACCTTCATTCGTCTACGGATCTCGACTTTGGAACTCGATCTAACGGTCTGATGCCGAGCATGGTACGCTCCATGGCTCTCTGTGCAACTTTTAACCTGTACACAGCATGCGTGAGCGTCCGTGTCCGTGTCCGTGTAGGTCATGGTGAGCAGAACACATTGGTCGAATAAGCGAGTCTTCAGACACTGTGGAGTTTTAGGCAACTTAAGGATGTCGTGTAGCTTGCCGAATGCAGCCCATCCCAATTGGATCCTTTCAGAGATCTCCTTCTACTGATGCTCTTTACCAAACGATAGAATATGTACAAGATGAACATAGTGGTTGACTGTCTCCATCGTCTCATTTTACGTTGTTGGTTACGGTTGCTCAATAACTACTTATAAGTTACTGGCGTCTGGCAGCATGGTGTCATTTTGATTAGTTTGCGGTTCAGTTATATCTTGATAGTTTTAAAATCAACATAAAATACCTAATTATAGTATTTCCATTTCTTTATTTTCTCGATGACAGTTCTAATTTGATAGTTGTAGTGTTGTGACCAAATAAGTAATGATATCGATCGCGACAGTGACGATTCATCAGATTTTGATTAAAATAAATAAATAAAGATTACCTGTCATTATAATTATTTCGTTTCGTTGTCGAGTACCTACCTATACCTACTAATTTTACAACAGCTTCGAAAATTTTAAAGAAGTTGGCATTCTCAATCAAGAATTAATACGTGTAGCATCTTGTAATGAAATATAATATTAGTTAATAAATTTGTACAAAAGTATCCGGCAGTAGTTTAGTTTCTTACATTTGTAAAAAAAATATCGGGCCTGTTATCGTGTTACGTTTATCGATAGCCATCCCTATCAGTTTCTCCGACTCTGGTATAACCTTGTATTACCCGTGCGCGATAAGTTGGGACCTGAGCGCGGTGACGTCATATTGGCGTGTTTGTACCGCCCGCAAAAAAGTGAACATAACAAGCAGCCGCCCGCGGCTTCGTCTTTGTTTTTTTTAACCTAATTTATTATGTTACTCAGGGAGGACGCTGCTTTTTATCTAATCTTTTTTACACTATTTGAATAAAATAAAAATACAATGTTTAAGTTTATACAAAACTGTTTGTTCCGTTTTTCGTTTTCAAAAAACTCTAACACTTTTAGCACGAGGTTTCTTTCTCCGCTATGCAAAGGTTTACCCTTCGTAATGATAACAAAAACACTTAACAAGAACTATAACAACAAAAACTACAACAACAAAACAATAACACAAACGAAAACTAAAATAATTCCAGAGCGCGTCGTTACGTGACGTAGGCCAGTACGAGACTAAAAACCCTAGTAAAAAATAGTGATGCGAACGGTACAATACGGGCGCCATCGGGGAAGTGCAGGGGAAGCGGTCGGGGGGTCGCATTCCTAGCAGGTCCCAAGTTATCGCGCACGAGTAATACGTGCGTAAGCGTCATATTTTTATAAATTAATGCATACATAATGTAAAAAAGACGCTCGTTCAAGTTTTCACAGGAGCTGTCATCGAGAACATAAACAAATGGAAGTAATATATTTAACAAAATAAGTAATAAAGGTTGTTTTGTTATAATCTTTAACTCTGTTATAGGAAAATAACGTGAATATCGAAGAGAATAATATGGAAACCGACATCAATGCTCAGGTGAATAAATAATTGAACTTTAATAACCGGTTTTATTCCACGAAATTATAGTGAAATATACAGGGGGATTTAGGTACCATGGTTCAAAAGGAGCAGTGCGATAGCCCCGTGACCGACTCGAATCATCCCTATGTATGTCCTACGATTTTTATAGTTCAGGAGCTAGTGATCGTGATTTCGATAATTTCTTAAGGAAGTATTTTACGTAAAATTGTAATGTTGTGGTGAAGCCTTTGAAATAACCTGATGATTGACGATGATTTCAAAATAAGCAG
The DNA here is from genome assembly GCA_918857605.2 of Philereme vetulata. Lineage (NCBI taxonomy): Eukaryota > Metazoa > Arthropoda > Insecta > Lepidoptera > Geometridae > Philereme > Philereme vetulata. The sequence goes on along the minus strand of OU975448.1, from coordinate 5,765,729 downwards.
TTAATTAACTGTCTATGTTTTGAAAACAATAAAAAATTGCTGTTATGGAAAATGCTATCAAAATTTTTATCAATTTTTCAGTCCACGACTTTGGTTCTGCGTCGCATACATTGCTCTCTAAGCAACTTTGATTCTGAGATAATAATATCAACTTTATTTTAGGAGGCTTCTAAAGCATCCAAGAAAGGGAAGAAACCATTATCTGGAAGAGTTCAAGCAAAGAAGGTATGTATTCTATGACCAGTTTTATTTACCTCTAATTGGCGTTAAGAGAAGTAGAGTTTCTTGTGCAAGGGCTCGCCCGGGGAAGTATTACAGTAGTACCATTATACTTATGTCTGCCGCCAAGCAGCATTTCTGTGTTTAGAAAGAAAGAAAGAAAGAAAGAAAACATTTTATTCAACAACCACACAGTAATAAAGGAAAATAAAACACAACAACAATAAAATCTAACCTAAGTACTAACAAACTTAAAAGCTCTGTGTGGAGATGAATTGGTACTCAGCTCAGCATGATGCTACGGTATGTTAATATGCCGCAGCGCTGCTCTTCCGCTGAGTCCAGTTTATATTACCTCACGTACATCTTGATCAAGGGTAGACATAATAAGACAAACACAACTATTGTTCAAATCAAACCATATTAAATACATGCATTACAAAATTAAATACCTACTATTTTAAACCAATAAAACTATCACTATTAACTATCACACTTAAGAACACTTCACTGGTATATTTAAGACAAGACATGGAGACCGGAGAGAGAGAGAGAGAGCTTCAGCTACTGCCACTACGGTTGGTTTAGCTGTGTTGACAGAATATCAGCTTTGAGTCTTAATCTAAACAAATTAACTGAACTAACATTACAAAGAGGTGGAGGGATATCGTTCCAACACTTCGTAGCGCAATAGCTAAAGCTACCATGAAAAGCTGCGGTGCCATGTGCAGGCGTCACCAGAAGAGACTCTGAAGCCCTGGTATTACATTTATTATAATCGCGGAACCAGGTTAATTTGCGAAAGAGATATTCTGGTTTCCGGCTCTTGATGACAACAAACAGAAGGATAGCAAAATGGAGATGTCTTCTGGAGGACATTTTAAGAAGTTTTGCTCTATAGATATAAAAGGTGTTTCGGTTTGAAGGGTATGGTTGCCGGTGAAATTACAGCCACATGAGACTTTACTTACTTTAAAAAATATTATATTCTACGTGAAAAATAGATGAAATATGACTTGTTATACTTAATGCCCCGTTTCTAGTGAAAATGATCTTGAAATATTCTTTTGATAAATCTATTTTCATATAAACATTGTAACTTCATTACGAATGATAAAGTTGAACTTATCATAATCTTTAACTCTGTTATAGGGTAATAAAGCGAAAACTGAGGAGAAAGTTGTGGAGAAAAGCGAAGAAAAAACTATGGAAACGGACGACAATGCACAGGTAAATAAATACTTTAACGTACTCAAAATAACTTAAGTGGCAGTGGGCGGGGCACATAGCTCGAAGAACTGACGGCCGTTGGGGCATAAAGGTTTTCGAGCGGAGACAACGCACTGGAATGCCCAGCGTAGGACGACCCCCCACTAGATAAAAAGACGGTCTGAAAAGGTTGCTGGGAGCCGTTGGGTGCAGGCCGCACACGATCGGTCGCTCTGTAAAACGATGCGATAAAGGAAATACTTAATTATACCGCAAAGTACTGGTCGTCTTACCTATAAATATTTATTAATTATGTACGTAGTATGTGTGTTTGTATGTAATATTATTTTTTGTTTTTAGCTATATATATAATTATATATATATAGCGCGTTATGGGCAAAGAGAATCGACAAGATCCGCAATACCACAATGCGCGCGAAGACCAGCATCGCTGATGTTGGCGACAAGACTGCCAGGCTGAAGTGGGACTGGGCGGGTCACGTCAGTCGTATGGTCACAGAAAAATGGGCAACAGTCGTCACACAATGGGTGCCTGGACAGATGGGCGTCGAAGCCGGGGCAGGCCGAGGAAGCGTTGCCGTGACGACCTCGATGCATTCCAAGATGACTGGTGGGACGTGGCGAGTGATCGTGAGATGTGGAGGAACAGGGGGGGGAGACCTTTGCCCAGCAGTGGGAAAATATAGGTTAAATAATAATGATAATATATATATATATATATATATAATCAACCTTTCACGGTAAAAGTTGATCCAGTACTGATTTAGAACAAATGTTGATCCACCAATTTCGGGTGTACATTCAGCTCCGGATTGAGTTATGGCTGTATACATCGAATATATGAATTCAGCGTGTAACGTCAGTGGATGTGCGTCTACCTGTTTTCGATATACTCGTAATAAAATTTTAAGGTTTTTGTTGATCCAATAACGGTCAAAAAAATTATACACAAGCGCATAATGTGGCTCCGATTTATATATGATTTTTAGTGGTAAATGCGGCTCCGGAGCTGAATATGAAGGGTAGGTACGGCAACGTCGCGCTATTGTGCGAATGAAACAAACATACGTTCCTACTTCAAGTTAAAGTGAGACAACATACTGACGCGCATTTCTGCATAAATTTTAACTGAAGAGAGTATTTCTAGTTCAACTTGAGTTGTGTCAGTCTGGGCCGACCTTCAAGCTAGCTAGTCCGTGTTCTGTGTTCACGATGGAAACAGATTCTTCAGGTTTGGATAATGGTGAGTACCTACGTGCGTTAGTACATTATAGATCGTTGTTGAGTACCGAGTTTATTGTTTTTAATGTGCCGATACTTACTTTATCAACAAATAATTAGATTTAAGTAACAAGTTTTAATTTGAATTAAGCATAAAGTTAAACTTTGAGTCGTATCGTATTAGAATTTTGCAATAGTTATTCATGTACGAGTAAAGTCGCTAGAAGCATACTTTAATGTTAAGTAGGTATTTTTTAATGGAAATTGTAAAAACTAATCTGAGTCTGCAAACCAGGGCTCATAAAGCATTACATACAAGCACAGGTCAAATAAGTAGGTATGTATCTCAAACAACAACCAATTTGTATTTGATAAACATTGTAAGTATAATTGGTTACAATCTCGATTGCTTCAGTCTGTCTGTAGGTACTTATGGTTTCTTGCATCTTTATTGGTAAGTGATATGATAACAAATGAAAAGTTTTGCAAAAACTGAGGTAAAAACTTACAACTCTAACTCTAAGCACTAACTGTTTTGCAAACTAATACCTTGAACTATTAGGTATTCGATAAATATAAGTAAGACATTCAAAATAAACGTATTGTTACGAGCTGAGGGTTCAGGATAAAATAATGAAAATCGATCCAACCAAAATAACACTTTTATTCAACACTAGCTGACCAATCCGCAGCTTCGCACGATGTAGCTGAGGCAGAGCTCACATTTTATATCAACAGAAGAAATGAAGCAGTTCTTGAAGAAGTTCTTAAAACATTAACTCCTGATCAAAGAAAATCAATTAAGACTTTAGACGTTTTCCAAATCCCCGGAAAGAGAACACGTTCAGTGCCAATACTACTTACAAAAATCATGAAAGAAAATATAGACCTTAGTCGCCTGTCGTGATGATTTAAAAATTCCGAAAACGAATGCGTTGCTATTTGCAAGACCGTTTACAGATGAACCTTTCGATGGAGGAAAATGTTTAGATAAAATTAAAAAACTCTGTAATTTAAAACGACCTGAAATGCTTACTTCAACAGGTATGAGACATCACATCGCGACTATGTCTCAATTGCATTCAAGACAAAATGATCAGTACACGGAACATTTAGCTGGATTTTTGGGGCATGACATTGCTGTGCATGCCAAAAATTACAGATTACCATTACAAGTATTGCAAAAAGCTGTGGTTGGTTCCCAGCTCATGAAATACGAACCTCATCAAAACAGATCACCACCTCAAATTATTTACACCGAAAAGCAAATAATGCTTTCTAGAGAAGAAGAACCACTTAAATCAAATGAGAAAGCTACAGAAAAAAGCTGTGAATTTGTTGAAGAAAACGATAGATCAGAATCAGAAGAAAATTCAAAAGACGATAAAAAATCAAAAGAGATAAACGAAGAGGATGATAAGAAAAACTCAGATGAAGAAAACGAAGATAATATAAAAAAATCAGAGGAACAAAAAGAATACTATGAAAATAAAAAATCAGAGGAAAATAATCAAAAAGATGATACAGTAAAATCTAACAAAAATCATAAAGAAAAATTAGAAGAAAAAAACCAGAAAGACGTGCCGGTAGAGCCTATTTTTTCTGAATTTAATAAAAATATTGAGAAAATAAATTTACGTAAAAATGAAAGTAACATTCAAACAAGATTTATAAGAAAGAATGTGGACCAAACGGAAATCAAAGTGAAAAATAATAAAAAAGTAACGAAACCAAAGAAATCACAACTAGACGTACCTTCTTCAAATGAAGACCTCAGTAATGAAAGCTGTGAAAAACCAATACAGAAGAAAACCAAAAAACGTTCAATACAAGACAGTGACGAAAATATTGACCAGACGGAAACCAAAAAAAAAGGTAAAAAACAAAAGAAAGCACGACTAGACGTATCTTCTTCAAGTGAAGAACTCAGTGATGAAAGCTGTGAGAAAGCAATACAGAAGAAGACTAAAAAACGTCCATTACAAGATAGTGATGATGAAATTATAGTGCGACGAAGAAAAAAGACACATAGGTTTTGGTCAGACGAAGAAATCAAGGCTGTGAAGTTTTATTTTAAAGACTATATTAAAAAGAAGATAAATCCTGGAAAGGCTAAATGTTTGGAAGTTCTCAAAAAAACACCAGTTTTGCAAAGAAGAGCATGGGTGCAACTTAATACATATGTAAATAATATTTACAAAAACAAATGAAGGTCGTGTGTCTCACTATACTGGGATTTTTTTGATCACCTGCTTTTGATCACCTATTTTAAGGGGTGACGCTACTTATGAAACTGAATAACTTTCCCCAAGGAACCCATAGTCAATACGCAAAAAAAAATTTGACTTCCCCATACTGATTAAGGTAAAATTTTTTTTTGGGAATTGACTATAAAATAAATAAAATTGTTTATTGCAGGCACACAAAAAATACGCCCCATATCACATACAAATATAAACAAACAAAAATAAAATACACTACATACAACAGAATTAAGAACCTCCTTCTTTTTGAAGTTGGTTAAAAATACAACATAATATACTGTATTTTTAACCAACTATATACTTATACCAACTAACTTGCATATTATGCCACGGAGCAGATGCTCCAGTGTAGTCATTTTTTATTTCCGTCCAAGTAGACAGAAATCCAAAACCTATAAATTCCATTTTTATATATTTGGTCCGAGACAGCCCTCATTACGCTATTGTTGGAGCGTCTCAGCCTACTCCAAAACGACGCTACGCGAGTTCGAATGATAGCGAAAAAGTCGGGAACACCCGCCTCGGAGAACATTTTCGACGGACAGCAGTATCTCGGCAACCTCATAAGAGCCCGGTAGGCATCATTGTACTGGACCCTTATGATTTTGATGGCCTTTCTAGTGAAATTAGACCAAAGTTGGCATGTGTACATACCCAGACAATATGCCCAGAATAGGGTGTGTTTTACGTCTGGATTGCAGTTTGTAAAGCGGCGTGCGAGCATGTTACCCCGGACGGCGAGCGCTTTCCGCTCTCGCTCGATGTCGTCATCATCTTGTTTATCATGTATATTATAAGTATGTATTTACAAAAAAAAATGTATATAAGTATTCTATCAGTTATCTGGTTCCCATAGTACAAGCTACTAAGTTTGGGGCTAGATAGCGCTGTGTGAAATGTCCAGCAATATTAAATATTAAATCTCTCAGCGTCTCCGTCAGTAAATGACCTAGGTACTTGAACTGTTTTACCATTTTAATGGTTGTACCGTTCATGTGTACCTCGGGCACACGTCATGGACCTTGTCCTGGGGGGTCTATAGGTACTATACTATACTATAGGGACTATAGGTTCCTTGGGGAAAGTTGTTTAGTTACATGAGTAGAGTCACCCCTTGAAATATAGCAGGTGCTAAAAAAATAACCCTGTAGCGCAGGCATTCGTGATTTTTAATGATTTTTGCAAAAGTGTGGAGGACATCTTCAGTAGTTTAGTGAAAATAGATTAAAAACCACGAAAAACTATGATAGCGAATTCCAAGCCCTTAATTTATAAATCGTAATTTTAGATTTTTTAAGATCTTTAATGTTTACAACCACCATAACTGGCCTTTGTCCAGCAGTGGACGTCCTACGGCTGATATGATGAACTGGTTCGTCCTTAGGATTTGTTTTGATCAATATTGACAAATTACTTAACACATTCCGTGCCTATAAAATGAATAAAAATAATAGCTGGGAGCCAAAACTTTTTAAGGCGAATATTGATTAAGTACATATATATGTATGTTTGAAAATATGGATAAATGTATATTGTTATTATTATTATTTCAATAAAAAACACATTTTTAGGATCCTAGTCTTCGGCACCCAGCGTGCTGTGTGCCGAACACTCGGATCCGAAAAATGTGTTTTTTATTCACATTCGAACACTCTGATCCGAGCGCTAAGGATGGCAATGGTTTAGTTCACTAATATTATAAATATTTGTTCCACGATTGCATTTTTGTAATACTAATATGTCACAAGATTTTGACAAACCCGTGTGTTTTGATCAAATTCCAGAATCTTAATCAAAATAATCAAAGAAACTAATCAAAACCAGTTTTTACCTGTAAGAATAAAACAAATACTCGTTTTCGTAAGTTGACTATATTGCCAGAGTGGCCGCGCAAAGCAACGTTGACTCGCTTCAAATGTCTTTGTTTTACTAATTACTATAAAATGTAAGGGACGCTCACTCGGAACTGAGTGCTGAGCATTGAATTTGTTAAAGGGCAAAACTAGCGCCACTTCACAAAAAAAAATTCTCCGTAAGAACATTATTTTTTTAGATTCCGCTTCATACATTTGAAGAACAAATCGAATACATTAATTTGAATACTTCAATAACTATAAATGTTTACATCAGTAGTTACAGATACCAAAAGTGCAAAAAACGGCCGTTTTTCCACTTTTGATATCTGTAACTAATTTTTTTTTGTGAAGTGGCGCTAGTTTTGCTTGGTGTAGCCCCATAAGAAGATATTTAAGTTTTTTTTTGTTATTTGAAATTTTGAGAGTACTATTTTAAAGTCTAAAGGCACATGTTGTTGTTATTAAGGATGTTTTGATAGTTATTAAAATATAAAAAAATAAAGTTGTTATTTAATTTTTTTTTGTTTTCGAGTAGGTATTCTAACATCCGTCTATAATTTGATTTCTTTCAGACTATATTACAAATATTAGTGTTATATTACAAAAGAGAAGCGGTCGTAGCTCAGTGCGGCTTGCGTGGTCGCGTTGATCACGCAAGTTAACTGACTGCAAACAAGGTCATAACTTGGATGGGTTTGACTGTTAGTGGCATTTATCTCGACCGTTTCCGTGCTTTGCAAGGCACGTTAAGAGGAAACACCAAGGGCTAGAGAATTGAAAACTAAGTATTTGTAAAATGTATTACTGTCGCGCAGTATGGCGCAGTGCCGGAACAAGCACGATAGAGACAACTGCAGCTAGGACCGAAAATACCTATTAAAATTACAATCTACGATTCGTAGTCCCTTGTCTCCAAAACTTGACCGATTTAACTACTTTCTTCATTATAAATTAAAGATAGGCTTTGACCGTGTTCCTATGTTTTCCTTTTTTTATATAATTTAGTCAAATTTGTTTTCTTGATGTTTGAACACAGCGGAAAATCTGACAAATATTATACGTTTTTAGGGTTCTGTAGCCAAATGACAAAAAACGGAACCTTTATGGATTCGATATGTCTGTCTGTTTTTCCGTCCATATATCACAATCACTTTTTTCCGAAACTATAAGAACTATACTTTTGAAACTTGGTAAGTAGATGTATTCTGTAAACCGTATTAAGATTTCACACAAAAAAGAAAACAAATAAAAATTTTGGGGGTGAAGCTAAGATCTGAAACTCAAAATTTTTTTTCATCAAACCCATACGTGTGGGGTATCTATGGATAGGTCTTCAAAAATGATATTGAGGTTTCTAATATATATTTTTTCTAAACCGAATAGTTAACGCGAAAGACACTTCCAAGGTGGTTTAATGTGTGCCCCCCCCCCCCCATGTAACTTCTAAAATAAGAGAATGATAAAACTAAAAAAAATATATGATGTACATTCATGCAAACTTCCATCGAAAATTGGTTTGAACGAGATCTAGTATGTGTTTTTTTATTACGTCATAAATCGTAAACCGCAATTTACCTTTCATTCAATCAACTCAAATAAAAAAAAATTACAACGAACTAAAATAACTTTAATATTATGTTACTTGCTGCTACGGAACCCTTCATGGGCGAGTCCAACTCGCACTTGGCCGCTTTTATTTCTTGAATGTTCATATCTCTTTTAATAATTAATTTATTAAAAAAAGGAAAACAAAGGGACATGCCAAGAGTGGCCATAGATTTTTGAGAAAAAAAACTATTGCTGTACTGGCATTATCCAGGGAGGAAACATGGGGCTATGTTTGTATGGAAAAACGGCCCCTGTGTTTTCTCTTAAGCCGTTGGTGCCGATTGCTATCACTAGCTGATCACAGTCGTTAAGCCATGTCAGAGGCCGTATAGGCAGCTTGAAAACTTCTGACACTGGGTTGGCCACTAGCCTCGTAACCTCCACCAATCCGGACTTGGCCCCCGTGTGTGGAGTATGGCCTAACATTCCCAAAGTATGGAAAGAGACTCGTGTCCCTGCAGTGGGGACGTGATGGGTTGTTAACGAGATTACAAAAGATTTTTTTTTTAGATGAGTAAGTTTTTGTTAACAGAGAACCTTCAAGAATTTTCGACTTTCCATACAAAGTTAGTCACAGTAAATTTTGAACGAAATGGGTACTAAAATTGACTTTCAAGTCCATGACCTATTTATGGTCACTAAAGTAGGTAGATTCTAACAAATATCTCTACTATTTTTCAACTATTAGGTCAATTTTCATTGATTTAGATTACACCGGTAAAATTATGTCACAATTAGGTAATTAATTTACTAACTCTCTATGGTTTGTAGAACTGAAAAAATTTATTTGATTTGATATTCAGACTTGTAAGTAAATTTTTTTATGAAGTAACAAAACGTGGTGAACATAACGTAATTTTTACTTAATTAGGTCTATAATAAACTATAATAAACTCTTGGTCTTAGGGAAAAATACATAAAATGTTTGCTAAGTAGCCATCCCAACCAAATACACGCATTCCAAACAACCAACCATCCAATAACTGATAACTCGTATCGCCGAAAATCCCAGCCATCAATTAACTGACTGCATTACATTATACTTAATTCTAACGAATGCATTCTCATAAAAAGTTCGATTTTCGATTCACTACGGATCAACAACTGTAGTAAGAGAAACGGCAACGCCGCATTGACCTCCGTCGGCCAATCACGGAGGAAGTAATAAGGTGCGTCATCCTTATTGGTCCGTTTGAATCGGATCAACATTTATCGGTGCGGATTTGTATATTGGAGCCACATTTGACAAGTGTAATTTGTAGCCAAGTCACGTGACAAAAATGTCAAATGTTGATCCAATCGGAGCCACATCAGTATGAGAAAAAGCGTAATGGATCAACATAAGGCCTCCGGATCAACTTTTTTTTTATGGATCAATAATTAACTGATCGTACGTCTCGAAAGATCAACATTTACCGTGATGGTATCTCTATATATATATATATATATATTCTGTGTATTATTATTATTATTATATCAAGTAGGTTTATGTATTTATTCTTCTGTAATCGGAGTTTATTGTTATTTGTGTTTCTTTTGTTTTTTTAGGTATCATTAAGTTAATATTGTTATAAGTTAGCACGCCAACCTTTATTGTTACCTCTGAGGTTGGCAGATAGAAAATACTATTAGCATTAAGCCCACCTTTTGTACATGTAATTTGTATTTTTTTTTTGCAATAAAGTATTCAAATAAATAAAAATGATTAATATATAGTTATATTTATATTACAGGGAGATAATGCTGCTACAGCATGCGTCAATGGAAATGAGAATGCAGGTGTCCTAAAGGTAACTTATTTATCAACTTTTACTTTGATTCTGATGTTGTGGGTTCGAAACCCGTTGTGTTGTGAGGTTGCGGTGCGCCAATGGATTTTTCTACTTGAGAAATTTAAATGCGCATTAATCTACACGCGTGAAGAACTGAAGGAAAAAATCGTGAGGAAACCAACATGCTCTGATCTTAAAAGGTATATTATGCAGTATTGTGACGACCTCCGTGGTGCAATGGACGGATAGCCGGCTGAGACGCGGTAGGTTGCGGGTACGATTCCCGCCGTGGAACAAGTTTGCATGATCTACAGATATTTGTTCCGGGTCTGGTTGTTTCTCTATATATTGTAAGATTGTATTCACAAGAAAACAGTTCATAAGTAATATATCAGTTATCTGGTTCCCATAGTACTGTCAACGCCAAAAGTCGCTGACCATTTACAGACTTCCAAAAATCCTATACACCTAAAAAATTAAAAATCGGCGATCTGCTATGGCCAAACTATTCAGTGAACATAGTAAGGTTACAAATATCGGTGAACATCATCGGAACACAAATTACTGAACGCATAAAAACAGTACCTACCACCTGTATCTCGGAAACTAGACGTTCTAGGCTAGCGGTGTCTTGGGACAAATGGTAGGTATCAATGAGATCTGCATTTCTGAACAGTGATGACATTTCACACAGCGCTATCTAGCCCCAAACTAAGCAGAGCTTGTACTATGGGTACCAGATAACAAAAAAATAATTATGAATAAATATTTTCAGGAAGGTGATATGGAACCTAAACCGAAGATAGAGACTGAAATGGAATCCGAGACTGATGTAGGGAATATGGAGGCCACGGTAGCTGCTATTCTAAAGGAACAAACATAAATCAAATATTCATGACACAAAACGTTTGTATAATCATAAGTGAACACCGGTTATCTAGAACTAACTCTTACATTTTTTTTATATTTCTTTGAGATGGAACAAGCTTATGGCCCACCTGATGTTAAGTAGTAACCATCTCCTATAACAGAGAATTGCCTCGTAGGTCACGCACCTTAGAAATGTGCCCTACGATTCCTTGCGCTAAGTACGATGCACTTGAGGCATACAGGTGTGAAGGCTCATGTGCCTGTAATTTCACCGGCAACCATACCCTTCAAACCGAATCGCAGCAATGCTGCTCAGCGGCAGAAAAAGGTATGGTGGTAGTATTTCCCCGGGTGAGCCTTTTCACAAGGAACTCTACTATTCAAAATTATTAAGTTTAAGTCAAGTGAAATCGGTGTTTACTGTGTTCAATGTTGCCCCAGTTTCTTACCTCAGTCGCAAAAAATGCGGGCTATATATCGAAGAAACATCTTAATACTAATCATGCTACAGTCTTTTTCAAATAGGTAGTCACTTATGACAGGTGCATAGAACGTAAAATATTACGTAAATACATCATGTGAGGTTCACCAAAAGTTGAGTAAGTTTATATTTCTATGTAGCAGTGAAAATATTAAGCAAACTTACAATAAAAATAAAATAAACTTTGTCACAGGTGACTAGTTATTTGAAAAAGTCTTTAAATAATACCCCATTTTTTTTGGTTTTGTAGAAATTGTTGTAAACAGTCCACAGATCGAAGGTTTTAAACGAAGCAAAAAAATTAAGGGTCTCTATCTGTCACGCACGACCCAACCCTAAAAAACCTACAGAATATTAGAGTAAAATTACATTTAATAATAATAATAGGTTGGGGAAAAAGTCTTTTCGCATTATAGTATGTATGAACTTGTAATAAAATCTCTTTGGCTATACTATTTGTATCTGGCTGGTTTTGGTATCATACAAAGTTTAAATTTTTAATAAGATAATTCCAAATTCAAATTAGGAAAATATGTGATTTTTATTTGTTTTTCGTACTGTAAAGATGAGTGAATCAAATGAAGAAATTCGATACATTTTAAAATTTTACTACAAAAAAGGTAAAAATGCAAAACAAGCCGCGAAAAAAATTTGCAATGTTTATGGACCTAGTGCAGTATCTGTGAGAGTAGCACAAATTTGGTTTAAGCGTTTTCAATCCGATGTCAAAGATGCACGTCGCTCTGGTCGCCCTATTACGGATAAAATTGATGCCATTTTTTAAAAAGTGGAGCAAGATCGGCATATCAGTAGTTACGACGTAGCTGAAGAACTGGGAATTGACCACAAAACAGTTTTGGCGCATTTGAAAAAAACTGGGTACACAAAAAAGCTCGATATTTGGGTACGCCACGAGCTCACTAAAAGAACCTAATGAACCGTGTACTCATTTGTGTTTCTTTATTACGACGTAATGAAACCGAACCATTTTTGAAGAAGCTGATAACTGGTGATGAAAAGTGGATCACGTCCGACAAGAACGTGCGAAAAAGGTCGTGGTCAAAGGCCGGTCAGGCTTCACAGACTGTGGTGAAACCCGGGTTAACTCGCAACAAGGTGATGCTGTGTGTGTGTGGTGGGATTGGAAGGGCATTATTCATTAGCTGATGCTTCATGAGCTGTTACCACCAGGCAGGACCATCGATTCTGAACTCTACTGCGAACAACTGATGTGATTAAAGCAAGAAGTTGAGAGAAAGCGGCCGGAATTAATCAACAGAAGGGGTGTGGTCTTTCATCATGATAACGCTAGACCTCGCACATCTTTAGCCACTCAGCAAAATTAAGAGAGTTTGGCTGGGAGGTGTTAATGCATCCGCCGTATAGTCCTGACTTTGCACCTTCAGATTTTCACCTGTTTCGGTCTCTTCAGAATTCTTTACGCAGTGTCAGGTTAAGATCACGAGAGGACTGCCAAAACTACTTGTCGCGGTATTTTGATCAGAAGCCCCAAAATTTCTATAGCAATGGGATCATGTCCCTACCTACAAGATGGCAAAAAGTTATCGAACAAAATGGTACCTACATACTTTAGTTAAATGTAAATAAACTATATTAAAAAATGTTTTGAATTTTCTTAAAAAATTCGAAGAAACTTTTTCCCCATTCTAATATATCGGTTCTGTTGATAATTTTTTTAACCGCTCTAAAAACGTATGTAAAACCTTTTGACTAAATTGTCTTACCAGTAATCTATTTTCTTATAAAATTTATGAATCTTGTACAATTATCTGTGTGTTTAAATATATATGTGTATACAGTTTTGTAGTGTCCATAGTATTACGAGAAAAGAGATGGTATGGTACACACGGTTACACATCAAGCTATACATTCCAGTATAAGCTGACCTCTCATTCTATGAAAAGTCTACACAATGCGAGGTCAGCTTATACTGGAATTTATAGCTTGATGTGTAGCCGTGTGTACATTTGATGTAAAGTTGTGCATAAATAGCAGACTAGTATTGGAACTTGTTCGCATTTAACAAACTTGTAATAAAACTACTCTCGCCGAAGTCTAAGAACTTGTTGATATTTAAGCTGAAATTATTTTCAAGTATTCCATTCTATGATATGTTTTTTTAAGTGCTGGCCTCTTATTTGTGGTTTCTGAAAATATTTTTCTTTGTTTATGTGTTTTAGTTACCTGTAAAGGAATGTGGCATAACTTATTAAATGTTTATTAAATTCTGGTTTTGTAACCAGAATGAACGGTCAGCAATGTTTTTTTTAATTACTTATACTGTCCCACTGCTGGGCAAAGGTCTCCCCTATTTCCTTCCATTCCTTGCGTTCTCCAGAAATGTCCCGCCAGTCAGAGTGAAACCCATCCAGATCGTCGCACCAACGTGTTCGTGGTCTGCCTCGTTGCCGTCGTCCTGTAGGTTGCCAGAAGGACCACCTTTCAGGGTGCATTCGCGTGACATAACCCGCCCACTTCCATTTTAGTGTTAGAATTTGTTTCGTTTCATATGTGTTTATTACATAAAATACGAGATGAGAACAATTTTGTACTTTAACCTTCCTTAACTTGAGCAAAATTAAGCAAAAAGAAATAAAATACGGTGGCGTTTGGAGCACTGGGCACTGGTAACACTAGTAATTAATCATAATCTTTAACATTCGCGCTTACGCAGTAGTCAACCCGCTGCAAGCTATGCGGCCGCTAGACTGTATTTGTGAATCCTGACTACATACTTTCTCTGAAATTTGTAACAGTAAAATACTAAAATTACACGTAACTACAGACAGATAACTCACCACACCAGAAAGTCAAACATGAAAGTTCAGCCTGAATAAATTGTGGGCAAATTCGCGGTTGATGTTTGTTAAAATATAAAACTATTTTTTTTAAAAATTATAGCACTACTGGTCTGTGATTATAGGTAGAAGAAACATATTCACTCGCGACTAGGTTCTAGTCATCAGCAAACACAGACTAAGGCAAGGCGTTCTACTCCTTGGCGGTAGAACACTTTTTGAAAGAAAATAAATTTAATTTGTAAGTACCCGGCAAATGCACACCTACTACAAGATAATACGTTCTATTAATTTGAACTGGAGACTTAACTACTAAAATAATGAACACAATACGTACACAATATGTACACATACATTATGTACAACAAAATATCGACTTACTAGTCGCGACTTTTGAGAAGTGAGGTTTGGCAACACAGCATGTAACAAAATTAGGTATAAAAAGCGTGACTGCTTGATTCCCGGCTGTCAATGTCAGTCAGTTCACGGTTCTCTTTCGTTCTCTTTGTTTCGGACTTTGTGTTAATTTTGTGTTAAACGCCATCTAGGTAAAAACGATATGCTACCTTCCCACGCCATCTGTGATTAAGCATATGAAAGTGGTAAATCATCTAAGTGGTTATCATAAGTGGTTAAGTGGTAAAATAAAATCGTTAAATCTTATTTTATGGACAATATTACTTATTCTAAAAAATATTGAAATATTTTGGTGTGTTTTAGTGGAAGTTTATTCTTATTTGTGGGTTGCAATGGCCGCTATGAAAGTTTCCAGGCTATGAGACAGCGCCATCTACAAATAATACGGGATTTTGAGCTTTTTGCGGGCTACGATTTCTTATATGGACATTGACAGTCTATTGATATTACTAGTCTCTGGTAATAATAATATGTAGTGTACGCTACGCTTAAGCCCATTGTCCAAACAACTGTAAACGTTTGTTTTCTTCACAACTAGATGGCACCACAGGTAAAGTTAGAACGCGCTATCGAAGCGTTTTGTGTGTTGCACTAGGGATCTAGAAATTAAAAGTCGGTTAATCCTTATTTTTGCAATATACTAGAGTTTCTGGTTTATATGAATGAATTCCTAACGAAAGCGAACAAAGCAGTGTCACCAACCATACTATATTAATTGCTGGTTTGACATTGATGCTCCTGTTTTCTATTTTATTCCTAATTTATTTTTACTGTTTCAATTAGCGTTCAGCACCACCACCTATTTATTATACTAACACTCAATCCGAAATAACCGATTGCTACTCATTTGAAGCCACAGAAAGGCACATAAAGAAAGAAGTTTACCAAAAATATGTAACCTACCTATGATTTTAAAAAGGAAAATACTGAAGATGAGGCAGTTGAGGATGAAATGGGAAAACAATTTTAACTTGATTTTTGTTTTTTATTGTTGTGATCAATATTATAATTTAGCAATGTATGTGAGTCCTGGTAACTAATAAAAGTAGGTGACTGTTTTATTTAAATGATTAAGTATTTAATGTTATGAGGAAAGTATGATAACTGCCTTTTTTAGGGTTCCGTACCCGAAGGGTCAAACGTAACCCTATTACTAAGACTATGCTGTCTGCCTGTCTGTCTGTCTATCTGCCTGTCTGTCCGTCTGTCCGTCTGTCACCAGGCTGAATCTCATGAACCGGGATAGTTAGACAGTTGAAATTTTCACAGATGATGTATTGATTTGATGTAACAGAATAAAATAAATATTTGGGAACAAACGGGACTTTTTGCTCGTTTTTTCTCGATATTGATAACGGCAACAGGTAGACGCATGTAGAGTTCAACACCAACCACCTATTACACCAACTAAAGAGACACTACACTCTATCCAACAACTGTAAACGTTTGTTTTCTTTACAACTAGATGGCACCACAGGTAAAGTTAGAACGCGCTATCGAAGCGTTTTGTGTGTTGCACTCATCATCATCATCATATCAGCCGTAGGACGTCCACTGCTGGACAAAGGCCTTCCTCATTGATCTCCAGGAACTGCGGTTGGAAGCGGCCTGCATCCAACGCCGACCTGCGGTTCTTACCAAGTCGTCTGCCCATCTTGTGGGTGGACGTCCTACGCTGCGCTTGCCGGTACGTGGCCTCCACTCGAGAACCTTTCGGCCCCATCGGCCATCTGTTTTGCGCGCTATATGGCCTGCCCATTGCCACTTCAACGTGCTAATCCGTCGGACTATGTCGGTGACTTGAGTTCTCCTACGTATCTCCTCATTTCTGATTCGATCCCGTAGAGAAACCCCGAGCATAGCCCTCTCCATAGCTCGTTGAGCGACTCTGAGCTTATTCATAAGGCCAATAGTGAAGGACCACGTCTCGGTTCCATATGTCATCACTGGTAACACACACTGATTGTAGACTTTCGTCTTAAGGCACTGAGGTATGTTGGACGAAAAGACGTTGCGAAGTTTCCCAAACGCTGCCCATCCGAGTTGGATTCGACGATTGACCTCTTTCTCGAAGTTGGACCTACCTAATTGGACTGTTTGTCCTAGGTATACATACGCGTCGACAACTTCAAGAGCCGAGTTCTCAACCATAACTGGGGCAGGGACGACATGGACATTCGACATGATTTTCGTCTTGTGTGTGTTGCACTAGGCATCTAGAAATGTATTATCTCTATTCATTATTTCATTATTTATTTGAATTTTAATCAAATTTTGTAATAAACTAAATTTTAGTTTATATGAATTTAAACAAATTATACGAAAGCAAAGCAGTGTCACCATCCGTACTTTTTAACAGTAGATTTGCTGTTTTGACGTTGATGCTCCTATTTTGAATTTCGTTTCTAATTTATTTATACTGTTTTCAATTAACGTTCAGCACCAACCACCTATTACACCAACCAAAGAGACACTATACACTCTACACTAAATCCGAAATTACCGATTGCTAGTCATTTGAAGGCACATGAAGAAGTTTAACAAAAATATGTATGATTTAAAAAGGAAAATGAGTCTGAAAATACTGAAGATGAGGCAGTTGAGGATGAAATGGGAAAATAATTTTAACTTGATTTGTGTTTTTTATTATGTTGTGATCAATATTATAATTTCGCAATGTATGTGAGTCCTGGTAACTAATAAAAGTAGGTGATTTCTTAATTCAATGATTATTTAATTTTATGAGGAAAGTATGATATATGCATTTTTAGGGTTCCATACCCAGAGGGTCAAACAGGACCCTATTACTAAGACTATGCTGTCTGCCTGTCTGTCTGTCTGTCCGTCTGTCACTAGGCTGAATCTCATGAACCGGGATAGTTAGACAGTTGAAATTTTCACAGATGATGTATTTCTGTTGCTGCTATAACAACAAATACTAAAAACAGAATAAAATAAATATTTGAGGGGGTACCATACAACAAACGGGACTTTTAGCTTTTTTTTTCTCGATATTGATAACGGCAACAGGTAGACGCGTGAAATATTCACAGAATATTTAGTTTTTTCTTTAATATATTTAATACAAGTAAGTACATTATAACCTTAATATTATACCCTAAAAACCGTGCAAGGTTTTTTTAATGTTATTTGTGGGGTAACAGGCTTACCGCCCACCTGATGGTAAGCGGTCACCGTCGCCTATTGACACCGGCAACACCCGGGGTATTGTCGATGCGTTCCCTACACTGTAGAAACCTCTTTACATTTCTCTTGAAGCGTGCCATGTCGTAGTCTAATGGGAAAACCTCAGATGGTAGCTCATTCCACATCTTGCAAGTATGGGGTAGAAAAGATCGCGTGAAGCGTGTGGTGCGCGATACCCAATTGTCGATGATATGTGGATGAGCTTTATTTAATATGTTGTCGAGAAGTGCGGTGGTAAAATCTCGACGACAGGATGAGATCAAATAGCTCCTCAGAACTTTCCCCATTGTACAGGCGGTAGAATACACTGAGCGATCCGATGTCACGGCGTTGACTCAGCGGTCCCAGCCTGTCGGCGAGTTTGGGATCACCGATGATTCTAATGGCTCTTCTCTGAAGGGAGCCAAAACGAAGCAATTGGTACTTTGGAGCTCCGTGCCAAAGATGGGAACAGTATTCTACGTGCAGCCGAACTTGCGCTTTGTACAGCAATAGCCGTTGTTGTGCCGTAAAATACTGTTTGGCACGGTTAAGGACTTCAAGTTTTTTGGAGGTGAGCACAGCTTTTGCTTCTAAGTGACTCCCAAACTGGACCTCATTAGAAATTTCGACTCCCAGAATCCCTATACTCGCCGAGACGGGGAGAGGAATGCCCTGGAACCGTCGAGCTATTGTGAAAGGGGCCTTCTTTGTGGTGAACGCACATACTTGCGTCTTGGTAGGTCAGGTTTGTCTGAGTACTCACATTCGTCGAATTATACATTAGCAACACACAAGTCAGTATTACTCCACAGACATGAGAAATAAGCATGTAGGTATGGGATTGATGAAAAAAAAATTTGGAGTTTCAGTTTTAAGTATGGGGAACCCCCAAAATTTATTGTTTTATTTTCTATTTTTGTGTGAAAATCTTAATGCGGTTCACAGAATACATCTACTTACCAAGTTTTAACACTATAGTTCTTATAGTTTCGGAAAAAAGTGGCTGTGACATACGGACGGACAGACAGACAGACATGACAAATCCATAAGGGTTCCGTTTTTTGCCATTTGGCTACGGAACCCTAAAAAAGTTACAACGAACTACAAGAACTTGAATATTATGTTACTTGCTGCTACGGAACTCTTCATGGGCGAGTCCAACTCGGCCGCTTGGCCGCTTTTTTTATAAATTATAGCACTACTTACTGGTCTGTGATTATAGGTAGAAGAAACATATTCACTCGTGACTAGGTTCTAGTCATCAGGAAACACAGACTCAGGCAAGGCGTTCTACTCCTTGGCGGTGCGCATATTAACTGACTGTTAACTATTTTGATAAAACAATAGACAGATAGTTAGGGGCTAAATAGCGCTGTGTGAAATGTCCAGCAATATTTATTTATTTATAGTTAAGGTGTACCACATACATATGTACTTACATAATATAAAGTGCTGTTTAACTAAATTAATAAATAAAAGGCATTTATTTACACACACACCTATTATGCTAACAGAAGTAGGTAGGTAATAGTTTATTATGATACAAGTGAGCTAAGTTGCTCATTTTACACGAGGCTGTGGTTTGCAGCCCGAGCCGTAGGCGAGGGCGTGAATCAGCCGAGTGTCTAGTGAGCTAATTGCACACGAGTTTCATACGCACTTTTTCAAAACACTTGCGAGGACAAAACGAACATGTATTGCATAAATCTTTTAATTATTAAAACAATTGGTGAATGTACAATTTTAAAAACGATATTGGATTGTTGTTGATGGCGATTTCACAGTTTGTCTTACATTGGTACTTGTCACTTCTTTAGTATCTTCATTTACTTCTTGTGTAAATGTCGGCGACAAAGGTAAATAATACAAATTACTGGAAGTAGAAGGCATCAAATAACTCATGCTACGAGATGTACATGGTTTTGGGTTACAGTACGTTTTGATATCAACGTAATGATTGAGCTTATCCATTAGATGCACTACAGGGAGCTGGGTTTGTATGTATTGGCGAGTTCAGAGAAATACGCCAAAACAAATTTTCAGAAAATGACTGGGTTTTTTTGTTGCTTTTCCATTGTATGAAACTATCTAAGCACCTAAGTACTTTGCTCTAGGTTTTGCAGGTATTAGGCTTTCATTTGCATTTTGTGCTGCATTTAGTATTTCTGGCGGGGTTAAATCTATCAATTGTTAATATTTTGTGCTAAAACTTGACATTTTTACAATTATTTACCACACAGCACAGCACACAAGAAGATTATATACCTGGGCATCCCCTGGTGGAAGATACAGAAACCAGATTGATTACATTTTGATCTACAAGCGCTGGAAATCATCTATCAGTAACATTAAAACCTTCCCCGGCGCAGACTGCGGCTCTGACCATAACCTGTTGGTGGCGTGGTTCAATATGCGACTAAAGAAACTTAAGAGAAACCAACAGTCTACTAAACTCAGATATCTAAGCCCGAAGGAATTGGCCTGTGTCAAAGAAAACCTAGACAAAAAGCTACAATCTATCCCGACAGCTGCACAAGACAGTGCCAACATTCTATGGGAACATCTGAAAACCAGCATCAACACCACCATTGCACAAATTCCTAAAACACAGAAAAATGGCGCCAAAAAATGCTGGATAACAGACGAAACGTGGGACCTCATCAAACAAAGACGGGATATAAAAATCATGGGACTACAGACTAATGAAGTGAGCAAAAACTACAGAGACTTAAGCAGGCAAATTCAGCATAGCTGCCGTCGGGACAAAGCCATGTTTATTGAAAGCATTGCAATGAAATCGAAAAACACACATTTAAGCTCCAAACTTCAGATCTTTTTAAGAAAGTTAGACTCTTGACCAGACAATTTAAACCAAAATCGTGGGTCATAGAGGACGAGGAAGGAGCTCCAATACACGAATTGGAACACGTTGCAAACAGATGGCGCGAATACTGCGAGAATCTATACAAAGACTGTCAGGGAAACTCGCCCGCCCGACCGAACTGGTCTCATATGGAATTGGAGCCGTCTATTCTAAGATCGGAGGGGCAAGCTGCCATAAAATCCCTGAAACCCAAGAAAGCTCCTGGCCCTAACGGCTTTGGGTAACACAGCGATAGACGTGCTGCACAACATCTGTGACCTCATCTGGCGGACGGGCGAATGGCCTAAAGACTGGACTGAGTCCGTAATTCTACCACTTCACAAAAAGGGTTCTACCAAGAAATGCGAGAACTATAGAACACTTGCTCTCATCTCCCACGCCAGCAAAATCCTGCTCCATATCCACAACAAATGGCTGCGAAGCTACCTCAACTGGCAGATACCTCAGGAACAAGCCGGTTTTGTAAAAGGCAGAGGCACACGGGAGCAGATTCTAAACGTGCGCCAAATAGTGGAGAGATGCTATGAATTCAACACACCAGTACTTATGTGTTTTATCGACTACAGTAAGGCCTTCGATTGTGTCAACTGGACTTGTCTGTGGAGAGTACTAACAGAGTTCGGAGTACCTCAACACCTTTCAACCTGCTCAGTTCCTTGTACACCAACAACCATGGAGTAGTAAGGATTGACAAGACCTTGTCCAAGTCGTTTAAATTTGAAAAAGGTGTGAGGCAGGGATGTATCCTTTCCATTATTCTCTTCAATATATACGGGGAACATATCATAAGGAAAGCATGCGAGGATTGGAATGGCGGAATCACCATTGGAGGCAAAAGAATCACTAACCTCAGATACGCCGATGACACCATCTTATTTGTGGCGTCCGAAGCAGAGATGGTTGACCTGATAAACAGAATAGAGAATGCAAGCAGGGGACTTGGACTCTCCATCAACAGGGCAAAAACCAAGGTTCTGATTGTTGACCGCGCGGGAAAACTTGAGTTTGGTGGAGCTTTGAGCCTAGATACTGTAAATGACTTTGTATACCTGGGCTCAAGTATCAGCAAGGACGGCTCTTGTGAAGGAGAAGTGCGCCGACGTATCGGGATGGCCAAGAACGCAATGTCTCAACTGATTAAGATATGGAACGATAAGCACATCACGAAGAAGACAAAAATCAAACTGGTCAACACCTTGGTCTTTCCCATCTTCCTTTACGGAGCAGAGACATGGACTCTCAAAACGGCTGATCGGAAGAGAATTAATGCGTTCGAGATGTGGTGCTGGAGAAAGATGCTTCGTATACCGTGGACTGCTAAACGAACAAATGTGTCCATTCTAAAGGAACTACACATTTTGAGGAGGCTATCAACCATCTGCCTTAGCCGCACCTTAGAATATTTTGGACACATAATACGACGCAACCCTGACAACCTCGAAAAACTCACAATCACGGGGAAAATCGAGGGACGCAGACCAAGAGGATGCAGCCCTATCCGCTGGACCGATCAAATCCGCACCGCTCTCGACACACCACTACACAACGCTATTCGTCACGCCGGAGATCGCGACAAATGGAAAAAGATTGTTAAAGAAAAAATCATGCAATGCGGTCACGACCCTCTACATTGAGGAAACGATGCACAGAGAGAGACCACACAGCAACAAATGCAATACAAACAAAAGAAAAATGGGAAATGGCGCGCAATTTTTTTTTTGCACGCGCCAAATGAAAGTTGATTAATTACAAATAGCCATACAGCCTACTTCAAAATTATAATTTTAGTGATAAAATGCAAATATTTTATAACAAATTATTGTGAATTACAAGTAATTTGATAATAATAAATGTTTTTTCGTCTTAATTAAGGATACATTTATTTATTCACAAAATGTAATAAGATTTTCAGCGCCATAAAACCCCTTTGTTGTTATAAAAACTGTATTACCCGGTTAAATTGAAAATGCTCTGTTTACTCGCATATAATTTGCAATTAGGTACTAAATTAACTTTGTAGGTATAATTCTATTATGCACTAGTGTGTTATATTATTACGCACGCGTGTGGTATAGTTCGGTTTAAGGCCTTACTAACGATGTACTATGGCTCTCGTTACGAGCAGGCGTGTTGAATATAACTAAGTATAACAGCGCCTCCAGCCTAGTTATTTATCATTACTTCATCTGATACGTTACTGTTTTTACTCTCTATATTAGCCATCTATTAGTTTTACATATTTAATAAGGTAATGCAGTTTCTGGACAATTTTGATATAAATATCACGTAGGTAGTAGATATTGTGTCTTAATTTATGCAAGATATAGATAAATTGTGGAATATAATCAGTTTCTACAAATAATAGATATCTTTTAAATACAATTGTTCTCCCTACTCCGTTCATCACTTAGTATACTGATACCGATCTTGTTACCGCTTTTATTGTTGCTCGAAATATCTATTCATCAAAGGAATTATGAATCGGCCGCTGCAGGTGTAACCTTAGTAAATGGGGTATTATAGACAAATCGGCGACGCAATGCCAATGTGGTGCCCAGCTCCAAACAATGGCACACGCACGTCCTTGCATGCCCATCCTGACCTACCACCTGCACGATGGGGCAACTGATGACCTGCTCCGACGCTGCCATGAACGTGGCGACGTACTGATCAAAATGGCTATATAGATTACTAGCTGACCAATCCGCAGCTTCGCACACGTAGTTTTTCAATAAAAACATTATCCTCCCTCTGTGCAGTTGGATAAAAAGTAGCCTATGTTAATCAGGAATATGTAGCATTCTAATGGTGAAAGAATTTTTGAAATCGGACCAGTAGTTTTTGAGTTTATTCATTACAAACATACACACACACACAAAATACAAATCTTTCCTCTTTATAATATTAGTAGGTATAGATGAATACTTAGACCTAGCAAAGATAGGTTGGTATCACAATCTTCATGCAAACAAAATAGCGAATAGCCGACTGAGACGCAGGAGGTTGCAAGTTCGATCCCCGCTACGGACAAATATTTGCATGGTCTGCAGATATTTGTTACTGTTTTGGGTATTTTTCTATACATTATAAATTTGTATTCACAGCATTTGTAGGTATTCTATCAGTTACCTAGTTCACATAGTACAGGCTTTGCTTAGTTTGGGGCTAAATAGCGCTATGTGAAATGTTCACCATTATTGTTATAAATAATGATAATCATAGTACATATCCAATATATTTATTTATTAAGAGGGCATTCCAAAATCTGACGCTGTCAATTTTAGATATTTACGAAGTCGGCCGGCCGTTGAACTTGCTGCGTGGCTTGCGGATGTGTGAGTTTGTGTCCTATACACCTCACTATAGGACAAGAAAGGTTGATCCTTTGTCATGTCGATCAAATGAAAATGTTAATTTATAGTGTATTTAGTATCTTCGTACCTATCTTCATTTGTAGTTTAA
Organism: Philereme vetulata; assembly: GCA_918857605.2. Taxonomy (NCBI): domain Eukaryota; kingdom Metazoa; phylum Arthropoda; class Insecta; order Lepidoptera; family Geometridae; genus Philereme; species Philereme vetulata. The sequence continues at coordinate 5,741,437 of OU975448.1, read as the reverse complement.
AGTATTTATATTTTAATTGTATTGGTTAAGCGCTTGACCACTTAGGTAGGTACTCACTTGATGGTAAGGTGTAAGAGGGAGCCAGCTTGCCTAGATATAACGTGTTCACTCTGGACTTGAAAACTCCGAGATTATAATGGTCTGACAAGATTTCTACAAGTAAAATAACTAGTGGTTCGCCCCGAACTTAGATCGCGTGAGTCTTCCACAAAACAAAAAAAAATATTATCCATAATCTTTGACTAATTGATCGAGCAAAGCGAAGTTTCTAAATCAACTTGAGCAAATTGGCGTTGTATATGTATGTTTGTTTGTCCAAGGGTAACTTTCGAAGCGTTGATCCGATCATCGTGAAATTTGATAATAAATAGGCAGGTAGTGTTGGCAAAATCCTGGTTTGACTAAATGAGCTAAAAATGTTGGGGGGTTGTTGAGATATTGGGGTTCAAGAGCGGTGAAAACAAACAAAAATAAGACTATAAGGTCAAATAGGACGTTAAATGAAAGATCTTTATTAATACATTGAGACCCCGTTTTTATTATTAGTTTATTCGTCGTAGTTTTTTAATTACTAGTCGTAATAAATACTGAATTTTGACTAAATTCACAGGGTACACTAGTGACTCCACAGTGTTGAAATTTGGTGTTCGTGTAGCTTATGTGACACTAATGTAAGGTAAAGTCTGAAATCCAAAATACCTGCAATATTTAACCTAAAACTAGTAGATAATCAATTAACATGAACTCCCGTAATTTGTAATTTGAATGCAACTTTAGGTCAAGCAAGTTGGTTATGAATTTTGTGGCGCTGTTGTACAATAGGTTCTCCCCGAACTAAGAACTCGCGAGTCTGTTAGGTCAAATGGGACGTCTTATAATAAAAGTTCTTCATTAGCACGTTTTGAGCCCGTTCTTATTTTTAGCTAAATCTTTGTAGTTTTTGAGTTTACTGAACTTTGACAAAATTCACAGGGTACACCAGTAACCCCACAGTACTGAAATTTGGTATTCGTGTAGCTTAAGTGACACAAATACAGGGAAAAGTCTAAAATCCAGAATAACTCCAATTTCTACTCCTATAAAAGTAACCAATTAACATGAACTCCCATTACTTGTTATTTGAATAAAACTGTACGTCAAGTAAGTCTGTGGTTGTTATTTCGTGGCACTATTTTACAAGTCAAAAATTATGAATAATATTTTTTTTTTTGAGAGACTTGCGAGATCTTAGTTCGGGGCGAACCACTTGTATAACAGCGCCACGAAATTCATTACCAACTTACTTGTCCTACAGTTGCATTTAAGTATTTAACTAAGTATGTAGGATAACATTCAGTTTGGTATCATATAAAAAGTCTTAGGTAACTTACACATTACAAAACAATTTTTTATTTTGTTTTTTGTCGTATAGTTTTGGAGTGCGAATAATATCAAATTATTATGATTGATAGGAACATCAACAAAGATTACAGGAAAAATAAAACGAAGTCTCTATCTGAAACCAATTTACTTAGATAACTTTTGTGATTTATTTTCATTTTAGTTCTACTGGTGTGTAAAGTTTTACTTCAATCGGACAACTTGCTGAGGAGTTCCATGGAACAGCTCCTGACTCCATCATCAGATCAGAGCGCTTTTAGTATAGTAAAGTATTTTCATTTAAATTCTACCGGTATGCATAGTTTGACCTCAATCGGACAACTTGCTGAGGAGTTCCACGGAACAGCTCCTGACTCCATCATCAGATCAAAACGTTTTTGTGTAGTCTAAAATTTTTATTTTAGTTCTACCGGTGTGCAAAGTTTTACATCAATTGGATAATTTGCTGAGGAGTTCCATGGAACAGCTCCTGACTCCATCATCAGATCGGAGCGTTTTTAGTGTAGTCGAAAATATTCATTTTAGTTCTACCGATGTGCAAAGTTTTATTTCAGTCGGACAATTTGCTGAGGAGTTCCATGGAACAGCTCCTGACTCCATCATCAGATCAGAGCGTTTTTAAAATAGTAAAGTATTTTTATTAAAATTCTACCGGTATTCATAGTTTGACCTCAATCGGACAACTTGCTGAGGAGTTCCACGGAACAGCTCCTGACTCCATCATCAGATGAGAATGTTTTTAGTATAGTCTGGAATTTTTATTTTAGTTCTACCGGTGTGCAAAGTTTTACATCAACTGGATAATTTGCTGAGGAAAAAAGTGTTTCAAAGTGATCCTTATAGATGTCCGCATATACTTGATAATTTACTAAGAAAATTGCCTTAAGCCCTTCCAAAACCTAAAAAAAATAAATATTGGACGTTTAAAAGTGATCATTGTAGATGTCGCATATATTTAAAAAATTACTAAGAAAGTTGCCTTACGCCCCTCTCCAAAAACTAAAAATAAAATATTGGACGTTTTAAAGTGATCCTTGTAGATGTCGCATATACTTGAAAATTTACTAAGAAAGTTGCCTTATGTCCCTCCAAAATCTAAAAAAAAATATTGGACGTTTTAAAGTGATCCTTGTAGATGTCGCATATACTTGAAAATTTACTAAGAAAGTTGCCTTATGTCCCTCCAAAATCTAAAAAAAAATATTGGACGTTTTAAAGTGATCCTTGTAGATGTCGCATATACTTGAAAATTTACTAAGAAAGTTGCCTTATGTCCCTCCAAAATCTAAAAAAAAATATTGGACGTTTTAAAGTGATCCTTGTAGGTCGCATATACTTGAAAATTTACTAAGAAAGTTGCCTTATGTCCCTCCAAAATCTAAAAAAAAATATTGGACGTTTTAAAGTGATCCTTGTAGATGTCGCATATACTTAAAAATTTACTAAGAAAGTTGCCTTACGCTCCGCCAAAAACTAAAAAAAAAGTATTTGACGTTTTAAAGTGATCCTTGTAGATGTCGCATATACTTGAAAATTTACGAAGAAAGTTGCCTTACGCCCATACAAAATCTAAAAAAACCATGGGACATCTCAAAATGATGATGATGGATGTCGCATAAACATGAAAATTTACGAAAAAAGTTGCCTTATTCCCCTCCAAAAACTAAAAAAGGGGCGTCTCAAAATGATGATGATGATGGATGTCGCATAAACTTGAAATCTTAGTTAACTCATGCCCTCCACCAATAAATAAAATACAGTAATATAAATTTCACAGTACCCACAGTAAGCCGTTTGGCTACAAAAACAGTATGAAAATTACGGCAAACGAAATATTAGTCCGGTCAATCTAGACCAAAAAATGAGAATGAAATTGCATAAATTCCCAACAAGCTGAAAATCAGTAAAATTTTTCAAAACATGATTATAAATAAAATTTTAAAGTTCCCCATCATTCCCGTGTATGGAAAAAAATTTACTCAAGGTCAAAGGTAAACAAATGAGTTTTTCGCGATTTTCAGCAACACGGTAAGTATTATCATAAAAGTACTCCATACAAAAATTAGAGATCATAAAATTATCTATGAAAAATATATCGACACTTTTTTGCCTACAAGCCACCGTTTCTGAGATATAAGGACTCAAAAAGATGTAAAAGTTGTTATCGTCTTAATATGCATGACTACGCCACGTATATACAAGATTTAGTTCAATGTGCTGAAGTTTTTAGTAGTTTAAGAGTAATTCAACTTAACAAGAAGTTATCACCAACGGCATCCGCTTTCTTCTTTCTATGTACGGAGCTCCAAAAAAAACTACCTGTTTCGATAAGCATTGATATGCATGTTTCGTTAAAAATACTATAAATTCCAAGCTCAATTAGCTTATCTTCCTCCAACCTCAGTTGCTGCACATCAACATCTTTTTCGGGTATATTACCAAGTTCAAGTGTGGCTTGGTTACCAACTAGACCCTACAGACTGGGGTTGGAAGTTGGTCAACAATACATTACCAGTTCAAACTTTACTCCCATCTGCGCCGGAAAAACGGCTGAACACAATTTTTTGCAACTGCAAAAAGGGATGCAGTGCTAAATGTGGTCTCAAAAAAGTTGGTCTGTTTTGTTCTCTGGCATGCACAAATTGTCAAAGCCGATCGTGCTCTAATGTTGAATCACCAACAGTGGAGGATTCGTTTGATTCCAACGAAGTGTCATGCGATACATCGCTATTGAGGTAATTTACTTACACTAAAAATGAAGCAGAAGAAGAACAAGAAAAATATCAAGAAGAAGAACAAGAAGAGATTGAAGGTTACGAATAAGACGAATGAACTTCACGACTTTTTTTAATTTACATCGCTTTTATTTTTTCAAATCTTTGAAAATTTCCGTTATTTTGTTTTAAATTAAACATGATCACAACTGACCCGTGAGTAGGCACGTGTCACTCACGAGTAGGCACGTGTTACTGGGAAAACCACGTTAAAAAAAACGCTCGAAGTATTTTACCTCATAGGTAGCGTAGAAACGTGTGCATATTATGACGATAACAACTGTTACAACTTTTTGAATCGTTATAGCTCAGAAACGGTGGCTCGTAGGAAAAAAGTATGAAAATATTTTGTATAGATAATTTTATGATAAACAATTTTTGTCTGTAGTACTTTTATGATAAAACGTACCGTTTTGCTGAAAATAGCGTCAAACTCATTTTTTTGACCTTTGACCTTAAGTAAAAATATTTACATACACGGGAATGATGGGGGAACTTAAAAAATATTTAATTATTTTATGTTTTGAACAATTTTACTGATTTTCAGCTTGTTGCGTGGGCGTGGGCGTGGGCGTGGGCGTGGGCGTGAGCGTGGGCGTGGGCTAGGGAGTGGGCGTGGGCGTGGGCGTGAGCGTGGGCGTGGGCGTGGGCGTGGGCGTGGGCTTGGGCGTGGGCGTGGGCGTGGGCGTGGGCGTGGGCGTGGGCGTGGGCGTGGGCGTGGGCGTGGGCGTGGGCGTGGGCGTGGGCGAGGGCGAGGGCGTGGGCGTGGGCGGGGGCGGGGGCGTGGGCGTGGGCGTGGGCGTGGGCGTGGGCGTGGGCGTGGGCGTGCGCGTGGGCTTGGGCGTGGGCGTGGGCGTGAGCGTGGGCGTGGGCGTGGGCGTGGGCGTGGGCGTGGGCGTGGGCGTGGGCGTGGGCGTGGGCGTGGGCGTGGGCGTGGGCGTGGGCGTGGGCGTGGGCGTGGGCGTGGGCGTGGGCGTGGGCGTGGGCGTGGGCGTGGGCGTGGGCGTGGGCGTGGGCGAGGGCGTGGGCGTGGGAGTGGGCGGGGGCGGGGGCGGGGGCGGGGGCGTGGGCGTGGGCGTGGGCGTGGGCGTGGGCGTGGGCGTGGGCGTGGGCGTGGGCGTGGGCGTGGGCGTGGGCGTGGGCGTGGGCGTGGGCGTGGGCGTGGGCGTGGGCGTGGGCGTGGGCGTGGGCGTGGGCGTGGGCGTGGGCGTGGGCGTGGGCGTGGGCGTGGGCGTGGGCGTGGGCGTGGGCGTGGGCGTGGGCGTGGGCGTGGGCGTGGGCGTGGGCGTGGGCGTGGGCGTGGGCGTGGGCGTGGGCGTGGGCGTGGGCGTGGGCGTGGGCGTGGGCGTGGGCGTGGGCGTGGGCGTGGGCGTGGGCGTGGGCGTGGGCGTGGGCGTGGGCGTGGGCGTGGGCGTGGGCGTGGGCGTGGGCGTGGGCGTGGGCGTAGGCAGGCCCACGCCCATCTTAACACAAACAAACTAGCACGATTTATAAAGTTGGATCGTACGTTACAACAACGTATCTTTCAAAGAATAGCAAATTCATATCATCATCATCATCATTACCCACAGCCTGACTTCATCCATTGTTGGGTATAGGCCTCCCTAAGTTGTGCCCATTCGGATACGTTCAAGTAGAAAAATCATATGATAATAATTAATGGATAGTACACTTCTAGTTTTTTTTATATGTAAATAAAAGGTTGAACTTTGTTAAAGTATGTGCATTTTCACTTATAAACTTTCTACTTTCGAATAAACGACATCTTTTGACGCGTAAAATTGCGCAGTTTTTATTCGTTATTTTTTTTTAAATATTGTAATAATATACTAAAAAATTTTAAACGCATTTCAACGAAGACAATATTTTTGTTGTAATGTTATTTTTGTTAAAAACTTTACGACTCGTTTTTTGGGTGAAAACAGGGTTAGATAGTTCACTCAATTGCTCATTTTACGAAAACATGAGTTGCAAATTAATTTATTTGACGAATGTGATATGTTTATATTTATTTTTTTTTCGATCTTTTAAGTTTTGATGAACCAAACTTTGGGTGTATTTATTTTTGTTTATCTCTCTTTGTCAACCGAGCCACAGACTTGTTCGAAATATTCGCATAAAACGGGTAACAGAAGACAGGGCCCTTAACAAATAGAAACGCCAACAACATACATATTTTCACATTTTACCAATTTTAATTTCGCTTAATAAAGGCGTACACAACACTGAATCGAGTAGGTACACAACATTTATTTACAACATAAGATCTAAGATTTCACGAACCTAATAAAACTACCTACAGTTATAAGTACCCTCACATAGAAATAAAAAATAAGACAAACAGTTTTTAAGTACTGATTAACTAAATTAGTAGGTACCTAGGTAACAAGTTAAAATTATACACGAGTAACAAGAAAATATATATTATAAAACATAATATCTCTAAAGAAAACTATACTTATTAGTATACATATAAATACATAACAATAAATTTATTCATTATGTTGTTTGAATCCAAACCACCGTATATTATAATATAGGTAATTGTTAGTAATCAATGAAATATGCCGCCCTCCTGTCTTATTTTAATTATATCAATGTTAATATCTGAACTTTTTGGGATGGGTGGGGGGTGGGGGTGGGGGGGGGGGGGGGGTGGACCCCTATATAAGCCCGTGATATTAAGTACTTTACCCTCCGTCGACCGAGACACGTTCTCGGAGACCCGGATGACGAAATCACTTCCGCTAATGCGGGTGAGTCATCCACATTAGACAGAGCAAACACTCCACAAATACACCGACCTCGCCGGCGAGGTCGACGAGTCCCTTCAGTCGCCGCCTATACGAGGTACAAGCACGTACCCGGGCGTTTCTCTCCTATCCCCGTCCCGGCAACAGCCCAAGCCGAGGTTCGTACCTAAGTGGTGCCCTTGCGCTAGTTGCCTCACCAAAAATAAAATTAAAGGGCTGAGCGCCATCTGCGCTCGCCAAAAGCTCGGTTAAGCTGCAACGGCCTCAGAGGCCAACAGCGAGATAAGTCCATTCGAAAAGAAAAAAAAAAAAAAGTGTACGCTACGCTTAAGCCCATTGTCGAAACAATTGTAAACGTTTGTTTTCTTCACAACTAGATGGCACCACAGATAAAGTTAGAACGCGCTATCGAAGCGTTTTGTGTGTTGCACTAGGCCTCTAGAAATTTATTATAGTCGTTATTATAATCATAATTTTATATATTAAAACCTATCCTATTTTTGTAATAAACTAGATTCTAGTTTATATGAATTCCAAACAAATTATAAGAAAGCAAAGCAGTGTCACCAACGCTATTTTTTAACAGTAGATCTGCTGTTTTGACATTGATGCTCTCCTGTTTTCAATTTCATTCCTAATTTATACTGTTTTCAATTAGCGTTCAGCATAGTCATGGGTACTCTTTATTCCTCAAAGTGAATATATTTTATTATTCTGACTCCCGCCATCCGATCTGATTCCTCTTAATGATTTCTCTATTCCTATGATTCTTTTACTCGGTACTCTACCATTCCGTCCACAGTCGATCGTTAATCGTTTCTAGTAAGTTAGGAGTATCGGGGTGTGTTGTCTCGCTCTTGGCGCGCACAATAGTTCAAACCTTGCTTTGGGTTGGTAGGTCAGAGTTTCTACAGGTAGGTGCTTAGTAGGGACGTACTCGGTATCGAGGATGACGCCACAGTAATAAAATTAACAATAAAATATAGCTTAAATAGACTAATTATATCGGTAATAATAAAATTATATTATTGTTTATGTTACAAGGAATGTCGACTAAAAATAAGAAAAATAAATCAAAAATTACCATTACACATCAACATTCAAAACAGAGAGTGAACAGAATAGAAGAAAACAATTTTTCTAAATTGTATTATAGTTAGACTTGCATTGTATACCATTTCACTGTTATGTATAAGAGTAGTAGAGTTCCTTGTGAATGCGCTCGCTCGGAGAAGTACTACCACCATATTTAGTACCCAAACTACTCCGGACCCGAGCTCTAACGATCACGAATCGAAAGAATAATTCATGATTCCTCGGAGTCGGAATCAAATCAAACTACTCCGGACCCGAGCTCTAACGATCGCGAATCGAAAGAATTATTCATGATTCCTCGGAGTCGGAATCAAAGCAAACTACTCCGGACCCGAGCTCTAACGATCACGAATCGAAAGAATAATTCATGATTCCTCGGAGTCGGAATCAAAGCAAACTACTCCGGACCTGAGCTCTAACGATCACGAATCGAAAGAATAATTAATGATTCCGGAGTCGGAATCATTAGCAATTGGCCGGAATCAATAAGACTTTCAACTCCGAGTGCTGAATCGACTCATTTCACTCACTCACTCCGGAGTTACTCATCGCTAGTTCAGCACCAACCACCTATTACACCAAAGAGACATTATACACTAAATCCGAAATAACCGATTGCTACTCATTTGAAGCCACAGAAAGGCACATAAAGAAGTTTAACAAATATATGTACGATTTTAAAAAGAAAAATGAGTCTGAAAATACTGAAGATGAGGCAGTTGAGGATGAAATGGGAAAATAATTTTAACATGATTTGTGTTTTTTATTATGTTGTGATCAATATTATAATTTAGCAATGTATGTGAGTCCTGGTAACTAATAAAAGTAGGTGATTGTTTTTATTAAATGATCATTTAATGTTATGAGGAGAGTACGATATCTGCCTTTTTTAGGGTTCCATACCCAAAGGGTTAAACGGGACCCTATTACTAAGACTATGCTGTCTGCCTGTCTGTCTGACTATCTGTTTGTCCGTCTCTCACCAGGCTGAATCTCATGAACCGGCGTAGTAAGTCAGTTGAAATTTTCACAGATGATGTATTTCTGTTGCCGCTATAACAACAAATACTAAAAACAGAATAAAATAAATATTTGAGGGGGGCTACCGTACAACAAACGGGACTTTTTGCTCGTTTTTTTCGATATTGATAACGGCAACAGGTAAACGCTTGAAATGTTCACAGAATATTTAGTTAAATATTCATGTTAAAAAAAATAATTAAATTATTATAAAACAAATATTTAAATCATACAACAAACGTAATTTTTTTGCCGTTTTTATAGATAATGGTACGAAACTCTTCGTGCGCGAGTCCGACTCGCACTTGGCCGGTTTTTATTTACTTTACCTACTTTTTTCTCCTGTTTTGTTATTGGTGAGCTGTTGTTTTTTAGTTTCTTGGGGTTTGGCAACACTGTACGGCAGGTTTTGTTTTGACCACAATGAAAAAGAGATGTCCACTTCTCGAAACGACAACTTTTAGCAATATCTCGATTTTTTATACGACCTGGCGGTGGCACAAGTATTATGTCCCACCTATTGTTAAGTGGTGACCATCGCCTATAACAAAGTGTTGCCTTGTAGTTCACATTAATTTAACATAATTTATTTCATTAACAGTTTTACAATTTGAAAAAAAAACAAAAAGAAATCATTTTATTCAAAAACCACACAGTAAACCAGGGAAATAAAACACAACAACAATAAAATCTAACCTAAGTACTAACAAACTTAAAAGCCCTGTGTGGGGATGAATTGGTACTCAGCTCAGCAGTGAAGCTAGCATCATGTTAGGAGGAAACACAAGGGCCGTTTTTCCATACAAACGTAGTACCCTGTTTCCTCCCTGGATAATGCCAGTAGAGCAATAATTTTTTTCTAAAAAATCTATGGTCACTATTGGCATGTGTTTTTCTTTATTTCATAAGTTATTTATTAAAAGAGATATGTACATTCAAAAACGTATAAAATTTGTCAGATTTCCCGCTGTGTTAAAACATCCAGAAAACAAGTTTGACTAGATTATATAAAAAAAAGAAAACATAGGAACGCGGTCAAAGCCTATTCTTTATTCTTTATTGTACACAAGAAAATACATAATAAAGTACAGAAATAGAGGACATGTACAAAGGCGAGCTTAACCCTATAAAGAGTTTTCTTCCAGCAAACCTTTGAGGCTAGAGAGAGAGAGAGATGATTTTAAAGGTAGGTGCGTGTACAAGAATCATAAATATGTACATATATCTTAAACAAATAAAACGAAATATACCAAAAGAAAGTAATAAAATGAATGAATATAATAAATAAATAAATAGACTAATATATACATAAATAAATATATACCTACAATAATAAATATATACCTACAATAAAATAAAATTACAGAGAAAGATAGTGCTCTTTAACTTTCCGTTTAAAAATGTTAAACGACGGACTAGCGCGAACTTCATGGGGCAGGGCATTCCAAATTTTCACCGCATAAACGGTAAAGGAGCCACCATAGCGGCTTGAAGTGTGTTGAGGTGTTTTGAGGAGAAGGGACTTAGAGGACCGGGATGTCACACTGCGAGGGACAAGGAATTCGAAGCGTTCACGGAGGTAGGGAGGAGAGAGTGGACAATATAATACTTTAAATAAGAGTGAGAGAACGTGAAGATCACGACGAAGACGAATAGGGAGCCATTTAAGTTGGGATTTGAACGTGGATACGTGATCGAACGAGCAGTCCGAAAATAAAACGGATGCACAAGTTCTGTAGACGTTCCAGTTTATTGAGAAGTTCCTCCGTGGCATCAAGAAAGCAGACATCTGAATAGTCGAGAAGGGGCAGCAACAGGGCTTGAGCGAGAGTAATTTTTGTTTCAAAGGGAAGAAATTTCTGAAGACGTTTGAGGGATTGAAAAGAGAAATGCACCCTTTTGCTTATTGCATTGATATGGCTGGCCCATGATAGCTGATTGTCAAAAATAACACCAAGGTTCTTGGCCTTGCTCGAGTAAGGTATAGGCACCTGATCGAACTGTATTTGAGGAAAGGTAGACTGGTTGACAACACTCAGCATGTATGGACTTCCTAAAAGTAGAACCTGGGACTTAGAAGGGTTAACCAATAGACCAAAGGCCCATGTGTTAATGCGGTCAAGATCAGCGTTCATCTGGTCAACTCCCTCTAATATGTCCTCGGCTTTAAAGTGTCGATAAATTTGCAAGTTATCGGCATAAAGATGGCAATGAGAGGAAATAACAAGTGTAATAGAGTTAATAAAAATTGAGAAAAGTAGAGGGGAAAGGACGCCTCCTTGCGGAACACCAGCAGATATATCGCACCAGTCAGAGCAGGACTCGTTCCACCGCACACACTGCGAGCGTCCGGAGAGATAAGATTTGAACCAAGAGGTTACTTGATGAGAAGCATTTAGGGAGGAAAGGATAGATAGTAGGATATCATAGTCAACAGAATTAAAAGCACTACTGAAATCCAATAACACTAAGACAGTAAGGCACTTCTTGTCTATGCCCCAACGAATGTCGCCAGAGACTTTTGTAAGGGCGCTTACGGTGCTGTGGCCAGGTCGAAACCCAGATTGGAAGCAGGCTACTTTTAGTAAGAAAGAGAGAAAGTTGCCTATGAACAATGTTTTCGAGGACTTTGGAAAGAACAGGTAAAATGGAGATTGGACGAAATTGGGAGACAACGGTAGGATTAGAAATTTTAGGCAAAGGAAGGACAAAAGCTTTTCTCCAGGCAGAAGGAAAAGAGCTGGTTGTTAAGGAGTGATTTATGATGTGGGTGATGAAAGGAGCAAGCTCAGACGATAAAAGTTGTAACATTTGAATGTGAATGTCGTCTGAGCCTACAGCTTTGGTGGAGATGGATTTTAGGAATAAAATTACTTCTTTCTCAGTAACCTCTCTGAAGACAAGAGGAAGGCACTCGGGCCTGGGCAAGTGAGAGATTTTGTCTAAGGTGGAAAGTTTGATGTTCTTATCAAGAGAAAGAGGAGATTTGGAGAAATGAGTGTTAATAGTATTCAAATCAAATGATATGGCGGAATCGCTAGACAGTTTACCCAGACCAAGAGATTTTAAAAATTTCCACATTTGAGAGGAATTGCAACATTTTATAGAACCGTGTATGTGGCGTCTCTTGGCGTCTCTGCACAACTTAGTACAACGATTACGGAGTTTCTTGTAGGTTGCTAAATTCTCCTCGGTAGGAGACAATTTGAAGGTCCGTTTAGCTTTGTCCCGGTTAGAAATTGCCTTCTTAATAGATCCTGTCAATCAGGGAGCAGGTGGGTGTTTGACCTTAACAAGTTTAAGGGGTGCATGGGCGTGATAGAGTGTAGTTAAAATATTATTGAAAGCGGCTACTTTGTCATCTATCTCCACAGCATTGATGATCGGAGACCAATCAATGTTGCATGAGTCGGCTCTTAAACGCTCCAGATCAATGTCCTTAAAACTGCGAAGTAGAAGTGTTTTAGGTTTTTGTCGAGGGCAACGAATCTTATATGAGAGGAACAGAAGATAGATATCTTAGCCTATCATAGCCTATCTTTAATTTATAATGAGAAGTAGTTAAATCGGTCAAGTTTTGGAGAAGAAATCAGGGGACTACGAATCGTTGATTTTGTGTAATTTTATTAGGTATTTTCTGTCCAAGCTGCAGTTGTCTCTATCGCGCATACTGCGCCATTCTACGCCAGCAATAGATTTTACAAATACTTATTTTTCAATTCTCTAGCCCTTGGTAATTCCTCTTAATATGCCGCAGCGCTGGTCTTCCGATGAGTCCAGGGCTCGTAGCCAACTTACATTCGCTTCAAATCGATTCGATTTCTACATATGTAGGTTTGTTGTCGATATATCACGTGAAATTTCCATAGCATGTGTCAAATCCCATACATTTTCGGACTTATCGACTAACGTCATCGCTAATAGAATGTAACTTGGCTAAGCCCTCTGTTTAGATTGCCTCACGTACATCTAGCCATAATAACAAAAAACACAACTATTGTTAAATTAAAACCAAACTATACAAAATATATACATAACACAATTATGTACTTACCTACTATTTTAATGCAATATATCTATCACTTCTAACTATCGCACTTAAGACCTGGTTTATTTTAGATTAGACATGGAGACCGGGAAAAGAGAGAGTGAGAGCTGCAGCTAATTTGTAGTTGTATAGTATAAAATCCTTCCCTAAATTGAAGTTTGGGATGTTTCTTTTTATTCAAGCACTTCATCTTGTGTTGTTGAATAGGTATTTTAAAAACAATATAAGGTTTCCTCAACACTTTTTTGATTCAAGGCCCATTACGAAATATAGAGCCTTAAAATTTCCATTTTCGTTGGCGTGTAATCACTTCCAGTCAACATGGTATTGTTGTATGCTTAAAATGCATCTTATACTAAGTGGGGTTACATCGACCCATTCCGGAGCCAGTGCCACTGCGGGGCCACCATACAAACAATGGCCCACCTGCTCTCATGTCCTCTATGCTCAACCATCTGCACACGGAATGACTTGTACCAGGCAACAGAGAGGGGTGTGGAAGTTGCTCTCTATTGGGCTAATCAAATTTAGAAGTCAAATAGCCATTGACACGAGAATACACGATCATAAGAAGATCCTATACTGTAGTTTTAAGTGGCATTATCGAAGCTATGTAGACTTTACTGGTTAACGAGCAGTAGTCGACCAACTTATGTATGTAGTTGAATTTGTATGTAAAAAAATTGTATGTTATGATATTTGATCGAGCGAAGAGAGATCTCCAAATCAACTGGGGCAAATCGGCGTTGTATCCATGTATGTATGTATGTATGTTTGTTTGCCCGAGGATAACTTTCGAAGCGTTGATCGGATCATCATGAAATTTGATATATAGGTAGGTAGTGATGGCACAATCCTTGTGTGCCTAAATGTGCTGAAAATGTTGGGGGGTTATTGAAATATTGTGGTTCAAGAGGGGTAAAAAATAGGGATAATTAGGTCAAGTTGGAGGTCTAATGAAAGGTATTCATTAGTAAATTTCGACCCCGTTTTTTTTTTAGTTTAACCCGTGTAGTTTTTGGGTTAATAGCCATAATAAAAACTAAACTAAAAACCGAAATTCACAGGGTGCACCAGTGACCACAGAGTGCTGAAGTTTGGTATGCGTGTAGCTTTAGTAACACAAATATAGGAAAAATTCTGAAATCCAGAATAACTGACATTTCTCCCCTAAAAAGAATAACAAATTGACATGAACCCGTAAGTGACGGTACTTGTGATTTGAATGAAACTGTAGGTCAAGTTTTTTGCTTAGGCATTTCGTGCCACTATTTTATTTGTCAAAGATTTTATTTTGGTTTTTTGGGAGACTCACGTGATCTCAGTTCGGCGAAAACCACTAGTTAAAACCATCTCGGTTTGTATGATGTTTATACAAAATGACCAATACCAACTGCAAAATGAACATTGTATTTTATGACTAAAATACAGCAGTACAGGTTACGGAACCCTTCACTGTGCATGGTTCGACACGCGCTTGACCAATATATTTTTATGTCATCATCATCATCATCATATCAGCCATAGGACGTCCACTGCTGGACAAAGGCCTCCCTCATTGATCTCCAGGAACTGCGGTTGGAAGCGGCCTGCATCCAACGCCGACCTGCGGTTCTTACCAAGTCGTCTGCCCATCTTGTAGGTGGACGTCCTATGCTGCGCTTGCCGGTCCGTGGCCTCCACTCCAGAACCTTCCGGCCCCATCGGCCATCTGTTCTGCGCGCTATATGGCCTGCCCATTGCCACTTCAACGTGCTAATCCGTCGGGCTATGTCGGTGACTAGAGTTTTCCTACGTATCTCCTCTTTTCTGATTCGATCCCGTAGAGAAACCCCGAGCATAGCCCTCTCCATAGCTCGTTGAGCGACTCTGAGCTTATTCATAAGGCCAATAGTGAAGGACCACGTCTCGGTTCCATATGTCATCACTGGTAACACACACTGATTGAAGACTTTCGTCTTAAGGCACTGAGGTATGTTGGACGAAAAGACGTTCTGAAGTTTCCCAAACGCTGCCCATCCGAGTTGGATTCAACGATTGACCTCTTTCTCGAAGTTGGACCTACCTAATTGGACTGTTTGTCCTAGGTATACATACGCGTCGACAACTTCAAGAGCCGAGTTCTCAACCATAACTGGGGCAGGGACGACATGGACATTCGACATGATTTTCGTCTTGTTCTTGTTCATTTTAAGTCCTATCCGTTGGGAGACTCGATTGAGGCCTTCGAGCATCGTGCTGAGCTCTTCCATCGACTTTGCCATGACCACAATATCATATCATATATACCAGTTAGGTCATAAGTATTGTCACACAGTAAAAACTTTTCTTTTAGAATGCTGGCCACAAAAAAGTTTATAGAATTCGAATTTCGAATTGTTCATGAAAATAAAAATGTATACTTTTTAGAATTTTACTCATTTTTATATATGGAGTGGACGCTTAAAGAAGACCGTGTTGCAGTTATTGCGTTGTATCGTTGCGGTTACGCGCCAATTCAAATTTTTGACATACTGAAAAATTTCAATATAACCAAAAGATTCGTTTATCGCACCATCAAACAATACAATGAAGACTCTAGTGTAGATGACAGGTCAAGAAGTGGTCGCCCTCGGCTTGTTAGGACTCCAGCAGTGATAAAAGCTGTGAAGGCGCGAATTCAAAGAAATCCCAAACGTAAGCAGAAACTGTTGGCCCTTCAGATGGGGTTAAGCAGAACCACGGTGAAAAGGGTGTTAAATGAAGACTTAGGGCTTCGGACATATCGAAGAAAAACAGTACATCGTTTGAATGCTCGTCTAATGGACCTGAGACTGAAGAGATGCCGCGCTTTGTTGAAGCGGTACGCGGGAAAAAAATATCGGGAAATTCTTTTTTCGGATGAAAAAAGTTTTACCGTAGAAGAGAGCTACAACAAACAAAATGATAAGGTGTACGCACACAGTAGTGAAGAAGCGAGCAACCGTATTCCGCGTGTCCAACGAGGTCATTTTCCATCCTCGCTCATGGTATGGTTGGGAGTTTCTTATTGGGGCTTAACAGAGGTACATTTTTGTGAGAAAGGTGTAAAAACGAATGCAGTTGTGTATCAAAATACAGTCCTGACGATCCTGTGGAACCTGTTTCTCATACCATGCTCAATAACAGGCACTGGGTATTCCAACAAGATTCGGCGCCAGCTCATAGAGCGAAGAGCACACAAGACTGGCTGGCGGCGCGTGAAATCGACTTCATCTGGCACGAAGACTGGCCCTCCTCCAGTCTAGATTTGAATCCGTTAGATTACAAGATATGGCAACACTTGGAGGAAAAGGCGTGCTCAAAGCCTCATCCCAATTTGGAGTCACTCAAGACATCCTTGATTAAGGCAGCCGCCGATATTGACATGGACCTCGTTCGTGCTGCGATAGACGACTGGCCGCGCAGATTGAAGGCCTGTATTCAAAATCATGGAGGTCATTTTGAATAAACTTTAGCGTCATAAGAATCTATGTTTTGTTAAGTTCATTTTGGTATATAAATGGTTACATAATGAATAAACTTGTTTCAATTATTTTATATTAAGCATGTGACAGAATTTATGACGTGACTAGGTATAATTTATGTCATATAGTTCTGGAATACCCCCCTAACTTACTTATATTTCTCATCGTCGAATTGACGATAAGGAATAGCCATAAATGTTTAATGATTATTTGCGAACCGTAAATCGAGTATTTCTCTCATCTAAACACACATAGAATATTAATAACGGGAATCGTAAAACGCAGCAAAGTGCGAAATTAATTTCAAACATTCAATACCGCATCTCATCTTACTTACATAAACAACTTCAGGGTAAAGACATTGTTATTTTTTCCTATAATTTTTTCCATTTATTTTTGAAAGCGTGTCATTGGTTCAGTGATTCAGTAATTGTATGTTCGGAAATCAGAAAGGATATTTGAACTCACATCAATTCCCGGTATCTTTACAGATCTGAATACATATTTATACAATTTCAACTAGGTATATAATTACTGATTCAAACGGGCATTTATCGCGTATAAACCTCTTTTATTTATTATCCTGACGTTTCGATTGTATTGCAACAGCCGAGGTCGCGGGCAGACAAAAGGTACATACGCGATGAATAAAAAAAACAATCAGCCTTGTTTTCTTGCCTTTCTTTCCTGGCTTGGTCGGGAAGGAACAGGCAGTAAATTTGACGTTTCAAAGTGATCCTTGTGATTTTAATGAATAAACGATTTTGACTTTGACCCGTTTAAATCAGTAATTAAGTACAGTGATTGCGAAAATTTGAATAATACAATTTTTATTTGTACCTAGATCCTTCAGTGGATTTCAATTCGTAAGTTTATGTAGTATAGCTACTCGTCCGCGGCTTCGCACTCGTTGTTTGTCATCCTTACTAATATCACAAATTTGAAAGTAACTCTGTCCTTTTTTATCTTTCTCTCTGTCTGCTTGTTACGTTTTCACGGCTGGACCGACTTCGATGAAGTTTGGTAATTATAAAAGACTAGCTTTCGTCAGCGGCTTCGCACGTATTGTTTGTCAATAAAAAGTAGCCTATTTTTGAATCCAGGTCATAATTTATTAACAAACCGATTTTCATGAAAATCGGTTCAGCCGTTACGTCGTGATTGAGTAACAAATAAACAAATAAGTAAACAAACATCCAAACTTTCGCATTAATAATATTAATGTAATTATGTTCGGGATTGAGACAGCGGCTACTTTTACCCAACTGCGCAGAAGGAGGGTGATGTTTTTATGAAGAAACCACACGTGAGACGCCGCGGGCGGGTCAGCTTTTATTAACAATACGTTTTTTGTTGAAAAATTACTTTGTCAAAAAAAGCTTTTATAAAATTCATATTCAGAACCGCAAACAGATTCAAATGAGCCCAAACATTCAGTCATTCAGAAGGAACTTAGAACTGGCTATCTTAATTAAACGCGTATACAAAATTTCGTGTCTGTGCTGTTGACCGTTGAGGAGTGCCTTCGTCTAGAGCCATTCCATGGTGTATAATCAGGTCATGATTACCATAAAAATGCATTGTCATCGGAACTTAACCAACATGTCAAATTTCAACTCCGTAGGATAATAGAAAGTAGTTCTAGTTCAGCTCGCAAGATTTGATCTAAACCAACTTACTAACAAACTAACATACAAATAACATTACAAGCTAAATAAAAGCTTGTAGGTAATAATATAAACACTTCCCTCCTTCGGCTACCTACCTTATCCTTAGGAGGTTATGTACCTATTCAAAAATTGTATTTACCGACGATTCTTAGGGTTGTTTAAATCCTCCTCAGAAAGTAAAGATTGGTAACATTGTGACTATAATCTATCAGGCGTGTTAAACTCTCTATTGAAAAGAAAGATAAAATATATTTGACATGAAACATATTTCACTTCAGATAAGAAGGTGCGATTTTATGGCAGAATAAGGGCTGAATATAGAACTTGCTACTTTAAGGATTCACAGTTATTCATCCCCTGTCCGAATATTACTGATTTAGTACCAAAATGGAATATTGAGAACTGAACCATGAATACTTGATAAATTGGCTGCAGA
The DNA here is from genome assembly GCA_918857605.2 of Philereme vetulata. Taxonomy (NCBI): domain Eukaryota; kingdom Metazoa; phylum Arthropoda; class Insecta; order Lepidoptera; family Geometridae; genus Philereme; species Philereme vetulata. The sequence continues at coordinate 5,722,776 of OU975448.1, read as the reverse complement.
TGTAGGGTTGAATTCACTGGTTCCTATCCCTATCCTGTCCCCCGAATATTTTTCCTAGCTATTTATTCGTACTTTGATACATAAAAAAATTAAAGTAAAAAATAGTAGGGCTTTTTGTGAAAGGGATCGCTGGGGGAAGAACTACCTCCATACCCATTCCTGCGGCAAAGCAGCATTGCTGTGCTTCGGTTTGAATGATATGAGTGCTAGTGAAATTATAGGCACATGAGCATTTACACCTGTATGGCTCAAGTCGACGCAGGGCAGTGCAACGTAGGGCACGTTCCTAAGGTGTTAAAACTTTGTTATAGACGATGTTTCCGATTTAACATCAGGGAAATTTGTTCCATCACAAAGTAGAAATTACACTTCTTTGGCGTAACTGAACAAAAATTGCTAAAAATTTCATCCCGTATGCCACAACTCTTTGTTTGTAAAAGGAATGATAAATTAATAAAAAAACTACTTTCAATATTAGTTATTAGTTTTCATGGAAACATGACAGACAGTTATCAGCTAACTTCATCATGTCGCTTTTTGGCTGTCGGTGTGCGCGCGCATCGTGAATATTTTACTCTCATAATTTTTACCAAACGTGCCAAAAGAAGTATTACTTCAAAAAAATTGTCTTAACATTTTCGTAGCACCACTACGAAAAGATCAGTTTGGCGGTTTTTTGTAGAGATCTTCTTAAGTTGCGCACCATCATCGCTCCAAATTTGTTTCAAAGCACCCCTCTAACTAATAAACTCTAGGAATCTCAAGAACTATTAGGAAGTGTGTCTATTGTAATGCCGATTATGTTACACAAATCTAAATAACCACGTTTTTCTATTCCTATGAAAATCTTTTTTATATCACCTACACGCCCTACACGATAAGTTAAAGACCCATCTCGTTCTCACATTAAAACATAATGGCTATCTAGTACAAAAATGCACCGGGTGCCCTAGAAACACTTCCCTATAGTCGGTAGGCACAGAAGTTACACTAGTACAGGAGCAGTCATCCTTAAATTCATTCATCGAGCTCATTTGCAATGACGAGTTAGCAGATGCAAGGCTCCACAGCCTCGAGCATCGTCGAAAGGTTGCAAGCCTCTCGGTTTTTAGAGTTCCGTACCCAAAGAGTAAAACGGCACCCTATTACTGAGGCTCTACTGTCTGTCTGTCCGTCTGTCACCAGGCTGTATCTCATGAACTGTGATAGTTAGACAGTTGAAATTTTCACAGATAATGTATTTCTGTTGCCGCTATAACAACAAATACTAAAAACAGAATAAATTAAATATATAAGGGGGCTCCCATACAACAAACGTGATTTTTTTGCTCGTTTTAGCTCGATACAGATAACGGCAACAGGTAGACGCTTGAAATATTCCCATAATATTTAGTTATATACTTATTCACTTTAAAAATAAATAATTAAATTAAAATAAAACAAATATTTATGGGGGGCTCCCATACAACAAACGTGATTTTTTTGCCGTTTTTATAGATAATGGTACGGGACCCTTCGTGCGTGAGTACGACTCGCACTTGGCCGGTTTTTAATCGGATTCATTTCGGAGAGTGTGCAGCGGGGCTTTTCAAGCTGATCCCACCATCCCCATTCTATCATCGGACAACCAGACACTCCGCGATGCGCCACCGCTACATGGTAGACATACCTCCCATACGCACAAAGCGGTACTCTTCCACCTTTATATAATAAAGGTGGAAGACCACCGCTAAGGAGTGGAACGCCTTGCCTGAGTCTGTGTTTCCTGATAACTACAACCTAGGGGTCTTCAAGGCGCGAGTAAATAGGTTTCTTCTAAGCAAGCGTGTACCGTCGTAGACTGCATCATCGCTTACCATCAGGCGGGATCGTGCCTCGTGGTCAAACGCTAGCCTATAATTTATAAAAAATAAATTATTTATCTAAGTTTGATTGTCTTTTTGATTACAAGAATACTATATAAACTGGTAACCCAATGTTTAAAGATTGAAATAAAAACTAGTAGGAGGATGATTTCAAAAAAGTTTATTTATGGAAATAATAAATGTATGATAATGATCACATGATCACGTGTCTCTGTGACCTTAGTTTCCTTGCGACAAAAGTTGAATACGTAACCATCACAACTAACATTATAAATGCGAAAGTTTGCATGTTTGTTTGTTTGTTACTCAATTACATAACGGCTGAACTGATTTCGATGAAATGTAATATGTACGTAGATTATAACCCTTATTAACACCGACTACTTTTTGATGACAAACAACGCGTGCGTAACCGCTGGCGGAAGCTAGTACCCATATAAAACCATATAAATACCATACCGTGTAAAGTACCTACACATAATTTTAAATTCAAATTCATATTTCCTTTTATTTCTAATAAGATTAAAATAAACTATGGCTGAATATTGTGAAACTATTATATTTTGTAACATCTGTATAATTTTACCCGTGATTTGGGCAAAAAAATAAATCAAATCTTTTTTTTATGTTTAAACAATTTTTATTTTATTTATATGAGTCCGATCGTAGACTAATATTTTTTTCTTTGTCAATCGGCAACGGCACCAAGAAGACCGGCGCTGTAGTGGTGTAAATTTTATACAGCATAATGCTGAGTGGCGACCCTTTTTGCTTTCACATTACCTACTATTAAATTATGTACCTATTATGTTAAATGTACCCTTGTGATGCAAAATAAATGTTTTTTACTTTGATTTTTAATATGCAACGGAAATTACCAGAAGGTTTTAAAATTTCCGGGGCACTGTGTACTATAAAAACAAGAGAGTTTTATCGTGATCATATAGCGTGGCTAAGTGCTGGATACGCCACAATACGCTTGTCTCAAATTACATTTCTTATTCTCGCAGATTTTATTATGGTAATAACGTGAAAGGTTCATGAATTATGCCCTTATTCTGTTGGTATATCTATTACCAATGCAAAAATTTAATTACAACTAAGGTGGTCTATTTTATCTCGTATCTTCTTGTTATTTCTGGTACGACAGCTTACTGTTGAGACTTTTCCGTCTCAGTAGTTCGAAATTACAATCATTGTCATCATCCACAGCCTGACTTCACCCATTGTTGGGTATAGGCCTCCCCAAGTTTGTGTCATCCACCACGATCCTGCGCTAGTCTCACCCACTGACGGCCCATGACCTTTACGATGTCGTCCACCCATCTCGCTGCTGGTCGTTCTACCCTTCTATACTCGCTCCTCGGCCACCATTCAGTTATTGTCCTGCTCCATCTGTCATCACCACGTCTAGCCAAGTGCCCAAGACCATTCGAAATGTCATTTTAATTTTTAGGCAAGAATTATCTTCCTTTTTACGTTGTTTGAGTAATATTTTACTTTCTTTCTTTAGAATTATCTAGTATATCGCAATGAGGCAGGACCTACCTCAAGTTAGAAGACTTCAGTATTCACCACCATAACAATTTAGTATCCACCGTAATATCTTTCGGTAAGATTACATAATTATACTACAAGCTTTTCCTAAATGGAATGTTTACACAAAATAGATAGTTACGGATCCAAGCTAATTAGATCCTTTTCATAAAATGTAAGTGGCCATTCTCTAGATTTAGGTAAAGCTTGTTAACCCGAATCTCTTAGGCTCGGACTATATGGCACCCGGGTCTCCCCGGTCCTGCGAATCCGGAGCATGTCCATGCTTCCAGGTAAAAATCGGAGTCGGATGGCCTCGGATCGTGTGTAGTCGATGCAGGATAAATTTAAATGTTTGGTTGTGCGACAAGCCCGGATGCCATATAGTCCGAGCCTTGGATTGGAATAAATACAAAATTTTATTTAGACAATGGGAGAAATTAGATTGTAGATAGTAATTTTGACGGAACTTACAGTGTAACATGATATTAGTTAATTTTATACATTTTAATTTAAATGAAAAGTTAGCACATTTGGCCATTTTGAAATAGACTTCTTAAATAGAAGGCCCTTCAGAATTGTAAATGGTGAGGTGATCAAATATTAACTTTGCAGTTAAAATTTTTGTACGACCTGGGTATTCGACAAGCATACCTGACATTAAGCCCAACTGATGTTAAGTGGTAACCATCGCAAAGTATTGCCACGTACGTCAAGCACCTTATACCCACGATGAACTGTCCTGCGTTCATCAACTTGAGGCATACAGGTGTATAACCTTCTATCCAGCCTCCAGCACTCACTGTTGGGTATAGGCTTCCTCTCTATGTTGCCAGTCCCATCGGTCTTGAGCAAGTCTCATCCATTGTTGTCCAACTACTGTTAGGAGATCATCAGACCATCGGGCCGGTGGTCTGCCCTGCGGTCAAAGTCTATCTCTTGGCCACCACTCTGTGATTGCCTTGGTTCAGCTGTTGTCATTCCGCCAAATCAAGTGTCCTGCCCAACTCCACTTCGTATACCTACATCTTCGATTTTAGTTCGATGTCGAATCTCGACGATTCGTACGATTGACGAGGTGGATTCCTAGCATGGCCCGTTCCATTGCTCTTTGAGCAACTCTGATGGTGTATATATGCTTCGATGTGAGGGGTCGTGTTCCAGATCCGTCAGTTAGTATGGGCAGCACACATTGGTTAAATACTTTGGTCTTTAGGAATTGCGTTATATATAGCCTTATCTGCATGTAATTTCACCGGAAACCTCTTTTTAAACCGAAACAGCAATGCTGCTTGGCGGCAGAAATAGGTATGGTAGTAGAACTAAATAAATAAATTATTGACGATCGCCGTGGTGCAGTGAGCGGATAGCCGACTGAGACGCAGGAGGTAGCGGGTTCGATTCCCGCCGCGGATCAAATGTTTGCATGATCTACAGATATTTGTTCCCGATCTGGTTGTTTCTCTATCCTACTAATATTATAAAGGCGAAAGTTTGTATGTATGGATGTTTGTTACTCTTTTACGCCGGAACGGCTGAACCGATTGCGATGAAATTTGTTATGTACGTAGATCATAACCTGGATTAACACATAGGCTACTTTTTATAGTAAAACCATGCGTGCGAAGCCGCGGATTGGTCAGCTAGTACATTATAAGTATGTATTTACAAAAAAATGTATATAAGTATTCTATCAGTTATCTGGTTCCCATAGTACAAGCTCTGCTTAGTTTGGGGCTAGATAGCGCTGTGTGAAATGTCTAGCAATATTTATTTCTTTATAATAACACTCAACAGACGCATACTACCTACCACAAACACATACATTGTCTTGACAAGACTTGCCCTCCATACCATACAAAGATACATACAAGTTACGAGTTGACAAATTATGCAAACGTCAATGATTTTTGTGAGCCTCTTGGGGGCGTTGCTGCAAGTAAATGTATGGAAGAAAATAAAAACGCTCACGGGTTCACAAAGCACGTTTAAGATGTCGCTCCGGGTATAAAAGTCCTGAAGCCGTGGCGACCTAAAACCATCAGATCTGGCCACTATAGCTCATACGAACATACTTTTATGACGACTTGCGCAACGATGCCTAAGCGTATTTAATGGTTAAATATGATTTAAGAAGTTGTCAAATTATACAAATACGTCAAATTTAAATATGTTTCGACGCTAAATATGTTTAGGGATGCAAGCCGGTCTTAGTCCCAGAACTAATATTTACAGAACATGCAAACATTCGCTCCGTAGAGAGATCGAACTAACCACCTCTTGCATCTCAGTCTTCTACTCGCCCACCTCGCCACAAAATTCAAAAACATTTAATATACAAATTCTTTTTATTTATTACTAGCTGACCAATCCGCGGATTCGCGCGCGTAGTTTTTCAATAAAAACATCACCCTCCTTTGCGCAGTTAGGTAAAAGTAGCTGTGTTACTCAGGGGAATGTAGATTTCCAATGGTGAAAGAATTTTTGAAATCGGACCAGTAGTTTTTGAGTTTATTAAAAAATACAAATCTTTTCTCTATATAATATTGGTATAGAAAATCACAAGGATCACTTTGAAACATCAATTTTACTGCCTGTTCCTTCGTGATCAAGCCAGGAAAGAAAGGCAAGAAACAAGCCTGGTTGTTCTTTCACAGAGGTCAATATTTGCCATTTAAAAATCGGTTTATTGACTACGTCCTTTCAAAAACTGACTTACATATTTCGTACTAAATGGGCAGACCGTCTAACCTATTTACCCTATGAAAAGGAACTCATAAAACTTCTAAAGTACAATTCTATGATTCAGCAGAAAGTTCACCGTTAACAAAAGAGGTCCGAGTTCAACCGGAGCTTTTCTGTTCTTTGTACAGCCTATCAAGATAACATCATCTGTCATTTCTTTTGAATAATACGACAGCGGTCAGAACTTGGAGGGAAAAGAAACAAGATGGAGAGAGGGATACACACAATCAAGCACACAATTTAGTAAATTATTAACAATTTAGTAATTTAGTAAACAATTTAATGCTTGGCATAATGTAACTATAGAACAAAGTGGTTCCATCTTCCTAGTACATAAGCTCAAAAATCAAATCAAAATCAAAAATGTTTTACTAGTTTTATACTACATTTTACAATTCTGGTTGAAGCCCTGTCTCCTGAACTAGCGTGAGCTGTATGTCAAATGTCAGTTTCTTCCCACATTATTACTCGTGCGCGATAACTTGGGACCTGCTAGGAATGCGACTTCCCGACCGCTTCCCCTGCACTTCCCCGATGGCGCCCGTATTGTACCGTTCGCATCACTATTTTTTTCTAGGGTTTTTAGTCTCGTACTGGCCTACGTCACGTACCGACGCGCTCTGGAATTTTTTAGTTTTCGTTTGTGTTATTGTTTTGTTGTTGTAGTTTTTGTTGTTATAGTTCTTGTAAAGTGTTTTTGTTATCATTATGAAGGGTAAACCTTTGCATAGCGGAGAAAGAAAAGTGTTAGAGTTTTTTGGAAACGAAAAACGGAACAAACAGTTTTGTTTACCTGTCCACTAAGTAGTGACGAAGATGAGATAATGTAAATAATAGATAAAATAAATGTTTAAACTTAAACATTGTATTTTAATTTTATTCAATTAGTGTAAAAAAGATTAGATAAAAATGTCCCCCGAATATTTTTCCTAGCTATTTATTCGTACTTTGATACATAAAAAAATTAAAGTAAAAAATAGTAGGGCTTTTTGTGAAAGGGATTGCTGGGGGAAGAACTACCTCCATACCCATTCCTGCGGCAAAGCAGCATTGCTGTGCTTCGGTTTGAATGATATGAGTGCTAGTGAAATTATAGGCACATGAGCATTTACACCTGTATGGCTCAAGTCGACGCAGGGCAGTGCAACGTAGGGCACGTTCCTAAGGTGTTAAAACTTTGTTATAGACGATGTTTCCGATTTAACATCAGGGATATTTGTTCCATCACAAAGTAGAAATTACACTTCTTTGGCGTAACTGAACAAAAATTGCTAAAAATTTCATCCCGTATGCCACAACTCTTTGTTTGTAAAAGGAATGATAAATTAATAAAAAAACTACTTTCAATATTAGTTATTAGTTTTCATGGAAACATGACAGACAGTTATCAGCTAACTTCATCATGTCGCTTTTTGGCTGTCGGTGTGCGCGCGCATCGTGAATATTTTACTCTCATAATTTTTACCAAACGTGCCAAAAGAAGTATTACTTCAAAAAAATTGTCTTAACATTTTCGTAGCACCACTACGAAAAGATCAGTTTGGCGGTTTTTTGTAGAGATCTTCTTAAGTTGCGCACCATCATCGCCCCAAATTTGTTTCAAAGCACCCCTCTAACTAATAAACTCTAGGAATCTCAAGAACTATTAGGAAGTGTGTCTATTGTAATGCCGATTATGTTACACATATCTAAATAACCACGTTTTTCTATTCCTATGAAAATCTTTTTTATATCACCTACACGCCCTACACGATAAGTTAAAGACCCATCTCGTTCTCACATTAAAACATAATGGCTATCTAGTACAAAAATGCACCGGGTGCCCTAGAAACACTTCCCTATAGTCGGTAGGCACAGACGTTACACTAGTACAGGAGCAGTCATCCTTAAATTCATTCATCGAGCTCATTTGCAATGACGAGTTAGCAGATGCAAGGCTCCACAGCCTCGAGCATCGTCGAAAGGTTGCAAGCCTCTCGGTTTTTAGAGTTCCGTACCCAAAGGGTAAAACGGCACCCTATTACTGAGGCTCTACTGTCTGTCTGTCCGTCTGTCACCAGGCTGTATCTCATGAACTGTGATAGTTAGACAGTTGAAATTTTCACAGATAATGTATTTCTGTTGCCGCTATAACAACAAATACTAAAAACAGAATAAATTAAATATATAAGGGGGCTCCCATACAACAAACGTGATTTTTTTGCTCGTTTTAGCTCGATACAGATAACGGCAACAGGTAGACGCTTGAAATATTCACATAATATTTAGTTATATACTTATTCACTTTAAAAATAAATAATTAAATTAAAATAAAACAAATATTTATGGGGGGCTCCCATACAACAAACGTGATTTTTTTGCCGTTTTTATAGATAATGGTACGGGACCCTTCGTGCGTGAGTACGACTCGCACTTGGCCGGTTTTTAATCGGATTCATTTCAGAGAGTGTGCAGCGGGGCTTTTCAAGGTGATCCCACCATCCCCATTCTATCATCGGACAACCAGACACTCCGCGATGCGCCACCGCTACATGGTAGACATACCTCCCATACGCACAAAGCGGTACTCTTCCACCTTTATATAATAAAGGTGGAAGACCACCGCTAAGGAGTGGAACGCCTTGCCTGAGTCTGTGTTTCCTGATAACTACAACCTAGGGGTCTTCAAGGCGCGAGTAAATAGGTTTCTTCTAAGCAAGCGTGTACCGTCGTAGACTGCATCATCGCTTACCATCAGGCGGGATCGTGCCTCGTGGTCAAACGCTAGCCTATAATTTATAAAAAATAAATTATTTATCTAAGTTTGATTGTCTTTTTGATTACAAGAATATTATATAAACTGGTAACCCAATGTTTAAAGATTGAAATAAAAACTAGTAGGAGGATGATTTCAAAAAAGTTTATTTATGGAAATAATAAATGTATGATAATGATCACATGACCACGTGTCTCTGTGACCTTAGTTTCCTTGCGACAAAAGTTGAATACGTAACCATCACAACTAACATTATAAATGCGAAAGTTTGCATGTTTGTTTGTTTGTTACTCAATTACATAACGGCTGAACTGATTTCGATGAAATGTAATATGTACGTAGATTATAACCCTTATTAACACCGACTACTTTTTGATGACAAACAACGCGTGCGTAACCGCTGGCGGAAGCTAGTACCCATATAAAACCATATAAATACCATACCGTGTAAAGTACCTACACATAATTTTAAATTCAAATTCATATTTCCTTTTATTTCTAATAAGATTAAAATAAACTATGGCTGAATATTGTGAAACCATTATATTTTGTAACATCTTTATAATTTTACCCGTGATTTGGGCAAAAACATAAATCAAATCTATTTTTTTATGTTTAAACAATTTTTATTTTATTTATATGAGTCCGATCGTAGACTAATATTTTTTTCTTTGTCAATCGGCAACGGCACCAAGAAGACCGGCGCTGTAGTGGTGTAAATTTTATACAGCATAATGCTGAGTGGCGACCCTTTTTGCTTTCACATTACCTACTATTAAATTATGTACCTATTATGTTAAATGTACCCTTGTGATGCAAAATAAATGTTTTATACTTTTATTTTTAATATGCAACGGAAATTACCAGAAGGTTTTAGAATTTCCGGAGCACTGTGTACTATAAAAACAAGAGAGTTTTATCGTGATCATATAGCGTGGCTAAGTGCTGGATACGCCACAATACGCTTGTCTCAAATTACACTTCTTATCCGCGCAGATTTTATTATGGTAATAACGTGAAAGGTTCATGAATTATGCCCTTAATCTGTAGGTATATCTATTACCAATGCAAAAATTTAATTACAACTAAGGTGGTCTATTTTATCTCGTATCTTCTTGTTATTTCTGGTACGACAGCTTACTGTTGAGACTTTTCCGTCTCAGTAGTTCGAAATTACAATCATTGTCATCATCCACAGCCTGACTTCACCCATTGTTGGGTATAGGCCTCCCCAAGTTTGTGCCATCCACCACGATCCTGCGCTAGTCTCACCCACTGACGGCCCATGACCTTTACGATGTCGTCCACCCATCTCGCTGCTGGTCGTTCTACCCTTCTATACTCGCTCCTCGGCCACCATTCAGTTATTGTCCTGCTCCATCTGTCATCACCACGTCTAGCCAAGTGCCCAAGACCATTCGAAATGTCATTTTAATTTTTAGGCAAGAATTATCTTCCTTTTTACGTTGTTTGAGTAATATTTTACTTTCTTTCTTTAGAATTATCTAGTATATCGCAATGAGGCAGGACCTACCTCAAGTTAGAAGACTTCAGTATTCACCACCATAACAATTTAGTATCCACCGTAATATCTTTCGGTAAGATTACATAATTATACTACAAGCTTTTCCTAAATGGAATGTTTACACAAAATAGATAGTTACGGATCCAAGCTAATTAGATCCTTTTCATAAAATGTAAGTGGCCATTCTCTAGATTTAGGTAAAGCTTGTTAACCCGAATCTCTTAGGCTCGGACTATATGGCACCCGGGTCTCCCCGGTCCTGCGAATCCGGAGCATGTCCATGCTTCCAGGTAAAAATCGGAGTCGGATGGCCTCGGATCGTGTGTAGTCGATGCAGGATAAATTTAAATGTTTGGTTGTGCGACAAGCCCGGATGCCATATAGTCCGAGCCTTGGATTGGAATAAATACAAAATTTTATTTAGACAATGGGAGAAATTAGATTGTAGATAGTAATTTTGACGGAACTTACAGTGTAACATGATATTAGTTAATTTTATACATTTTAATTTAAATGAAAAGTTAGCACATTTGGCCATTTTGAAATAGACTTCTTAAATAGAAGGCCCTTCAGAATTGTAAATGGTGAGGTGATCAAATATTAACTTTGCAGTTAAAATTTTTGTACGACCTGGGTATTCGACAAGCATACCTGACATTAAGCCCAACTGATGTTAAGTGGTAACCATCGCAAAGTATTGCCACGTACGTCAAGCACCTTATACCCACGATGAACTGTCCTGCGTTCATCAACTTGAGGCATACAGGTGTATAACCTTCTATCCAGCCTCCAGCACTCACTGTTGGGTATAGGCTTCCTCTCTATGTTGCCAGTCCCATCGGTCTTGAGCAAGTCTCATCCATTGTTGTCCAACTACTGTTAGGAGATCATCAGACCATCGGGCCGGTGGTCTGCCCTGCGGTCAAAGTCTATCTCTTGGCCACCACTCTGTGATTGCCTTGGTTCAGCTGTTGTCATTCCGCCAAATCAAGTGTCCTGCCCAACTCCACTTCGTATACCTACATCTTCGATTTTAGTTCGATGTCGAATCTCGACGATTCGTACGATTGACGAGGTGGATTCCTAGCATGGCCCGTTCCATTGCTCTTTGAGCAACTCTGATGGTGTATATATGCTTCGATGTGAGGGGTCGTGTTCCAGATCCGTCAGTTAGTATGGGCAGCACACATTGGTTAAATACTTTGGTCTTTAGGAATTGCGTTATATATAGCCTTATCTGCATGTAATTTCACCGGAAACCTCTTTTTAAACCGAAACAGCAATGCTGCTTGGCGGCAGAAATAGGTATGGTAGTAGAACTAAATAAATAAATTATTGACGATCGCCGTGGTGCAGTGAGCGGATAGCCGACTGAGACGCAGGAGGTAGCGGGTTCGATTCCCGCCGCGGATCAAATGTTTGCATGATCTACAGATATTTGTTCCCGATCTGGTTGTTTCTCTATCCTACTAATATTATAAAGGCGAAAGTTTGTATGTATGGATGTTTGTTACTCTTTTACGCCGGAACGGCTGAACCGATTGCGATGAAATTTGTTATGTACGTAGATCATAACCTGGATTAACACATAGGCTACTTTTTATAGTAAAACCATGCGTGCGAAGCCGCGGATTGGTCAGCTAGTACATTATAAGTATGTATTTACAAAAAAATGTATATAAGTATTCTATCAGTTATCTGGTTCCCATAGTACAAGCTCTGCTTAGTTTGGGGCTAGATAGCGCTGTGTGAAATGTCTAGCAATATTTATTTCTTTATAATAACACTCAACAGACGCATACTACCTACCACAAACACATACATTGTCTTGACAAGACTTGCCCTCCATACCATACAAAGATACATACAAGTTACGAGTTGACAAATTATGCAAACGTCAATGATTTTTGTGAGCCTCTTGGGGGCGTTGCTGCAAGTAAATGTATGGAAGAAAATAAAAACGCTCACGGGTTCACAAAGCACGTTTAAGATGTCGCTCCGGGTATAAAAGTCCTGAAGCCGTGGCGACCTAAAACCATCAGATCTGGCCACTATAGCTCATACGAACATACTTTTATGACGACTTGCGCAACGATGCCTAAGCGTATTTAATGGTTAAATATGATTTAAGAAGTTGTCAAATTATACAAATACGTCAAATTTAAATATGTTTCGACGCTAAATATGTTTAGGGATGCAAGCCGGTCTTAGTCCCAGAACTAATATTTACAGAACATGCAAACATTCGCTCCGTAGAGAGATCGAACTAACCACCTCTTGCATCTCAGTCTTCTACTCGCCCACCTCGCCACAAAATTCAAAAACATTTAATATACAAATTCTTTTTATTTATTACTAGCTGACCAATCCGCGGATTCGCGCGCGTAGTTTTTCAATAAAAACATCACCCTCCTTTGCGCAGTTAGGTAAAAGTAGCTGTGTTACTCAGGGGAATGTAGATTTCCAATGGTGAAAGAATTTTTGAAATCGGACCAGTAGTTTTTGAGTTTATTAAAAAATACAAATCTTTTCTCTATATAATATTGGTATAGAAAATCACAAGGATCACTTTGAAACATCAATTTTACTGCCTGTTCCTTCGTGATCAAGCCAGGAAAGAAAGGCAAGAAACAAGCCTGGTTGTTCTTTCACAGAGGTCAATATTTGCCATTTAAAAATCGGTTTATTGACTACGTCCTTTCAAAAACTGACTTACATATTTCGTACTAAATGGGCAGACCGTCTAACCTATTTACCCTATGAAAAGGAACTCATAAAACTTCTAAAGTACAATTCTATGATTCAGCAGAAAGTTCACCGTTAACAAAAGAGGTCCGAGTTCAACCGGAGCTTTTCTGTTCTTTGTACAGCCTATCAAGATAACATCATCTGTCATTTCTTTTGAATAATACGACAGCGGTCAGAACTTGGAGGGAAAAGAAACAAGATGGAGAGAGGGATACACACAATCAAGCACACAATTTAGTAAATTATTAACAATTTAGTAATTTAGTAAACAATTTAATGCTTGGCATAATGTAACTATAGAACAAAGTGGTTCCATCTTCCTAGTACATAAGCTCAAAAATCAAATCAAAATCAAAAATGTTTTACTAGTTTTATACTACATTTTACAATTCTGGTTGAAGCCCTGTCTCCTGAACTAGCGTGAGCTGTATGTCAAATGTCAGTTTCTTCCCACATTATTACTCGTGCGCGATAACTTGGGACCTGCTAGGAATGCGACTTCCCGACCGCTTCCCCTGCACTTCCCCGATGGCGCCCGTATTGTACCGTTCGCATCACTATTTTTTTCTAGGGTTTTTAGTCTCGTACTGGCCTACGTCACGTACCGACGCGCTCTGGAATTTTTTAGTTTTCGTTTGTGTTATTGTTTTGTTGTTGTAGTTTTTGTTGTTATAGTTCTTGTAAAGTGTTTTTGTTATCATTATGAAGGGTAAACCTTTGCATAGCGGAGAAAGAAAAGTGTTAGAGTTTTTTGGAAACGAAAAACGGAACAAACAGTTTTGTTTACCTGTCCACTAAGTAGTGACGAAGATGAGATAATGTAAATAATAGATAAAATAAATGTTTAAACTTAAACATTGTATTTTAATTTTATTCAATTAGTGTAAAAAAGATTAGATAAAAATGTCCCCCGAATATTTTTCCTAGCTATTTATTCGTACTTTGATACATAAAAAAATTAAAGTAAAAAATAGTAGGGCTTTTTGTGAAAGGGATTGCTGGGGGAAGAACTACCTCCATACCCATTCCTGCGGCAAAGCAGCATTGCTGTGCTTCGGTTTGAATGATATGAGTGCTAGTGAAATTATAGGCACATGAGCATTTACACCTGTATGGCTCAAGTCGACGCAGGGCAGTGCAACGTAGGGCACGTTCCTAAGGTGTTAAAACTTTGTTATAGACGATGTTTCCGATTTAACATCAGGGATATTTGTTCCATCACAAAGTAGAAATTACACTTCTTTGGCGTAACTGAACAAAAATTGCTAAAAATTTCATCCCGTATGCCACAACTCTTTGTTTGTAAAAGGAATGATAAATTAATAAAAAAACTACTTTCAATATTAGTTATTAGTTTTCATGGAAACATGACAGACAGTTATCAGCTAACTTCATCATGTCGCTTTTTGGCTGTCGGTGTGCGCGCGCATCGTGAATATTTTACTCTCATAATTTTTACCAAACGTGCCAAAAGAAGTATTACTTCAAAAAAATTGTCTTAACATTTTCGTAGCACCACTACGAAAAGATCAGTTTGGCGGTTTTTTGTAGAGATCTTCTTAAGTTGCGCACCATCATCGCCCCAAATTTGTTTCAAAGCACCCCTCTAACTAATAAACTCTAGGAATCTCAAGAACTATTAGGAAGTGTGTCTATTGTAATGCCGATTATGTTACACATATCTAAATAACCACGTTTTTCTATTCCTATGAAAATCTTTTTTATATCACCTACACGCCCTACACGATAAGTTAAAGACCCATCTCGTTCTCACATTAAAACATAATGGCTATCTAGTACAAAAATGCACCGGGTGCCCTAGAAACACTTCCCTATAGTCGGTAGGCACAGACGTTACACTAGTACAGGAGCAGTCATCCTTAAATTCATTCATCGAGCTCATTTGCAATGACGAGTTAGCAGATGCAAGGCTCCACAGCCTCGAGCATCGTCGAAAGGTTGCAAGCCTCTCGGTTTTTAGAGTTCCGTACCCAAAGGGTAAAACGGCACCCTATTACTGAGGCTCTACTGTCTGTCTGTCCGTCTGTCACCAGGCTGTATCTCATGAACTGTGATAGTTAGACAGTTGAAATTTTCACAGATAATGTATTTCTGTTGCCGCTATAACAACAAATACTAAAAACAGAATAAATTAAATATATAAGGGGGCTCCCATACAACAAACGTGATTTTTTTGCTCGTTTTAGCTCGATACAGATAACGGCAACAGGTAGACGCTTGAAATATTCACATAATATTTAGTTATATACTTATTCACTTTAAAAATAAATAATTAAATTAAAATAAAACAAATATTTATGGGGGGCTCCCATACAACAAACGTGATTTTTTTGCCGTTTTTATAGATAATGGTACGGGACCCTTCGTGCGTGAGTACGACTCGCACTTGGCCGGTTTTTAATCGGATTCATTTCAGAGAGTGTGCAGCGGGGCTTTTCAAGGTGATCCCACCATCCCCATTCTATCATCGGACAACCAGACACTCCGCGATGCGCCACCGCTACATGGTAGACATACCTCCCATACGCACAAAGCGGTACTCTTCCACCTTTATATAATAAAGGTGGAAGACCACCGCTAAGGAGTGGAACGCCTTGCCTGAGTCTGTGTTTCCTGATAACTACAACCTAGGGGTCTTCAAGGCGCGAGTAAATAGGTTTCTTCTAAGCAAGCGTGTACCGTCGTAGACTGCATCATCGCTTACCATCAGGCGGGATCGTGCCTCGTGGTCAAACGCTAGCCTATAATTTATAAAAAATAAATTATTTATCTAAGTTTGATTGTCTTTTTGATTACAAGAATATTATATAAACTGGTAACCCAATGTTTAAAGATTGAAATAAAAACTAGTAGGAGGATGATTTCAAAAAAGTTTATTTATGGAAATAATAAATGTATGATAATGATCACATGACCACGTGTCTCTGTGACCTTAGTTTCCTTGCGACAAAAGTTGAATACGTAACCATCACAACTAACATTATAAATGCGAAAGTTTGCATGTTTGTTTGTTTGTTACTCAATTACATAACGGCTGAACTGATTTCGATGAAATGTAATATGTACGTAGATTATAACCCTTATTAACACCGACTACTTTTTGATGACAAACAACGCGTGCGTAACCGCTGGCGGAAGCTAGTACCCATATAAAACCATATAAATACCATACCGTGTAAAGTACCTACACATAATTTTAAATTCAAATTCATATTTCCTTTTATTTCTAATAAGATTAAAATAAACTATGGCTGAATATTGTGAAACCATTATATTTTGTAACATCTTTATAATTTTACCCGTGATTTGGGCAAAAACATAAATCAAATCTATTTTTTTATGTTTAAACAATTTTTATTTTATTTATATGAGTCCGATCGTAGACTAATATTTTTTTCTTTGTCAATCGGCAACGGCACCAAGAAGACCGGCGCTGTAGTGGTGTAAATTTTATACAGCATAATGCTGAGTGGCGACCCTTTTTGCTTTCACATTACCTACTATTAAATTATGTACCTATTATGTTAAATGTACCCTTGTGATGCAAAATAAATGTTTTATACTTTTATTTTTAATATGCAACGGAAATTACCAGAAGGTTTTAGAATTTCCGGAGCACTGTGTACTATAAAAACAAGAGAGTTTTATCGTGATCATATAGCGTGGCTAAGTGCTGGATACGCCACAATACGCTTGTCTCAAATTACACTTCTTATCCGCGCAGATTTTATTATGGTAATAACGTGAAAGGTTCATGAATTATGCCCTTAATCTGTAGGTATATCTATTACCAATGCAAAAATTTAATTACAACTAAGGTGGTCTATTTTATCTCGTATCTTCTTGTTATTTCTGGTACGACAGCTTACTGTTGAGACTTTTCCGTCTCAGTAGTTCGAAATTACAATCATTGTCATCATCCACAGCCTGACTTCACCCATTGTTGGGTATAGGCCTCCCCAAGTTTGTGCCATCCACCACGATCCTGCGCTAGTCTCACCCACTGACGGCCCATGACCTTTACGATGTCGTCCACCCATCTCGCTGCTGGTCGTTCTACCCTTCTATACTCGCTCCTCGGCCACCATTCAGTTATTGTCCTGCTCCATCTGTCATCACCACGTCTAGCCAAGTGCCCAAGACCATTCGAAATGTCATTTTAATTTTTAGGCAAGAATTATCTTCCTTTTTACGTTGTTTGAGTAATATTTTACTTTCTTTCTTTAGAATTATCTAGTATATCGCAATGAGGCAGGACCTACCTCAAGTTAGAAGACTTCAGTATTCACCACCATAACAATTTAGTATCCACCGTAATATCTTTCGGTAAGATTACATAATTATACTACAAGCTTTTCCTAAATGGAATGTTTACACAAAATAGATAGTTACGGATCCAAGCTAATTAGATCCTTTTCATAAAATGTAAGTGGCCATTCTCTAGATTTAGGTAAAGCTTGTTAACCCGAATCTCTTAGGCTCGGACTATATGGCACCCGGGTCTCCCCGGTCCTGCGAATCCGGAGCATGTCCATGCTTCCAGGTAAAAATCGGAGTCGGATGGCCTCGGATCGTGTGTAGTCGATGCAGGATAAATTTAAATGTTTGGTTGTGCGACAAGCCCGGATGCCATATAGTCCGAGCCTTGGATTGGAATAAATACAAAATTTTATTTAGACAATGGGAGAAATTAGATTGTAGATAGTAATTTTGACGGAACTTACAGTGTAACATGATATTAGTTAATTTTATACATTTTAATTTAAATGAAAAGTTAGCACATTTGGCCATTTTGAAATAGACTTCTTAAATAGAAGGCCCTTCAGAATTGTAAATGGTGAGGTGATCAAATATTAACTTTGCAGTTAAAATTTTTGTACGACCTGGGTATTCGACAAGCATACCTGACATTAAGCCCAACTGATGTTAAGTGGTAACCATCGCAAAGTATTGCCACGTACGTCAAGCACCTTATACCCACGATGAACTGTCCTGCGTTCATCAACTTGAGGCATACAGGTGTATAACCTTCTATCCAGCCTCCAGCACTCACTGTTGGGTATAGGCTTCCTCTCTATGTTGCCAGTCCCATCGGTCTTGAGCAAGTCTCATCCATTGTTGTCCAACTACTGTTAGGAGATCATCAGACCATCGGGCCGGTGGTCTGCCCTGCGGTCAAAGTCTATCTCTTGGCCACCACTCTGTGATTGCCTTGGTTCAGCTGTTGTCATTCCGCCAAATCAAGTGTCCTGCCCAACTCCACTTCGTATACCTACATCTTCGATTTTAGTTCGATGTCGAATCTCGACGATTCGTACGATTGACGAGGTGGATTCCTAGCATGGCCCGTTCCATTGCTCTTTGAGCAACTCTGATGGTGTATATATGCTTCGATGTGAGGGGTCGTGTTCCAGATCCGTCAGTTAGTATGGGCAGCACACATTGGTTAAATACTTTGGTCTTTAGGAATTGCGTTATATATAGCCTTATCTGCATGTAATTTCACCGGAAACCTCTTTTTAAACCGAAACAGCAATGCTGCTTGGCGGCAGAAATAGGTATGGTAGTAGAACTAAATAAATAAATTATTGACGATCGCCGTGGTGCAGTGAGCGGATAGCCGACTGAGACGCAGGAGGTAGCGGGTTCGATTCCCGCCGCGGATCAAATGTTTGCATGATCTACAGATATTTGTTCCCGATCTGGTTGTTTCTCTATCCTACTAATATTATAAAGGCGAAAGTTTGTATGTATGGATGTTTGTTACTCTTTTACGCCGGAACGGCTGAACCGATTGCGATGAAATTTGTTATGTACGTAGATCATAACCTGGATTAACACATAGGCTACTTTTTATAGTAAAACCATGCGTGCGAAGCCGCGGATTGGTCAGCTAGTACATTATAAGTATGTATTTACAAAAAAATGTATATAAGTATTCTATCAGTTATCTGGTTCCCATAGTACAAGCTCTGCTTAGTTTGGGGCTAGATAGCGCTGTGTGAAATGTCTAGCAATATTTATTTCTTTATAATAACACTCAACAGACGCATACTACCTACCACAAACACATACATTGTCTTGACAAGACTTGCCCTCCATACCATACAAAGATACATACAAGTTACGAGTTGACAAATTATGCAAACGTCAATGATTTTTGTGAGCCTCTTGGGGGCGTTGCTGCAAGTAAATGTATGGAAGAAAATAAAAACGCTCACGGGTTCACAAAGCACGTTTAAGATGTCGCTCCGGGTATAAAAGTCCTGAAGCCGTGGCGACCTAAAACCATCAGATCTGGCCACTATAGCTCATACGAACATACTTTTATGACGACTTGCGCAACGATGCCTAAGCGTATTTAATGGTTAAATATGATTTAAGAAGTTGTCAAATTATACAAATACGTCAAATTTAAATATGTTTCGACGCTAAATATGTTTAGGGATGCAAGCCGGTCTTAGTCCCAGAACTAATATTTACAGAACATGCAAACATTCGCTCCGTAGAGAGATCGAACTAACCACCTCTTGCATCTCAGTCTTCTACTCGCCCACCTCGCCACAAAATTCAAAAACATTTAATATACAAATTCTTTTTATTTATTACTAGCTGACCAATCCGCGGATTCGCGCGCGTAGTTTTTCAATAAAAACATCACCCTCCTTTGCGCAGTTAGGTAAAAGTAGCTGTGTTACTCAGGGGAATGTAGATTTCCAATGGTGAAAGAATTTTTGAAATCGGACCAGTAGTTTTTGAGTTTATTAAAAAATACAAATCTTTTCTCTATATAATATTGGTATAGAAAATCACAAGGATCACTTTGAAACATCAATTTTACTGCCTGTTCCTTCGTGATCAAGCCAGGAAAGAAAGGCAAGAAACAAGCCTGGTTGTTCTTTCACAGAGGTCAATATTTGCCATTTAAAAATCGGTTTATTGACTACGTCCTTTCAAAAACTGACTTACATATTTCGTACTAAATGGGCAGACCGTTTAACCTATTTACCCTATGAAAAGGAACTCATAAAACTTCTGAAGTACGATTCTATGATTCAGCAGAAAGTTCACCGTTAACAAAAGAGGTCCGAGTTCAACCGGAGCTTTTCTGTTCTTTGTACAGCCTATCAAGATAACATCATCTGTCATTTCTTTTGAATAATACGACAGCGGTCAGAACTTGGAGGGAAAAGAAACAAGATGGAGAGAGCGATACACACAATCAAGCACACAATTTAGTAAATTATTAACAATTTAGTAATTTAGTAAACAATTTAATGCTTGGCATAATGTAACTATAGAACAAAGTGGTTCCATCTTCCTAGTACATAAGCTCAAAAATCAAATCAAAATCAAAAATGTTTTACTAGTTTTATACTACATTTTACAATTCTGGTTGAAGCCCTGTCTCCTGAACTAGCGTGAGCTGTATGTCAAATGTCAGTTTCTTCCCACATTATTACTCGTGCGCGATAACTTGGGACCTGCTAAGAATGCGACTTCCCGACCGCTTCCCCTGCACTTCCCCGATGGCGCCCGTATTGTACCGTTCGCATCACTATTTTTTTCTAGGGTTTTTAGTCTCGTACTGGCCTACGTCACGTACCGACGCGCTCTGGAATTTTTTAGTTTTCGTTTGTGTTATTGTTTTGTTGTTGTAGTTTTTGTTGTTATAGTTCTTGTTAAGTGTTTTTGTTATCATTATGAAGGGTAAACCTTTGCATAGCGGAGAAAGAAAAGTGTTAGAGTTTTTTGAAAACGAAAAACGGAACAAACAGTTTTGTTTACCTGTCCACTAAGTAGTGACGAAGATGAGATAATGTAAATAATAGATAAAATAAATGTTTAAACTTAAACATTGTATTTTAATTTTATTCAATTAGTGTAAAAAAGATTAGATAAAAAGCAGCGTCCTCCCTGAGTAACATAATAAATTAGGTTAAAAAAAACAAAAGACGAAGCCGCGGGCGGCTGCTTGTTATGTTCGCTTTTTTGCGGGCGGTACAAACACGCCAATATGACGTCACCGCGCTCAGGTCCTAACTTATCGCGCACGGGTAATAAATGACAAAGAAAATACATAAGTGGTACAATAGTTACAATGATAGATAAACAGTCAATTGACACAATACTATAATGATAGTCAAATACTCAATACAATTTAGGTAGATTGTATACAAATCCTGGTGTATAATTAAGTGTTTATCCATTTATTTATTTTTAAACTATTATATTATATAATACCTAGTCAGGTCATAAGTATTGTCACACAGTAAAAACTTTTCTTTTAGAATGCTGGCCACAAAAAAGTTTATAGAATTCGAATTTCGAATAAGGCCAATAGTGAAGGATCACGTCTCGGTTCCATATGTCATCACTGGTAACACACACTGATTGAAGACTTTCGTCTTAAGGCACTGAGGTATGTTGGACGAAAAGATGTTCTGAAGTTTCCCAAACGCTGCCCATCCGAGTTGGATTCAACGATTGACCTCTTTCTCGAAGTTGGACCTACCTAATTGGACTGTTTGTCCTAGGTATACATACGCGTCGACAACTTCAAGAGCCGAGTCCTCAACAATAACTAGGGCAGGGACGACATGGACATTCGACATGATTTTCGTCTTGTTCATGTTCATTTTAAGTCCTACCCGTTGGGAGACTCGATTGAGGCCTTCGAGCATCGTGCTGAGCTCTTCCATCGACTTTGCCATGACCACAATATCATATCATATATACCAGTCAGGTCATAAGTATTGTCACACAGTAAAAACTTTTCTTTTATAATGCTGGCCACAAAAAAGTTTATAGAATTCGAATTTCGAATTGTTCATGAAAATACAAATATATACTTTTTAGAATTTTACTCTTTTTTAAATATGGAGTGGACGCTTAAAGAAGACCGTGTTGCAGTTATTGCGTTGTATCGTTGCGGTTACGCGCCAATTCAAATTTTTGACATACTGAAAAATTTGAAGATAAACAAAAAATTCGTTTATCGCACCATCAAACGATACAATGAAGACTCTAGTGTAAATGACAGGTCAAGAAGGGGTCGCCCTCGGTCTGTTAGGACTCCAGCAGTGATAAAAGCTGTGAAGGCGCGAATTCAAAGAAATCCCAAACGTAAGCAGAAACTGTTGGCTCTTCAGATGGGGTTAAGCAGAACCACGGTGAAAAGGGTGTTAAATGAAGACTTAGGGCTTCGGGCATATCGAAGAAAAACAGTACATCGTTTGAATGCTCGTCTAATGGACCTGAGACTGAAGAGATGCCGCGCTTTGTTGAAGCGGTACGCGGGAAAAAAATATCGGGAAATTCTTTTTTCGGATGAAAAAATTTTTACCGTAGAAGAGAGCTACAACAAGCAAAATGATAAGGTGTACGCACACAGTAGTGAAGAAGCGACAACCGTATTCCGCGTGTCCAACAAGGTCATTTTCCATCCTCGCTCATGGTATAGTTGGGAGCTTCTTATTGGGGCTTAACAGAGGTACATTTTTGTGAGAAAGGTGTAAAAACGAATGCAGTTGTGTATCAAAATACAGTCCTGACGAACCTTGTGGAACCTGTTTCTCATACCATGTTCAATAACAGGCACTGGGTATTCCAACAAGATTCGGCGCCAGCTCATAGAGCGAAGAGCACACAAGACTGGCTGGCGGCGCGTGAAATCGACTTCATCCGGCACGAAGACTGGCCCTCCTCCAGTCCAGATTTGAATCCGTTAGATTACAAGACATGGCAACACTTGGAGGAAAAGGCGTGCTCAAAGCCTCATCCCAATTTGGAGTCACTCAAGACATCCTTGATTAAGGCAGCCGCCGATATTGACATGGACCTCGTTCGTGCTGCGATAGACGACTGGCCACGCAGATTGAAGGCCTGTATTCAAAATCACGGAGGTCATTTTGAATAAACTTTAGTGTCATAAGAATCTATGTTTTGTTAAGTTCATTTTGGTATATAAATGGTTACATAATGAATAAACTTGTTTCAATTATTTTATATTAAGCATGTGACAGAATTTATGACCTGACTAGGTATAATAGTGTTGTGGGCAAGCAAGTAAGGGTAAAACTAAAAAATTATGAAGTATCTGTGGATTCGGGTGTGTCTATTATATTCATCATTAATAAACAATAAAACAGGTAACCGAAGAAGTGTTGATTCTAACCATGACACTAAACATCTTCTAATAAATAAAAACTAGTGTCACGGTGTTTGTGATCGCACTTTTTTTTAATAGGTATGAAAATAGGTCGTCAAGTATTTTTCACCATCCTACCCCCACTCCCAAGTTTCTAATCACGATTTTAGTATTTTTGAATTTTTGGTATACTATTAAGGTAGCAAACAAGCATACGGCCCACCTGATGGTAAGCGGTTACCGTAGTAGCCTATGGACGTTTGTAACACCAAAGGCATCACTCGCGCGTTGCCGACCCTTTAACATTTTCAAAACGCTCTGTTTGAAGAACCTCATACCCGTCCCTTCGGGACGGGGATATCATCGTCATCGTCCCTGGGAAAAACCTCGGCAGGGAGGCCATTCCATAATCGAAGTGTTCGTGGGAGGAAATTCCTCTGGAACCTCATGGCACGTGACCACATCCTCTCCAATTTGTGTGGAATATCTATATAATTTAACCGTCGTTCATTGACGCGAAGTCATTTACATAAAGTGTCGCGTCACTTTGACAAGAGTATTTTATATAGTTTGTATCACGAAGTTCCCACGGGAAAGGGATATTTCAAATGTGCGAAGCCATATTTCAGCTTGTATTTTCATAAAAAATAAATAAATTTTTTTAAATTTTATCTTTGTGGTCCCTTCTCAAACCAGCTATGTTTTGGATCGTGTACCTACATTTAGACTTATTTTAAACTTAATATGCGACTAAAATAGCTTATGTGCTGAGTTTTCCCCACAATGAGAAAATTTTCTGATCAAGTGATTATTTTACGCTTGAGTGAAGAAGTTTACACTCAAAAAAGGACCATTATCATTACAGCGAGGCTATTTCTAAACGTCGAGAGCTATCGGATCGGTCCGACAGTTTTATTCGGATTCGAATTCGTATTCGAGAACGCTATTTTGTACACTATCAGCCTTTGAATCCGTGTTGGAAAGGTATCCGAGCTTTATTTATGGTCTAATCTAAATAATGACGATTTGGATTAGCAATCGAATCCAAAAAAAACTCGGACTGATCCAACAACATTCCCACGTTTTAAAATAGCCCCGCAGGTCATCTACAAACCACTCTGCCAAGTTCAAACTAAATATACTTTTATTTACAAAAAATACAAGGTTCATAAACGTCAATTTTACCCTCTGTATTTCAGTATAAAATATTTATTTATTCAAAACGACATTGTCATTGTACATTTTCACCCCAGTTAAACTCTTAAAAAACCGGGTCCGAATCGCTCCGCTCCACCCCTTTACTACAAACTGCAATGCCACAGACAAACTAATAACACTCCTCTTTTTATGTAGGGGGTTAAAAAGGAGGCATGCATAAATAAACATTAATATAACACAAACCAGTTGTGTACAGGTTAAGAGTTGCACAAAGGGCCATGGAGCGTACCATGCTTGGCATCTGACTGTTAGATCGAGTTCCAAACGTCGAGATCCGTAGACGAACGAAGGTTCATGACGTTGGGATTCGAGTTATGGAGCTCAAATAGTCTTGGGCGGGATACTTGGCTAGACGTGGTGATGACAGATGGAGCAGGACAGTGACTGAATGGTGGCCGAGGAGCGGGTATAGAAGAGTAGGAAGACCAGCAGCGAGATGGGTGGACGACATCGTAAAGGTCGCAGGCCGTCAGTGGGTGAGACTAGCGCAGGATCGTGGTGGATGGCACAAACTTGGGGAGGCCTATACCCAACAATGGGTGAAGTCAGGCGGTGGATGATGATGATGATGATAACACAAACATTGTTTTCTAGCTACAGGTACACACGGCTACACATCAAGCTATAAGTTTACAGTATTAGCTGACCTCTCATTCTTTGAAAAGCCTACACAATGCGAGGTCAGCTTATACTGGATATGTATAGTTTGATGTGTAGCCGTGTGTACTACTCATGCATAACAGAAAATTAACAATTCAAGCGTTTATGTTATGGTAAAATTAGTAATTTACAAGAACTATTTTTGCATTTTGCTGGTCGAGTACTGCCTTTAGTATTTTTACTTTGAAGGTATCCTTGTTAAACATTATTTTGGCGGTCCGCCAGTCGCGTGGCTTGGCGTCTCTTTATGCAATATTCATGAAGACTTCCGCAACCTGCGTAATCATTGACATCCTCCTTTTAATAGGATTTCCTCTTTACCTCAAGTTTTTAAAAATAAATTACAATGATTTATTGAAAAATACATTTTATTAATCACTAGCTGTTGCCTGCGACTTCGTACGCGTTAAACTAGTTAATGTTTATGTAACCTAGAAATAAAGCTAAACTCGCTGTTGCAACTTGACTTGGCACCCCATTTTTATCTATAACCATATAACCTATTTTATGTTACCGTTTAAAACTAGACTAAAACGAAAATTCAATACAATGGGAAGCCTTATCGCTGAGAGTGATCTCTTTCAGGCAATCTTTGGATGGAATAAAATCAGTGAAGCTATAACGGAGCGCGGAGTCGTTTCTTCCACGCACCTGCAAGATATGGAATGACCTTCCCCGGGAGGTTATCCCGGTGGGCTTCAACGTGAACGCCATTTATATATATTAAATATATATTTAAATATTTCAACGCCGTTATATATATATTAATTAATGTTATCTATTTATGTGTCATATTTGTGTATTTTATAATTATATTGTATTTATGAGTATTATTATATTTATGTAGGCAATTAGGTAATTAGTAGTTTTTTAAATTATATTTGTATTTTTTGTTAGTACCTACCTAGTGATGGGTGGACGATATCGTTAGAGTCGCGGGCCGTCAATGGGTGAGACTAGCGCAGGATCGTGGCGGATGTCACAAACTTGGAGAGGACTATACCCAGCAGTGGGTGAAGTCGGGCTGTGTATGATGATGATGATGACCTACCTAGTTAAGCACGCCCACTTAAGTTTTTTACCTGTCACGGTTGACTGGTAGAAAATGCATTAAGTCCACCATTTGTACATTTTTCTTTTGTGCAATAACGAATTAAAACAAACAAACGCCTTCAAGAGAAGGGTTTAGAACGAGTCCTGCAGGAGTTTATAGGCAGCGGTCAACACTTAACATCTCGTGTGTGTCTACAACTTAAATATAAAAAAAAAACTACAAATTAGAAATTGATGATATCATAAACAGTTAAGTTTAGTGAAATAATTTTATAATTCGAACACATAAATAGATACTTATTAAATACTGATATAATGGAGCTAAGAGGCGTAAGAGGTATAGGTAGATGCTGAACAAAATCTTGTCCCAGGAATTGCAACGGTAGCATCATTCAATAATAGATAGATAGATAGATAGATAATTATTTATTGTTACACCAAATTACAATAACTTAACCTAGAAAACTTAAACTAATACATGGTGGTACAACGGGCGGCCTTATCGCTCAAAGCGATCTCTTCCAGGCAACCTTTGGATGGACTGGATTGAAAAACGTGTGAGGAGGCGGTGTTACAATAAATACTTATTTATGTAGGACACCAATAAATACCAAAACCTAAAAAAAATATCCTACATATACCTACTTACATAAATAAATATAAAATACATAAATATATACATATATACATATATATATATATATATACTTAGATATATACTTTAACAATATATAGATAATATATACTTGTATATCTATTTCTGCCGCCAGCTGCTATGGTTGCCGGTGAAATTACAGGCAATGAGACTTGTCATCTTTATGTCTAGGGTGACAACGTGCGTGTGTTTCTTTTGGTATTACGGCCACTTATATGGTATTAAAAAGTCACCACAAGGCGTTGTATAAATCATCAGTTAGCGATGATAGTCAAGCACTTGACCACTACCTCACCTGATGGTAAGTGATGGTGTGATCGAAGACGGAGCTGTTCGTTCTCAGTAATCGACTTGAGTAATTTGATAGTCTTGTTACCTTTAAACAATGTAGTATGTAGGTCAGACACACTTGCGTAATAGATAAGACATACGATAACGCTTGCAACACGCCCCCGCACCGGGACTTGACGTTTCTGGGCTAATGAAACAGGGACGTGTTCTGTCCCGCGGGCTATCGACGGCGACACCTATTATTTTCTACACTATCGATGTTATTATGGGATATTTATAATAGTCCTGAAAGCTAATGGTTTTACCTGTAGTTGATATTATTTATTTATGATTATTACTAGTGGTTCGCCCCAAACTGAGATCTCGCGAGTCTCCTAAAACACAATAAAATAATCATAGGGCGATTCGCAACGGTACCTAAACGTATTTAGTGGCTTAATATGATTTAAAAAGTTATCAAATCATACAAATACGTAAAATTTAAACATGTTTAGTAGCTAAATACGTTTAGGGATAATTGTGCAAGCCGGCATTAATCTTTGACTAATAAAATTGTGCCACAAAATGTTCAACCATAGACTTGACCTACAGTTTCATTTTAATCAGAGGTAACGGGAGTTCATGTTATTTAGTTATGTTTTTTTGGGGTAGAATTTTTAGCATACCAAATTTCAGCACTGCGGGGTCACTGGTGCACCCTGTGAATTTTGTCAAAGTTCAGTTTTTATTATGGCTAATAACTTAAAAACTATAAAGTTTAAACTAAAAATAAAACGGTGTCGAATGTACTCACAAAGACTTTTATTAGACGTGCCACTTGACCCAGTCCATATATCCAGTCCATACATATCCGGGATAGTCCCAGTTTTTTTCCCGCTTGAACCCCAATATCTCAACAACCTTCCCCCCCATTTTTAGCTCATTTAGTCACACCAAAATTGTGCTATCACTACTAATGTACCCAATTTCACGATGATCGCATAAACGCTTTGAAAGTTATCCTCGGACAAACAAACATATGTACATACATACAACGCCGATTTGCCCAGGTTGATTTGGAGATCTCGTTTTGCTCGATCAATAAGTAATAGTAATTATGCTGCCAAAATACGGTGTCCCTTACAAATCCTTATTTCAGATTTTTCTTTTTAATAACAAAGTGGCCTAAAATAAAGCAAACGAAACTAATGAAAATTTATTTATTAAAACTCATTTAATTTCCTCGGAAATGTGATAAAAAGTTATGTGCTGTTCGCGGGTGTAAGCGCTTAATTAAACCCTATAGCGTCGAACTCTTTAGCGTCATCGCTTGCATTCGATCACTCGTACGACAAAATATGTCGGATATATTCAATATCTTTGTTTTCACGGAACGCCACGTAAGTGTAATTCAAGACAAACTGGCATTGTCACGCTGACCGCACAGGCACCATGGTTCGCCATGCGCCAACAGCGCAACCGGCCTTCGCTTGGTAATTAGCAAATCTTGGAGCAGCAAGTGTAGATAGTGATGCAGAGGCAGCATCCGCCACTACAGCAGCTTCCGCAGCAACCTCCGCAAGGCCCAGATATATACTATTCATATATACCTAGTCAGGTCATAAATTCTGTCACATGTTTAATATAAAATAATTGAAACAAGTTTATTCATTATGTAACCATTTATATACCAAAATTAACTTAACAAAACATAGATTCTTATGACACTAAAGTTTATTCAAAATGACCTCCGTGATTTTGAATACAGGCCTTCAATCTGCGCGGCCAGTCGTTTATCGCAGCACGAACGAGGTCCATGTCAATATCGGCGGCTGCCTTAATCAAGGATGTCTTGAGTGACTCCAAATTGGGATGAGGCTTTGAGCACGCCTTTTCCTCCAAGTGTTGCCATATCTTGTAATCTAACGGATTCAAATCTAGACTGGAGGAGGACCAGTCTTCGTGCCGGATGAAATCGATATCACGCGCCGCCAGCCAGTCTTGTGTGCTCTTCACTCTATGAGCTGCCGCCGAATCTTGTTGGAATACCCAGTGCCTGTTATTGAACATGGTATGAGAAACAGGTTCCACAAGGTTCGTCAGGACTGTATTTTGATACACAACTGCATTCGTTTTTACACCTTTCTCACAAAAATGTAGCTCTGTTAAGCCCCAATAAGAAACTCCCAACCATACCATGAGCGAGGATGGAAAATGGCCTCGTTGGATACGCGGAATACGGTTGCTCGCTTCTTCACTATTGTGTGCGTACACCTTATCATTTTGTTTGTTGTAGCTCTCTTCTACGGTAAAAATTGTTTCATCCAAAAAATAATTTCCCGATATTTTTTTCCCGCGTACCGCTTCAACAAAGCCCGGCATCTCTTCAGTCTCAGGTCCATTAGACGAGCATTCAAACGATGTCCTGTTTTTCTTCGATATGCCCGAAGGCCTAAGTCTTCATTTAACACCCTTTTCACCGTGGTTCTGCTTAACCCCATCTGAAGGGCCAACAGTTTCTGCTTACGTTTGGGATTTCTTTGAATTCGCGCCTTCACAGCTTTTATCACTGCTGGAGTCCTAACAGACCGAGGGCGACCACTTCTTGACCTGTTATCTACACTAGAGTCTTCATTGTATCGTTTGATGGTGCGATAAACGAATCTTTTGGTTATATTCAAATTTTTCAGTATGTCAAAAATTTGAATTGGCGCGTAACCGCAACGATGCAACGCAATAACTGCAACACGGTCTTCTTTAAGCGTCCACTCCATATTTAAAAATGAGTAAAATTCTAATAAGTATACATTTTTATTTTCATGAACAATTCGAAATTCGAATTCTATAAACTTTTTTGTGGCCAGCATTCTAAAAGAAAAGTTTTTACTTTGTGACAATACTTATGACCTGACTAGGTATATATAAGCCAAGATAGCCGTAATGGCGGTAAATATGTTTTAAATGATAGTTTTCACTATTATAAAAATTGCCACTGCTTACAAATCCCATCACCACCCACCTCCAAACAATACTGCATTGCCACCAATTACATTGTTGAGGGCAAATAAAATTTCTGCATTTCTTTGTTATTTTGAAAAAAAAAGTTACTACTATCATTACAGAATACATTTCGGGGAATGTGCCCAGGAACTTTACGATCTGATTCCGCCATCTCCTTTCCATCAAAGGACAAGCAGGCGCACGGCTCAGTACCATCCGTACCTAGTTGACATACCACCCATTCCCACACACCGTTTTGGTTCTACGTTCTTGATGCGTACAGCTGAGGTATTGAACGGTTTACCGTCGTCTGTTTTCCTAAAGAATACAATCCGGGACTTTTTAAGGTAAGAGTGAATAGGTTTCTTCTAGATCTTCGTGCTTCATCTTAGACCACATCATCGCTTTCCATCAGGTGAGATTGTGGTCAAACGAAGATCTATTTAGTTTAAATCTCTACAGTTGATCTAGCGCAGGATCGTGGCGGATGGTACAAACTTGGGAAGGACTATACCCAGCGGTGGATGAGTCGGGATGTGGATGATGATGATCTCTACAGTTCTCTTTCTATCCCTACCCCAGATTTGTCTTTGACTTGCAAATATAACAATCTATTCAAAGAATACGCATCGCGAGGATCCCGCCGTGAATATTAATTAGAAGCGATGCTTTCGTAGCGGCGGCATTAACTTCCGAGCCTATGGAAACGTGCAAGGATTTGCATTAAAGTCATTGTAAGTTCTACCACCCGTAAGACGTACATATTTCTTAACAAGCCGGCTTTGCGTACCCGAACAACGTGCCAGATTTCGATCAAGCCGAGTGCGTTTGTTGGAACCACTGCGAGCACGTACATACGTTGCACTGCCAACAGTCACCCATCTCCCGTGCGCAGCGCAGCCTTAATGAGCTTATTAAAATCCATCTTCATTTTGACGTGTTTGCGGATCGCGGAAGACGATCGAGCGAGGATGCATTACCATCTGTGCTACAAGGCAATTCACGTCTAGGTCGAAATTAGTGAGATCATTCAGATTTTTTTTTTTTTTAAATCATCTCAAAAAATTTTTGTGTGAATTGAGACGTGACTTGCCTTGTAGCACAGATGGTAGTGCATCCTCGTATCAAGAGGAAGGTCGCGGGTACAAGTCCCGTCTAGGCTACAAAGAACTATGTAAGTTTTCCTGTAGATGGAGCTAACGGCGCTTTAGTCGTAATTCTGAATGATCTCACTAATTTCGACCTAGACGTGAATTGCCTTGTAGCACAGATGGTAGTGCATCCTCGTGTCAAGAAGAAGGTCGCGGGTTCAAGTCCCGTCTAGGCTTGAAAATTTTGAGATGATTTTAAAAAACTATTTTGATATAGTGTGACCATTAGTGCTGTGCACTCCCTGAGGTATGCGCGGCGAGGTGTGAGGCAAAGAAAAAACTGCATGAGTTCACATGAGATCAATACATGTCGGACATATCTTACGATATCAGATATCATTTCTAAGGCAAGACTTGTGGCGGGACGATGGTCGGAGGCTATCTATCTGTAATATATTATACTTACTTAGTTGATTAAAATGTAACTTAAATGTACTCATATTTTATTAAAAATATGCAGGTGATAAATAAGAACTAAACTTATAATTCAAAGGACTTGTTTTATTGAACATTTTTTATATTTACAAACAATTATATATTCTAACGAAAGTTATTCTGACATAGATTCTGTTTCAACTTCATCTTCCATTTCATATCACGAGATAACGCACGACCCATCTTTGAATATTTATCATGTGTGCGTCTGACATAGACCGTCCGGTACAAAAGCTACCTACTGCCGTGAGCGTTGACGGCAGACTGATAGATCGGAGCGGCCGACACATCCCCCCCGTCTCGCCGCGCGCATACCTCAGGGAGTGCACAGCACTAATGGTCACACTATAGTCAAAGATTACAAATAATATTTTTTTGTTTTAATCGGAGACTCGCGAGATCTCAGTTCGGGGCGAACCACTAGTTTACATTAGATAATTATCTTTGCCAATTGTACAATCTTATTTCTATGTGGGAAAAATAACCTTATTTTAAAGTAGTTAGCAAGTTTAAAAACTCTCTGTGATTAGTATGTACCCTACAGTTAATATACCTTTCCTGGTACAAAACATTTGCATTTTGGGTCGTATCTCAACTCTCGTAGCACCGCGTAGCACTATCTACGAACCAGTTTAAAAAAAGCGAATGGCGTAATTTTCTCATGGGCGGACTCCATGACGCTCATTTCTCAGGATTCAAGCTATCGTACTTTCTCAATGTTGCCGAGAGATCTCATTTGCTTGAAGCTCGCGATCATGGAAGAGAGAAAATTTAAAAGTACACGATAAAAAAACTACTGGTGGTCCGCAGAAAGTCTTGCAATACATCTTAGAGTAAGTTAGGGCATGGCCAGTGTCGAAGTATACCTATGCATTTTATTCAAACTAATTAAAAAAATATTTTATTCATTTGGGCATTTGATGGGATTAAAATTGTACTTTACTACTTCTATATATTAAAAACATCGCCAAAAATGTTCAAGAGTGAATTATAACTCGTTGGTTTGAATATTAAAGACCTTGCACGCAGTATGACATTCTGGAAGATGTCAGACCGCCGGCGTGGCGCCTGCGTGGCGTTATGATGCTCACGTGACGCAGGCACCACGATTCTTTTTACATAGCTAATTAATACATAACATACAATAAACGTACACAATCAGGAGTCAATCCTGCGGAACTTCGCATAACTGTAGAACGAGTGCATCGCTACAGAAGTAACTTAATTTTCTGAATTTCATGTTTGAGTTGAAACGAGGTTGAAACGTTGATGTGACAGGAATTCACGATACATGCGGGAATGATGGATGGCGGGGTTTAAACTATCGAATCAGCGGTTTTCGTTGAAAAAGATGGATTAACATTTCATTCAATGTGAAGCGATTACCACGAGTCCATAAAATAGTGTTTCGCTCTTGGTGTTTCGCTTTGAGGAAGTTATCCAATTATTGAAGCAAAATATCGCATAGTAAGTAGGAGCCATTCACCGATACGCTTAGGGTCTGTATGTAGATTATGGCTGGTTCACTCCTCTCGTATGTGAGTAGGCAAAGGCAAAGACAAAATTTTTTATTCACTAAAATCACAGGGATCACTTTAAAACATCAATTTTACTGTCTGTACCTTCGCGACCAAGCCAAGAAAGAAAGGCAAGAAACAAGGCTGGTTGTTTTTGTAATGATCCTTTTAAAATACATAACAATAAAGAAAATAAATTACGTCTAAATTGTAACATTTTTGAACGAATTGGAGCAGATTCAACTCCAAGCTTCTCTATTATCTAAATAATTCGATATTTTATCGTAGGTTTTTTTTAGTTAATTGTCAATTTTGTACATCACTTGGGATCTTGTTAGTCTTAAGGCCTAATTGTGGCTGTAGAACTATAGATATGAATTAGGGTATTTTATACGCATTATAATGTTTCTCATTAGGCATAACATGTCCTATAAAGTTACTGGAGTGAAAATGGGTATAGAAATCAATTTATCCCCGAGCTAAGCATCACAGTTCAATAAAGCTCTCGAAGTAGCTCCGATAATTATCATAGCAACGAGCTCGTAAAAGCTATTTTACGCGCTTCGCAAGAATGGTTGTTACTGAACGGCTTTCAAGCAATAAAGCACAGAGAGTTTATTTTGGTTTTATTGAAGTTTTTTGTTCGGCACATTTAAGCGACGCGACGCGATGCTGACGGCTCGTCCCCGTCCCGCGGGATTACGCCGTCTGTCACTATCGAGTGAAACGCAAACGAATCGTATTTTTTTTTGTGAAAAAACCAGTTACTTTGCAACTCCAGATGGTTTGGAACAAATTAAAATATACACTGAAAATCACTCGGTTTATAAAATAAATGAACCTTTAGTCACTATCGTTCTGTGAGGGTAGGCTTAAGGGATAATTTATGTACTCC
Organism: Philereme vetulata; assembly: GCA_918857605.2. NCBI lineage: Eukaryota > Metazoa > Arthropoda > Insecta > Lepidoptera > Geometridae > Philereme > Philereme vetulata. Next base: position 5,688,577 of record OU975448.1, on the reverse strand, counting down.
TCTCGTAAGAAGAAAGAATAGCTACTTCGCAAGTAAAGTTTCTACAAGAAAATACACCAATGTTCTCCGAACATGCAAAGGTAGAGTTTTATGATAGGTTCTCTATCAAAACTAACTTTATATATGAGAGATATCGAGAGTCCTTGTAACTATACCTATAATTTATCCAGGCTGGATAGACGACCTACTTTTTAATTCAGTTCGCGTGGATAAATAGCACGAGTCTTCAAAAAAACTAATACTTTTTACTCGTTTGAGGGAGAGCAGGTTTACAAAGTTGCAAGTGTGAGTGACGTGGATTTATTCTTGTATTGCCGGATTTAACCATGCTTTACGATAAGCTGTGCCTTTCTAGCTTTGAATTGAATGCTTAGTTTTTATTACGAGTCGGCATTAAGATTCCGCTCGCCACGATCTTAAATCCGTATTGCATTACTTTCGTTTTAAACTGAGCGTCTATTTGTTTCTATTTAATAATCTGATTATTCAGAATAGGATTTTTTAAATTAAAACTTTAGCACAGAGTGAATTGGAACTTGTAACTGCAAATTATGGTAGTTGCAAAGAACTTTAACCTAATAAAAGGTACAATGAAACAACCAAATACAGAATGTGGAATCGTATGTTTTAGTTACTGTGTTAACGAGAATGGTGATATTGTGAAACAGTGTTGCCAACTTGAGGGTTTCCCCATAAATTTGGGGGATAAGTTAGATGAAAAGGGGTATTTTTAGGGGCATACACTAGGGTTACTACTACTCACACTGGGGTTAAGCAGATATAAAAATCAAAGACGAGGAGTTGGCTCTTGTGGGCACCACCGTATTGTTCGGTATAACTCAAGATATTAAACTTCAATGGGGCCCTCACAGTGATAAGTTGTCGAAGAGACTAAGTTCTGCGGCATACGCAGTCAAAAAGATCCGTCTTTTTACAGACGTAGACACAGCTAGACTAGTTTACTTCAGCTACTTCCACAGCATTATGTCATACGGTATACTGCTGGGGGGGAGTGCTGCAGATATAAACACCGTTTTTGTGCTGCAGAAGAGTGCTGTTCGTGCAATTTATAATATGGGCCCCAGAGAATCATTACGCATTAAGTTTAAAGAAATAAATATTATTAAATTCCCTTGTCAATACTTCTATGAAAATCTGATGTATGTTCACAAAAATATTAATTTGTTTAAGAAAAATAGCGATAATCATAATTTTAATACTAGAACAAAAGATAAAATAGCTGTTGCCACTTGTAGACTCCATAAAGTTAGTAAATCGTTTAAAGGGCAAGGTGTTCGCTTTTATAACAAACTCCCAAGTGATGTACAAAAATTGACAATTAAAAAATTTAAAAACGCAATGAAACAAAATCTTTATAAAAAAGCCTACTATAAAATATTGGATTATTATGATGATAGAGAAGCTTGGGATTGAAATTGCTTCAACTCGTTCAAAATGTTACAATTTAGACGTAATTTATTTCCTGTATTGTTATATTTTAAAAGGATCATTAAAAAAAAACAACCAGCCTTGCCTTTCTTTCCTGGCTTGGTCGCGAAGGAACAGGCAGTAAAAATGACGTTTCAAAGTGATCCTTGTGATTTTAATAAATAAAAGATTTTGACTTTGGTTACAATTTTTTGAAGCATTTTCAGGAGTTACCCTTTTTTAGGGGAATTTCGAGAGACGCTAGGGGTGGACGCTTAGTCGAGGTTGGCAACACTGTTGTGAACATCAAACAGTAAGTACTAAACTTGTCAAAGGCATTAAAAGCATTTTTGATGAGGATAAACATTATTTGACTTACTACTAGGCTACTCTTTAGCCTTTTGCTCGACTGCCCCAGGTTCAAATATTCCCACAATATTTAAAGGATGTGATAATGCACAGATGATCATTAAAGCTGTTGGAAGGAGAAAGCCGCCGTAATGAACCCTGCGATCTCGCCTGTTGTCTCTGCACTAATTGCCGCACACTTATTAAGGTCGAGACGTTGCAACTAAAAATGCACTTTCAACACAATTCCCTCTTTGAATGGCTGGTACAAATTTTAAGCCTTTGTTGTGAGCGCAAAGAGTTCACTTGAATTGATGTTCTGTTTTTTTTATTACTTAGGTACTCTGGCACAACTTTCCTCATCATCATCATCCACAGCCTGACTTCACCCATTGTTGGGTATAGGCCTCTCCAAGTTTGTACCATCCATCACGATCCTGCGCTAGTCTCACCCACTGACGGCCCGCGACCTTTATGATGTCGTCCACCCATCTCGCTGCCGGTCGTCCTTTAATAAGTCCGAACAATTTTAATACTTGTAAATTATTTTCATAAATGTACAATCGTACATAATGTAATATTTTTTTTAGATTGGTAATATCATATTATTAAGTGAATAATAATTCTTTTTTACAAGCTTTTTATTAGCTTGCAAGGTATGTATGTTTGTTCGGGTGGAATCTTGAAACTAAATTTTAAACCCGTTTCCCTCAACCGATTGAGCTGAAATTTGGAATACATATGTAACTACGGTGAGAATGCAATAATATGGCACCATGGAGGTGGTCTCATGATGGAGACGGATGCTAGACAACGAAACTTCTGAATGGATTATAGTAGGCTACTAGTGTTTGGGTTCATTTGAATCTGCCTGCGGTTCCGATTATGAATTTTATAAAAGCTTGTTTTGAAAAAGTAATTTTTCAACAAAAAACTAATTGCGAATAAAGTTTTTTTAATAATTTATGTTAATATCATCAACATATTCTCTTTACTACAAAACTCTTATGTTCGTTGATATCAAGTATATACACGACTAGCTGACCAATGCGCAGCTTCGCACGCGTAGTTTTTCAATAAAAACATTACCCTCCTTCTGCGCAGTTGGTTAAAAAGTATGTCAGTCGGGGATAGTGTAGCTTCCCAACAGTAAAATATTTTTTTAAATCAATCCAGTAGTTTCGGAGCCTCTTCAATACACACAAATCATTCCTCTTTATAATATTGGTATAGAGTGAACAGGTTATGGGCCCAGAGCACAGATTACTGAATAGTTCTTTGGGAAAGTAATACAAAATGTCAGTCTCACTCTCTTCATATTCATGTATTTTACTCTACCTTACATTTTGTTGAAAGGTAAGTTCCAGAACATCCTCACGCTGGGAATGGGACAGGTAATTTCGGATTTTGTTGTCATACTCAAAGGCACAAGGATTTATTATACTCATTTGTTCCATTTGTAAAGCAGTTCCACATCGTGTTTGTTGATAAGTTTAGTGGAAATAAAATCGTATAAGGCGTTCAAATCGAGTGGAATTTCGAATGGAATCGAGGTCGAGTTGGGTCGCTCACACGTGGATGGAATATTTAAAATTTCGGCACAGGTTACCTTCGTTACATTCGTTTGCACTATTTAGCTCTGCTGACATTTTGTAAATGTCAGAGATTTCACGTTTACGCAGAAATTATTTTATTTTATGAAGAAATAGCAGTAATAACAGAAAGATAAGATAAGATAACTCTTTATTGTACACCAAAGTAAAATACAGAACATAATTCTTACAAATAGATTTAGTACAATAGCCGGTATTATCGCTAAAAGTGTTCTCTTCCAGACAACCTCTGCATGGACAGGATTATAATGTATAACATGACGACGATGCATCTATATACAATTAAAAATATACCTATATACTATGAACCTATAATACTAGAACACAAATTTAATTTAAATACATTAAGCAACTATAAAAATGGTTATGATGAATTAACAAGCAGTTACAACTTCAACACAAGGACAGATAATGGGTGTGCACTTTTGTTTTAAAATTACTAATAGACTTGGATGTTCTTATAGAGAGGGGCAAAGCGTTCCACAATCGTACGGCTGTTACAGTGAAGGATCGACCATAAAAATCTGTCGTATGGACAGGAGTTATTAGTTGGAGGGAATCTGAAGAACGCAAATTGCGATCCTGATGGAGAACCTCAAAAGCTTGGTGGAGAAACTCAAAGCGCTCCTTAAGATAGAAGGGAGAAGAAGGGTTAAAAAGAAAGAATAGTAGAGTTCTTTGCGCAAGGGCTCCCCCAGGGAAGTACTACCGCCATACCTATTACTGCCGCCAAGCAGCATTGCGTTTCGGTTGAAAGGTATGGTTGCCGGTGAAATAAAAGGCAAATACACTTGTATGCCTCAAGTTGATGTACGCAGGTTAGTGCAACGTAGGGGACATTTCTAAGGTGCGTGACCTACGAAACAGTTCTCTGTTATATGCGATGGTTATATATACCCCTTAACATCAGGTGGGCCTTAAGCTTGCTCCATCTTCATAGACCATAAAAAATCCTTATTATGTACTCTGGCACATACTACCCCGAAAATAAATAGCGGAATCTAATTACATAAAGAGTATAATATACTGACCCACAGGCCGCTGGTATAGAACGATTGACAGAATGATTTAAAAAGTGTTACTTTGACTTCCACTGAACAATGGGCGAACCTGCGAATCAGCATATTCTCCCGTATCGCTAGTGCGCTACTTTCCCTCTCTACGTCATAGCCGTCCTTTAAGTCATCATTATCACATGGCCAAGGTATTTAAATGTGTGTACCCACCCTGGCTATTTCGCTACCATTTAAAGATATGGGGGGAATGTAGCTGTAGGGGTTGCCACCTGCTGCAAATACTATAATTTCGCTGTTCTTAATATTATATTTGAGCCCATGTCTTCTGGCATAATCTTCACATACACACAGCAACCTCCTCAGCGCGCACACTGACGGGGCAGCACCATGTCATCCGCGTAGCTAATATTATTAATAATTTGGCCATCAACGGAGCACCCCGCATGCATGTTGCTTACCTCGTCGATGAGCTCGTCCTTTGCCCAGATTCAGCGAACTCTTTAGATAAGATTCTTTTTTTAATACAACTTATATGGCAAACGAGCATGCAGTCCACCAGATGTTAAGTGGCTACTGCAGCCCATGGATATCCACATAGAATTCAAAACAAGCTATTATGTTGTCTTGATCTCTATGTGGATACGTTGCCATACTATAGAACTTACCTGTTATGCCTATGTGCCAGTAATTACAAGAACATACCATTACCATCTATCCGGAACACAGCAGCACAAGTACTGCTATTTGGCGGCAGATAAAGGTAAGGCGGTGGTGCCCACTTCCTCGAGCTCGTTCACAAAAGCTCTACCACGAGTTAGATTAGACCAGATTAGATTAGAATAGTTAGTTAAGTAGTAAAAAATTAGAATAGTTCGTTAAGTAGTAAGTAGTTTTTGCAAAAAGTAGTAAGTACACACGGCTACACATCAATCTATACATTTCCCGTATAGGCTGACCTCGCATTGGGCTGACCTCGCATTGTGTAGGCTTTTCGCAGAATGAAAGGTCAGCTTATACAGGAAATGTATAGCTTGATGTGTAGCCGTGTGTACAAGATTTGCAGAAGTTTACTTTCACTTACTAGCATGCTATACTATATAGGTATTAAGTATCATCACTACATAGTGTACAAAACAAAGTCGCTTCCCGCTGTCTCTCTGTCCCTATGTATGCTTAGATCTTTAAAATTACACAACGGATTTCGATGCGGTTTTTTAATACATAAAGTGATTCAAGAGGAAGGTTTATATGTATAATACAGTATAATATAGTAGAGAAACACTGATAATTTTAGAGGTTTCAAATGTGATGTCGTAAATACTCATAATACTCTTTCAAGTGTAACCTCTAAAGAAAACATGTCTCTATTATCTAATAATAAAAAAGCTGTAGGTATACGTTGTATATAAAGACATTCTGTAGTATATTTAGTATAAGCATTGCACCCGTGCGAAGCCGGAGCGGGTCGCTAGTCTAAAATATAGCGATGAAATCGATAATCCTTATGAATAAGCTCAGAGTCGCTCAACGAGCTATGGAGAGGGCTATGCTCGCGGTTTCTCTACGGCATCGAATCAGAAATGAGGAGATACGTAGGAGAACTCAAGTCACCGACAAAGCCCGATGGATTATCACGTTGAAGTGGCAATGGGCAGACCATATAGCGCGCAGAACAGATGGCCGATGGGGCCGGAAAGTTCTCGAATGGGGGCCACAGACCGGCAAGCGCAGCGTAGGACGTCCACCTACAAGATGGGCAGACGACTTGGTAAGAACCACAGGTCGGCGTTGGATGCAGGCCGCTTCCAACCGCAGTTCCTGGAGATCAATAAGGGAGGCCTTTGTCCAGCAGTGGACGTCCTACGGCTGATATGATGATTATTATGATTGCACCCGTGCGAAGCCGGGTCGCTAGTCTAAAATATAGCGATGAAATCGATAATTTTGGGGTAGTGGGCGAATAGCTATCTGAGACGCAGGAGTTTGCGGGTTCGATTCCCACCGCGTAAAAAATGTTTGTATGATCTACAGATAGTTGTTCCGGGTCTGGATATTTTATATTATAAGTAGTAAGTATTTACAAGAAAATATAAGTTTACATCAGTTATCTGGTTCATATAGTACAAGCTTTGCTTATTTTGGGGCTAGATTGCGCTGTACGAAATGTCCAGCATTATTTATATATTTAACCAAATCCGTGTGCGTGACATGTGCGTGGCGTGAGCGTCCAAATGCCACGCAGGCGGTCTGACATCTACATTAGAGCAAACAAGCTCACGTCATGCGCACGCCACACACGAGGATTCGGTTTGCACCGGCCTTTATTGATCGAGCCAAGCGAGATCTCTAAATCTACTTGGGCAAATCGGCGTTGTATGTATGTATGTATGTATGTTTGTTTGTTTGTCCGAGGATAACTTTCAAAGCGTTGATCCGATCATCGTGAAATTTAATACATAGGTAAATAGTGATGGCACAATTTTGGTGCGACTAAATGAGCTTAAAATGTTGGGGGGTTGTTGAGTTAATGGGGTTCAAAAGGGGTAAAAAAAAATGAAAATAAGGCTATTAGGTTAAATGGGACGTTAAATAACAGATATTCATTAGTAGATTTAGACTCCGTTTTTATTTTTCGTAAAATCTTTATTGTTTTTGAGTTGTTAGCCATAAATAAAAAAATAATTTTGACAAAATTCACAGGGTACACCAGTGACCCGGAGTGCTGTAATTTGGTATGCGTGTAGCTTAAGTGACAACAATATAGGCAAAATTCTGAAATCCAGTGTAACTGCAATTTGTACCCCAAATAAATTTAACCACATATTATGAACTTCCGTTACATGTAATTTGAATGAAACTGTAGGTCAAGTTCGTTGGTTCTATATTTCGTGGCACTATTTTGATAGTCAAAGATTACAAATAATATTTTTTTTGTTTTATTCGAAGACTCTCGAGATCTCAGTTCGGGGCGAACCACTAGTCTAAAGAACCCATGTCGTCCACTGCTCTTTGTGTGAGCAAATAACATGTGGACAAGCTATGCAGAATTCGCTTAGCAATTTCTTACGATGTACTAGAAGATATGAAGTTGTTGAAATGCTTCTAAACTTTGGAATACAGTATTCCATTTGTGTGCAATGGACAGGGAAAAATGCTGAAAGGGTACCGAAATTATTCACCGGCGTCAGACTGAACAAGCGGGTGCCCCATTTGTAGACCACAGGCTGGCATTCAGGGGATTGCTCCTGATAGGTACAAGTGCTTATTCACACTTTGGCAGACAATCCCTGACAGAATCGCAAATTGACTACAGGATTGTACAACATAATCTACGCTGAATGTCTATTACGCTAGAAATGGTGTTTCCAACTAATTAGGCGTCACAAAAAGGTGCTAAAGCAGGATCTTTTGACTCAAAGTACATTTTTTTGTAACAGAAAACCTAATATCATAGACTAAGCATGGACTGATTATATTATTTATCTTGTCTATTTTAATGAAACTCTGAATACAATCCTGTAAAATCCAGTTTGTACTCAACATCACGTTTATAAGAATTTAGAAATCATATTTTATGTTTATTTTTGAAAGCGCACCACAAACACATTAAATACACATACACATTAAAAAACAAGAGTTAACGTTAATTTGTTCGTGAATCTGAGTCATGTTTATGGTATTATAAGCTGCTTCTAGTAATATGTATGTTAATCTAACACTAGGGTCATTGTCCTTAGAAACATAATAACTGTTCTAATTTATTTTTTAATACTTGTAAAAACATGGTAGTAGTATAACCTGTCAAAAGTCAAACATCTTACGGTTAAGATAGCCCTCAAGATAGACACAAAATAAACAAAACTTGCCGTATAAAAGGCGTATTATGAAGTTATTTTTTTCCTAAAAAAATTTGATAAAATTTAACACAATTTTACGGAAAGCTTGTTCCTTTATATGCGTACAAACCACAGGAAAATGGATAACTTTCCAAACTAAGCCTAGTTTAGGTTAACACTTGTTCCAAATCATCCTGTGTAATAAAGTGCAGTGTCCACTGAATATTTGCATCCGAATGAAGAATGAGGTCCAAATACCTAAGTCACACGAAGGTCAACAATGTTTAGAATACTCGTAGTTCATCGGAGCTAAAATGGGGTATGGGCAGGACACCTGGCAAGCCGAGATGACTACAGCTACAGGATAAGGCGGTTAAGGCGTTAACTGAATGGCATTCACGCACCAGGTTGGTCGTCCAGCAGCGAGATAGCCAGACGATGTAGCAAGCATCGCGAGACGAACCTGGATGCAACTGGAACAGGAACTCGAGTTTCAGACCTTGAGTTCAGTTTTTTACAAGATTCATTTTGGTGAATGTGCGCAAAATCTTCATGACCTTATCCCTGTTTCCCCCTTCCACCACTAGACAAGCAGACATACCGAGGAGTACCACCCATATCTGGTCGGCATACCATCTTGCCGTACCAAACGATTTGCTTCAATTTCTCTTATTAGCACAAGTAAAGAGTGGAACTCACTTCCGGCGTATGTTTTTCCAAAGCAGTATAATCTTGGAGTCTTCAAGTCCAAAGTGAATAGGTTCTTTCTAGGCAAGCGTGCTCCATCTTCGGTCACACCTTCACTTACCATCAGGTGAGGTAGTGGTCAAGCGCTTGTCTATCATCAATAAAAAAAACTTGAAGAATGGGACGGGCAAAGGGAGGCCTTTACCTGGTAGTGGGTGAAGTGGGGTTTGATGATGATCCACTGGAACTGAGCAGAGAAGAGATGCATAAAATAAAATAATTGAATCACGATTTGATGAGAAGAAAACAGGGATAAACTGACGATTCAAAATGGTCTAAGAGATTTAATTGAATAAGGATTTAATTTAACCTCTGTAGCGCAGTGAGCGAACAGTCGGCTGAAACGCTAGAGGTTGCGGGTTCGATGCCCGACGCGAAACAAAGGTTTGCATGATCGACAGATATTATCTACAGTTCCGGGTCTGGGTGTTACTCACTAAATAATAAGTATGCATTTACAACAAAACAAGAAACTGATATCTGCTTCAACAATAAGGGAAGCAGATATCTATTTTGCTTTGAATTGCTTAGTTTGGGGCTAGATAGCGCTGCGTTAAATATAAAAATAAGTTTTTTGACAAAAATACTTTTTCAAAAGAACCTTAAATAAAATTCATAATCGGAACCAAATGCAGATTCAAATGAGCCCAAACAATAATAGCCTACTATTGTCTAGCATCCGTATCCATCCTAATACCATCATGAGACCACCTCCATGGTACCATATTACATTGTCACCGAAGATACATAAAGTATTCCAAATTATAACTTAACAGGTTAGTGGGAACTGGTATACATTTTTTTTGCAAGATTTAAGGATCTAAAAAGGTCTAAAAAATTACTTTGCCTGTGATGTGCATAGATACTATTGGTCACATATCTCTCCGTTCAGCTTATTGTACTTCTAATTTGAACAAATGCAAGTTTTTTTAGGCAATTTATTTAGCGTGTTGGAACAGAAACAAAAACATCAGCTTACTTGGATTGTTCGTTGTTCTCCCTCCGGATAAACTGGCCAAGTTTCCAATATTTACGTTCAATTTAATGCCAGTAATACGATTATCTTCCATAATACAAATATAATATTTAGTTGTACAAGTGGCCGACTTTGTTTTGTGGTGTTGTTTATATCTCAGGTGAGTATATTTTTGTGATTTTAATAGAGAACGGTGGAACTACGAGAACGGGGCTTAAAAGTATATAATAGGTTGGGGAAAAAGACTTTTCGCATTATAGTATGTATGAACTTGTAATAAAATCTGACTGGTTTTGGTATTATTCAAAGTTTAAATTTTAAAGAAGATAATTCCAAATTTAAATTAGGTAAATGTGTCATTTTTATTTGTTTTTCGTACTGTAAAGATGAGTGAATCAAATGAAGAAATTCGATACATTTTAAAATTTTACTACAAAAAAGGTAAATATGCAACGCAAGCCGCGAAAAAAATTTGCAATGTTTATGGACCTAGTGCAGTGTCTGTGAGAGTAGCACAAATTTGGTTTAAGCGTTTTCAATCCGGAAATTTTGATGTCAAAGATGCACGTCGCTCTGGTCGCCCTATTACGGATAAAACTGATGCCATTTTTTAAAAAGTGGAGCAACATCAGCATATTAGTAGTTACGACGTAGCTGAAGAACTGGGAATTGACCACAAAACAGTTTTGGCGCATTTGAAAAAAACTGGGTACACAAAAAAGCTCGATTTTTGGGTACCCCACGAGCGCATTGAAAGAAACCTAATGAACCGTGTACTCATTTGTGATTCTTTATTACTACGTAATGAGACCGAACCATTTTTGAAGAAGCTGATAACTGGTAATGAAAAGTGGATCACGTACGACAAGAACATGCGAAAAAGGTCGTGGTCAAAGGCCGGTCAGGCTTCACAGACTGTGGCGAGACCCGGGTTAACTCGCAACAAGGTGATGCTGTGTGTGTGGCGGGATTGGAAGGGCATTATTCACTATGAGCTGTTACCACCAGGCAGGACCATCGATTCTGAACTCTACTGCGAACAACTGATAAGATTAAATCAAGAATTAATCAACAGAATAGGTGTGGTTTTTCATCATGATAACGATCCTTACACATCTTTAGCCACTCAGCTAAAGTTAAGAAAGTTTGGCTGGGAGGTGTTAATGCATCCGCCGTATAGTCCTGACTTTGCACCTTCAGATTTCTACCAGTTTCGGTCTCTTGAGAACTCTTTAGGCAGTGTCAGGTTAACATCACGAGAGAACTGCCAAAACTACTTGTCGCGGTATTTTGATCAGAAGCCCCAAAATTTCTATAGCAATGGGATCATGTCCCTACCTACAAGATGGCAAAAAGTTATCGAACAAAATGGTACCTACATACTTTAGTTAAATGTAAATAAACTATATTAAAAAATGTTTTGAATTTTCTTAAAAAATGCGAAGAAACTTTTTCCCCAACCTAATATATTAAGAAATAAACGTAATTAAGTAAGAATTAAATATTTCCGTTCACTAGATAGTGCCATTTACCAAGGTGAGTCGGTAATTCACTGACAAAGCACTTCATATGTCAAATAACGCAGCTAGCGCAAATTCCCACAAATCGACTTTAACATCCAGAAATTTTTATATACGATGCTTCTGTAACTAGGCATCTTCTCCAACACTGACTGCTTTGCAAGTCAATTTACTTGACATTTCACTAAAGTTTATTATTTTTAGGGTTCCGTACCTCAAAAGATAAAAAAGGAACCCTGATAAGATCACTCTCTTGTCCGTCTTTCAGTCTGTCTGTCCGTGTGTCACCACCGATTTTCTAAGGAACGGGTGGACCTATCAAGTTAAAATTTATAGCAGATATTGTAGTCCCTATTATATATACTATAGTCCCTATTTACTATACTATAGTCCCTATTACGCGTATAAAAATCAAGATCCTGAGTCAACACGAAAAAAAGACATGGGCAAATTTAGATTTTCGCGAAAACTTGTAAGTACCAAAATTTGCCTTAATTTTCAACTTTTCTTATATTTCGGAATTTTCCCTTTACTTGTGCTGCTTTTTTGCTGCTTACCTTGCTGTTTACCTTACTTTCAACCAAAATTGACAATTCTAGGTCAACTATGTTCTAGGTCAAATTCTAGGTAACCTATAGGTTTTGAGTCGAAAACCTATAATATGGTAGTTCCCGTTGACCTAGAATCACGAAATTTTCAAAAAGCAAGGTCTTACAGCACAAATAAAGGAAAAAAATCCAGAAAAATAAACAAAAAATAAAATTAGAGGGTGCCCCCATACATACATAGTTGACGCCAATTAAGATAGTCCTCTGAGTTGTATGGGCGCTCATACAATTTAAAGGACTAGCTTAATCGGCACCAACCTCAAATAAGGTAAATAAATAAAATTGTGCTATTGAATAAAATAAATATTTAAGTGGGGCTCCCATACAACCGACATGATTTTTTTACCGTTTTTATAGAGGCACGGAACTCTTCGTGCGCTAGTCCGACTCGCACTTTTTTGTTTTGTTTTTATGTTATTTGTGGGGAAACAGGCTTACCGCCCACCTGATGGTAAGCGGTCACCGTCGCCTATTGACACCGGCAACACCCGGGGTATTGTCGATGCGTTCCCTACACTGTAGAAACCTCTTTACATTTCTCTACATACTTGGCCGGTTCGGTTCTATATTTTTTTGTATTATCTTTGCCAACGATACCGTTCACTCTGTTTCAACAACACCGTTATATAGATAGATAGATAGAAAACGCTTTATTGTATACCACATTTAAATTAACAAATCTTAATTAAACACTTAAAACTAGACACTCGATAGTACAATTGGCGGTCTTATCGTTAAAAGCGATCTCTTCCGGACAACCTTTATATGGACTGGATTTTACCTTAAAGGACGGTAGCTTTATAACTTTCGCTTTTTATTTAATTGTAGGTATACTTACATAAGCAAAAGAAAATAAATAGATACCAGGGCAGGTAATATGAATATAAATATTATTCATAAACATTCTATTATATTAAATATACTAATAAAAATACATTATGAAACAGCAATGTTAATGTAATATCTAAGAAGAAAATTGTTGAAAACTGCAATAGTGGTAGTATAATCCTTATCTGCAGAAACTTATAATTGACCGTCATATAATATATGATGAAACGAACTTGCAAGTGAAGTTCGATCGATGTTATATGAGTAAGCTTCATTTAACGATATATAGTAGCATTTGTCATGGTTTATTATCTACTCAAATACCTTTTCTTTAACCTAGCTGTAAGTTTTCCTAGAATTCTAAAAATTAAATTAACATTAAAGTATTCACCAACTTTAAATATGAAAGATTCTCGATAACATTCTGCATTTTAAATATATATATCTTCCTATTTATTTTTATCCTTCAGGGAAATCACGAATTTATCTGAAATGAAGGGAAAATAAGCAAAGATGCCCTTTAGTAAATGTATATTCATTTGTAAAAGTTTCAACTGCTGTTCTGGACGAAGTTTGCTTGTGACTCTTTCCTTTCGTTGTTCAAAGTTATCAAATGTTTTTTTTATCAAGAGTGACTGTAGCGCCCTATTAGTAGTAAATATTGGTGACTACACTTCTTACCCATTAGTCGAACTAGAGTGTACCTTATCTGATGTTTAAAAGGGGTAAAAGGGGTAAAAGGGCATCTGAGTAATGTTTCAAGTTCCTGCCACTTTGAAGATAGTGATGAAGATTGAAAGGCTGACGTAACTAAAGTAGGTATGTTTTGTCTAACATAATGTAAGCTGAGAGCTTTGAATTGTTTGTGAATGGAGACAAGGAATGTCGGCTAAATATTTAATCTGTGCACCTTCCTTTCTCCAGGTGACATTGTGAAACGATACTCCAGCGGCGAAACAACTAAAAAAGTTAAGAATTCTAATCTTAGCTTTTTTTTAAAAACTCAGCGTATTTTATCTTTGGCAGTAGATAGGTGCTTAGGTACGTATTATTTTTAGGGTTCCGTACCCAAAGGGTAAAACGGGACCCTATTACTAAGACTCCGCTGTCTGTCTGTCCGTCTGTCTTCAGGCTGTATCTCATAAACCGTGATAGTTAGACAGTTGAAATTTTCACAGACGATGTACTTCTGTTGCCGCTATAACAACAAATACTAAAAACAGAATAAAATAAATATTTAAAGTTATTTGTTTTAATAAATATTTACTCCCATACAATAAACGTGATTTTTTTGCTCGATATAAATATATATATATATATATATATATAAATAAATATTGCTGGACATTTCACACAGCGCTATCTAGCCCCAAACTAAGCAGAGCTTGTACTATGGGAACCAGATAACTGATAGAAAATTTATATACATTTTTTTTTGTAAATACATACTTATAATTATATAGAGAAACAACCAGACCCGGAACAATCTGTAGATCATGCAAACATTTGTTTCGCGGCGGGAATCGAACCCGCTACCTCCTGCGTCTCAGCCGGCTATTCGCCCACTGCACCACGGAGGTCGTTGGATATTGATAACGGCAACAGGTAGACGCTTGAAATATTCACAGAATATTTAGTTATATATTCAATTTAAAAATAAATAATTAAATTAAAATAAATGAAACAATTAAGTGGGGCTTCCATACAATCAACGTGATTTTTTGTCGTTTTTATAGATAACTAGCTGACCAATCCGCAGCTTTGCACGCGTAGTTTTTCAATAAAAACATTACCCTCCTTTGCGCAGTTGGGTAAAAAGGAGCCTATGTTACTCAAGGTGAATGTAGATTTCTAATGGTAAAAGAGTTTTTGAAATCGGACCAGTAGTTTTTGAGTTTATTCATTACAAACATACACACAAAAATACAAATCTTTCTTCTTTATAATATTAGTATACTAGTATAGATGGTACGGAACCCTTCGTGCGCGAGTCCAACTCGCACTTGGCTGGTGTTTATTTATAAAATAGAACGTGAACATGTACTCGTTTCTGAAATCTTTTCACTTTAAAATATCTGCCTGTGATGTGTAAAGTACCTACTACATTGAATGGCTTTCGCGTGAAAAACTCGCTAGATATTTTATAGTACCTAACGAATAAAATTGACTCATTTGTTACCCAAACAATCTGCTGACTGAGTGCGGTTGAAAACTTCTGCATAAACTAAAATGTTGATAAATATGCACTTTTATTTTAAAGAATTTGAGTTTAGTGGTAGTTTAGGTGAATGTAAAGGGTTTATATAGTGTTCAGAAACTATACAGCCATACTAGACGTTTCTATTAAATAAAATACAGCTCTAAATTACAAACTCAATTGAATCCTATGCAATAAATTAAATTCGTTCTAAAGTACTAACCATTATTTAAGAAACGAAAATGTGCTTTATCAAATTAGTACTCCTAAGACGTGCTTCAATTTAAGTTATGTTTCGTTTTAAAAGTATTTCTAGTTATAAACGCTTCTCCAAGGAGATTTGAAATGTTTGTCGCGAGGGTTTGATTAATGAGCGGTCCTCGTTTGTCGCCAGTATGAAGACAAATAGTTTGAGGCTCTCAGCGGACGGCAAAAAGTAGAATTGTTTTATTCTAACAGATGGCAAATAAAACAAAAAACTTTAAAATCTTTTTGTGGCCAGATGGACGGTTCGAGAAAATAAGTGAGTGTAACAAAGATCACTTTCACGCTGCTGTAATATTATCGTAAAATAATACTTGAAATTGGATATTGAAATGCAATCTCGCTGGACGGGAATATCAATAGAGTTATGGCAGGCGGAGGCGTCGTCGCCGATCCCGAGTGCTAGGGATCAAATTGGATGGACACAGGCAAGCTTAACGCGTGTAATAAAAAATGGACACCCTCTGGGAAATCTCGATGAAGTATTTACAGTTTTTTCAGGTGACAAACCGGATAAAACTTTAGCATTATGCACAGGAATTTTAATGCTATGTTTGAGTGGTTTAAGACACAACTTACTAAATTGATTTAGATTTCTTGTTCATCACAAGAGCAAGGGTCACCAAGCTAAAGCTGCAACCCTCATCCAATGCTCATATTTTTACGAAAATAATTTGAGTTGAATTTTGAGCAGAATTTTGTCTTTGCGAAAACACTCCCTTTTTCCCGACTGCCTATAGAGGTGTTTATGAAATCTCTAATTAAAAACTAGTGACTGGAACTAGGACATGACATATGAATGTTCGCAAAAGGCCTGCGGTGTGTGAGATAAACCTGTCAATGCATTGCAATACAAGTGCTGCGGTAATATTGGTGGTTTAGAGTAGCTATACCACATACAACTCGTTAATTAAACCGGTTGGCGCGACTCTCGACTGCTGTCTCCTATTATTTCATTAGCCTTTTTGTTTTCCTTCAACGAGCAGCGGTCGGAAAAGAAAACGATCGAAGATAATTGAGTTGAAAAGGTCGATTGGGAATGTCAGAGAACATTTTCGTCTCCCGTAATTATGAAGTTCATGGCTCACAGCAGTAATTGAAAAAAAAAATCTGATTAATAACGTAGCCAAATACTTACCTACGTGATAATATCGGGTATACAACTTAGCTGTTCTATGGCAACTGTTCAGTATTTACTCAGCTGAAATGTACGGAACAGATGACTTATTTCGCGTTCACAGTGAAGCTGTTTGTAATGATTAGGGACCGGCGTAGGTAGTGCTATTTTTGGTGCTATCCATATTAACTTACCTGAATGATAAGTTAATATGGATATGCGCCGGGATTCATTCCCCGATTCCCGGGAATATTTTCTGAATGTTGATGTTAATGAAGTTAAACTGTTTAAGATACCAAATATAGATAGATATAGTGAAACCGAGTTCTCACCTCACCTGCGATAAATTACAAAACCGTGAGGGAAAAGGATGACTTTAGTGAACATGTATTTGTATAAAGCTGAATAGTTACTATGTAAAATAAGAATTCCTAAAAAAATCTGTTAAATAAAATACAAATATATTTCCCGGGATTTAGAAGGCATATCCATGTTAAGTTAATGTGAACCTACACCGATCATTAGTAATGATAAGTACTTTCACTCGCCGAAAGTTTTTTGATGTAGTTTTCTTACAGCCTGTATAACGATACAATATTATTTTTAGAAATACAAAGATATGTACAATAAAAATCAAATTAACTCAGGAGGATTTAAAGACAGCGTCGTTAACTGGTAAAGCGTTTAAAGATTGAAATAAAAACATGTAGAAATATGATCTCCAAAAAGTTTTTATAACACGTCGTGCGTGTGTTTAGATAAAATATGTAAGCAAACGTTTTTTTTTTAATATTTACTAATATTATGATTTTGTTCTTGAAACATGGACGGGTTACCAGTTAGCAATGCTGTCTGTACATATCTCATATTTTAGGAAAAACCATAAATGGGTCAGCTAGAGAGCTAGTCTAGTCTATCATTATCAAGCAAACAACTCACAAATAGTACTAAGTTAAGGTGACAGAAAACGGCTTAGATACAATTGAGAAGGACAACTAGGCTGTCACTACGTGATACCGGCACCGCGTGCACGGCCTTTCTGTATTATTGAACACGATATCACCTAAAAAATAATACAATCCCATCAAAAACATAAATGTGAAATAAGAGCCAATTTCAATATTATGATATACTTATGCCTGGACTGTTGACTTCAACTACAAAAGAAGTGAGATCTAAATTGGTGTCAAGTTCTATGGTCAGTCCTGAAACTTATTTATAAAAAAATATTATATAATTTCTTCTTATATTTTAAAGATAAAGATAATTTATTCGCAGAAAGTTAGTTGGTTATATTTTAGACTGGGCTTAATGTATACAATTTAAGGTCATAACATTCTACCAGATAATGTCCTGGTGTGCAAATATTACATATAATATAGATAAAAATTAAAATTAACTAATCCTTCACAATATAAAAATGTCAATAAAATAAAATAATGTCATGTCTAGTACTTATAATTAAAATATTCCGCAATAGTGTAAAAACATTTTGATGATAACCATTTATTAATTCGGCGTTTAAATAAAGTCATAGGTAAATCTTTTAATTCGTCTGGTTGTAACACTTTTGTACAATAGAAGAGATTAAATAAAACGATGTATGTGTTTCAATACATATAATTGACAGAACAAGAGAAGTCGGTAGAGCGAGTAGGTTCGTTACATTCAATTACTTATACATGTGGCAAGATCAAGAGAGGCTGATCATAAATGACTTGATTTAACGATGGTATACACTTAGATTACAAATGACAGTTATATTATTTTACAGTGAGGGTGGTACAAACAGAGTTTGGCTTTAAGAGCACAGAATTCTTAAGGCTTTTGACCGATGGTGCAGCAACTACAGAATGTGTTGAGCACACCTCGCATTATAAATTTATCTAGTATAATAAAGTGGGCACCATCTGACGAGACCGTCAGAAAAGAGAGATATGATTCTGGGGTTCAACCCGGATAAAAATAATGGAAGAGATACACCTTGTGTTATTTTCGTCGACCGTCCCTGGCGTCTGCTCGGACAGATGAAACGGGCTTGAGCTATGGCGGTAGGCTTCGTGGGCAGGCATGGTCGCGGCGTGCGCCAAGGCAGCTAGCAGGTTGACCGATGAACGACCTCGTGGCGGTAGGCTTCGTGGGAAGGCGTGGTCGCGTTAGGCTTCGAGGTAGCCAGCAGGATAGCTGAAGAATAACCACGCTTTGCGACGGCTCAGATGATAGGTTTCACGGTTGTCAGGTCTAGATATGGAAAAGTAAGAAGAAACTAGAAAGATCAGGAGCAAAGACCGTGAACGACTTCCCGACTTGGAAATCTTGCGCACGAGTTCACAATAAAAAGTACAGGGATTACACTGTCCAGAGTCTAATACTGTAGCACGTTTATTAGAAGTTCTCACTGATGAGTCCAGGCGTGGAAAAGAGAGCAAGGACAGACGACTCTGCCTTTTTATACCCGAGAACTTCCACCGTCTTTTAATAATTATTAAAATCGAATGTTCCTCGACATTCTAGAATGAAAATGATGCAATACTTTTGGTGATGCCATAAAGGAAAATTTTACACATCCGGCGTCACTCAAGATAACGATGTTTCTCACATCAGTTTTGCATCAGTCAAAGATACTGATTGACTTCGGTCTTTTATTATTTAAGATTTTTATTTTTATTATGTTTCTAATAAGCAAAGGATTATTTAATTCCAGTATATAAAATGTTTCTAATAATTAAAATTGATTATCGATCAATAAAGTATGTAGTGAATTTCTTTGAGATACATACAACGCCATCTGCAGTAAACATGGCGAACCATGACGAGAACACCCTCGGATTTCGGTGCATTGAAAAAAACGAGTTATTGAGCGTTTGTGCAGTTAGTGCGCCGCCATGTCGCTAGATGTCGTGGTATGCAGTGTTTTATTAGTATAGTGTTATGTAAAATTAAAAATGTAGCGTGTCATGAAAGTGCACACGTTACATGGTAATTTATTAAATATTTTTAATGCCATGCAATGAGCGTTATTGTTAAAAAATGTCGAGTTGTGCTTTGATAGATACATTCTATTTTTATGTATAGTGTGTCTGGCTAACACTGCTTCATGTCTGGCAAAATAGCTAGGAAACTGTTTTACGAAAATACAGATTTCTCTGATGTATATGCACGGCAAAGGTAGTACTCTTGTTTTTTTAAACAGAGGCTTACAGCTGTCTAAGAACCAGGCTCCGCAGACCGCTCGGATACATTTCTTTTGTATTTTAAAGGCTCTAAGTAGATTCACTGAGTTACCCTATAAAGTAAAACAGAAGACACATAATTAGGATAATATACTGAAGCCTAAGGTCTGATTTGGCTATATATTAGTATATTATGATACAAGTGAGCTAAGTGGCTCATTATACACGAGGCTGTGGTTTGTAGCCCGAGCCGTAGGGCGTAAATCAGCCGAGTGTCTAGTGAGCTAGCTGCTCACGAGTTTCATACGCACTTTTTCAACACATTTGCGAGGAAAAAACAAGCATGTATTGCATAAATCGTTTAATTATTAAAACAATTGGTCTTCAAAATCTTGGAATTTTCCGTATGTGTTCGGATAACACTATAAATAAAATACTATTTGAAATAAGCAACGAGACATCTCTTGTCAATGTACTGAATTGCAACGTTTGGCATTGAGCAGGTACTAAAAACTACACAAGTTTTCCTGTAGATGGAGCTAACGGCGCTTTAGCCGTAATTCTGAATCATCTCACTAATTTCGACCCAGGCGCGACAAAAGCCTGTAGCACAATTGGCAGTGCATCCTCGTATCAAGAGGAAGGTTGCGGATTCAAGTCCCGTCTGGGCTTGGAATTTTTGAGATGATTTTTAAAAATCTTGGAATTTTCCGTATGTGTTCGGATAACACTTTAAATAAAATACTATTCCTTTGTACTTAATCACCCAACAGTCAGTGATAAAAATGTCGATTTTTGGACGTTAATATCTAAATAACCGTTTGATGTGTGTTTATGAAATTTGGAGCACATACGTATCTTGCAAGTTTCAATATATGTGACAAATTTAACATGTTTATGTGAAATAGTTTTTGAGTTATGAGGGGGTCAATAGTGGCTCCAAATGGTTCGTGTAATATTACACACGGTGCTGCTCGCCAGTTTCGTTAGCTTGAACTTGGCTTGACATGCTACTGCGTGGCTAGATAAATATGAATGAAAATATATTTTTCTGCGAGCTTTCTTGTTAAAAGTATGTTTGCGAGGTGGCCAGCACTGATATTGGAGTTAAGACCGCGGATATATGGTTTGAAGACCTTTATAGCCGGACGGATATCCTAGTGGGCTTTCAAAGCACAGAAGCACTGTTAAAAATACCACTAGAAGCCTGGAATGGATAGCCGATACGCAATAAAAATTTCATCAGTGAATGGAATAACGTTAGACATTTACAGAAGAGAGTCGTCCATTCCAACCTCGCCATTGCCTTGAAAATTTAGTCGAAAAAGTTCAAGAAGCACTATTTTGAGAAAATCATGCTCGCAGAACATACTTTGCAGGATTTTCATCTAACTAGACTTTATTACGTTTATTGTATTCACCATAACCATGAACCATAACGCATGTATTTATCGTAACAACCTTACGTGTCTGATTAATTTACCAAAAAGTTATTTCTATTTATTTGTACAGAAAATGTCCAGTGTCCGTTTTTGCACTATTTGTTCCAGGTCGTTCAATTTTACACACAAAGATATCAGAAAATGAAGCTTATATATCGAGGTAATGGACCGATTTTTGTGCTGATGTGATTACTGTATTAATCAAGCTACTGAGTCACACTAATTTGATTGGAGGATGGGAGAGAAACAAAATATTTGACTAGCTCGAACAATTTTACGACCGTGCGAAATATTGGGTTTTTCAGGTACGCGGCTTATTTTATCGTAGATAAGGTACAAAGTTTCATTTTGAAGTCGAATTTTCGGAACGAATGACAAGAAAATTGTATATTCAACAAGATAAAGGTAAAATGAAAAGAACAAGAGTGAACATGTTTGTTCACTTGCTAGTTGTATATTTATTGGAGCTGAACTTATGTCGCTGATTTAACCTAGAGAACAAAATAAACCTTCGTTAAAATATTAAAGCTATTAAATGTTAGAGTCTCAAACACATTTTTTCTAATCAGATTCAAACCACGGGTGAGTGGTTCTTTACCCAGTGCGATAAGTACCTATTTCCACTGACCCATTCAAATTCAAATTCTTTATTCTTTCAATTCTAATTATAACATTACAGATAATATCAATCTAATGCGTTATAATCTACGTACATAAGGCATAATATACATTACACGAAAATCAAATTTTTCTATAACATTTTCTTGTTTCAATTATCAAAAGCTCGAGAAAAATCGATAAAATGCTGCTTGACGAAATGTTAGAAAGCTAGCGTATTGCACGATGACACAGATTACACTAAAAAGTTAGCACGAGACGTTCAACGTTCCTGTTATTGACCTCCCGTCAATGACCCGGCTCGGTCAACAACCGAACCAGTCAACAGAGCGCGTACGGTACATACGGCAGGGTGGTAAGTACATACACGTTAGGCACAAACCCTTAAAATTAAGTTTTTTGGATTAAAAGTAACAAATTTAATGAGAATCGAGTTATGGAACTCAAATGGTCTTGGGCGGGAAACTTGGCATGCCGTGCTGATGACAGGTGAAGCAGGGTAGCAACTGAATGGTGGCCGAGGAATGGCCGTGGAAGGGTAAAACGTTCGGCGGCGAGGTGGATGGATGGCATCGTTAAAGTCGCGGGTGAGACTAGCACAGTATCGTAGCGGATGGCACAAACTTAGGGAGGCCTATACCCAGCAGTGGGTGAAGTCAGGCTGTGGATGATGATAATGCTGAAAAAAAAAAATTATTTATTATAATGTTTTTTTTTAATTTTGATCATCGACTAAAACATGATACCTACTTACTGGTGAAAAATGTATGGCTTTCTTTTCATCAAAACTTTTCTAAAACATTATTTTAAATTCAATTAACTTATTTTAAAATACCAGAAAGAATATATAATTATTTACAATAAAAACACAGAAGAAACAGTTGAACATCTAAAGACCGTTGCAAACGATCTATAGATAGCTCAACTGCTCCAGATCACTACCAGGCGGAAGTGTCCCCAAGACACTGGCTGCATTGCCCCGCTGAATTGCAATGCTTATGCGTTGACCCAGATAAGCGCCAGCTCTCGGATCACACGACGCTTCGACCAGACGCCCACAAAGAATTTTGAAAACGTGATGGACCCCGGTACCCCATGGACCCAGGGTCTCGACCCCAAATGGTTCAAATACGTAAGCTCTGTCGAGACCTCCATATTTGCGCCGCTTGAGATCTTCGGCTGAATTTGCCGCCGCACCGGCCCCAACTGCTGTACCAGACAGATGAGATGGCGCAAGGGTATCGACGCACGTGGCGTCCCACACCAAACGCCTACCCTTCTCTCAAGGTATAAGAGTCATACCGTCAGGTCTCTTACTATCGTCACGTATCAGACCGTTCGGTTCGAGAACATTCAATTAACTTTATGTACTGTATCTACATACCCAAAACTTCAGAAATAAATGACTTTCAACGAAAATATACTTTACTTTTTTGTGGATTAAACTAAATTATTTAATTACTAGCAGCCCGTCCCGGTTTCGCACGGGTGGACATTTTAAAATATTTATTTATTTATTTTTATTTGTTTATTTTTTAAACATTTTTTATGGCACACCTTGGGTTACATCATGGAAGTTAAAGTAAGGATCCCCAATTTTTTATAGTAATAAATATAATCTATGTTACTCAAGAATAATGTAGTATTCTAATAGTGAAAGAATTTTTGAAATCGGACCAGTAGTTTTTGAGTTTATTCGTTACAAACATACAAATCTTTCCTCTTCTTTTTCTTAGCGTGTTAAGAGTTCTACGTTTTCATTTATACTATGTTGGAGAGGTGTTTGGCCACAACAATAGCATTAGGCGAGGCGGTTATTAGGTCCTCCATAGTAGAAGTGTTCGGACACAAAGAGCACATTAGCAAGTGCTGCATTGACTGCGCGGGATCACCGCAGTCGCACTGCGTTAAGTTAGAATCCCTGAATCCCCATTTGCACATATTAAGTCTGCAGCGGCCAACCCGGATCCGGAGCCTGTTTAAGGACTTCCAGACTGGCCACGGCAGATTGTGCCTGGGTGGTAACTGTTCCTCTTTATAATATTAGTATAGATTTAAAAAATCTGGGTGATTTAACAGAGTTTTGTAAAAGCTCGAATTTAGCCCTATCCCTTTTCCGAATGAAAGAGACATTCTGTTGGGCGTCAAATCTAATATGGCTTCGAAATACAAGTACCTAACTAATTATAATGTTTTATGTTTAAGTGTTAATACATATATTATGCAATACCATATACGTTAAGTTGCTACGCCCTAACAGGGTACATATACATACGGCTACACATTAAGCTATAATTTTACAGTTTATCCTGACCTCTCACTTTACGGAGGCCTACAAAATGCAAGGTCAGCTTATATTGGAAATGTATAGCTTGATGTGTACATAAAATCTTACATAAATTAAGTGAACCTAAAATAAAGCCTCTCACCTGACTATGTTACAACTGCAGAGAAACTACCTCCTGGTCAACACCTACCTTGTCTAGTGTGGAGGACCCTCAACAGACTACGTATCCAAGTCGGCCGCTGCAGGTGTAATCTTATTAAATGGGGTATTATAGACAAATCGGCGACGCAATGCCAATGTGGTGTCCAGCTCCAAACAATGGCACACGTCCTTGCATGCCCACCCTGCCCACCTGCACGATGGGGCAAATGATGACCTGCTCCGACGCTGCCATGAACGTGGCGACATACTGCTCAAAATGGCTATAGTGTTGACATATCGATACCAAAGAAGAAGTGAACTTAAAAACGTCCACAAAAGTTGCATATATTGCTAAACAAATTAAATATGAAAAGTTTCAAGAAAGGACATAATATATGATAACCGAGGCATGTTTAGAATAGAGATCAGAAAGACACACAATGTTCTGTAGATTTGTGTTCAATGTCTGTGGACTTTTAAATATACCTATTGTAATACTTTGGGGAAAATTAGTGCAGTGAACATTTAAACTGCAAGCTTTATACGCACAGATGTTGGTTCACTTGTACTCTGTGTTAAGGGCCCACTATACCTGGGGAGACGATAAATCGCTTATTGAGAAACAATGTTTTGTTCAACAAATTGTGTGCTCTCAATCTGTAATTCATAAATGTTATAGTTAAGAATACGTGCTAGAACGCCTATGTTGTGAAAACACGATTCCGTAAAAAAATTTCGACGGAAAAAAAATCCAATGATGACTCTAAATTTATATTAAAACCGTTCTTATGCGATGAATACATCAATTTAGATCTTGAAATTTTATACAGTAATTCTACACAACATAAATAAGGGCATCTGTGTTTTAAATTTTCAAAATACCTTTTGATTTTACCATAAAATGAACATATCTAAGTTTTGCACTAATGAAGCCATTCGCTCTGACGTCCGGACGCCCGGTCCGCGATTCAGTCTGGCCTCGGCTTTCAGACGGGGTGCCCGTGACGCTTGTCGCTCCAAACGTACAAGTAATTCTTAGGTAGAATTTATATTAAGTTGGTTTTTGTAAAGACGCAGTAATGAAAAATAAGCACAACAAGATATTGAAGAGACTGAATGATAAAAAAAACCGGCAAACATATAAACCACGGCGAGATAGGACGTGCAGCGGCGCGCGGAGAAGCGGGGGTGAAATTCGAGTTTGGCCTGAGGTATAGTCAACTCTTAAGGCAATACTCTACACGGATTTTAAAAGAGTCCGGTATTTCACACGGCAAAAGCTTTCGATTAGGTGAAAGTGATAAAGGAAATATATGGGAACAGAATCGAGAGCCGAGCCGTTGTGAGTTAGAACACGTTTCTTTCAGCAATAAAATCTATTGGAAATGGACTTAGGTGCTCGAATGGTGCAACCTTTGATACTCTGAAAGTAAGTTTGTACTCTGGAAGTGCTCTTTTTGATATGAGTTGCCATTTATGCCGTTTTTATAATGACTGATTTTTAGTTGTTTGTTGTACACATGGCTATACATCAAGCTATACTTTTCCAATATAAGCTGACCTCGCATTGTGTGAATTGAGCTTTTCGTAGAATGAGAGGTCAGCTTATACTGGAAATGTATAGCTTGATGTGTAGCCGTGTGTACTATAAAGCTATCGAATGGAGATGACGGACTAGAAAGCGCTGCGTAGGACGGACGGCCCCCCCCTTCGCGCAAAGCTCAAGTGGCTTTCTATCCTTTTTCGCCGGAATGCATACATACTGTCCCTTTTGTATAACATCCTTTTTAACCCTTCTTCTCCCTTGTATCTTAAGGAGCATTTTGAGTTTCCCCACCAGGCTAATGATCGTAATTTGCGTTCTTCAGATTCCTTCCAACTTAAAACTCCTGCCCGTACGACAGAGTTTCAGTCGATCCTTCACTGTAACAGCCGTACGATTGTGGAACGCTTTGCCTCTCTCTATAAGAACATCCAAGTCTATTAGTAATTTTAAAACAAAAGTGCACACCCATTATCTGTCCCTGTGTTGAAGTTGTAACTGCTTGTTACAACTTCATCATAACCATTTTTCATCATCATAACCATTTTTATAGTTGCTTATTGTATTAAAATTAAAAATGTGTTATTACTAGCATTTTAGGTTTATAGTATGTAGGTATGTTTTTAATTTTATATGCACCGCCGTCATGTGATACATTATAATCCTGTCCATACAGAGGTTGTCTGGAAGAGATCGCTTTTAGCGATAAGACAGCCCATTGTACTAAATCTATTTGCAAGAATTATGTTCTGTATTTTACTTTGGTGTACAATAAAGAGTTATCTTATCTTATCTTATATGGAAAGACGGCCTGATAAATGTTGCCGGGAACCGTTTGGTGTAGGCCCCACAAGATTGGTCGCTCTTTAAATCTATGGGAAGGCCTATGTTCAGCAGTAGACATCTTGTGGCTCATACGATGATGAGTAGTTGTTGATTTTATTTTAGTTACTTTAAATTCTTCACTACATGCTCATATTTTATATGTTTTATTCGTTTAAATGAATAACATTATATCAAAGAAATTTATGATATCTTAATAAAACCCATGAAATTAATTAATCCTGGTTTATTTGATATGGGGACACACGCTATCGTTAAGTGACAAGTCCAAGAGAGAGGGAGAGAAAAGATGAGGAACGAACCACTTTAGCCATAGGCTATATCTATATCTCACACTCTCCCGCACTTATTTTATCATTTAAGATTTTAGAATATTATGTTACATACATTATTCTAATCTAACAATATTTTTTACATGCAACTTAAATCTACCTAAGTAATGTACTTTTTCTAGAGCTTGTGAACAACACAGCATTTGATTCACATGACGCTTCCACTGTAACCCTTCGACATCTGCTATGTAGGTAACACTCGGAACAGATTCACCTATAATCAAACCGTGAACCCATGGCTTGTTCCCCTTCCTGTAATCTTTAACCATTACTTTATGTCCAATCTCAAATTTAGTTTCTCTATTTCCTGTTTTCCTCTTCTCTAGTTTCTCCCACACCATTGATGTAATCGGCGGTGGTCTTAGCAAGCTAAATCTATTTCTTATTTAAATTAAAGTATATTAAACTAAAACACATTTAAAGAAACTGACATCAAAATAAAATATGTCAAAAGATACAATTATAAAAGATCAGTCAAAAAACTTGTAACTGAAAACATCACAAACTCAAAACAGAAAACACCATACCTATGAAATTACTAGTAACTACGATGACATAAAAACTACTACGAAAGCGATCAACTTCCTATAAGCTAACTGATAATCACTCACTGTGGCCTAGGCCAGAAACAACAACGCGGAAAAGCAAGATCAGCGTTCGCTCGATGCTGTTCAGATGCACAAATTAGGCACCTACCCGCTTTAACTATTTTTTTTCTTGTTTGTTGTGTGTGATTGTTATTCTGTTATTTTAGTATACCTTTTTACATACAATACAATTGTATGAATGAACGCTGTAAGGCACACTATACTATTTCCATTTCTTTATGTTCTCGATGACAGCTCCTGTGAAAACTTGAACGAGCGTCTTTTTTACATTATGTATGCATTATTTTATAAAAATATGACGCTTACGCACGTACAAGGTTATACCAGAGTCGGAGAAACTGATAGGGATGGAACTATCGATAAACGATAACACGATAACAGACCCGATATTTTTTTAAAGAATGTAAGAAACTAAACTACTGCCGGATACACGTATTAATTCTTGATTGATAATGCCAACTTCTTAAATGTTCAAAGCTGTTGTAAAATAATAAGCAGGTATAGGTAGGTACTCGACAATGAAACGAAATAGTTATAACGACAGGAAATTTTTATTTATTTATTTTAATCAAATCTGATGAATCGTCACTGTCGCGATCGATATCATTACTTATTTGGTCACAACACTAAAACTATCAAATTAGAACTGTCATCGAGAAAATAAAGAAATGGAAATACTATAGTTTTACGTTAATATTAAGTTTTCTCTGTAGGTGAATTACTAATACTTAAGAGAAATAAATATCTTGAACCGTAAATATTAAACCTGAAATGTCGCGGATTTTCAACCCTGCTTTCAAAATTTGATAATATTGTTATGAGCTGAGGGTTCAGGATAAAATAATGAAAATCAATCTAACCAAAATAACACTTTTATTCAACACTGAAATAATAAATACACGATCTTAATCACAAGGATTCACAACACACTAAATCACACCACTGTTACACAATAAACCAATAAAGGTCACTGAAATGTTCGCACCTATCGCCAAATCAAGACTGACCTCTTCGAGCGTCTCCACGCACTATTTATACCGCGCATTATCTCCAGAACCTTCTCGATGTTTCCACTAGTAACTAGAAAAGTGTAGGTATTTCGACAGACTACTATTTCTTATTCTGTGGATCTGTAGGTAAAAACGTGGTATGTGGGTATATTCCACACCAAGTATTACCTATTCTGTGACACAGTAGGTAGGTATAGCTTCGAGAAGCCGACTATTATTTTACTAGTACTTATTCTGTAACAAGTTCGGCGTAACAATATGTTGGTATTCTGATGTGTTTTGTTGTATACATATATTTAATGTAGAGTATAGCTATTAGGTTTATCAGAAGGATTTAAAGATTGTCCATTAAATTAAACTGCAATATAAAGTTTACTTCTTCGTCTATTTATACGGTATAAGTTAATACAAGTTGTTCGAATGAGTACCGTGTAGGTAATGACTGGCGAGCCGAGCTCTGCGACTATATATTTCTTTGTTTGCAATTTCGCTTGCCTCAGCATTGCTCGAACCCTACATGTTTCTATTCCAGACTCTATTCAGTGCTAGATGTCGCAATAAAATGTTCTATGATATGGGAGTTATTGTAGGTATATCACCACAAAACTTTCCAGAATCTGACTTAGTTCCAGTAATAATAGGGCTTTACTTTTTTTTATCGATTTGTATCAGGCGTTATGTGGATTGAAGTACTTTTTATATCAACGAATTGCCAATAACAGCCGACGCAGCTGTTGCCGACAGTACCCGCATTTATAATACATTCATAAAATTTCTAATGAAAAATAAAACGTGAACGGGACTTTCCTAACACATGAATATATGCAGGTTTATTGTTTACTTACATTTTTATTTGATCAGATTTTATATTGTGTCTGACAATATTTTACTTGGTGCATATTGTATTGTCGCTTATGGTTTGTAATATTGAATAAATAAATGAAAATTCTTTATTATACCTTACAAGCTAGACACAACAGACATAAAGAAATAAATAAATGTAAGCATAATGGGCGGTTTTATCGATTAGCAAAGCCATCTCTTCCAGACAACCTTTAATAATAATATTTTTATAATAATTTTAATATTTTTAGTAAACAAAACATCTAAGCGGAATCTACGCAGGAAATAATGTATATAAGTAGGCCATCGACTCCTAAGTATAATAATTTATGTACGCAACGGCTGTGGTAAGAGATTATCTTGTATGAATATATGTATGTTTGTTTGTCCGAGGTTAACTTTCGAAGCGTTGATCCGATCATCGTGAAGTTTGATACATAGGTAGGTAGCACGATCCTGGTGTAACTAAATGAGCTAAAAATTTTGGGGGGTTGTTGAGATATTGGGGTTCAATAGGGGTAAAAAATAATCAAAATGAGACTATTAAGTCAAATGAAAGGTCTTAATTAGTACGTTTCGTCACTGTTTTTATTTATACTTCAATCCTTGTAGTTTTTGAGTTATTAGCCATAATAAAAACTGAACTTTGACGAAATTCACAGGGTACACCAGTGACCCCACAGTACTAAAACTTCGTATGCGTGTAGCTTTAGTGACACAAATTGAGGAAAAAATCTGAAATCCAGAATAACAGCAATTTCTACTCCTAAAAACGTAACCAAATTACATGAACTCCCGTTACTTGTAATTCGAATGAAACTGTAGATCAAGTAAGGTGTTTGAAATTTCATGGAACCATTTTATTGGTCAAAGATTAAGAATATTGTTTTTTTATTTGGGAGACTCGCGAGATCTCAGTTCGTGGTGAACCACTAGTAATAATTAACAATTATTTCTGACAACAATGTGCACATATAAAATATGATGATATGTCCTATATCTATAAATACCATATAGAGTGACATATAATATAATAAAATTAGGTATTCTGAAAACGAACTCTTCTTAGTTGAGGAATTTTGCTAATGTTAACGTGTCGATCTTTCCATGACACTTGTGATGGACATTTTAATGGAATGGAAACGAACTTTGAAGTAAGAAAGAAAGAAAGAAAAGAAAGAAAAATATTTATTCAGACAAATATATATATACAAAATATTTATATATACAAATGGACACAGAAACAAATGACACAAAAAATATAATATATCTAAAAAATTTAAATGTGGTGGCGAAAGGGTCCTCAGCTCAGCATTTGCTACAGCATGGTGCCATACTGCAGCGCTGGTATTCTGCTGAGGCCAGTGTTGATCTCACGGACACCCAGACATTTATACAACTATAAGATAGCACCTTCTACAGATCATTAACTCAAAAAAAGTCATACAAACCATGACTTACAATTTTTTATTAATTCGTGCCAAGCTAAGACGGCACGAGTTCTCAAAAATAAAAACAAATAAATTTCAACTAAGGTTTTAATGAAAAAAAATAACATAAAAATTACAAGCTTATTTAAAAATAGTGACAGGTTCAAAGGTTGAATCGAAGTGGAATGCGTACTTTTTTTATCTGTGAGTCAACACACCAATTAATTCCTCATAAAGTGGTTGGGCATTGGCGGGAATGGACAGCCGACAGCCGCGAGCCAATACTTGACGGCTATTATCCGACCCAATGGGACAAAGGAGACCCATCACAAACTCAACGAGATTGCCCGTAGACTGTACTTCGTTCATACAATAGTAGGTACCAAATTTTTTGTTTTATTATGACGCAGGCGGAGAACTTAATAAGCTGCCGAGAGATAGATTTAGGAAGAATAAGAAAAAAATACTTCACGTCTGATTTTCAAAAGAAGTTGTATCGGGGCACCTGTTCAAAAACTGAGGCTACAAAAACTGACAGATAAGCAGTCACTGAGGCGCACACAAAGTTATAAAGTCTCCTTATAGTCGAGGGTTGACAGCTGGACAATTTAGGCCACAATCGCCACAATTGGTACAGTTTCAAGAGTTGCATTAAAAGTTGGGGCTGCGATGTCCAACGGCTTAATCGCTCTCTGTGGACATCACGTGCTACCTTCAGATAAGAACTACCAGTTAATTTCAGAGAAAATATCTTTTTCATTTGGCAACTACGTTTGTAAAAGTTATCTATCAAGAACGATTTAAACACAACTTTGAAGCATTTCGTTTTGTGATAAAATTCTATACTATAAGTATAATATAATATAAGTATATAAATTCTATATTATATACTATTCGCTATAATACTTACATTAAAAGTACTATCTAAGTATATTTTTACTATTTTTCCTATCAAAGGAGAAAAAAAAATTGTTTTGCGTATGAAAGATTATACACAAAATATATGTTTAATAATAGTACTTAGACAACCTCCGTGGCGCAGCCGGCTGTACGAATGTATACAATAGGCGGTCTTATCGATAAGTCTTATCTCTACCAGTGAACTTTTGGATGTAATGTCATAGACATAATTAAACCTAAGATGACTCTGACGACCTCCGTGGCGCAGTGGGCGAATAGCCGGCTGAGACGCAGGGGATAGCGGGTTTGATTCCCGCCGCGGAACAAATGTTTGCATGTTCTACAGATATTTGTTCCGGGTCTGATTGTTTCTATAGAAAATATAGATGTATAATATAAGTATGTATTCACCAAAAAAAAATGTATATAAGTATTCTATCAGTTATCTGGTTCTCATAGTACGAGCTCTGTTTAGTTTGGGGCTAAATAGCGCTGTGTGAAATGTCCAGCAATATTTATTATTATAACTTATTCATATTAAATTTTCTTTTTACGCAGACACTATTTAGCTTAGTAGTTAGCCGACACTAACCCATTAACATTCTAGCCTCAATAATCCAATCAAAATGTTAACGAGTTTGCCGTGTGTTTTTGCCTCAAAGAATGTCGCTATCAGAATGCATAGTTCAACTTTCTTCATGCATACTTTATTAGCGCATTGTAGTGATTATCCAAATTAGGTATATATATATATATTTTTTATTATGATTTTCTTGTATGTTTAAGAGAATATAATAGAATAATGCTTTATTGTACACCAGGAATACTTAAAAAAAACATTAATTCTATATACAGTGTTTTTTTAACTGTAACAGTACGGCAGCACCCATAACCACAGGAGATACAGGTGCAGTTTCTTTTAAAATATATATACCACTGGTACAAAAATACCATTGTATTTTTATTTTATTAAAATAGTGTAAAAAAGATTAGATAAAAAGCAGCGTCCTCCCTGAGTAACATAATAAATTAGGTTAAAAAAAACAAAGACGAAGCCGCGGGCGGCTGCTTGTTAGGTTCGCTTTTTTGCGGGCGGTACTAACACGCCAATATGACGTCACCGTGCTCAGGTCCCAACTTATCGCGCACGGGTAATATATCATTATGCTTAACATATTCTAAAAAAAGAGTAGAAACAGAGAGATTTATTATTTCAAGGATAGCTCGATCACCAGTGGTATACTCAGCGATAATTACTACAGCCACAGATAGTAAATAATATACTTAATATGCACAACTCCAACTTCACATGAAATTAACATAAAAATCATATATATAAATTTAAAAAATAATTCATGAATACTCTCGAGGATAGCTAACAAATAATTGAAACATTACCTATGCTTATAATATATAGAATTATTGTTGTTTATTTATCTTATATAAGTATTTTAGAAAATCAAGTTTATGGTTAAGTACATACTTATTTAAAAAAAATTGTGTGGCTCGAGTGTCTCTAAGCACCGAGACAAACTTTTAAGGTTTTACGATCCTTTATGTATTAATTAATAGTTGTATGTTATTTTGTCAAATAAATAAAAAAAAAACTACAGCTGACTGTAATTTCTATCGATAGTTGGTTTGATATTTATTTAATAGTTATCTACTAAATATAGCAACTTTATAGCGACGCCTCTTTTGTGAGAGGTATCGTAACTCCAGTAAAATATCAGAGTTATCAGTAAGGTTAGAACCCTATACAACTTCGCTAAAGTCGATATCAGATTACAGCTTTTGTAGGACTGTGTTCGGAAGCTGTCTTTTTAGGGTTCCGTACCCAAAGGGTAAAACTGCACCCTATTACTGAGGCTCCGCTGTCTGTCTGTCCGTCTGTCACAAGGCTTGTATCTCATGAACCGTGATAGTTAGACAGTTTAAATTTTCACAGATGATGTATTTCTGTTACCGCTATAACAATAAATACTAAAAACAGAACTGAAACGAGCAAATAAAGCTTGTTTATTGTATGGGATAAATATGTATTTACATATTTATCCCATACAATAAACAAGCTTTGCTCGTTTCAGTTCTGTTTATTGTATGGGATAAATATGTAAATACATATTTATCCCATACAATAAACAAGCTTTGCTCGTTTCAGCTCGATATTGATAACAGCATCAGGTAAACGCTTGAAATACATATTCACAGAATATTTAGTTATATAGTTATACTTTAACAATAAATAATTAAATTAAAATGAAACAAATGTTTAAGGGAGGCTCCCATACAACACACGTGATTTTTTTGCCGTTTTTATAGATAATGGGACGGAACCCATCGTGCGCGAGTCCGACTCGCACTTTGCCGGTTTTATTTCACGTTGGTTTACAGGGTATACCAGGATATGTAATTTTTTCAGAAAGGGGTAATAAATTCTATAACATTTTTTACTGGAAAGAACAACAAATGAAAATCTGCCGATTACGATCAAAATACAACAAACGAACTATTAAAATACATAGCTCGAAGTCAATCATCGTGTTTGACCTCGTCCTCCTCAATGGGGCGATCATCGTCATATTGTAGACGATTAAACTAGGTAATAGTGGGTTTAAATGTTTAGTGACACCACATGACCTACTTTGTATGCAAATATAAATGATGTAGGTACGAGTACCTACTTCAAGGTACGTAGGAATTGTGGCGTGACGCTCAAATCACTCGTAACGATTTATCAGATCAATCATTTCGCTTATACGTGCCGTTCCATTGATCGTTTATAATTAGTTAAGTTAGTGAAAAATTTAAAGATCAGAAGAGGTAAAAACCGGCCAAGTGCGAGTTGGACTCACGCACGAAGGGTTCCGTACTTTTATCTATAAAACGATAAAAAAATCACGTTTGTTGTATGGGAGCTTCCTTAAATATATGTTTTATTTAATTTTAATTATTTATTTTTAAAGTGAATATATAACTAAATATTCTGGGAATATTTCAAGCGTCTACCTGTTGCCGTTATCAATATCGAGCAAAAACGAGCAAAACAATCCCGTTTGTTGTGTGGGAGCCCCCCTTAAATATTTATTTTATTCTTTTTTTAGTATTTCTTCTTATAGCCGCAACAGAAATACACCATCTGTGAAAATTTGAACTGTCTAACTGTCACGGTTCATGAGATACAGCCTGGTGACTGACGGGCAGACAGACAACGGAGTCTTAGTAATCGGGTCCCGTTTTGCTCTTTGGGTACGGAATCTTAAAAAATACTTTATAGGACTATACATTTATACCTCATATCTTTTAAATACATACAACAATACAATGGATAAAAACTATACAAAACACTCTTGTCAAAGTGACGCGACACTTCATGTGAATGACTTCACGTCAATGAACGACGGTTAAATTATATGAATATTGATCATACAAAAATACTAATCTCGATTTAAAAATGGGGGGTGGGGGGTAAAAGGGTGTAAAATACGATTTATTCTCATACCTACCAATGAAAAAAAAATCATTAAAATCGGTGGACCCGTTTCGGAGGAGTGCGACCACAAAAACAGTGACACGAGATTTTTGTTCAATCTATTTTGATGCGACCACCAATAGGTATTATCTACCCAAGTAGGTAATAGCCCTCCTTGGTAGTGGTCGACCTGCATAGTCCACCTCAATCGACCATAAGAAGGCAAAATCTTTTAGAACTTTTTAAATTTTCGCGAACTATACTCATGTTTTTAAGACAAAACGGGTCTTTTCGCGCACAGATTTATGTCAAAATTATAATTTTGACTAACCTCGACGTTTCGGCCAAGTTACATCGGCCGTGGTCAGTCTCTCGTGACCACGGCCGATGTAACTTGGCCGAAACGTCGAGGTTAGTCAAAATTATAATTGAAAAGACCCGTTTTGTCTTAAACACAAAATCTTTTATTCATTTAAATCACAAGGATCACTTTGAAACGTCAATTTTTCTGCCTGTTCCTTCGGGACCAAGCCAGGAAGGAAAGGCAAGAAAACAAGGCTGGTTGTTTTTTTTAATGATCCTTTTAGAATACATAACAATACAGGTAATAAATTACGTCTAAATTGTAACATTTTGAACTAGTTGGAGCAATTTCAATCCCAAGCTTCGCTGTCATCTAAATAATCCGATATTTTATAGTAGGCCTTTTTTTAAAGATTTTGTTTAATTGCGTTTTTAAATTTGTTAATTGTCAATTTTTGTACATCACTTGGGAGTTTGTTATAAAAGCGAACACCTTGCCCTTTAAACGATTTACTGACTTTATGGAGTCTAGAAGTGGCAACAACGAGTTTATCTTTATTTCTAGTATTAAAATTATGATTATCGCTATTTTTCTTTAACAAATTAATATTTTTAAATTTACATTTAATTTATATTTTATACATTAGATTTTCATACATAGATGTATTGATGTATTGTTAGTTATCCACAATTTATCAACTAATAGAGTCATATGAGACAGTTATTAACTAGGACGCCGTAACTTAAAATGGTGCGGTTGACCTGCGCATTCAAAAGGTCATCGGTGACAACTCTCGTCGGATGTGTTTCATGTACAATGTACGGCCGAGTCCATTTGTTACTTTCTTTTTTTTTATTTTAAGGAATATTTATGGCAACTTCCGTGACACTTACCTACACATTGAAATAGATCCAGTGGTTTACTTTAATACTTGCACAGCGATCCCTAAACGTATTTAGCGGCTAAACATATTTAAATTTGACGTATTTGTATGATTTGACAGCTCCTTAAACCATATTTAGCCACTAAATACGTTCCGGAATTGTTGCGCGAGTCGCCATATTGAGTCACATTTTGAGATAGGTGAGGGTAAGTTAGGTATACTCTTGTCAATCAGTACACTCATTACTGTAATTTTAACTTTATTTCTTTTTTAGTCGAATTACGATAAAAAGGTATTAACACGCTCGCTGCGGTATGAGGCTTATAGGCGTTATGCATGAACTCGCAGTCAGTGCGGAGCGCATATACAGCGTTCTCCCTCGGGTGCGAAGACTTTAACTTAAATATTTCTTGATGAGTAATAAAGACAAATATACATTTGAGATACTCTCTTGAATGGGCTACTCGTTTGAATAATAAAATTTGTGTAAGTTTTTTAGACCTCATACAGCACTGAAGGATAAAAATTGTCATTCCTTGCTGATACAACGCCCATACTTATGCAAAGCCACAAGCTTATGAACCTGATATCAAACTGATTGTAGAGTCAAAATAAATTAGTGATGTGTTGACAGCTCTTCCGGACGCATGTACAGTGTGAGTGAATTAGCGTAAAAATGCATGAATTTAATCGTTGTCAAGAGATGCTAGAGCTATCTTTCGCTAATAAACGAAATGTGATAAATTACGATCAAAATAACTGTTACGTTGTAACGCTAAAGACGAATCACATCACACCCTCGTAACCAAAGAATTAAAAAGAAGAAACTGTGTGGGATGTTATAACAGGTTTCGTGTTACTTTGAATAGCCGAGACTACAAAAATCAAAAAAATTTAATGTTATTGTGTTTAATGTGATATAGGATATTGTGCTAAGTGTTTATGAAAATCATTAATTGTAAATTGTAAGACAGATACAAGTTAAATATAATAATAAGGTTGATTTGCTTTTATGTTCTATATTTGATTTTTCCCATCCCTAAAATTATTCTGGGTCGATACGCCTTATGTTTTCTTTTCAGTTTTTCTTTAAAAGTAGCCATCGGAGGAGTTTGCGACTATAGCATAGTATACTTCTGCATTTTTACAATAGCCTAGTTATCATTTTTTTCGATTTAAAAGGTTTTCGCGTAAATATTGGAGTTTGAGGATGTCTTCTAAGGCCTATTGACCTATTAACGCACCGCGGGAAAGTTTAGCTCTACGGCCTAATGATCTTGTAACGCACCAGGAGGGTATTGTCTCAAATATTTGCCGCAGCGAGCGTGTTAAAATGGTGATTTGGTAAGCACTGTGATTATTTCGAACTTTTGGTGATAATTTAACTATATTTTATTAGGAATTAGAATATTGAGACTTTAAATAAGGATGTATAATTAAGAATTTTCAATTAATAGAATAACAAGTGCGAGTCGGACTCGCGCACGAAGGGTTCCGTACCATTATCTATAAAAGCGGCAAAAAATGATGTCTTTTGTATGGGATTTTATATTTGTTTATATTGTTTTTTTATAGCAATATTTATATATTTGTTTTATTATAATATTTAATATTATATCAAATACTGTCTGCATTCCATGGTCTGTGCCCAACGTTCGTTGAGTAGGTTTACAGTACGATGTCGTTTCCACAATAGAGACTATTAAAAACCAAGATTTCTTAGATAGGTCCGGCAAAAGATGAAAAATGTTTTACGTGATCAAAAAAGCGGTGTTATTACTGTCAAGGGTATAATGCTATCCGTAAACTTTATATTGAAACATGTATATTTAAGCAGTGCTATATTAGACTGCGGTAGAAGGCAGAACTGCCAGCAAACTCTAGGGATTCTGGTTAGGTAGATCAAATAGATTTAAGGCTGATAGGTTGTGCTACCTGGAAACATCAGTTGTAGTAATGAGCGCGAATTAAATTAGATAGGTTGACGTTACGTTGACAAGCTTCGCAACCATTGCTCGTTTTTGGTAATAAGCCTTTAAATATTTCAACGCCTAATAATGCGCAATATGCAGCGAACCACTAATTTGCTACGTAGCAGGCATCGCAATGGATCGCAACGTCCGTGAATAATGAACGCTTTGTTGGTCACCGTTCCCTCGCTCGCTGCTAGCTCCGGCTAACAAATAGAGAGTTTGCCAGCTCTCTATTTGTTGTGTGTAACCGGCTAAAACGCCGTGCATTGAAAAATTTGGTAGGTTTTTTATATTTTACTAGTGGATCCGCCGAACTTCGTACCGCCTTGACATGCATATAACGCGGGCTGTCAATATACGTCACCCTGGTAGAATTGTCAATTGTTGTCCCCGGCCATCATTATGTATGAGAAAATGAATGACTTCCACAAATAATTCAATACCAAAATTAGCCAAATCGCTCCACCCGTTCTCGAGTTTTAGCGAGACTAACGAACAGCAATTCATTTTTATGTATATAGACAATATTTCGGGATAACTCCGACCGAAGCATCTGTTTCAAACGATATTCAATTTTTTTACATCCTCTTTGACGATATTTGCAGCACGCATTCTGTCAATTCTATGTCAAACGTCATAAGGTTACATTATAAAAGCGCTAAGGTTAGATTATAAATAATTTTATATGGTGGTTAAGTATTCTTAAATTTTCTAATTTTGCGCACAATTTTCTTAATTTTTTCTTTCATAAGAACCTTCTCCTGACGATAAGAAATACAACAAAAAAAGAATTAGCGAAATCGGTCCAGCCGTTCACGCGTGATGGCGTGACCAAGGGAAATATTTTATTTGGAAGATATTAAAATTTAGATAGTTAATTCAACGTTGTTTGAAATCGCACAACGCTTCGTACTGTTAATTAAAAAGCCTCAATTACACATCGCTAATCAATTGTGAGTGTTTATTATGACGACCTCCGTGGTGCAGTGGGTGAATAGCCGGCTGAGACGCAGGAGGGTCCGACTCCCGCCGCAGAACAAAAGTTTGCATGATCTACAGATATTTGCTCTGGGTCTGGATGTTTTTCTATATATGGTAAGTATGTATTTAAAATAAAAACGACTGAAGTAAAACTTCTTTTTCAAAATATTAATTTATAAAATTGTTCAATTACAAAATTGCCCACACGTCTGTAGGTCGATCAGTCTATGTTCATTCTGGACAGACGCAACTCGCACTCGAATATTAACGTTTAAAATGTACGAAACGTAACTCTCTCTCTTTTTATCTTCACTGACTTATATCTCCCTCTCAACTTCTATTCGCACTTTTTGTAACGCATGTACCAGCTTACTCCCCAAGTCAAGCGTGCGTAAAGAAGTTTTATTTAAAAAAAGTATATAAGTATTCTATCAGTTATATGGTTCCCATAGTACAAGATCTGTTTAGTTTGGGGCTAGATATCGCTGTGGGACATGTCCAGCCAGACATATTAAGTTTTGGAGTAAAAACTTCTTTAGTAGTGTTGGTCATTTTTTAGATGGGAAAAACCAATGAACTCGCGACACTGTTACCGTTACCGACACCTCTGTATATAAGTATCTGTAGTGTAGTCTGCTTTTAAATTTTGAATACCCAAACATTGAGCGCTACATTTTTCACTTCTGTCTGCACTCCCGGAGTGCCACTTTTTTATGCTACTTATTGATTGAGCAAGCATATAACCAACCAGATGTTAAGTGGTAACCCTATAACAAAGTATTGCCTCAGCTTGGAATTGTGCCCTACGATGCGCACTGCCCTGCATCCATAAACTTGAGGCATACATGTGTAAAGCCTCATATGCCTGAAATTTCACCAGCAACTATACCCTTCAAACTGAAACACAGCAATGTTGCTTGGCGGCAGCAATAGGTATGGTGGTAGTACTTACCCGGGCCAGCTCTTTCACAAGGAACTCTACTCAGATTATCTATCTATCTCTCTCTGTAATCAGATTTATAGAGTGTACTTGGTTTGTTGTTACGTCAAATATTTTATTTGATGTTACGTTCGGCATCCACGTGGTTCTTGTTAAGATATAACAATTAGAAAAGAAAATTCTTAGTAACGAAAACAACGATAATGTTGATCAAAGGATGTAACTTGCTTAAAAAAATATTTATATTATTTTCAGGAAACTTACAGCTAGGTTCACAACGCTACACATCAAGCTATAAATTTCCAGTATAAGCTGACCTCGCATTGTGTAGGCTTTTCGTAGAATGAGAGGTCAGCTTATACTGGTAGTTATAGCTTGATGTGTAGCCGTGTGTACACATAAAACTGATTATATTATAATACATGCAAAACAGACATGTATGCTTAGAGCCAGTTACTAATTTCCACAGATAATTTTAAAAAGATTTGGGTAAAAACACAGCAACAGTAGACGAAAAAAGTTTGAAGTTACAATATTCATTCATGAGAGTTTTAGGCAGTGGCGCAGCGTAGTAGGGGCGGCAGGGGCAGTCCGCCCCAGGCGGCACCTTTAGGGGGCGGCAAAATTTCACAATAAATAATAATAATATCTTGGAAATATTTGAACCAATTCATATTTTTGTCGCATGAGTCATAAATACCAGCTGTGTGTGAAGTTTTTAAAAATTTCAATATTGATCAACAATGAGTAATACATATACATATCTGTATGACTTTTTTATTTGTAACCTGTACAATACACAAAAATGATGAATCTTGCCAAAAAGTTTTTTACAATTGTGGTATATTATAGTCTCTTAAATTGAAATACCTAAATAAGAGGGCGGCAAAATTTTCTTCCGCCCCGGGCGGCTGACACCCACGCTACGCCACTGGTTGTAGGCAGGTTAATTATCAGAAAAGAATTTATCCGCAAGCAAGCGCTTTAACTTGCTTGTCGAAGTATTGAATATATCAATACATATTTGCATCTGCCAAAGTGTTGAGCGAGGCGCTTGCTCGTATAACAAATGCGTTTTGCCTGTAATTGGTTTTAACTAACGGAACATGTAAAATGTGCGGTCTCCTTATTCTGACTCTATAAGTGCGTAATCCCAGTAGCTCCAGTAGCTCGGAGCAGTCAACCCTGCCATTTGCAATGCTCAGAAGATACGACAAATCGGAAATGTTTTTACGTTCATACAGGGGAAGGAAGTGAAATTTACGATATCTAGTTATATAATCTTTAATATAACTATTAAAATATTGGAAAATACACACAAAGAATATGCCAAAAATTAATTTTCTCATATATGGTGTATAGATAATGATGGCCGATTGACAATTCTACCGGTACATTGGCAGCCCGCGTCATATGCATGTCAAGGGGTACGAAGTTCGGCGGGTCAGCTAGTTTTAAATAGATAATACTTTATTGCACACCATACAGAACATAACGATTGAAATTTATTTATTTTATTTTATTTATTTAACAAAATCCACAGCCCTTAATAAATAAGATACAAACTTATACTAAGCGTAGCATACGGCCAAAAACGGATTTACTTTATATAAAAAAGAATTTATAAATAGACAGTCTAAATTAAACTAAAAATACGAACAAAACAAATTGCGTGTAAAAACACAAAAAGGTTGATAAAATACATAGAATACATATATATAAGTAGTTATATAATAATTTATATATATCATAACATTAATATAAATTATGAATATTCAAATGTGTGCTAGACAATTGGAGGTCTTAACGAGTAGAGAGCTCTACCAAACAACATCAATATTTTAATAAGTGATATTTGAGTTTCAGCATTACCAATATGAGCCGCAACAATTAGGTCCGTATCAACTCAAAAACTGTTCACTGCGGCACCCTGTTCAAACAATGAACAAACGAATGATTGCCCGCAGTCATACAAACTCGATAGAAACAGTAGTTAGTGTGGCATTTTCCCCGTCACAAGCTTTGTCGTCCATTGCATAAGTTATGGCTTGCTTCTGGCATCAACTATGAATAGACTCGTACAGAATACACACATATTACCCACAAAGTTTCCATGACTTGCCGATTCCCCTTACATTTCAGTTATTGGTACCTACGAGCACCTGTAAGCCGGACAGTATTAAATAAATAATAAATAAATATTGCTGGATATGTCACACAGCGCTATCTAGCCCCAAACTAAGCAGAGCTTGTACACACGGCTACACATCAAGTTATACATTTCCAGTATAAGCTGACCTCTCATTCTACGAAAAGCCTACACAATGCGAGGTCAGCTTATACTGGTATTGTATAGCTTAATGTGTAACCGTGTGTACTATGGGAACCAAATAACTGATAAAATACTTGTATACGTTTTTTTTTGTAAATACATACTTAAAATATATAGAAAAATATCCAGACCCGGAACAAATATCTGTAGATCATCCATGCAAATATTTGTTCCGCGACGGGAATCAAACCCGCAACCGCCTACGTCTCGGCCGGCTATTTGCCCACTGCGCCCAGGAGGTCTTATTAACTTGCTAATTGCACAACCGCCGTCTGTCTTTCTTAAAAACTAAATCTAGGTCATCTTAAGGTAAGAGAAAATAGGTACCGTCAATATTAAAATACTCATTCGCCTATACTTGGCTAAACTAGTGGTTCGCCCTGAACTGAGATCTCGCGAGTCTTCCAAAACACAAAAAAAATATTCTTAACATATGCCTAAACGTATTTAGTGGCTAAATATGATTTAAGGAGTTGTCAAATCATACAAATACGTAAAACTTAAACATGTTTAGTCGCTAAATATGTTTAGGGATCATTGTGCAAGCCGGCCTTAATCTTTGACTAATAAAATAGTGCCACGAAATGAGTAACCAACTGACATGACCTACAGACCCTCGGGCGGGGACGCCCGAGCCTCACCTAGGATATCCATAGGGCCCTCTCGTCCGGTCGCCAGCCGGCACCATGGCGCATCCAGGGATTTTTCGCTAGTTGGCGGGGCAGCCTTTCACGAGTGGCTATTTCGCTACTTGGGCCCCGTACTGACTGCGGTCGGCCAGCGGTGCACCGTGCCTCGGATCCCGCTACCCTCCGCGACTAGTCATCCGATGCGGCGCTTATCTGTAAAGTTCATGTATTGTGATTTTTTTGGAGTACAAATTGAAGTTATTCTGGATTTCAGACTTTTGCCTATATTTGTGTCACTAAAGCTACACGCATACCAAATTTCAGCACTGTGGGATTACTGGTGTACCCTGTGAATTGAGTCAAAGTTCAGTTTTTGTTATGGCTAATAACTCAAAAACTATAAAGCATTTACGAAAAATAAAAACGGAATCTAAATGTACTAATGAACAGCTTTTATTTCACGTCCCATTTGTCGAGTTAGCCTCATTTTGATTTTTTTACCCCTCTTGAACCCTAATATCTCAACAGCCCCCCACATTTTTAGCTTATTGAGTCACACCAAAATTGTGCCAACACTACCTACCTATATATCATAATACATGATGATCGGATAAACGCTTCGAAAGTTATCCTTGGACAAGCATACATACATACAACGCCGATTTGCCTATGTTGAGTTAGAGATCTCGCTTTGCTCGATCAATTATAATAACATTACAGGGTTAACATTCAACTCTAGAAATGAAAAAAATCTAAACAATAAAACTTAAATGAAAAATAAACGAAGATATCGCTTTTAGCGATAAGACCGCCCATTGTACTAAATCTACTTGTAAAAATTATGTTCTGTATTTAACTTTGGTGTACAATAAAGAGTTATCTTGTTTTATCTTAAAACAAAGCAAACTATTTTGAAATGTGCGGTGATCATTTGCTTTTGATGTTGACTGAAATAGGTTTTGATGTTGTGAAAGACACAAAATAACGTAAAATGACACATTTCACGTCTTTTAC
Organism: Philereme vetulata; assembly: GCA_918857605.2. Lineage (NCBI taxonomy): Eukaryota > Metazoa > Arthropoda > Insecta > Lepidoptera > Geometridae > Philereme > Philereme vetulata. The sequence continues at coordinate 5,644,381 of OU975448.1, read as the reverse complement.
TTATGTTATCTTTCAATCTTGTATATTTCACTCGACGATTCTCGTAATATGAACTTCAGTCAACTTTTGTTCGCATTCCATCTATAAATAGAAGTTTTCCACGAACAGCACCGATTTGATTAGCACCTATCTTAATAGCACCAATGTTATGCCACGAACTGCATCAGCACTATACAGGCTAGACCTAGTGCGGGGATCACGAAACTATTTTGGTAAATAAATGTATTTATATTTGAACTAGCTGACCCGGCAAACGTTGTTTTGCCATATAAATAATTGCTATTAAAAAATAAGGGTTGATCGTAGAAAGGTGAAAATTGAGGATTGTATGTATTTTGTATGTTGTATCATAAAAAAATACAAATTAAAAAATTTTGTCTAAAAAATAAAAAAAAAATTTAGGGGTGGACTACCCCTAACATTTAGGGGGATGAAAAATAGATGTTGGCCGATTCTCATAGATACCGGATAAGCACAAAAAATTTCATCAAAATCGGTCAAGCCGTTTCGGAGGAGTATGGCAACGAAAACTGTGACACGAGAATTTTATATATTAGATATCGACTAACATCATAAAAGTCAATAATTTGGGCGCGTTGGGCATTTTTGAGATGTGAAAAACCCATTGAACTCGGGACACTGTTACCGACACCTCTGTATATAATTTGAGATTGAAAAAAAACCCATTAAACTCGCGACACTGTTAACGACACCTTTGTATATAATTTGAGATTGGAAAAAAAACCATTGAATTCGCGACACTGTTACCGACACCTCTGTTTATAATTTGAGATTGGAAAAAAACCATTGAAGTCGCGACACTGTTACCGACACCTTTGTATATAATTAGATTTTTTTTGTTTGTGGATGGGCTTAAGACAACTTTCTTAGTAAATTTTCATGTTAATGCGATATCCATCATGATCATTTTGCAACATACAATTTTTTTTGTTCGTGGAGGGGCATGAGACAACTTTCTTAGTAAATTTTCACGTTTATGCGACATCCATCATGGTCATTTTGCATCCAAATTGTTTATAAAGTGAATTTTTATGAATTAGGCGTGTTGGACATTTTTTGAGATGGGGAAAAAACATTGAACTCAAGACACTGTTACCGTCAACGACACCGTTCCTGACGTTTCAAAAAATATTTCCTGAAGATTCAAAAAATACACACGTAATTGTTGAAATTTTCACTTCTGTCGGCACTCCCAGAAAGCCACTTTCTTTCCTGAAATTAGCTAAAATTAACATGAAACTAGATTGAAACTTGTATTTGACTGAGTACATTTACTAACGGGAAAAGGTGTGTGATACTTTATCAGGTAGGGTTACTACGGTACTTATACTTCGGCTCGGTGTATTAGCAGGATGCATGGAAGCCTTCATAAAGTAAGCGGTGGCTTACTTTGACTCGATCCGCGTCTTACGAATAAAGGCTGACCTTAATAAGATTGGGACAAGTTATGCACTAACAAAATAGAATAGAATAGAACACTCTTTATTGTACACCAACAAAATTAAAAATACAAGGAAATACACAAAACAAAAGTTAGTACGATGGGCGGTCTTATCGCTAAAAGCGTTCTCTTCCAGACAACCTTTGGATGGACAGGACAAAACAAAATCAAAAAGACGGCGGTGTATCTATGTAACATAATCTATGTAACACCTACATAAACTACCTATACCTACTTACTAATAAACTAAAAATATATACAAATATAATAATATATACTGCAAGAAAGGAGATAAACATAACGATAAACTAGCAGCGCGTAGACAGAGAAAGGTAATGGTTGTATACCTTAGCTTTAAAGATAGGAAAAGATTTTGATGATCTGATAGAGAAAGGTAAAGCGTTCCACAGCAGCACAGCTTGAACTGTAAAGGAGTCACCATAAATTGAGAACTGTGGACAGGGGGTTGGAGACTTAGAGTTTCAGATGAGCGTAGGTTTTGATCATGCGTCTGGTGCAAGAACACAAAACGCTCTTTTGGATAGGATGGTAAAGAAGGATTGAAAAAATATATTCAATTATGGAGGTACACACGGCTACATATCAAACTATATATTTCCAGTATAAACTGACCTCGCATTGTGTAGGCTTTTCGTAGAATAAGAGGTCAGCTTATACTGGAAATGTATAGCTTGATGTGTAGCCGTGTATATAGATTTAAGACTCGTTAAAGTAAAACTCAAAGTCTACGTCTGGATAAGTTAAACTTTTTCGTAGTATTAATTGAGCGTGGGCTCAAGCTGATAAGCCAAAAAGTGGTCGACTTTATAATGAAATGTGTGAGAGTAAGAAAGAGTTTAAAAAACAGCTTAAATGGTGTCAAGAAAAACAACACCAGATAAAAATGGTTATTCTTGCTTCTCAACATGCCGCGAAGTACTTTAAGCAGTTTTGGAAGCGAACAAACCAAATGAATGTTAGGCCTGGCCTCCCTATGAGTGTGACTAAAATCAGTGATCATACTATGATTGCTAATCATTTTAGAGACCACTTTAGAGTCAAGCCAGAGTCAGGCTCTGCCACATGTAGCGAGTCGGTTGGTGTCCAGACTGTCACCGGGAATAGAGCTGTGAGTTTTGGGGCTGCACAGGTACGCTGTGTTATTCAAACCATGCAGAAGGGGAAATCACCTGGGCATGACGGTCCCAGCATTGAACACCAGAAATATGCTGGAGTCCACCTGCCAAGCGTGCTCTGTATGTTTTACAATTTGTGCCTGTGCCACGGCTACCTGCCTGACGCATTAACCAAAACGGTGGTAGTACCAATTCTTAAGTGCAAGACCGGGGATGCGTCAGACAGGAGCAATTATCGCCCCATCTCACTAGCGACAATATTGGCGAAGGTTTTTGACAGCCTGCTTAACAATGTTCTTTTACGGCATGTTGAGCTACATCATGCTCAGTTTGGTTTCCGAGCTGGGCTTTCAACGGAGAGTGCAATCCTGTGTCTTAAGCAGGCTCTCAGGTACTATACAGACAGGAAAACACCGGTGTATGCCTGTTTACTGGATTTGTCCAGGGCTTTTGATACCGTGTTGTATAATAAGCTCTGGATGAAGTTGGGGGCGGTGGGTGTACCGGATAAAGTAGTCTCAATCCTGAGACACTGGTATGAGTCCCAAAGAAACCAGGTGAGATGGGCTGGGGCTTTATCGGATGCTTATGGCTTGGAATGTGGCGTGAGGCAGTGGGGAATAACTTCTCCTTTGTTGTTTAACCTCTACATAAATGACCTCATCGTGGGGCTCAGCAGTACTCATACCGGTTGTTTTATAGACGAGGTATCCGTCAATAACATTAGCTATGCTGATGATATGGTGCTGCTGGGGCCGACGGTGGGTTGCATTCGCAAATTAATAGGTATGTGTGAAGCGTACGCGGCGGAACATGGGCTGAAATATAACTCTAAAATGAGTGAAGTTCTTGTTTTTAAAAGTGGGGGAGTTAAACCAGTCGATGTTCCGCCGATTATGCTCAGCGGTGCGGCTCTGCAAGTGGTGCGTAGCTTTAAGTACCTGGGGCATATTGTGAATGAGGAGCTCAAGGATGACGAAGATATAGAGAGGGGGAACGCAGGGCGCTGGCAGTTCGAGGAAACATGCTCATACGTAGGTTCGCTCGCTGGTCGAGAGAAGTGAAAGTCACACTCTTCAAGGCTTACTGCCAGTCCTTCTACTCGAGCAGCCTCTGGATACACCACACCCAACGGGCGGCCAGCTCCCTGCGAGTTCAGTATAATAACATTTTCAGGATGGTGATGCGGCTGCCTCGCTTTTGCAGCGCATCTGGAATGTTCGCGGAGACGCGCACGGACGGCTATGATGCTATTATTCGCAAGAAAGTCGCTTCCCTAATCCAGCGGGTGCGAGGCAGCGGCAACACCATCTTGCAGATGATCGCAGCTCGCGCGGACTGTCCCATCCAACATAAGTGGATGCGGATTGTGATGGGCTCCTCATAAATTTAATTAAATTTTTGTTCAGAATATTTTTTTTTTACCTTAATTTTAATTTATTTTTGACATTTTTCATTTTTATTTAGCCCCATTTTAATTATTATTATTATTTTATTGGAACTCTATTTCATGATTTTTTTGACATTTTAATTTTGACCATTTTATACCATATATAAATATAATTATTACTTAATTTTAGTTACAATTTTTATCTTTTGTATTGTATTTTTATTTTCTTGTGTTTGTAACTTTATTGTACCTACTCGTAACTATGGATCTCGGTGTCTGATATGATAATAAAGATTTATTAAAAATTAAACTTTACGGGTGATAATTACCAGAAAATACAAGTAATTAAATCGACCGCCGTTTTTGAATCAAAGATCAGCTTCATTATGTACCTGATTATCAATGTTTTTTTTATGAATTATAGGCCGGCGTTTGACCACGATCTCGCCTGATGGTAGCGATAATGCAGTCTACGATGGTACACGCTTGCCTAGAAGAAACCTATTTACTCGCAACTTGAAGACTCCTAAGTTGTAGTTATCAGGAAACACACACTTTTATAACAAACTCCCAAGTGATGTACACACGGCTACACATCAAGCTATACATTTCCAGTATAAGCTGACCTCTTATTCTACAAAAAGCCATTACAATGCGAGGTCAGCTTATACTGGAAATGTATAGCTTGATGTGTAGCCATGTGTACAAAAATTGACAAATAACAAATTTAAAAACACAATTAAACAAAATCTCTATAAAAAGCCTACTATAAAATATCGGAATATTTAGATGATAGAGAAGTTTGGGATTTAATTTGCTCCCAACTCGTTCAAAATGTTACAATTTAGACGTAATTTAATACCTGTATTGTTATGTATTGTAAAAGGATCATTAAAAAAACAACCAGCCTTGTTTTCTTGCCTTTCTTTCCTGGCTTGGTCGCGAAGGAACAGGCAGTAAAATTGATGTTTCAAAGTGATCCGTGTGATTTTAATGAATAAAAGATTTTGACTTTGACTTTGACAGACTCAGGCATGGCGTTCCACTCCTTGGCGGTGCGCATAATAAATGTACCGCTTTGTGCGTATGGGAGGTATGTTTAACATGTAGCGGTGGTGCATCGCGGAGCGTCTGGTTGTCCGATCATAGAGAAAGGGGATGGTGGGATCAGGTTGAAAAGCTATGTGGTTGAACATGATAGGTACTTACGAAGGAACTAGGGCACAAAGAGCAATCCTTAAGGTATCGATTTTTCGTCCCTTTCTCTATCCAACCAACTTATTATATAAGTCGTGTAAAGTTCTAACAGTTAGGCAGCTATTTATACTAATCATAGTTTTAAGACAACACAGAGCACTTCCCTATAGCATTGAAAGTACTAACAAAAGACGAAAATATATCGTCCGCACTAACAACACCCCAGTTAAGCATGCTTTTGCATCCAGATTTATAATGTTCCTAGGACCATTGCTGTACAACAGGCTAAATCGTAAATTGAGCATCCACTCAATGAACTTCTCAAACTGTAAAAGAGCCTTACAGACTGCTCTATCCAATCTATCTTACGAGGAAACTGAGGAATAACCGTAATAAAGTAAGATTTTAAAGATTGTATAGTACGTAAACTCATACCTTCCACTCAGTTTATTTAGTTATTTTTATTTTTTTTATTATGTAAATAGATTCTAAGTTTTCTTAATTTGAGTATTCATAAGTTACGCCAGTCCAGCCTTTTTCGACTGAGATACAGGTTTTCCTAGTTCAGGCAATATTAAAATCTAACTTATAAGTAGATATAAATCGCTTATGTTAATCTTAGCAATAAGAAAAAATGAATAAAGATTTATTTATATATTTAACTATATTTTTTGTAGCAAAATCTCCTGTCAGCCTACACATTAATAATTGTAATGTAACGCGAGTACACAGAACTTTTGCAAAAGTATATTAAATAAGTGCGCTTGCTCTTCTTATTGATTGATATTCTATGAGAAATCCATACTAATATTATAAGTGTGAAAGTAACTCTGTTTGTTTGTTAGTTTGTTTGTTACCTTTTCACGGCTAAAGGGCTGAACGGATCGTAATAAAACTTGGCAAGAAGATTATTTTCCTAAGGAAGGACATAAACTATCTTTTGTTTAAAAAATAATCTTAAGGGGGTGAAATAGGGAGTGAAAGTTCCTTATAATTTAACCGTCGGTCGTTCATTGACGTGAAGTCAATTATTTACGTGAAGTATCGCGTCACTTTGACAATTCATTCTGCATTAAATTTCTTTGATAATCTATACAGCAGAACAAAGTTTGCCGGGTCAGCTAATTTATCTGTATTGTCTTTGTTACATACATAAAGAGTTTAATAAAACTTTCTACTTAAAAGTAACAGATAAAGAAAATTTATAGAAATTAAAATTGACTTGACAACAAATCATAATTATTCAATACTAGCTGCTGTCAGCGGCTTCGCACGCGTGGTTTGCCAATAAAAGTAGCCTATGTGTTAATCCAGGTTATGATCTACGTACTTACCAAATTTCATTGTAATTGGTTTAGCCGTTCCGGCGTGAAAGAGTAACAAACATCCATACATACAAACTTTCGCGTTTATAATATTAGTAGGATTTGATCCGATCAATTCAAAACATAAAAAAAAACTTTTTTGAGTTCAAACACGTTTTATGATTCCAATCTGTTCTGAAAAAAGCTTATATGAGGCTTAAATAATGTTAATTGTTTCCTACACACATGAAAAAAGAAAAGTGTGAAAAGTCGTGTCAGCTGAGAGACGTCAACTGACCCCGTACACTAACCTGTACAACGAACGGTCCCGAGCCGCTCATAGAACGAGCTGCTTCGACCGCTATTGCAATGTCATTGTATTTAGAGAAAAGTTGTATTTTTCGAGCAAACAGTTTATTTTTTGATATCGTAAACTAGATAACACAGGAGAGCTCTCAATAGGTCTCTCGTAGCGCGTAGCTCTCTCGTAGCGTGGCGTAGGCAGTCAGTAAGCGCGGTTCGTAGCCGCCGGCCGCGCGCGCTCCTTCCCCAACTATCTCGATGGTTCAACTTCACTTTTATGTCGGTTTAGTTCAAACGAGGATTTTATCTTGTAAGTAAAAATCGTGCTCACACTTTTCTATTCTACCAATTAGTAGCTTCGGGTTTGTTCTTAAGAACTTTAATAATTCTTAAAACTTAGATAAATTTTTAAGATGTTGCAATGTGAAATGAAAAGGTTCTTAAATGTGACAAAGAATATGCCGTTTTTTCGCTGTAATCGTAGTTTGATAATTGAAAAGTTGTTCTATTCTTTGTATCCAATTTTTCCCCGTAGCCCAATTATTCCCCGTAGCCCAATTTTTCACCGTAGCCCAATTATTAGCAAACTGTTATTATGTATATGTTAGGCGTCTTGTTGAAAACGAGCGTGGGTCAACCCGCGGTCCGCGGCCTAAAGCGATACCGGAAGGAAGCGAAGAATTAAACAGCTGCCTAAAGGTATGTAAATCAACGCCCATTCTCCCTTTTTCGGTATCGTATTATCTTAGGGTCTACACTAACATGGGTAACTTTATGATATGACGGATCATTTTCACGCTTTTGCAGCCTCGGGCGTATGTAGTAGCGCTTTTTTATTATCTGATTCTAACCACTGTCTAAATCACTAAATCAAATTCAAGTCACCATCTTGTTTAGATACCTTTCAATGCAATGTTTAAGGTAGCGAAAGATGCTGTATCTTCATACGACCGAAAGCAGATTTTGAGATAAAGAGATTTTGCCTCCCTGTGTGTGTTTTACCGTTTGTATAATGGGCTGTGTTCTGAGGAGTTGTTTGATATGGTGCCTGCTGGTTTGTTTTATCATCGCACCGCTCGCCATCGGCAGGGAATCTATCCACACACCTTGGAGACGATCTGGTCGCGTACCGTGAGGTTCCAGAGGAATTTCCTCCCGCTAACACTTCGCTTGTGGAATGGAGTGTCGAGGTTTTCCCCAGGGACTACTGTATGGGGTTCTTCAAAAAGGGCGTTTTGAAAATTTTAAAAGGTCGGCCACGCGCGAGTAATACCTTTGGTGTTACCAACGTCCATAGGCTACGGTAACCGCTTACCATCAGGTGGGCCGTATGCTTGTTTGCTACCTTAGTGGTATAAAAAAAAGTTGACAGAAATATTGAAATAACGGTAATTGGGTTAGTGATAAAGGACAATATTTGAACAGTCAGTATTTGAATAAATGAACATATAACAGAAAAATATTGCAGTCATAAATTTATATTTCGTTGTGTTACCATATTTCTACCCCTAATATCTACTTTGATGATATCCACGTTGGATATTAAAATATAATTTCTTTGTGCAAAGCTAACTAAACCGTGGGTTTTATTGCGACGATTCTCCTACAAGGATTTGTGAACGTGTAAATGCACAAAAATTCTTGGCATTGTCCAATTATATTAGACTAAACATTAATTGGTAAAGTGTATGTCGGACCATGGACAGTGAAGGGTTCCGTACGGCTGTATCTTATTTATTTAAAAATACTAAGTCGACTTTGATAATTTCTTATGAACACTATAACATGAACTGCTTACAAACCCAACTACAGACATAAATTGTACAACACAAAGTATTGCCTCGTAGGTCACGCACCTTAGTAACGCGCTCTAGGATGCCCTGCGTCCATCAACTTGAGGCATGCAGGTGTAATTCCTCATGTGACTGTAATTTCGCCTGCAACCATTCCCTTCAAACCAAAACACAATACATATTATTTACGACGACCTCCGTGGCGCAGTGGGCAAATAGCCGGCTGAGACGCAGGAGGTAGCGGGTTTGATTCCCGCTGCGGAACAAATGTTTGCATGATTTACAGATATTTGTTCCGGGTCTGGTTGTTTCTCTATGTATTATAAGTATGTATTTACAAAAAAAAAGTATATAAGTATTATATCAGTTATCTGGTTCCCATAGTACAAGCTATGCTTAGTTTGGGGCTATATAGCGCTGTGTGAAATGTCCAGCAATATTTATTTATTTTATTTATTACTATTCCAAAAATGCCCACTTTGCAGCTTTATATTTTGTAAATTTTGTGTCCTGTGAATTTTGTCATAATTCAGTTTTTATTATGGCTACTAACTAACTACGAGGTTTTAACTAAAATAAAAACGGGGTCGTAATAAAATGTTCTCACAAAGACCTTTTATTATAAGTGCCACTTGACCGGATAGTCTCATTTTGTTTGTTTTTTTACCCCTCTTGAACCCCAATATCTCAACAACCCCTAAACATTTTTAGCTCATTTAGTCACACCAAAATTGTGCCATCACCTATTCACCAAATTTCACGATGATCGGATAAACGCTCCGAAAGTTATCCTCGGACAAACAAACTTACATACAACGCTACAGAAACTGTTTCTTATTTTTAAAAGTGTTGAGATAACCTTATAGTGTTTATGGAAGATATACAATGAACTATCCCACACAAATCACCCCAATATTTTTAAGAGGAGTTACCATAAAAAATCACTTTCGTTTTAATTTCACAACTTAATAGGCGGCACTAACACGTATCATCGCGCCTTAGCTTTACAGCACTATTTATTGATCGAGCGAAGCAAGATCTCCAAATCAACTTGGGCAAATCGGCGTTGTATAAATGTATGTTTGTTTGTTTATTCGAGGATAACTTTCGAAGCGATTATCCGATCATCGTGAAATTTTGTGTATAGGTAGGTAATGATGGCACAATTTTGGTGTGACTAAATGAGTTAAAAATGTGCGGGGGTTGTTGAGATATTGGGGTTCAAGAGGGGTAAAAAACAAACAAAATGATAATATCCGGTCAAGTGGCACGTCTTATAAAAGGTCTTTGTGAGTACATTTTATTACGACCCCGTTTTATTTTAGTTTAAACCCCGTAGTTTTTAAGTTAGTAGCCATAATAAAAACTGAACTTTGACAAAATTCACAGGGTCCACTAGTGACCCCACCCTGACATTTGGTATGCGTGACACAAATAAATAAATAATGCTGGACATTTCACACAGCGCCATCTAGCCCCAAACTAAGCAGAGCTTGTACTATGGGAACCAGATAACTGATATAATACGTATATACTTATTTTTTGTAAATACATACTTATGTAGAGAAACAACCAGACCCGAAACAAATATCTGTAGATCGTGCAAACATTTGTTACGCAGCGGGAAAAGAACCCGCAACCTCCTGCGTCTCAGCCGGCTATTCGCCCGCTGCGCCACGGAAGTCGTCTAAATATAGGATAAAGTCTAAAATCTAGAATAACTGCAGATTATACCAAAAAAAAAAATAGTTAACATGAACTCCCGTTACCTGTAGTTTGAATGAATATAGGCCAGGTTATTTGGTTTGACATTGCGTGGCATTATTTTGATAGTCAAAGATTACAAATAATATTTTTTTGTTTTTATGGACGACTCGCGAGGGATTCAGTTCGGGGCGAACCACCAGTTTATTTGAGACAATAACCAGTTATACTTGAATATAACTAGGCTTAATTATTGCATAGTATACGTTGTTCTATAGTTGTCCAAATATTAGGTTAGGTTAGGTTACGTCTACGAATAAAACGGTAAAAAAATAATAATGGACAGACAGACAGACAGACTGATATGGTGAATATACTACTTTAAATAAAGGACCCTAAAAAGGCGCCGATGCACTTTGGAAACTGACAGCATTAACATTATAGGCGAAGTATTTTGTAAAAACTTGTACGACTTTGAAATATCTGCTTCATTAATCTCAAGTATTTTAAAATATCTGAGCTCGCCAAAAATCCATTTATGTGACAGAAAAACTCTCACACAAATGAAGAAAAACTCCGTCTCTAAGGTTTCTTTCTTTGAAACTTTGATAATCTAAACGCTAAAAAGAGCAGTTTCTCTCAGAAAATAAAATGTGAATGTTTATACAAAATCTCTTTGGGATCTCTCTCTTTTACTAACAAAATTATTTGTTTAGAAATGGGGAGCTTCCTTATGCAAACATGAATGCCACTTCAAATATGATTAAATTGCATTCATATTTGAACCGCAAGAAATAGCTAAGCTCCATAAAATACTTAGAAATAGTTTAATACTAGCTACATTGTTGAGAATGCACTCGGTTGAACGCCGCATATTCCAGATAAGTGGACAGGTATTCTGGTAGAATCTAGGTATTAAAAAGTGAAAAATAAATAAATAATACTGGACCTTTCACACAGTGCTATCTAGTCCAAAACTAAACAGAGCTTGCACTATGGGAACCACATAACTGTTGAAATACTTTTGACCAAACAGTATCTCAGACACACTCATGGTTTTCAAGAATTCATCATCCACAGCTCAGACTTCACCTATTACTGGGTAACCAAGCCAATCACTCAGCCTTCCCAAGTTTGTGCACTCCAGCACTTTCCTGCGCTAGTCTGACCCATCGACGGCCTTCGTCTTCGTCCATCCATCTCGTGTTCGGTCTTCCTACGAGAGTTACGCAGAGCCATGGAGCGAACCATGCTTGGCATCAAACTGAAAGAACGAGAGTTCCAAATGTCGAAATCAAAATTATTATTATTATTTTTATCTTGTGTTGTCCCACTGCAGGGCAAAGGCCTCCCTCCATTCTTTCTAGTTCTTTCGGTCCCCTGCTGTAGTGGGCCAGTCTGGTAAATAAACATCCAAGTCGTCACGCCATCTCCGTGGTGGTTTGCCGCGTGGGCGTGTTGCGTTAGGGACCCAATCAGATATTATCTTTGCCCATAGATCTCAAGAAATCAAAAGACGAACAAATTTTCAAGACGTCGGAAAATGGTATAAAATGAAGCTGCGCGGGATATAGCGAGGCGTGGTGATGACAGGTGGAGTAAGGTGACAAATGGTGGCCAAGAAGCGACTATAGAAACGTGAGACGTCCACATAATTACTAAGTTTTCTGGTAAATTTAAAACCATCGAAAGTTATGTGTAACATCGATAGTTATGTGCTGAAAGGCACCTATTTGACAGTACGGGTGATACTTTCTACACTGGTCGCCCTAATGTCTCTCGGTCGGAAGTGGAAGACAACAGACAAAGACTTGTGTCTGAGGTTGAAGGCTCTTTGGAGCGTGTGTCAGATTGGGGTAACCTTAATCTGGTCACCTTTAACCCAACCAAGACGCAAGTCTGTGCGTTCACCACAAAGAAGGCCCTTTCACAATAGCTCCACGGTTCCAGGGCATTCCTCTCCCCGTCTCGGCGAGTATAGGGATTCTGGGAGTCGAAATTTCTAATGAGGTCCAGTATGGGAGTCACTTAGAAGCAAAAGCTGTGCTCACCTCCAAAAAACTTGGAGTCCTTAACCGTGCCAAACAGTATTTTACGGCACAACAACGGCTATTGCTGTACAAAGCGCAAGTTCGGCCGCACGTGGAATACTGTTCCCATCTTTGGCACGGAGCTCCAAAGTACCAATTGCTTCGTTTTGACTCCCTTCAGAGAAGAGCCATTAGAATAATCGGTGATCCCAAACTCACCGACAGGCTGGAACCGCTGAGTCAACGCCGTGACATCGGATCGCTCAGTGTATTCTACCGCCTGTATAATGGGGAATGTTCTGAGGAGCTATTTGATCTCATCCCGTCGTCGAGATTTTACCACCGCAGTTCTCGACAACGCAATAAAGCTCATCCACATATAATCGACAATTGGGTATCGCGCACCACACGCTTCACGCGATCTTTTCTACCCCATACTTGCAAGATGTGGAATGAGCTACCATCTGAGGTTTTCCCATTAGACTACGACATGGCACGCTTCAAGAGAAATGTAAAGAGGTTTCTTCAGTGTAGGGAACGCATCGACAATACCCCGGGTGTTGCCGGTGTCAATAGGCGACGGTGACCACTTACCATCAGGTGGGCCGTAAGCCTGTTTCCCCACATATAACATAAAAAAAAAAAAAAAAAATATTTCTATCGAACAACACTAAAAACCATCCCGTAAACAACAACTTTAAAAACCGAAATGAAGTCATTCTTTTGTGTCCTACTGAATTTACGGGCAGGCAGAAAAACATACGAAGGCTTTAAACTGATTACATAAATGTCTCTTTTTACTTGCGGGAATAAAATATATGCAGTAAGGGAAAAGTAACCATGTTATTTATTGAGCTCCGAGCTACTGATTGCACCTTACATGTTCTGTTGTGTCATACATTGTATTACCATTGCGTAAGTAGTAAATGCAAATTTTCCTGGATCTGTTACATATAAATTAGGCGCCAATCTGCATCTAAATAACACATCACAACTTCAAGTATTCAACAACTAGGAAAGTTCATATTAACAATTTTCACACAGAAAAAATTAGAAATAGCATAACATTTTAATTATAGCTTCAAAAATAAAAATACGAAATAAATATTAGGTTGGGGAAAAAGTTTCTTCGCATTTTTTAAGAGAATCAAAACATTTTTTAATATAGTTTCTTTACATTTAACTAAAGTATGTAGGTACCATTTTGTTCGATAACTTTTTGCCATCTTGTAGGTAGGGACATGATCCCTTTGCTATAGAAATTTTGGGACTTCTGATCAAAATATCGCGACAAGTAGTTTTGGCAGTCTTCTCGTGATGTTAACCTGACACTGCCTAAAGAATTCTGAAGAGACCGAAACAGGTGGAAATCTGAAGGTGCAAGGTCAGGACTATACGGCGGATGCATTAACACCTCCCAGCCAAACTCTCTTAATTTTTGCTGAGTGGCTAAAGATGTGTAAGGTCTAGCGTTATCATGACAAAAAACCACACCCCTTCTGTTTATTAATTCCGTCCGCTTTCTCTCAACTTCTTGCTTTAATCTCATCAGTTGTTCGCAGTAGATTTCAGAATCGATGGACCTGCCTGGTGGTAACAGTTTATAATGAATAATGCCCTTCCAATCCCACCACACACACAGCATCACCTTGTTGCGAGTAAACCTGGGTTTCGCCACAGTCTGTGAAGCCTGACCGGCCTTTGACCACGATCTTTTTCGCACGTTCTTGTCGTACGTGATCCACTTTTCATCACCAGTTATCAGCTTTTTCAAAAATGGTTCGGTTTCATTACGTCGTAATAAATAATCACAAATGAGTACACGGTTTATTAGGTTTCTTTCAGTGAGCTCGTGGGGTACCCAAATATCGAGCTTTTTTGTGTACCCAGTTTTTTTCAAATGCGTCAAAACTGTTTTGTGGTCAATTCTCAGTTCTTCAGCTACGTCGTAACTACTGATATGCTACTGGAGCAATAGCTCCACTTTTTCAAAAATGGCATCAATTTTATCCGTAATAAGGCGACCAAAGCGACGTGCATCTTTGACATCAAAATTTTCGAATTGAAAACGCTTCAACGAAATTTGTGCTACTCTCACAGACACTGCACTAGGTCCATCAACATCGCAAATTTTTTTCGCGGCTTGCGTTGCATTTTTGCCTTTTTTATAGTAAAATTTTAAAATGTATCGAATTTCTTCATTCGATTCACTCATCTTTACAGTACGAAAAACAAATAAAAATCACACATTTTCCTAATATGAATTTGGAATTATCTGGGTTAAAATTTAAACTTTGAATAATACCAAAACCAGCCAGATACAAAGAGATTTTATTACAAGTTCATACATACTATAATGCGAAAAGACTTTTTCCCCAACCTATTATGTAGATTATGCAAACATTTATTCCGCGGCGGGAATCGAACCCGCTACCTCCTGCGTCTCAGTTGGCTTTTCGCCCACTGCACCACGGAGGTCGTCTGCTGATTTCGGTTAAAATTCTGTTGATCAGCTGTTTTCATGATCAAAATCACCCCATTCAGGCTTAAATTACTTGTTCCGGGACATCCTGTATCGTAAACACAAAAAATTAACAAAATATTCGGATCATCTAATGTGTTAAGCTCTGTATTCTGTTTGCTTTGATAATATGCTCCAATTTCTAAATGGCAAAATTAGCAATTTGTCGGTATGATGGCAATCATTGACAGTAGACTATACAGTTTGTAGCTCGGCATATATAGCGTCCGCAGTATAATTATGCAGTTATCGCAATCATTCATAACAGATACTTCATTTGATTCATGAGCCCAAATCATCCACTCCTTTTATTTTGACAACCTTCTCGGTTCTGCGCGTCCGGACTGAAACAAGCAACTTTTTAAAAAAAACTTTCAATAATCAAGAAATATTTTGTACGTGTAAAATTCTTTTAACTTCTTAGTACCCTCTAGGTTTCTGCCCACTCTATATAAATAAATAAATAATGCTGGACATTTCACACAGCGCCATCTAGCCCCAAACTAAGCAAAGCTTGTACACACGGCTACACATCAAGCTATACTTTTCCAGTATAAGCTGACCTCGCATTGTGTAGGCGCTTATACTGGAAATGTGTAGCTTGATGTGTAGCCGTGTGTATTATGGAAACCAGATAACTGATAGAATACTTATAGGTATACTTTTTTGTACATAAATTAAGTAACATATTCTAAGATTTTAATTATTATTCTATTTTATTTTATTAAGTAACTAGTGGTCCCGCCGAACTTCGTATCGGCTTGACATGCATAGGTATAACGCGGGCTGTCAATATAAGTCACCATGGTAGAATTGTCAATTGTTGTCCCCGGCCATCATTATGTATGAGAAAATGAATGATTTGCACAAATAATTCAATATCAAAATTAGCCAAATTGCTCCACCCGTTCTCCGGTTTTAGCGAGACTAACGAACAGCAATTAACTTTTATATATATAGACAATATATCTCGGGATAACTCCTACCGAAGCATCTGTTTCAAACGATATTCATTTTTTTACATCCTCTTTGACGATATTTCCAGCACGCATTCTGTCAATTCTATGTCAAACGTCATAAGGTTACATTATAAAAGCGCTAAGGTTAGATTATAAATAATTTTATATGGTGGTTAAGTATTCTTAAGTTTTCTAATTTTGCGCGCAATTTTCTTAATTTTTTCTTTCATAAGAACCTTCTCCTGACTATAAGAAATACAACAAAAAAAGAATTGGCCAAATTGGTCCAGGCGTTGTTGAGTTATGCGCTTACCAACACATTTTGCGATTCATTTTTATATTAAGTGATTTTAATGTAATGCATGCTCATGATAATTGTATTAATATATATATATATATATAATGTTTCTGTTCAAGCAGTTATGTAGCTTGTAGTTTTGTTATTAAATTCGTACTCTGAGCCTCAAAACACAAGCTTATTCTTTAAGCTTAGCTTGAGGCTCTCTGTAAGCAATGTTTGTTAACAACCAAATTTGTGAACTAAAGTCTAACTTTTTATTAGCTGCAGTAAAATTACGTTTTGTGGGTTGCCGGTTTTTGAAGAAAAATAAATAGGGATGTAGCTAAATGAGTGAATCATAAATGAATAATCAGTTTGGTTTTTATTTTGAGATTTAATATTAAGTTGTTATTTTTTTAACCTATTATTATTACTATACTAGAGGATTGATCTTTTTTAGTGGAAGTATAGGGAGGTACATTCAAAATGAAACAAAAACGTCATAATAATGTTATTTAATTAATTTTTGTGAACTGAATCACATCCCTATTGAGATTAGGCTGGCAACATTATTTTACGGAATGACATTTAGAAACGTCATTTTACTGCAGCTAATAAAAAGTTAGACTATAGCACTGTATCATAAAAAGCATTGTCAGCTCTGTAATTGATGAAATAAATGATTTGATAGATTGATTTGTAAATACATAGGTACTTAGAATATATAGAGAACAATCAGGCCCGGAACAAATATCTGTAGATCGTGCAAACATTTGTTACGTGATGGGAATCGAACCCGCATCCTCCTGCGTTACAGCCGGTTATTCCTCCACTGCGCCACGGAGGTCGTCAAATCATATATCATTATATCAGAACGTCCACTGCTGAAATTAGGCCACTCAAGGATTTCCAGAGCAACCGATCTTGTGCGGCCTGCACCCAACGACGCCCAGCCTTCTTTATCAGGCCGTCTTTACATCTAGTGGGAACAGTCCTTTTCTGGGTTTTCCAGCCTCTGGTACGTGAGAATCTTTTTGTCACAACGGTCGTCAGTTCTTCAATATATACAGAATGAAAAAGTAATGAAATTCAGAAAAATGCCTCAACATACGCAAATTGAAGTACAAATTGAATTGTGATTTCCTCTTTATTCGACGCAGGTGGAACTTAAACTCCTTTTAAGATTTTTAGAATCACTTGCGCAAAATTAGGTACTTTATCTCGAGGGAGTAAGCAGAAAGGCTTGACTTGTCTAAATGAAAGAATCGTAGGTAAAGTTTCTTTTCATCCCCCCATCTCGGAAAGAGTGTTTTTGCTCTCAAAAGCCGTTTAGGATAAAGTAAATTAAATTTAGACCATATCGTGTGCACTATGTTTGTGAATTCAAAACATCATTAAACTTATTTACTTCTACCTTCATGGTGCCGAATTTATCATACAACCTTTTTTAATTTGTTAAAAACTCAAACTCGGAACCTTCTTGGTGTATTACTTTTTTTGCATTTAGTCATTTCCTCGTTGAGGTGGGATGAAAAGTTACGTGTTGCACTCGAGTGCAAAGATTTTTCACCTCGTGCTCTTTTGATTCCCTCGCTAACGCCCAGGATTTTAATTTTTGAATCCTTCACTTGCTCGGTCATCAAACTTGAGCACGCGGTTAAATATTATTCGTGTTTCCAAAATCTCGAAACTAAAGCGTTTTAGCCTTTACAAGCAATTTTAGTTTGAAGTCTTTGTCTGTGGCGTCATAGCTCCCAAAAGGATGACTCGTTTTAATGTGTTTTTGTTTAAAAGCTGCTTTTGCGGTTTTGCGACATGTTCCGAATTATGTCAGTGGAAATGGATGCTGCCGGGGATAGATGATCAGGGGTTTAAGAGAAGATTGGCGAACGCCTAAGAATGTGAAACGCAGACCCATTCACTAAGAAATCACTCACACTTGATACAATCTAATCTTTTCTGTGATATAAAAAAATCTCGTGTCACGGTGTTTGTGGTCGCACTCCTCCGAAACGGGTCAACCGATTTTAAGCGATATTTTTTTGTATATTTGTTAGATATAAGAATAGGGTGTGAAGTATTTTTTACCCTCCTACCTCTCATTTTTTAATCGCGATTATAGTATTTTTGTATGAAAAATATCCATATAATTTAACCGTCGTTCATTTACGTGAAGTCATTTACATGAAGAGTCGCTTCACTTTGACAACAGTGTTTTATATAGTTTTTATCCCGAACTTCCCACGGGAACGGGAAATTTCAAGTATGCGAAGCCGCGGGCGGTTCAGCTAGTTTTAATTTTATAACATTTTCTAAAACGAAAATGCTTTACCACTGAGTAATTTAAGACATTCCACGAAGAGCAACGAACGGCTGAATTAAGTTTGAATAACCCAAACTGATTGTGATACTAACAATAAAACATTTTAATTTTTTTATCAAACATATATTTTAATTGTTACAATCCATCATAATTATTGAAAAAAATATAAAATACCCCATCACTAAAAGCTACTACATTGTAGGTGTCCTTTGTGGAAACATTTGACATCATTTTAAGTGTTCCACGAAGAGCACCAAGTCAATATATAAAAAGTTTCTCATCGTGGAATACAATTGGTGCTCTTAAAATAGGTGCTCTTCGTAGAATGCCTTAGTAATATTACATTTCGTACTAAGTAGTCTTATAAGTTTATTAAAAATGAGACGTTGTGTTAGTAGGCAATTATATCATTTATTTTCTGACATGAAAATACAATAGATACGTTAAAGAGCGACTACCCATGTCAGCTCAGAAATCCCATTTATTTATTCTCTAGTGTTGTCAGCGATAATTTAATCCTATGTTAAATCCTCGAGCATTATTCGTGGAGTCGCTTTATAATCACGAAACGTAATGTTGGCTTAACATTAGCATACGTTTACACGCTTAGGAAGGCCGCACATAATCTGTCGCTCTGGATATCTATGTGAAGGCCCTGTGTGGAGGCCTATCTCAGCAGTGCAAAACTTAATAAAGATAGGAAACGCTTTATCACACTTAAATTATAAAACTAGACGTCTACCACTTGGCTAGACGTTGTGATGACAGATGGAGCAGGGCAATGACTGAATGGTGGCCAAGGAGCGGGTATAGAAGGGTAGGACGACCAGCAGCGAGATGGGTGGACGATATCGTAAAGGTCGTGGGCCGTCAGTGGGTGAGACTAGCGCAGGATCGTGGTGGATGGCACAAACTTGGGGAGGCCTATACCCAACAATGGGTGAAGTCAGGCTGTGAATGATGATGATGATGAAATTATAAAATAATATAACTAGTGGTTCGCCCCGAACTGAGATTTCACGAGTACAAAACACAATAAAAATATTCTTAGGGCGACTAGCCACTAAATACGTTTTTAGGGATCGTTGTGCAAGCCGGTCTCAATCTTTGAATAATAAAATAGTGCCACGAAATGCGGATCCAAATTACTTAACCTACAGTTTCATTCAAATAACAGGTAACGGGAGTTCATGTAAATTGGTTTTTTTGGGTAGAAATTGCAGTTATTTTTGATATCAGACTTTTTCCTATATTTGTGTCACTAAAACTACACGTATACGAAATTTCAGCACTGTGCGGTCACTGGTGTACCCTGTGAATTTTGTCAAAGTTCAGTTTTTATTATGGCTAATAACTTAAAAATTGCAAAGTTAAATTAAAAAATTAAAACGGGGTCAAAATACTCATACAAATACCTATTATTAGACATGCCATTTGATCGGATAATCCCATTTGGTTTTTTTTACCACTCTAGAACCGCAATATCTAAACAGCCCTCCCACATTTTTAGCTTATTTAGTCACACCAAAATTGTGCTATCACTATCTACCTATATAACATATTTCACGATGATCGGACAAACGCTTCCAAAGTTATCTTCTGACAAACAAACATACATACATACATACAACGCCAATTTTTCCAAGTGGATTTGATTGATTGTTTAATTGATCAAAAAATCAATAAAAATACACGCAGAAATAAAACAATAATTGCGATGTTGATAATTAGCATAAGTTTCCATTACAGCAGTGGTAGCCTAGTAGGATGTACCCTGGCTTCCTATTAACTATCCTGGGTTAGAATCCTTTTTATTAATAAATTCTTGTATTCATATTGAGTAAGAGATCCGAGGGTATCCATCATAGGGAATTAATTGATCGAGCGAAGCGAAGTCAAAGACAAAGTCAAAATCTTTTATTCATTAAAATCACAAGGATCACTTTGAAAAGTCAATTTTACTGTCTGTTCCTTCGCGACCAAGCCAGGAAAGAAAGGCAAGAAACAAGGTTGGTTGTTTTTTTTAATGATCCTTTTACAATACATAACAATACAGGAAATAAATTACGTCTAAATTGTAACATTTTGAACGAATTGCAGCAATTTCAATCCGAAGCTTCTCTATCATCTAAATAATCCGATATTTCGAGTTCTCCAAATCATCTTGGGCAAGACGGCGTTGTATGTATGTTTATTTGTCCGAGGATAACTTTCGAAGCGTTGATCTGATCATCGTGAAATTTGATACAAAGGAGTGATGGCATAATTCTGGTGTGACTAAATGAGCCAAAAATGTTTGGGGGTTATTGAGATATTGGGGTTTAAGAGGGGTATAAAAATGAAAATGAGACTATTAGGTCAAATGGGACGCCAAATAAAAGGTCTTTATTAGTATATTTTGACACCGTTTTTATTTTTAGTTTACTTCCTGCAGTCTTTGAGTCACAGAGACTGAACTATGACAAGATTCACAGGGTACACCAGTGACCCCACAGTGCTGAAATTTAGTATGCGTGTAGCTTTAGTGACTCATATATAGGCAAAAGTCTGAAATTCAGTATAACTGCAATTTGTACCCCGAAAAAACTCCCGTTACCTGTAATTTGAATGAAACTGTAGGTCAAGTTATTTGGTTATGCATTTCGTGGCACTATTTTGATAGTCAAAGTTCCGCGAGATCTCAGTTCGGGCAAACCACATGTATTATAAATTCGAAAGTAGCTCTGTCTCTCTGTCTGTTTGTTACGTTTTCACAACTAAACGGCTGGACCGATTTCTATAAAATTTGGTATTTAGATAGATTATGACCGGGATTGCGAGGCTACAATTTACCCCTTATTGGCAAATCACGCGCGCAAAGCTGAGGGCGGAAGCTGGTGCTAGCTTGTAGAGTATATCCGTATATATCCGTGAGTCTATTTTTTTCCCTCCTCTCTTTTAAGTAAACAAAGAAAGAATGGAAGAAAATGAAAAACATTTATTTGTGACGGAACAAAACACACACTACGTCAGGTACACACAAAAAAAAAACATTTATCTATACATGTAAAATAAAGTCGGGTTAGTTACACCATTTATAACTCAAGAACGGCGGCACCGATCCTGCTGGTCATTGATTTGTTAGATTTGTCTTCGCCCCGAATAGCAGAATAACTATTGATATATCGGAAAAATTCACGCAAAAACAAATAATGAAGAAAATTAATTGTCTCATAAATAGATGCATCGGGTGACGTCTATTGGCAGCCCGCGCCATATGCATGTCAAGGCGGTACGAAATTCGGCGGGGCAGCTAGTACATACATAAAATTAATACCTAACAAGTGTCATTAGTTCCTCCAAAGTTGATACCAACAAGTCTTTGGAACACATTACCGTTCTCAATACGGCAAGCTCCATCATTAAAACAAGAGTGAAAACATTTTATCTCTCAGAAACGTCGTAGTATCGCTATAGATATGTATGTATGTATGTTTATGTATATATGTATATTATATATTTTATTTAATTTATTTGTTGTAGGTATATTTATGTATATTGTTTTATTTTATTGTAAGTGTTCAGCGCTTTCCTAAAATTTAGTTTATGTTTTGGTAATGTAGGTACACCCCCCTCCATTATTGTAATGTCACAAAAGTCCTATCCATCCAAAGGTTGTCTGGAAGAAATCGCTTCTAAGCGTTTAGACCACCCATTGTACTTGTTGCTTTGTGATTTTTTTATTTTATGTCTGTTTCTTTTGAAGTGTACAATAAATTATTTTCATTCATTCATTCATACCATGAAGTCTTCAATTATCTGATAAATAGTAAGAAAATACAGGTTTTACTAGTTTACCTCTATCGTTATCAAGTCACCTTCAAGTCCATTGCAAATGCAAACCACATAGTCAAATTATTAAAAAGTTTGAAGTCACGTTCGATGCCACAACTTTTGCGACAGACACTATTACACTGGCTCGATAACGTCATAAACTAGTGCTGAAGATAAATCCCTGTGGAGCAGTCAACGGTGATAAACGGCGCGGTAAGATTCTGTCAACATCAGTGCTAGAAGATTATCCCCAGAAGGGGGGATGCGACGAACCTGGAACCGCTAAGTCTGCGCCGTAACAACGGAGCGCACAGCGCATTCTGTAGAATATATAACGACGAATGTTCTGAAGAGCTGTTCAATTTAATCACTGATTCCCATTTTACTATCGAACCTCCCGCAATCGGCAACGAGCTTACCCGCATATTGTAGATGCGTGGAAGCCTCACACGGTGCGTTTCACACGCTCGTTTCTACCTGCAAGTTGTTGAATGACCTTCCTCCGGAGATTTTCCCGGTGGGCTTCAACATGAACGCCTTCAAGAGAGGTAATACGTTTTAGGCAACGCGACTGCAGTACCAAGAGTGCTGCAGGAGTTTATAAGCAACGACGTGTCCACCAGGAAGCCCGTTAGCATGTGTGTCTAAATGTTTAATTATATTTAAAAAAACTAACATACTATAATCGAGATCAACAATCACACCTATTTCTGTCAACATCAGTATCAGTACATGCCAAACAGTATTGCTGTGTTTCGGTTTGAAGGGTATGGTTAACGGAAAAATTACAGGCATATCAAGCTTTACACCTGTACAGACGGCTACACATCAAACTATAATTTCCAGTATAAGCTGACCTCTCATTCTACGAAAAACCTACACAATGCGAGGCCAGCTTATACTGGAAATGTATAGCTTGATGTGTAGCCGTGTGTACCTATGTCTCAAGTTGATCGACGCAGGGCAGTGCATCGTAGCGCACGTTTCTAAGGTGCTCGATCCACAATGCAATTCTTTATTATAAGCGATGGTTACCAGTTAACATGAGGTGAGCCATATTTCATCACCAAGTTGTATAATATAAAAAAACTATTAAAAAAAAATGTTTGAAGATTTAGAGAAGATTGGGTAAAGAGGCCCCGTGTTATATCTTTGGAGGTTATTCAGGTGCAAATAAAAACCCAATATTGCGACAGGATTAAATATAATGTAAAAAATATGTTGTGTGCTTCTAGTACGATGGTTCGATGACAAGTGAGTGAACGAATGGTAAAACTAGATTGATGAATGATTGAATGAATCCTTGAATGAGTTAGTTACAAAGCGCCATATAGAATGAAGATATACATTGTTGATCTGGTATTTTTGAAGGCGTTAGCCTGAACACCCTGAATATGATTCACATTTTTATACGGTGTTTTATTTTTTATCCTAAAAAGGCCACGCCACGCCCAACGCTATTAAATTGGCAAAGCACTACTCTAAAATAGTTTTCAACACACTTGCTCGTTAAGTAAGCCATAGTACATCGTTATTAGGGCCTTAAACCGAACTATAACACACGCGTCCATAATAATATAACACACTAGTGCATAATAGAATTATCTCTACAAAGTTAAGTTAGTACCTAACTGCAAATTTTATGCGAGTAAACAGAGCATTTTCAATTTAACCGGCTAATACAGTTTTTGTAACAACAAAGAGGTTTTATGCCGCTGAAAATCCTAGTACATTTTTGGAATAAATAAATGTATCCCTAATTAAGACAAAAAACATTTATTATTATCAAATTACTTAAAATTCACAATAATTTGTTATAAAATATTTGCATCTTATCACTTAATTTATAATTTGGAAGTAGGCTGTATATGGCTTTAGGTAATCAATCAACTTACATTTGGCGCGTGCAAAAAAAAAACTTGCGCGCCATTTCCCAGTTTTTTGTTTGTATCGCATTTGTTGCTGTGTGGGAAATAATTGTAAAGATGTCAAGTTTTAGTACAGAAGAATAACAATTGATAGATTTAACCTCGCCAGAAATACTAAATGCAGCACAAAATGCAAATGAAAGCCTAATAAATGCAAAATCTAGAGCAAAGTACTTAGCTGCTTACGATAGTTTCATACAATGGAAAAGCAACAAAAACCCCAGTCATTTTCTGAAAATGTGTTTTGGCGTATTTCTCTGAACTCGCCAACACATACAAATCCAGCTCCCTGTGGTGCATCTATTCCATGTTAAGAAGCGTGGTTAAGCTCAAACATTGTGTTGATATCAAAACGTACCCACAACCATGTAGGTACATCTCGTAGCATGAGTTATTTGGTGCCTTCTCCTTCCATTAACTTGTATGATTTACCTTTGTCGCCGACATTTACACAAGATCTAAATGAAGATACTATAGAAGTGGCAAGTACCAATGTAATACAAACTGTGAAATCGCCATCAAAAACAATCCAATATCGTTTTGAAAATTGTAATTGTTTTAATAATTAAACGATTTATGCAATACATGTTTGTTATTTCCTCGCAAGTGTGCTGAAAAAGTGCATATGAAACTCGTGAGCAACTAGCTCACTAGACACTCGGCTGATTTACGCCCTCGCCTATGGCTTGGGCTGCAAAACACAGCCTCGTGTATAATGAGCAACTTAGTTCACTTGTATCATAATATACTATTACGTTACCAGTGACATGGAAGGAAAAGATACTAAAGTATTGCGTATTAGGATTCTGTAGTCAACTAAGGACCCGGGGTCCTATAGAGGTATGTTTCTTTCATTGTGAATTTTATTTTGTATTGTATTTATTAATTATTATAGCTACACTATGTATTTATTTGTGTAATTATTAGAATATATCTATTATATCAAAATCTACTAATAGTAAGTAGGTACCTTCTGTTTTTTAGTATCCTATTAGTTACCTACTCTTTATATTACACCTCGGCCAATCTACCATTTTCTAATACTCCTCTCCTTCCAAGGGTTGCGTGGAAGATATCACTTTTTCAGCAATAAGACCGTCCATTATACATTTAATTGTTTCTGCTTATCTCTTCACTCTGTTGTATTTCAAGAATTTTCATTAATTCATTCAGCTACCTCTAAACATCTCAATTTCATAACCTGTTGATAAGAGATACAAATAAAAGAGGTTAAATGTCAAATTTGTTGCAAAATTGTTTTACAAAAAGTGTGCTAACAAATTTCTTTGTAATAGTGCGATGCGAGTAGAAGGGTAGAAGTGGGCACTTTATCGCACCATGTGTCATCACCATAACAGCAACAAACGCACGCAGATCAGCCACTGGGTAATCAGAGAACGACTGAATTACTTACTGCTCTACGTAATGACATTCGCTCTCTTAGATAAGGTAATTTACACAATCTAGCTAGTAGAACAGACTATTACAAACAGACAGATAGAAACAAAGCAAGGTAGTTGCGAATTAATAGATACCATAATTTTATTGGACTATTGGATATTGACTGTTTTTATATTGACTATCTTATTGATTATGTTGTATAACTATTTATATTGTATTCTTAATATATTATATGACTTGTGTAATTCTTTATTAATATCCAAATTTGGTGGTCTTTCACTATTGGCCTTATGAATAAGCTCAGAGTCGCTCAACGAGCTATGGAGAGGGCTATGCTCGGGGTTTCTCTACGGGATCGAATCAGATATGAGGAGATACGTAGGAGAACTCAAGTCACCGACATAGCCCGACGGATTAGCACGTTGAAGTGGCAATGGGCAGGCCATATAGCGCGCAGAACAGATGGCCGATGGGGCCGAAAGGTTCTCGAGTGGAGGCCACGGACCGGCAAGCGCAGCGTAGGACGTCCACCCACAAGATGGGCAGACGACTTGGTAAGAACCGCAGGTCGGCGTTGGATGCAGGCCGCTTCCAACCGCAGTTTCTGGAGATCAATGAGGGAGGCCTTTGTCCAGCAGTGGACGTCCTACGGCTGATATGATGATGATGATGATC
Organism: Philereme vetulata; assembly: GCA_918857605.2. Classification (NCBI taxonomy): domain Eukaryota; kingdom Metazoa; phylum Arthropoda; class Insecta; order Lepidoptera; family Geometridae; genus Philereme; species Philereme vetulata. Next base: position 5,618,162 of record OU975448.1, on the reverse strand, counting down.
CAAATTTGTTTGTTTTTTATTATTATTTTAAATAATTTTTACTATTTTATAATTTGGTTTTAATCAATATTATACGAAATATATAAATATATTCTATAAATGTGTACAGTGTGTACCGAATTACCGATACGAGGTACCATTGTAAATTATGACGTGTAATATTCTTACCAAATAAATGATTATGATTATGATTATGAAACTTATAAGAAATTAGTTTTTCAATTATAATAATTGGTTCAGTAAATTTTATAAGACTGGCGTAAATTGTACATCGTCCAAGAATAATATACTAAAAAACGGTTGTATTTTTTGGGCCATTTATGACAATATTCAAGGAACCGTAGACATAAAGTATTTTGATATTCATTTCAACTTGATACCTCCCTCCACGCGTTCCGGGGGGAGGGGGGAGGGGGGGGGGCTTGATAAACAGACGGACAACAAAGTGATCCTTTTATGGGTTTTTAAAGTACGGAACCCTATAAATAAATAAAGCTATCTGCAGAATTCTAACGGCTTCTGGAGTCAAGCATCCCACAACTCACGTTTCATAAATTTCCAAAGCAGGAAAATGCACATTTATAAAGCAAATGCACGTATCGCATAAAATTTACAGCGCGGTGTTATTGGCTTCTACGATAAAAGGTATTAAATACAGAATTATATTATTTGCGCGAAAAGTAGGCACCTATTGACGACCACCGTGGCGCAGTGGGGCGAATAGCCGGCTGAGACGCAGGAGGTTGCGGGTTCCCGCTGCGGAAGAAATGTTGGCATGATCTACATTTCCCGCTGCGGAAGAATTGTTTGCATGATCTACAGATATTTGTTTCGGGTCTGGTTGTTTCTCTATATAAGTATTTATTTCCATAAAAAAACGTATATAAGTATTCTATCAGTTATCTGGTTCCCATAGTACACACAGCTACACATTAAGCTTTACATTTCAGTATAAGCTGACCTCGCATTGTGTAGGCTTTTCGTAGAATGAGAGGTCAGCTTATACTGGAAAAGTATAGCTTGATGTGTAGCCGTGTATACAAGCTCTGCTTAGTTTGGGGCTAGATAGCGCTGTGTGAAACGTCCAGCAATATTTATTTATTTGTAGCAGTAAACATAATCATCATATCAGGCGGAGGCCTGTGTTGAGCAGTGGATCTGCTCAACACAGGCCTCCGCCATATATTTTCAGAGCGACTGACCTTATGCGGCCTGCACCCAACGATTCCCAGCAACCTTTATTGGACGTCTTTCCATCTAGTGGGGCCGTCATAAGCTGTGCTTTCACTATTTAAATGTCTTAAATGATAAAATAAGCTTAATATTTCATTCTAAAATATTTAACGTGATAATTGATGAACTGCCAGTTTATAAATATCAATATATGTGTAAAAATAGAAAAGATCTTTGCAAAGATTGCGTGGTTTCCACTTGAGAGCCCAAAAACCGTCAGTTCTTCGATCTATGCGCCCCGCCCACTGCCAATTCAGCTTGCTAAACCCAAATTTGAGCTATGTCAGTGACTTCAGAACACAATCTGTCACTCTCTTTAACTATGATTACTTAACGCCAATACTAAGATTATACGACGAAACAAAACTAATGGACATAGATAAAACACACAAATATTATACACGTATCCTAATAAGAAAAATACTTTCAAAAGACATACATACAAATATTACTAATAAACTAAAACGCGAACATAGCCAGCTACGACGACTAAGTAATGCAAATAATATTATCTATATTACGCCCACCAAGGACTAACTATGGTAAAAACAACATTGCTTTTGAAAGTGCAATGACAAACTATGATAATATGAATAGAATAGAATAGAATAGAATAATCATTTATTTGGCACACACAAAATGACACATGAAATAATTTAAAGGAACAGTAGATACAATTGAATCCAATAAAACAAGTTCGACTGATGTGTCTGCGTACCAAAATGGCGTTCAGCTCAGCATAATGTTGGATGTTAAGCACCCAACGCTGATTTTCAGCTGAAACCAGAAGCAATAGGTAGTGCAGCAGCTACGTAGAAAAATAAAAAAATAAATAAATAAAGAAGTGATTAAATAAAAGGTGTGTAGAGTTTTGTTTAAATGTAAATATAAATTTTATAAACATACTTTACTAAAATAATATTACATACCTATATATATAAACATACAACTTATGAACGTTCTTACGATTCTAAGGTTATGGTAAATTGTTATATATATAAATAAATATGGGTAACTATTTAAAATATATTGATTTAGTTAAACTTATGTAAAAAGAGTAATTGGATGACTAGATCAAAGAAAGGTCGACATTGATGTTGTATTTGGGCTTCCATTAGAAATATTTTTAGTTTTTTATATATATGACAAACTTCCAAACAATATAAAAGAATGTAAAACCGTATATAACTTCAAAAGTTACTTAAAACACATTTGGCCAACCAAAATTCATAATCTCAAACTTAGTTCATACTTAAACGGCGTTGTCGCATCTACTCGTAGTTGTTGCCGATCCTTGTATGTAAAAACGCTCACTACACTTCGCTGGTACCGAAATATCATCGCAGAAGAAGTTGATGTGTTATTGTTAAAGCAATACAATACTATCCACTCCATACAAATATTGAAGAAAACAAACAGAAATAATGTACCTACTTAATTTTATTGTTAATTTAATAAATATAAATATAACCGACTTCAGGTAACATTAAAAACTAAACTGCTTTACTAATTTTTATAAAATTTCCATGGGATCAATCTAAAAGAATCTTTTCAAATTAAAAACTAATTTTTAAAATCGGTTGATACGTAAGACGGAGTTCTGAGCTAACAAACATTACATAATTAACATAAAAAATTAAACAAATTTAAGACTTATATAGCTCGTTGAGCGACTCTGAGCTTATTCATAAGGTCAATAGTGAAGGACCACGTCTGGAGAGGAGAGGGCTATGCTCGGGATTTCTCTACTGAGTCAAGTCACCGACATAGCCCGATGGATTAGCACGTTGAAGTGGCAATGGGCAGGCCATATAGCGCGCAGAACAGATGGCCAATGGGGCCGAAAGGTTCTCGAGTGGAGGCCACGGACCGGCAAGCGCAGCGTAGGACGTCCACCCACAAGATGGGCAGACGACTTGGTAAGAATCGCAGGTCGGCGTTGGATGCAGGCCGCTTCCAACCGCAGTGCCTGGAGATCAATGAGGGAGGCCTTTGTCCAGCAGTGGACGTCCGACGGCTGATGTGATGATGATGATGATGATGACTTATATGGTTTTCTCATAGATACTATTGTCAGAACTAGACCAAATCGAAATGGGACCATACAGGAAGCACCAGCTTTCAAATAAAAAATGAATCATCAAAATCGGTTCACCCACTCCTCCTCCTCACTCAGTCCACAACCTCCTCCTTTTTTAAAGTCGGTTTAAACGAAAACAAAATTTAAGCATAACGGGCGGTCTTCTCGCTAAACGAGTCGGTCTTTTCCAGACAACTGTTGGATGGAGAATTCATCTTCAAATTGATAGATGCAAAAACCTCAGTATTTTCTTTAAAACCGAACAACTGCAACAGAGAGAGATTACTCTCATTTTCAGTTACAACTTTAACTCAGGTATAGGTATTATAAATAATCCCTGAATGTATTAGATATCGAAACAGTCAGGATTTGTCACATTACCTCGAGTTCGCGTATTATCTCCACCCCGCACCTCCACTGAGCAATAGAATGCATGAAGCAAATTGCTTGAGAAATCCGAATGAGACTTAGATTTCCATGAATAGGTCTTTATTGAGATGAAAGAGCTTATTTCAGCTTGATGCTGCTTTCATCTGACTTATCGTGCTTTTTCTATTCTTATGAGCAGTATTTGAAATTAAAATTGAGCAAATGCTTTATGTAGGTATTAGATAGGATATTAGGTGAATGGTCAAGGAAATGTAGAACATTATATCGCTCGCGCTGTAACAGTAATTTAGGTAACACTAAAAAAACCTACCAGAAATAAAAGCCAAGTTATTTTCCCTAACAAAAAATGTCGTAAACATAGCTCATAGTGTTCTTAACATGTTGGTATACCTTTCCATTTCCCCATTCACGTATTTTCCGAGTGGTTAACACCGTCCACACCTCTCCCAGTGGAAACCCGCTCAGGGCAATAAACACAGCAAAATATACAGCGCATTTCTAGATAAAGCAGGCAGGTGCCGACCTAGTCGAAATATACCGGTTCAAAGCTTCGCACTTCTTTAAGAGTTAATTCTGATACAATTCAAGACTTTTCAGACTGCAGAAGGGACAAGAAAAAAATACTTGACATTTTAATTAGCCATCTAGCCCCAAACTAAGCAAAGATTGTAGTATATGAACCAGATAATTAGATAATAAATATATAGAAACCAGATAATAAATTTTACTGGCGGTAGAGCTTTTGTGAACGGGCTCGAGGAAGTGGGCACCACCGCCTTACCTTTATCTGCCGCCAAATAGCAGTACTTGTGCTGCTGTGTTCCGGTTAGATGGTAATGGTATGTTCCTGTAATTACTGGCACATAGGCATAACAGCTAAGTCCTATAGTATGGCAACGTATCCACATAGAGATCAAGACAACATAATAGCTTGTTTTGAATTCTATGTGGATATCCATGGGCTGCAGTAGCCACTTAACATCTGGTGGACTGCATGCTCGTTTGCCATAGAAGTAGTATAAAAAAAAGATAACCAGTAGAATACTTACTTCTTTTACTGTTATATTTTTTTGTTTGTTACTTGTATATTGCTACTCCTACTGTTGTATTATTTTTTTGTTACTGTGTATGTCTTTGTTTTGTTATGTCTGCAAATAAATGTATTTTCTTTCTTTGTTTCTTTACTTATATACTTATTTGGGCTCAGTACCCAAAGAATAAAACGGGACCCTATTACTAAGACTCCGATGTCTGTCTGTCCGTCTGTCACCAGGCAGTATCTCATGAACCGTGAAAGTTAGTTGTTGTTGTTATAGCGGCAACAGAAATACATAATCTGTGAAAATTTCATCTGTCACGGTTCATGAGACAGCCTGGTGACAGACGGACAGACAGACAGCGAAGTCTTAGTAATAGGATCCCATTTTACCCTTTGGGTACTGAACTCAAAAAGAAAATGGTAGTTATCGGTGCAGGTTCACACCGATAACTACCGGCGTCAGTGATCTGCTTTTGTGAATGCGTTCTGTGTTCTCTTCGCGTAAATGACAAACTGTGTCGAGGCAATAAGAGGCTTAGCGGAGCGCAGCGAGGCGTGGATTGCAATAGCGATGCCACCTTCCTTGGCACATACTGAATGAATGTAACCTTGTTGGTTCAGGTCATTTCTAAAGTTTACTGAGGTGGTTTCACTATTGGTTGTATGGCCTCTGTGGCTAGTTGTTGCCACAATTATGCCAATGTCAAGTTGACAGGTTAAAAACGGTAAAACGATGGAGTTCCGAATATTGAAATGGTTGGCCAGTGGGAGTACAGAGGAGTACAGAGGGAGACTCAACCAGAATTTAGACTACAAGGTGATTTATTTATACCTAAAAAGCAGAGACAACACAATGGACATACAAAACACAAATAAATATGTCAACATATTTACAGTTTTATTTACATTAATATATTTACATAGAAGCGCTATAAAAGGGTAGAACACGAGGGATAATATAGTTTTGGAAGAGAAAGGACGAGAGATTTCAGGAGGAAATACATCATACAGAGATGGCCACATTAAGGTGGTTTAATATGAGATCAAGAAATGCACAAGAAAAGTAGTTTCTATCCACGGAAAGAAATAATAATGTATTGTCATGCAAAGTACCAATTGATCAAAATAAACTTTCAACTGCTATATATAGGGTTCTGACGTGAGATGCCGGTATTTAAACACAATGTCTTAGTGGGTTCTTTAGAATATAGGAAGTATATATCTATACAAACCATATCAGTTAGAAACATCCACCTAAATGCTATTACACTTTGCAAGGCACTGCGTTCGTTCTCAAGTCACGTGTTTAAATGTTAGGTAGGTAGATAATTCTTTATTGTTACACCAAATTACAATAATTAACTTAGAAAACTTAAATACACGGTGGTACAATGGTAGATATCATAGGAAATTATGTAAACAGTTGAAAGAATCTAATATAAAAACACCTTCATATTTCAAGTTAGTTTAATCTTTTTGCACTAGGAAATACAATTTACGGTATGACCGTTCGGTTTCGCAACTCGAATTGCGAATCGGAAACTCGGGTTGCTGTCGAATTTTCGAACAAGAAAAATATCCTTGGAATGACACGTCATTCCCCAAGTTTGTCAAACTTCAACTTGTCGACAGCGACCGGAGTTCCGTTGAGGTAATCATCCAAAAATCGATTACAAAATTGTATTATTTATTTAATAACTTTTAAATAAATAACCAATTATTTTAAACAATGTACTATAAAATACAAATACAGTGTAAACTCTATACAACGACACTCAAGGGACTGAGCATATTTTGACGTTATAGAGAGTTGTCGTTAAATGGAGAGAAGTAAAATCTGTATTAGAAAAAGAAAACGTTTATTTCTGATTTGTCTTGTTAAATAGTACCTACAATAAAAATCTGTTTTAATTTTCTCTCCCGCCTCTATCGCGCGTATCATCAAAACTTTTTCGTCAATACACAGTGATTTTCTCTTACTAGCCATGTTTACAATTTGAAAGTTTGTAAGCTACTAAGAATATGACAACGTATAGATAAAATCCATCACTTCTACTAACAACAGTCTGCAGCTACACGTGCAAGCAATCCCATTTTGTAAACAAAAGAACGGATTTCTTAGAAAGTTTGGTGTGTATGATGCCGACAGTAGAGTTTATTATGGTCTAGGATAATAAAACGACCAAAGGATATACACAGCTGCGCAGTTTTTACTAATTTGGCAACTTAAAAAGAACTTTTTATTAAAAATTGTTGTCGTTATTGAGAGTGGGTGTAATGCTATACAGAGTGTACCATTGTATGCAAGACAAGCTAAACTAACCAAAGCCGAATGATTTCGACGCTTTAGAGAGTTTGTCGTTAAAACGAGTGACGTTACATGGAGTTTACACTGTATCTATAAATATATAGTTTACTTCCGTCAATATTTCATCAATCATAAACTACCAAATCAATAAATTGCAATCAAATATTAAATTATAAACAAGCCAACACAGTATAACATTCATTGTTGTTCGTTGAAACCGATTCAAGTGTACGTTCTAACATTATTTTATTTTTATTTATTTGTGTCGCATATCTTAATATTTATAACAAAGTTTGGTTTGTTCGAACACTTATAACTCGAGAACGGCGAGACCGATTTTGATGATTTTTGATTTGTTGTATTTGTGTCCGTCCCGAATAACTATTAAAATATTGAAAAAAATCATTATCTCATATATGATGGAGATAATTATAGCCGACGTATATTGACAGCCCGCGTCATATGCATTTCAAGGCGGTACGAAGTTCGCCGGGTCCACTAGTAGGTAATAAAATATAGTCGGGTTAGTTACGCCATTTATAACTCAAGACCGGCTGAACCGATTTTGATGATCTATGATTGGTTGGATTTGTCTCCGCCCCGAATAGCAGAATAACTATTAAAATAACGGAAAATATCACGCAAAAAAAACATATGAAGAAAATTAATTTTCTCATACATAGATGCAGCCAATGATGGCCGATTGACGATTCTACCGGTAACGTAGGTACAATCAGTAAAAATTCCGCTCTGCCAGTTTTGAAACAGTTTCGCTTGCAAGTAGTTAGCTAGCTGACACCGCCTTTTTCTTTTGTCCTTTTATTTTGGCCAATCGGAGAGATGAACAACATTGAACATCTGTTTATTTTTGTGAAAACCCTTTGTTTTTATGATTTTTAGAGTTTTATTAAAGTTACAAAAAGTGGTCAAAAGATAGCAAGGCGGGGTAACTGCTAGTCGCTTCATAGAAAATTCACCCTTAAGGTGGCAGAGCGGACTTTTTGCTGATAGTACATTGGTAGCCCGCGTCATATGCATGTCAAGGCGGTACGAAGTTCGACGGCTCAATTACTCAAATATTAATAAGTTCCTTAAAAACTGACACAGATTACGTCGCCTCCCCTATATACGTTCCCTCTAACATATTCCGGTTTCTAAGGACGGATCACTTGAACTTCCGAAGAGTTCTTATTCAAAACTTTTATCAATATAAAACGATAAAGCGCTATTATACTTTCTTGACCGCAACAAATACATATTGTGCCAATTTCAAGTTGCTGGAAATATTTCCAGACTATTCGAATAACTTGTGTAGATTGACATAAATCGCGAATGGTTTCGTTGAGTTTTCGCCATCCCTTTGCAATCATAAAATATTGGCAAACTCGGAAACGAACTGAGATTGTTATTTGTACAAAGAAACTTTTAAAAGCCGAATTTTGTACAGTCTTTTAGGTTTTAGGTGGCTGTGCGTGATTTAAATATTAAACTACACCTGAGGAATTACTAACCGTAATAAAGTAAGATTTTAAGATTGTATAGTACGTAAACTCATACCTTCCATGTTTCCACTTAGTTTATTTAGTTATTTTTATTTTTTTCACTAAGTAAATATATTCTAAGTTTTGTTAATTTGAGTATTCATAAGTTACCCCAGTCCAGCATTATTCGCCTGAGATACAGGTTTTCCTAGTTCAGGCAATGTATAAAATCTTACCTATAAGTAGATATTAATCCCTAATGTTAATCTTAGCGATATGAAAAATGAATAAAGATTTATTTATTTACACCTTTTCTGGAAACAGCTTCTGAGATATTTCAGGTTGGAAGGTTGGTTGGTTGGTATACTATTTCTATTTTGTGATATTGGAAGGAATAGTAGTACAGTAAGGGTTCTTACAAATGTAAAGTAGAGCACTTTAAGCACTTGATATTTAAAAATTACGGTGCCAGTGATTTTTCGATCACTACAGTTAATACAAAGTCCAAACGATCAATGCGTTGAATTTTGAAAACCGCTAATATATTATTGTAGGAATTTTATATTGACTATAATAATAGGTTGGGGAAAAAGTCTTTTCGCATTATAGTATGTATGAACTTGTAATAAAATCTCTTTGGCTATACTATTTGTATCTGGCTGGTTTTGGTATCATTCAAAGTTTAATTTTTAAACAAGATAATCCCAAATTCAAATTAGGAAAAGGTGTGATTTTTATTTGTTTTTCGTACTGTAAAGATGAGTGAATCTAATGAAGAAATTCGATACATTTTAAAATTTTACTACAAAAAAGGTAAAACTGCACCGCAAGCCGCGAAAAAAAATTACGATGTTTATGGACCTAGTGCAGTGTCTGTGAGAGTAGCACAAATTTGGTTAAAAGGTTTTCAATCCGGAAATTTTGATGTCAAAGATGCACGTCGCTCTGGTCGCCCTATTACGGATAAAATTGATGCCATTTTTGAAAAAGTGGAGCAAGATTGGCATATCAGTAGTTACGACGTAGCTGAAGAACTGGGAACTGACCACAAAACAGTTTTGGCGCATTTGAAAAAACTGGGTACACAAAAAAGCTCGATATTTGGGTACCCCACGAGCTCACTGAAAGAAACCTAATGAACCGTGTACTCATTTGTGATTCTTTATTACGACGTAATGAAACCGAACTATTTTTGAAGAAGCTGATAACTGGTGATGAAAAGTCTATCACGTACGACAAGAACGTGCGAAAACGGTCGTGGTCAAAGGCCGGTCAGGCTTCACAGACTGTGGCGAAACCTATGTTAAATCGCAACAAGGTGAAGCTGTGTGTGTGGTGGGATTGGAAGGGCATTATTCATTATGAGCTGTTACCACCAGGCAGGACCATCGATTCTGAACTCTACTGCGAACAGCTGATGAGATTAAAGCAAGAAGTTGAGAGAAAGCGGCCAGAATTAATCAACAGAAGGGGTGTGGTTTTTCATCATGATAACGCTAGACCTCACACATCTTTAGCAACTCAGTAAAAGTTAAGAGAGTTTGGCTGGGAGGTGTTAATGCATCCGCCGTATAGTCCTGACCTTGCACCTTCAGATTTCCACCTGTTTCGGTCTCTTCAGAATTCTTTAGGCAGTGTCAGGTTAACATAACGAGAGGACTGCCAAAACTACTTGTTGCGATATTTTGATCTGAAGCCCCAAAATTTCTAGCAATGGGATCATGTCCCTACCTACAAGATGGCAAAAAGTTATCGAACAAAATGGTACCTACATACTTTAGTTAAATGTAAATAAACTATAATAAAAAAATGTTTTGAATTTTCTTAAAAAAATGCGAAGAAACTTTTCCCCCAACCTAATATGTTCACTTATGGGGGAAAAATAAATAAAATAAAAAAAACTGGCCAAGTGCGAGTCAGACTCGCGCACGAAGGGTTCCGTGCCATTATTTAAATCTTAGTAAATTATATAATTTAAAATTGTTATTATGTGCTTGAAATGAATTATTTATTATTCAACCTATATTTTCCCACTGCTGGGCAAAGGTCTCCCCTCTGTTTCTCTACATCTCACGATCACTCGCCACGTCCCACCAGCCATCTTGGAATGCATCGAGGTCGTCACACCAAGGCTTCCTCGGTCTGCCCCGACTTCGACGTCCATCTGCAGGCACCCATTGTGTGACGACTGTTGCCCATTTGTCTGTGACCATACGACTGACGTGACCTGCCCAGTCCCATTTCAGCCTGGCAGTCTTGTCGCCAACATCTGCGATGCCGGTCTTCGCGCGCAGTGTGGTATTGCGGATCCTGTCGATTCTCTTTACCCCTAACACAAAATGACGCTTGAAATGAATACATGAAATTATTATTATTAACTAATATTATTATCTATAAAACGAGAAAAAATCATGTCTGAGGCTCCCATACAACATACGTGTTTTTTTGCCATTAAATAAAATAAATAAATAAATAAATATTGCTAAACATTTCACACAGCGCTATCTAGCCCCAAACTAAGCATAGCTTGTACTATGGGAACCAGATAATTGATAGAATACTTATATACTTTTTTTTGTAAATACATACTTATAATACATAGAGAAACAACCAGACCCGGAACAAATATCTGTAGATCATGCAAACATTTGTTCCGCAGCGGGAATCGAACCCGCTACCTCCTGCGTCTCAGCCAGCTATTCGCCCACTGTGCCACGGAAATATTACTTTTATTTTAATTTAATTATTTTTTTTAAGTGAATACTCTATATTCTGTGAATTTTTCAAGCGTCTACCTGTTGCCGTTATCAATATCGAGCAAAAACGGGCATAAAAATCACGTTTGTTGTATGGCAGCCCCCCTTACATATTAATTTTATGCTGTTTTTTAGTATTTGTTGTTATAACAGAAATACATCATCTGTGAAAATTTCAACTGTCTAACTATCACGGTTCATGAGATACAACCTGGTGACAGACGGACAAACAGACAGACAGACAGACAGACAGCGGAGTCTTAGTAATAGGGTCCCGTTTTACCCTTTGGGTACTGATCCCTAAAAAGAGAAATAAAGTTTAAAGAGTCGCAGAGTTCCTTGTGTAAGGGCTCGCTGGGATAGTAACACCACCATTCCCATTTCTGCCACCAAGCAGCATTGCTGTTTCGGTTTGAGGAGTATGGTTGCCGGTGAAATTACAGGCATATGAGGTTTTACACCTGTATGCCTCAAGTTAATGGACGCAGGGCAGTGCATCGTAGAATACATTCCTAAGGTTCGTGACCTACGAGGCAATAGTTTGTTATAGGCGATGGTTACCACTTAACATCAGGTGGGCCATATGTTTGTTCAATCTACAATTAGAATCATCATCATCATCATCTCAGCCCGTCTGCACCCACTGTTGGGTATATGCCTCCTCTTTAATACGCCATTCTTTCCGGTCCCTTGCCATTGACACCCAGCTGCGCTATCATCGGGCGGGTGGTCTGCCTCAGGTGGAATAATAAAAATAAGTTTACATTTATAATTTGCACATATACTGAGATAATGATCAAAGAATGAGCTTATTCAAACCGAGGCGAAAGTAACCTATAGGCCTTTGACAGAAAAACGCAAGGAATTATTCCAAATCACCATAGGAGAAAAGGTCGCAAATTTGGGCCATAATTTTATGGACTCGAACCTTCATTTTGAATCATTATTAAAGGTTATATGTGGTGAATTCAATAATATATTTAAAACTAAGGAACTAAAAATAAATAGAAAGCCAAAACTCGCTGACTGGGCTACTCGAGGTATTCTTGTAAGCAGGAAAACTCTGTATGACCTATACGAAAAAAGAAATTACACCAAAGATGAAGAATTTTTAGACTTTGTTAAAAGGTTTTCCAAACTTTTTAAGCAAATATGTAGTTGTGCTAAGTCTCTATACATCAAACAAAAAATATCTAAATCCAATAATAAGATTAAAATCACATGGGAAGTTATAAAAACAGAAACTAAAATCTAAAACAAATTGTGTCAAATTCTCATTAGTAAATGAAAATCAAATTAGTACTAATGACATTATTTTGATGAACAATCATCATCATCATCATATCAGCCGTAGGACGTCCACTGCTGGACAAAGGCCTCCCTCATTGATCTCCAGGAACTGCGGTTGGAAGCGGTCTGCATCCAACGCCGACCTGCGGTTCTTACCAAGTCGTCTGCCCATCTTGTAGGTATACGTCCTACGCTGCGCTTGCCGGTCCGTGGCCTCCACTCGAGAACGGCCATCCGTTCTGCGCGCTATATGGCCTGCCCATTGCCACTTCAACGTGCTAATCCGTCGGGCTATGTCGGTGACTTGAGTTCTCCTACGTATCTCCTCATTTCTGATTCGATCCCGTAGAGAAACCCCGAGCATAGCCCTCTCCATAGCTCGTTGAGCGAATCTGAGCTTATTTATAAGGCCAATAGTGAAGGACCAGGTCTCGGTTCCATATGTCATCACTGGTAACACACACTGATTGAAGACTTTCGTCTTAAGGCACTGAGGTATGTTGGACGAAAAGACGTTGCGAAGTTTCCCAAACGCTGCCCATCCGAGTTGGATTCGACGATTGACCTCTTTCTCGAAGTTGGACCTACCTAATTGGACTGTTTGTCCTAGGTATACATACGCGTCGACAACTTGAAGAGCCGAGTTCTTAACCATAACTGGGGCAGGAACGACATGAACATTCGACATGATTTTCGTCTTGTCCATGTTCATTTTAAGTCCTACCCGTTGGGAGACTCGATTGAGGCCTTCGAGCATCGTGCTGAGCTGTTCCATCGACTTTGCCATGACCACAATATCGTCGGCAAACCGAAGGTGAGTGATGTATTCGCCGTTAATATTGATGCCCAGTCCTTTCCATTCCAGAAGCTTGAAGGCATCATCCAATGCGGTCGTAAACAGTTTCGGAGAGATGACATCTCCCTGTCTTATGCCGACATAGTGGCGTTTTTATACAAATACTTCAACACTTCGATGTACCGATAGTCAATACGGCATCGTTGGAGAGACTCAAGCACTGCCCATGTATCGATCTAATCGAAGGCTTTCTCATAGTCCACAAACGCGAGACATAGCGGACATAGCTCTTTGGTCTTCTGTATGACTTGCCGCAGCGTATGTATGTGGTCTATGGTACTGTAGCCTTTACGGAACCCGGCTTATTCGGGAGGCTGGAAGTCATCAAACCTGCGTTCGAGACGATTCGCGATGACCCTTGAAAACAGCTTATAAACATGGCTCAAAAGCGAGATGGGTCTGTAATTCTTAAGCAAGGTGTTGTCACCTTTCTTGAAGAACAGAACCACCACGCCCTCGTTCCATGCTTTTGGCGTCGTACCTTCAAGCAAGGCGGAATTAAAGAGCTTCTGAAAGACTTTAAGTACCGGTGATCCACCCGCTTTCAGAAGCTCTGAAGTGATTCCGTCCTCACCCGGCGCCTTGTCGTTCTTAAGCTGCTTCAAGGCCATCCTGATCTCATACAGGCTGATGTCCGGAATATCTTCGGTATAATGTCGGGTCAGTTTGGCTCTTGAGTCGTTGGCCACACTGCAAACAGGTTTAGTGACCGAATCGTAGAGCCGTCCATAGAACCTTTTGACTTCCCTTAACACTTCCGGTTTACTCGACGTTATGCTGCCATCTTCCTTCTTCAGCTTCGTCATACGGCTCTGCCCAATAGAATTATCTCTCGCGAACACTTTGGAGCCTTTATTCCGCTCTATCGTATCTTTAATACGAGATGTATTAAAGGTACGAATATCGTGCCGCAAGGATTTCCAAATCTTTCTATTGAGCTGCCTATGTGACTGAGCATCACCGGGAGACTGCAGTCGCAAAGAACGTCGTTCAGCCATGAGGTTAAAGGTGTCATCAGAGAGTTTCTGAGGTCTATTGGTACGGGGGGTCTTAAAGAACTGGGACCCCACCGTATGGACGGTTTCTACGAACCTGTTATTGATCTCGTCCACTGATGCATCTACTTCTAGACAGTCAAAGCGATTTGCAAGTTTGAGTTAAAAACTCTCGAGGTTTTGGATATGTGCGCGAGTGGGTCGGAGCGTAAACTTCATCAAACGGGACCTTTCAAGTTTAACGTTCATATTCAATGTGGCTCTAACAATTCGGTGATCACTGCCGGTTTTCACCCTGTGAATCACAGAGACATCATTGAATATCCGTTTCTTGTTGGTCAAGATGAAATCAATCTCATTTCTCGTGGAACCGTTGGGACTCATCCAGGTCCATTTCCTGTGAGGCGGCTTCTGGAAAAAAGAACTAATCATAAAGGGTCCTTGTTTCTCCAGAAAATCGGCCAGCCTCTGTCCCCTGGGGTTCCGTTGCCCATATCCAAATTGCCCCACTCTCAACTCATCATCGCTTCTCATGCTTAGCTTTGCATTGAAGTGACCCATAACAACAATAAAGTGAGTTTTGTTCGTATATATGGCTCTACTGATGTCCTCATACATAGACTCTACTTCTTCATCTGGGTGTGAAGAGGTCGGCGCATATATCTGAACGACCTTCAGCGAATATCACTTAGATATTCTGCGTGTCAGGTACGCGACCCTGCTCGACACACTGTCGATGGTGATAATGTTGTTGATGAGTGACTTGTGAACGAGAAACCTAACACCACCTTGGGACTGTTGGTCGCCCTCCCGGTAGTATAGTAGGTTACCAGACTTAAGGGATACCGTATCCTCGCCCTCTCTACGGACTTGTGATAACCCCAAAATGTCCCAGTGTAAGCTAATTTCTTCTTCCAGCTCAACAATCTTTTCGTCTGTCCTCAAAGTGCGCATGTTCTGTGTTACCAGGGCCAGTGGTCGTCGTAGGGTTTGGTAGCCGATCGTCTCCCAGGGATTTTTAGTACCCCTGGCCCCGCCGTTACCATGACTGCTACCGTAGCCAGGATTAGCGGGGCCGCCGGGGACTCGGGGCCTGGTTTTATGTTGCAATATCATGAGGGGGTTGTTGCCATACTCGCCACGCTTGGCAGGCGGGTTGGCGAGCGCAGTATAGGTATTGAAAACACGAAAAGATGCTGCTGCCCATCTTTCGGAGGTATCCCTTAGCAGACTCCTACTGCATCCACGGGCAAGAGCGGAGAGGCAACATTCTACTGCCAGCGCCCCACGGCACAATAATGTATGATGAACAATAATTTGAATATAGTCAAATCCACCAAGTTTCTAGGTATAATAATAGATAGTAAGTTGCAATGGGGACCGCATATTACAAAACTAGGGAATAAGCTTAGCTCAGCTGTATATGCTATTAGAGAGGTAAGGAGCTGACAGCCGTGGAAACTGCTAGGCTTGTTTACTTCGCTTATTTCCACAGTATACTGAGTTATGGAATTCTGTTGTGGGGGCAGGAGCAGATGCAAAGACAGTTTTTATTTTTCAGAAAAGAGCTATCAGAGCAATCTATAACCTTAAAACATGAACATCCCTCAGAGACGTGTATATATTAATAAAATTAGAATATTAACCGCTCCTTCTTTGTATATATACGAAAATATCATGTATGTACGTAAAACCATCCATCACTTTGAAAAGCGTTCTGATGTTCATAATATGACCACTAGAAATAAGGACAAATTAGTAAATTCGGCATTTAGACTACAAAAGACAAATACAAGCTTTATGGGTAACTCAGTGCATTTCTACAGTAAAAATCTGAAAGACATTTTAGCTCTAAACGATAACCAATTTAAAAGATGTATTATAAATAACTTAACCCAAAAATCATACTACTCCACAGATAAGTTCTTAAATGATAAAAAAGCATGGTATCTGCCGATTCCTACGCATAAATCTGTGACCTCCTTTACTGACAAAGCCCCTGTACAGCTGCAACCACTTGACATGTTATAGTTTTAAGTTTTAATTTATTTATTGACAAGGCCTCTTTACAGCCGCTTTAATGAACTAATTTTATTTTATTTTATTATTTTAATGTTCTTCTGACAAAGCCAATATACAGCCGCAACTAAAATATTATTGTATTATTGAAATATTAGTTAGGTAAATGTTTTCCTAACATTTTTTATGTAATGAAGCTGACGTAACTAAGTGTTCTTTCCCTATGGTTTGAAATAAATAAATATGAAATATGTTCACAACTCGTCTAGCGTAGGGCTTCTCAAAATCTGCCTGCTCAGATTTCGGTCGGCTAGGCTCGGATTTCGGAAGTTTTCGGTTGGTAAATATTTAAAAAAAGCTTTATAAATAAATCTGAATATTTAGAGATCTCTCTCGTTTTTAAATTCCAAACAATTTTCTGTTGGCATTTACGAGTACTTAGGCCCAATCCTTTTGGCTAAACGCGATTAATTTCTGCATACTCTCGCTAATCTACTCAAACCCCAACTATTTATCATTTATCGCATCATTCATCATTTAATTGCAGTATCATTCATACTTAGCAAGCGCCACGCGTGTGTTGAGTCACTCCTTTATTGGATACCGTCATTTTGCTGTTTTTTAGTGTTCCGTATCTCAAGAGGTAAAAAAAGGAACACATATAAGATCTCTCTCTCTCTCTTGTCCGTCTGTCCGTGTGTCACCACCGATTTTCACAGGAACGGATGAACCTAGCAAGTTGAAATTTATATCAGATACTGAAGTATATAATCCCTATTAGGTGTATAAAAATCAAGGTTCTGAGTCAACACGATAAAAAGATATGGTCTAATTGAGACTTTCGCGAAAACTTGTAAGTACCAAAATTTACCTTAATTTTACCTTTTTTCATTTTTCGGACTTTTCCTTGCTTTTAACCAAATTGACAATTCTAGGTCAACCGGAAGTACCCTGTAGGTTTTGGGTCGAAAACCTATATGGTAGTTCCCGTTGACCTAGAATCACGAAATATTGCAAAAAGCAAATTCTTACAGTACAAATAAAGAAAATATTCCAAAGAATAAATAAATAAAAGATGTCCCCATACATACATAGTTGACACCAATTAAGATAGTTCTCTGAGTTGTATGGACGCTCATACAATTTAGAGGACTAGCTTAATTGGCACCAACCTCAAATAATGTAAAAAAATAAAATTGTGCTATTGAATAAAATAAATATTTAAGTGTGACCTCCCGTACAACAGACATGATTTTCTTGCCGTTTTTATAGACAATAGTTCTGAACTCTTCATGCGCGAGTCCGACTCGTACTTGCCTGGTTTTCTTAAATCATATACATAATCTAATAATTATCGAATAATTCAAAGAAACCAGAGTTCTGGACTTTTTCATCGAGTTCATGAGAAGACTAATTTAATGGAAAGTTAACAAAAGTTAAAAATTACGAGAACTAGGGCGGGTACTGGTTGGTGGTATTATTAAACAGTCGAGTCGTGCTCGAGCCGTCGTACAGTGCGGACGTCTCTGGGGCGTCGTTACGCTGCCCGTTGAATATACGAAGATTCGATCGTCGTTAGTGGTCGAGGCAACATCGCCTATAAAAGGCTCCTCAGATCGCGCGGCACGCATTCGATCGTCGTTAGTGGTCGCCGCTATAGCATGCAGCGGCCACACCTTAGGAACCTAGGCTGGTAGAGGGGGGCTCGAGTGCCGAAACACTTTGTTGTAGCAACGGCGTGTTTCGGCCCTCGAGTCGGCACGGTCACTCCCCGTGCTAGTGCTCGTTGCTTCGGCGTCAACGCAATCCACCTCAAGTGGCGAGGCAACCAGGCAACTGTAGAAGGCCTGAAGGTAGCGATAGGAGTTTTTTATCGTTGCCAGATACTGCGTCCTGTTCCCTTCCAGTCGTAGCGGTTCTCCGTTCCACTGGGTCAAGGGGAGTAAGGAGGAGAGGGTGCATCTGTGTACGGCGCGCACACTTATGCAACTTAATATATCCTGCGCATCTGACTTGGCTTTGTCATTCCGAGTTTAAAAAAGTCCTGGGCTTGGTCTAATACCTGGACACGGGTGGCCTAAGGAGAGGAGAGTGGTCGCTCTAGCACTGCATCGGGGTGACAGTGTGGTTCGGCAGCACTCTTTGAGACAAAGCAGCTTTATTTAGAGAGGCACTGCTTTCCTCGCTCAGCCGGGGAGGGGGCTAGAAAAGGTGCCCCAAACAAACGCTCATTCCTCGCAATAAGAATAAATCTAAAAACATGCAGATGAATATGACTTTTGGTGCGTGGAATGTACGTACTCTTTTAGACCGACCCAACAACCTCTGCCCAGAACGTAAAACCGCCATTGTGGCTCGCGAGCTCAAACGCTATGACGTCGACATAGCCGCTCTCAGCGAAACACATCTAGCTGACGAAGGTGAGCTTGTTGAACGTGGTGGTGGGTACACTTTCTTCTGGAAAGGCACACCAGCTTCTGAGCCTAGACGGTCAGGAGTAGGCTTTGCTATTAAAACTACTTTAGCCTCTAAGTTGGAAGAACATCCAGTTGCTATCTCTGATCGTGTCATATCCTTACGTTTCCATCTTCGAAACGATAAATACTTAAATGTTATCAGCGTATATTCGCCAACACTCGACAAAAGTGATGACGTCAAGGACAAATTTTATGAGGAAGTGTCAGAAGTGCTGACTAAAATCCGGCGCTGTGAGAAAGTTTTGCTTCTTGGCGACTTTAATGCTCGCGTCGGACGTGATTTTGAAGCTTGGCCTCGGGTGATAGGGCGACATGGCATTGGTAACATGAACAGTAATGGGCAACTGTTACTAAGCCTCTGTTCCCAATTTCATCTGGGTATTACCAATACCATGTTTAGACTCCCAAATAAATACAAAACTACCTGGATGCACCCAAGGTCCAAGCATTGGCATCTTATTGATTATGCTATAGTCCGTCAACGGGATATAGCGGATGTCAAAGTAACGAGAGTAATGAGGGGCGCAAACTGTTGGTCGGATCACCGACTTGTTGTTACAAAACTATTTTTGCGTCTTAGCCCTTGCCGTAGACCTCGCAGGGCTAAGCCTAACTGTCTTCATCTGAAAAAGCTAGAGTCTGCTGAAATATTGGCAAATTACAGGGAAGCTGTCAATACCTTTACAGCAGGCATACACCCCGAAGATGAACAGTTAGACGAGGGCTGGAAACTGTTAACTACAAATACCATCAATGCGGCTACTGAGATCTTAGGCCAAAAACCTCGTGTCTGTGAAGACTGGTTTGACGAAAATGATAATACATTGACAGTCGCCCTAGAAAAACACCGCCAGCTCCTTCGAAAGGGAAATCAGACAACTGCTTCTGAAAAAATAAAGGAGAGTACGAGCCAAATAAGGAGACTAACTCGAAACGCAAAAGATGAGTGGTGGCTGAACAAGGTTCGCTATATTCAGTGGCTTGCTGATTCGAATAGACTCGGCGATTTCTTTAACGAGATTAAAAAGTTAGTAGGAAGTCCACATCGAGTAAACGTACCACTGAAATCACTTTCAGGTACCCTCCTGGTAAGCAAAGGAGAAGTTCTTACTCGCTGGGCAGAACACTATAACAGCTTACTCAATGTGGATCGTTCTGCTGACATAAACTATTTAGCATCACTTCCTGCCTTACCACAAGCCGTAGATCTGGATCAGCCTCCTTCTCTTGAGGAAGTTATCATCGCCATCAAAGCGCAGAAAAACAATAAGGCTGTCGGCATCGATAACATACCAGGAGAACTATTAAAATATGGCGGAGATGAGTTGCACTACAAGATTTGGCAATTTTTCCAGCGCATGTGGGAAATGGAGTTCGTTCCTCCTAGTTTTGGCGTATCACTAATTTGCTCTTTGTATAAAAATAAAGGTGATCGATCTGTTTGCAACTCTTATAGGGGTATATCACTTCTGTCTACTCCAGGAAAAACTTTTGCCAGAGTACTCTTAAATCGTCTTATGGAGCTCTCTGAAAGTATATTGCCTGAAACGCAATTTGGGTTTAGACCCAATCGCGGCACATGCGAGGCCATATTCTCTCTTAGACAACTGCAAGAGAAAAGCAGGGAACAGTGTCAACCTCTGTTTCTCTGTTTTGTTGATCTGGAGAAAGCTTTTGACAGTGTACCTCGCGAAGCTTTGTGGATTGTGCTTTCGAAACTTGGTTGCACCGACAAATTTATACGCTTGATAAGACTTCTTCACGACAACATGACTTGTTGCGTAACCGTCAATGGTGAGCAGACAGAGCAATTCCCTGTCACTTGTGGTGTAAAACAAGGCTGTGTATTAGCACCCACTCTTTTTGCTCTGTACTTTTCCGTTGTCGTGAGGGAGACTTTACAAGCCAACACCGAAGGGATCCGCATACGTTTTCGCACAGATGGCAGTATCTTTAACCTGGCTAGGTTAAAAGCGCACACAAAGGTATCGTATGACCTCATTACCGAATTGATGTATGCTGATGACCTATGTTTCGTTGCGGAATCTTCTGAGGGACTCCAGGACTTGATGACTCGGCTTGACGCTGCGTGCTGTAGATTTGGCCTCAAAATTAATATTACAAAGACAGAGGTGATGGCCATGGACACTGTTAACCAAGCTCCACTGAATCTGCAAATCGATGGAAAGCCCATAAAACAGGTCGATACATTCAGATATCTGGGAAGCAGCATAACAACAAAATGCGACCTTGACTCGGAGATCAACAGCAGACTTGGCTCCGCTATGGCTGCTTTTGGTAAACTACGAGTCCAGGTATTTCGCTCCCATAACATCAAATTGAGTACCAAGATTAAGGTGTATATGGCTATTGTACTTCCTAACATCTTGTACTCGTCAGAGACATGGTGCCTGTATCGCAGACACATACGCACGTTAGACAGATTCCATCTGAAATGCCTCCGCGACATTCTTAACATCAAGTGGTCGGATCGGGTCCGTAATACCGATGTTCTACGACGGGCTAATGTCTGTGGCATAGAGGCATATTTGATGCGGCGTCAGCTGCGTTGGTGCGGGCACCTGTCTCGGATGTCTGATGAGCGAAGGGCGAAACGCATTTTCTTCTGTGAACTAGAACATGGTAAGCGGAAACGCGGAGGTCAGTTCCTACGTTTCAAAGACGTACAGAAGAGGCACATGAAGAGGTGTTGTATCGATCCGTCGCGCTGGGAGGCTCTCGCTGAAAAACGACCTGAATGGAGGCGTCATGTTCAGGACAAAGTGTACGAGTTTGAAGAAGAAAGGAGGCAAGAACTAGACTTAAAACGAGATCAGCTTAAAAGTCGACCGCCGGCTAATATCAATTACAACTACATTAATGGCGCCTTAACTTGTGTTCATTGTAACCGGACTTTTAGCGCAAAAATAGGGTACATCAGCCACATACAGGCTAAACACCTAGGCCAATAATCACAAAGTCAAGTCTCTGTAGCCGAAATCGGCTAGGAGGATTATTATTATTAAACATAGGTATAATATTATAAATGCGAAAATTTGAATGTTTGTTTATTTATTTATTTGTTTGTTATTTAATCGCGTCATAACGGCAAAACCGATTTCGACTGCTACTACTATAGGCTACTTTTTATCACATAAATCAGGTCCCATGGGATAAAAAAGGGATGTCAGTCAAG
This sequence comes from Philereme vetulata, assembly GCA_918857605.2. Taxonomy (NCBI): domain Eukaryota; kingdom Metazoa; phylum Arthropoda; class Insecta; order Lepidoptera; family Geometridae; genus Philereme; species Philereme vetulata. Next base: position 5,596,042 of record OU975448.1, on the reverse strand, counting down.
TCAAGTTACAGCAGCGAGTTTAGCTTTATTTTTAGGTTACCTACACATTTAGTAGTGTAACGCGTACGAAATCGCGGGCAACAGCTAGTTAAACATATTTTATCCATTGCGCTAAGAAACCCAGATTTCATACAAATATTTGGTTTAACAAGAACATATTATTACGGATCATCAAAAGGAAAATGACGTTGTAGTTTCCGCTTACGAAAGAAATAGGCTAAAGAGGTGATTAGACATCATTTCCTTGCCCCACAAAAGGCGTCGGGATAATGGAGGCTACTGCTACACCTCATTAACTGGTTATTTTACTCTTTGGGATGTGCCTACAGGCCACCTGGGTATGTGTTTAGTGACCACTGTGGGCCTGTATGTTTTTGACATTGTTTCAGCCCGTATAGTTGCGGCATTGTTTCAGCCCTGACGCCTGACGACCATTGTAATCGCAACACGATAAGTTTCACGGTATTCTAGACAAACATCGTTTTCGCGGTCAGTAAATTAATTTTTGTGAGGCAAAATAAAATGCCCGTATTATAGACTCTGTTATTTAGTATGTTACGCTGCCCTCGTGTCTCAGAAGTCAGCCCGAAGATAATTATTACCAGTATCTCGTGGCAAGATACAGCACCAAATGAGAGAATTATGCAGCCTCTTTAGTGCTTCGGGCATATAACAATCAACGATCGCATAATCCTGACCCCAAACTAGGATAATATAACCGCGACGGGTATCAGAAACTACGAGTAGCGTGGTACTAATAGGTTGGGGAAAAAGTCTTTCTTTTCGCATTATAGTATGTATGAACTTGTAATAAAATATCTTTGGCTATACTATTTGTATCTGGCTGGTTTTGGTATCATTCAAAGTTTAAATTTTAAAGAAGATAATTCCAAATTAGGAAAATGTGTGATATATATTTGTTTTTCGTAATGTAAAGATGAGTGAATCTAATGAAGAAATTCGATGCATTTTAAAATTATACTACAAAAAAAGGTAAAAATGCAACGCAAGCCGCGAAAAAAGTTTGCGATGTTTATGGACCTAGTGCAGTGTCTGTGAGAGTAGCACAAATTTGGTTTAAGCGTTTTCAATCCGGAAATTTTGATGTCAAAGATGCACGTTCTCTGGTCGCCCTATTACGGATAAAATTGATGCCATTTTTGAAAAAGTGGTGCAAGATCGGCATATCAGTAGTAACGACGTAGCTGAAGAACTGAGAATTGACCACAAAACAGTTTTGGCGCATTTGGAAAAAACTGGGTACACAAAAAAGCTCGATATTTGGGTACCCCACGAGCTCACTGAAAGAAACCTAATTAACCGTGTACTCATTTGTGATTCTTTATTACGACGTAATGAAACCGAATCATTTTTGAAGAAGCTGATAACTGTTGATGAAAAGTGGATTACGTACGACAAGAACGTGCGAAAAAGGTCGTGGTCAAAGGCCGGTCAGGCTTCACAGACTGTGGCGAAACCCGGGTTAACTCGCAACAAGGTGATGCTGTGTGTGTGGTGGGATTGGAAGGGCATTGTTCATTATGAGCTGTTACCACCAGGCAGGACCATCGATTCTGAACTCTACTGCGAATAACTGATGAGATTAAAGCAAGAAGTTGAGAGAAAGCGGCCGGAATTAATCAACAGAAGGGGTGTGGTTTTTCATCATGATAACGCTAGACCTCACACATCTTTATCCACTCAGAAAAAATTAAGAGAGGTTGGCTAGGAGGTGTTAATGCATCCGCCGTATAGTCCTGACCTTGCACCTTCAGATTTCCACCTGTTTCGGTCTCTTCAGAATTCTTTAGGCAGTGTCAGGTTAACATCAAGAGAGGACTGCCAAAACTACTTGTCGCGGTATTTTGATCAGAAGCCCCAAAATTTCTATAGCAATGGGATCATGTCCCTACCTATAAGATGGCAAAAAGTTATCGAACAAAATGGTACCTAAATACTTTAGTTAAATGTAAATAAACTATATTAAAAATGTTTTGAATTTTTTTAAAAAATGCGAAGAAACTTTTTCCCCAACCTAATAAGCCTGAATACCGGAAACAAATATTGCAGATGCAAACTTTATCACGCAGCGGGAACCAAACCTGCGTCACCCTGCGTGTCTGTTCTCGCCTACCTTGCTGCAGAGCTCGTCAAAAGGTTACACTACTCAAATAATGCTAATGGTTGCCTACTCTGGCTGCATTCCGAATCACAACTGTCGCATTTTTGTATGTTTTTTAAATGCACCGTCTCATCTACATATTATATTCAAATCTTACAATGTTTTTTATTTGTTTGATGCATCATTTAACCACGGATATAACTAAATTTACTTAATAGTGGGTTATAAAGTTTTTTACTTAGCTCTGATTAAACAAATTGCTATAAGAAGTTGGTACATTATTGCGTACCATATTCTGTTTTAAATGGGCAAGGCTTTATTTATGATTGTGTATACGCCCTTCATTGGACCGTGACCCATTAGTTAATGGGCTTGATTGCACCCAGGCAACAAATAAGAAACAATCCCTTTCGTGACATACGTACAGTCAGCAATGAATCTGGTTCATCACATCAAACAAAACAATTAAATTATATTTACTGGCTGACCAATCCGCAGCTTCGCACGCGTAGTTTTTCAATAAAAACATTACCCTCCTTCTGCGCAGTTGGGTAAAAAGTAGCTTATATCACCCGGGGATAGTGTAGCTTCCCAACAGTGAAAGAATTTTTTAAATCGGTCCAGTAGTATCGGAGCCTATTCAATACAAACAAACAAATATTTACTCTTTATAATATATAGATAAATATATAAAAATATAATATTAATAATAAAAATATAGATAAAGATTATCGATAATCTATGTGATACAATGTGCGGTCAGAACACGCAACGGGGGCAGTCAACCAGTCAACCTTTGTGTGGAATGGACTATGTGAAGATAACTTATTTTCGCGAGCAATCCAAAATCAGGCATTCGAGCAAAGTTGCATATTTTTGGGACCTATATTTTTTTAACTAACGGTGCATCGCACAATCGAGTATTATTTAGGTATATACCTAATATATTTAGAGGTAACGACTTTCACACTGACTTTGGGCTGGGTTACCAAGCCCAAAGTCAGTGTAAAAGTCTTTACCTCTACGACTTTTACACTGACTTTGGGCTTGGTAACCCATACCTGCTATTCTAACTTAGTTTATTTGGATTAGATTTTTATTATAATTATTACTATTTATGTAGTAGTGCTCATATTTTTTGTGACGACACCATCATCATCTGGGGTCAGCATAATACCAGCGTCAAGTAGGTACGCTTTTAACCTACCTATTTAGCACATGCTGAGCAGGCGCCATTTTGGCGCGACTATTTTCAATTTGGTGGTTAAAAGTTACGCGGGATGTTCCTGTTATCTAAGCATTTACTTATTTGAATTTCTTGACTTCTGGCATTTTTGTCTTATGTACAAATTAACGTAATTAGCCAGAAATCAAGGTATCCCACCATCTGTTACTTTGTTTCTTGTGTATGTCATGTCGTGTCAAATAAATCAGTTCATTTCATATAAGATTATTTAATAAAAATCGTCTGAAATAAATATTGATTTGAATTTATAGTTAATGTACCTTTACTTTAAATGTCAACCTTTTACTAATTACTGATTAAAACGGGTATTTATCACGTACCTTTTTTATTTGTTATCCCGACGTTCGATTATAATGCAACAGCCGTGGTCGCGGGTGGAATTTAACCAGTAATTATGGACAAAGATCGCGAAAGTTTGAAAAACCTTTTACTATTTTTCTTGGAAACATAGATTTTTCAAAAGTGATAAACCATTTTTGTTTTGTCCAGTGTACTTATCCTACATTTTTGTCCCGTGTACTTATCCTACACCATATGCCTGCTATAGGTAGAAGTGTAAGTAAAAGGTAGGAACGAGGAAGTTGTGTTTTTCACACACTTGATTACCTGCGGATGTTCATAAATACTTTTTCATGTGGCAATCTTAGATTGAGCTGAACTTTTAGATATATTGAGAAAGCACAGTTTCAAAAAGTGCTTTGTATTTTCTTTAAGTAGTTTTGACAGCTCCCCTGTTTCAGTGAAAAAAAGGTAGAAACCCATATAGTATATAGGTATAGCTCATAGCACAACAATATCGCGCACTATACATTGATATGGACACGTTTACACTGTACTGTACTATATATTATTGGCTTACTTGGTTAGGTTCTTCTTTTCTATACTATATAGCATAATAGTATAGCGTAGTCTGAAAGCCGCTTTACCTAGTCCTGTTATATAAAGCTAATTGTAATTTCGCACTCAGAAAATGAAATTTTGTACCCCTTTTTAAGTTTTCCGCGCGCGGATGCTAGATTTGGCAAAGCTTATATATATTTAAAATAGTTAATACGAAGAAGGAGGGACGAATGCTAAAATAAAAAAATGTATAAAATAAAACTGTGCACCGGCAACTATGTTATACGGAAGTAATTAAACATAGACGAATACCCATTAAATGTGAAGTTTTCTAAGTTGTTCGCGATTACTCTCTCATAATAGCAGCGTAATTTTGCTGGCCCATTATTCGATAAAACTAAAATCCCTTCATACACTAGCTGGTGCTACTAAAATGAAAACCAAAATTAAATTACAATTTACATCGCGCCTCACAGCATAATTTAATATATAATTTTCAATACTTGCTAAAACGATCTGCACAATATTGTAATTCTGAATTGTTACCACTCAAGGCCTTAGTAGTATTCACTGTCTCCTAAATTCTTCAACGATAACCTAACTAATCTGTATTTTGTCTCTTCTGGACGAATTCGGCACCATCTGTTTCCACAAAATATATTCCATAACGCCGGAACCGGAAACCGGCAGTTACCTACAGTCAAAATCGGTGCAGAAATATAAAATTTCAACAAAAATTTAATGGTCGATTGCATACACGGGATTACAACCGAATTACAATTGGGCCATAACATTTTGCGACACATAAAATGCAGTACTCCAATCTCCTGAAGTTAAATAAATCTGGAAGCGTTGTACTTATAGCGCCAAAACTCAGCGCATATGAACCCTATCTATTTAACATGGCAAACTTTTTTCAAAATAACCTACATATTATATTTAGAATCACCCTCATTTATAAATAGAATAAAAGTAGGTAAATAATGACTGAACACAAACGCATTTGCCTGCGATGAAAAGTATGAATGAAATGAATGAATGAAAATACTTTATTGTAGGTAAGTACACTTCAAAAGAAACAGACATATAAATAAAAATTTACAAAGCAACAAGTACAATGGGCGGTATTATCGCTTAGAAGCGATTTCTTCCAGACAACCTTTGGATGGACTTTTGTAACATTACAGTAATGGAGGGGGATGTACCTACATTACATAACAAAAACTAAATTTTAGGAGAGCGCTGAACACATACAATAAAATAAAACAATATAGGTACATAAATATACCTACAACAAATAAATTAAATAAAAAAAATATACAGTGTATTTTTTTAACTGGGACAGTACGGCAGCTCCCATAACCAGAGGAGATACAGGTGCAGTTTCTTTCGAAACATCAGCTCGTTTTCGAAGAAAAACATTTTGGCATTAAATTTTTTTTGGTCAAGCGTGAGTAGCGCCTTAAAATGAATCAAGTTGGTAAAAATTTTTTTTGATGCCGATCGATGCAATCTTATGTAAGGATCATTTTATTGTATTGGATAAAAAAAACCTGAGCAGCGAAAGTTAGTCAAATTTGATAAAATGTATTCTCATACAACAGGACAAAGCAAAATTCCTTCAACAAACATTTTATTAGATTCTAAAAAAAACACTCTGTATATATAAACATACATACATATCTATAGCGATATTACGAAGTTTCTGAGCGATAAAATCTTTTCACTCTTGTTTTAAATGTGGCTAATGATGAAGCTTGCCGTATTGAGACCGGTAATGTGTTCCAAAGACGTGCTGCTTGAATGGTAAAGGAATCATCATAAAATCTAGTTCTATGAACTGGGGTTTTCAATCTATGAAAAGTGATATATGCTTCTCTTTATACCTATTATTATTCCTTTCCATTGACGTTACATCATACTTTAGTCATCGAAATACAAGCATCAGTGGCTGTTGCAATTATTTTTGCACCAAGGTTCACAGTTCCAAACATAAAATACAGCAATATTTATCCCCATAGTGAAAATCAAATTTGCAAACTACGCTTCAGTTGTGGATCTAATCCGAGGAAAATCTGATAAATGTAACATCCAAAGGTTACGTTCCGTTTCTATTTTCGTATTTCCACTTTACAAAAGAGAGAGATTTCCCCGGCGACAACGTGTGTGCTCTAAAACTCCACTTTATAAGAGTATCTAAGTTATTTAAGTTTAGAAAGGAAATGATCGTTAGTTACCACTAGTTTCTTCATGTTTATGTATATTCATCTGGTATAATAGTACTATGTGATTGTACTTATGTAGTAGATGCAGTAAAAATGTAAGCTTAGCCATGCATTTGAAAACGAATAGGAAAGTATGAAGGTCGGACTAAACCACCCCTGTTAGTTTTCATTGGAAGCTGTCAAAAACCCAAACGGTGTATTCCTTGAGTTTTGTTACACTCTTGAACACAGTTCTAGAAAATGTATCTAAATGTCTCGGGGCCATGGATGCAAAACATTTCCCTGTGAAGTTTAACGTACGTTAATAGCCCACTTACGGATAACATTAGATTTAAATGTGACCCAAAAATTCCATAAGTGCTCAGTCGATTTGATAGTGCCTATTAATTTTGCGACTAACGTCAGTTCAATATATCGCCGATTTTAGGCAAGGCTTGGGGCTCAGAGTTTTGGGTGACAACTTAGTTAAATACCATATCAGTCACGTCAATGGATACTGCAGTTGAATTTTGTCGAGAACTCTCAACATTTCATTCCATAATTTTTCAGCTACCAAACCCGACATGTGTTGTCGTATGCAAGGATGATATTTCCATTAATTATATTTCCATGGGATTCCAGGCCGGGATGTTCATCACTTAGGCCTGTCGGGCTAGCTTAAGCACCCTAGACAAAGTTTCTTTCTAGGGAAGTTTCATTCTACGCTTAAATATCATTTTACTCAATAGAGGATGTAGAATCGTTTCTACGGACTCGGGCGACAGGAAGAATGAATTAAAATCCAGTAGACATAGTCAACATTACCAAGCATGAATACCAAATTTCTCAAATTATTACAGTTTTTGTCGATAGATAGCTTTGTGTATACTAGCTAGAAAATAAATATAACCGTCTCGCTAGCCTTGCTGGTCACGTCGAGACTCTACACGTTAAAAAAACAGAAATGAAGTCCGTTACATTATCAAATTTAAAAGATTTTATTAGTGCGGTATTCACACGACTAAAGTATTACTTTAGTCATCAATTAAATAATCAGTGAGTTAGAACGCGGGCTCAGCATAAATCTAAGGCAAGTTTAGTGACGTCACCGTTGATAACTTGACTAACGTGTGCAATGATTAACGATGTGCTTATAGCGTTTTAAAGCAGGTGCTATACCGATATATGTTTACGTAAGCTAACGTGAAAATGTAGAAGAAATATTTGCTATGGGTAATAATGATTAATTTTGTAATTTACATATATTAAATATGAGTTAATTTTGTCACGAACGAGCATGCTGAAATGATTAACCGCTATTGCAGAGCCGCTATTAAACAATAAGCAACGTGCGAATATAATACACTCACAATTTTAAATAGATATCAAGTATTGCAATTCTATTTAAATTCCATAGTTATAAATAAGGGACAATATTATTTGATCCTCAAGAATCTAATTGTACATGTGTACTTTTAAAAAATATTTGGTATTCAATAATAATATTTGAATGAATGAATGAATGAATGAATATACTTTATTGTACACTTCAAAAGACACAGACTTAAAAATAAAAAAAACACAAAGCAACAAGTACAATGGGCGGTCTTATCGCTTAGAAGCAATTTCTTCCAGACAACCTTTGGATGGATAGGACTTTTGTGACATTACAATAATGGAGGGGGGTGTACCTACATTACCAAAACTAAAACTAAATTTTAAGAATTTGATACCCTTTTTTAATGATTGGTCTAGATGAGTGGGAGAACCGACACTGAGCACCCCGACTCTAGACAGTCTTGTGCGTGACACCCCTAGAGTGTTATAAAAAAGCGCGGTGCTCGCGTGGAAAGTCAGGGGCGACCACGCGAGAGTTCTGGCGAGAGGCCACCCCAAAAAACTACGGTGGCGTTAATACGTAAGTACCCATTTGGTACTTACGTATTAACGCCACCGCAGCTACAGATTTGGAGGTTTTTAAGTGCCGCCAAAGTTAAAAATGTATCGAACTTTATTATTAAATGCTTATTTCTCTTCGTTTTGGGACCCAAAATGGATCTATCAAACTTAATTTCTACATCTCAAACATTTTTTGCGTAGCTCCAAACAGATTTGTTCGATTTATGTTATGTCTCACTAAAAGAGGAGCTTTTGTTTAATGTTTTTGCAAAATTAAAATGATCATTTAACATGCCTCTAATGGAATTACGCATGCGCAAGGTGTTGTCATTATTAGTCATTACCTTAAGTCATAAGTCATTTATTCTTTGCTGATAATAATGTTACAAAATAATCATCATCATCATATCAGCCATAGGACGTCCACTGCTGGACAAAGGCCTCCCTCATTGACCTCCAGGAACTGCGGTTGGAAGCGGCCTGCATCCAACGCCGACCTGCGGTTCTTACCAAGTCGTCTGCCCATCTTGTGGGTGGACGTCCTACGTTGCGCTTGCCGGTCCGTGGCCTCCACTCGAGAACCTTTCGGCCCCATCGGCCATCTGTTCTGCGCGCTATATGGCCTGCCCATTGCCACTTCAACGTGCTAATCCGTCGGGCTATGTCGGTGACTTGAGTTCTCCTACGTATCTCCTCATTTCTGATTCGATCCCGTAGAGAAACCCCGAGCATAGCCCTCTCCATAGCTCGTTGAGCGACTCTAAGCTTATTCATAAGGCCAATAGTGAAGGACCACGTCTCGGTTCCATATGTCATCACTGGTAACACACACAAAATAATATCTTACATTAAATATGATTAATTTATTTATTTTTATTATCTACCGGGTAGGGCTGTTGCTCAATGTACAGTTGACTCTGCACTTATTATCCATGTATTTACCTTCGGCTACCCAAGCTGAGAGAATAATATGGATACTGGGCAAGACTACTTCATCAAAAATCCTGTCTAGTTATTTATAAAATACTTGCCACCAGGTATAAATCATCAGGCCTCAGATGAAATGTCAATTTACATAATTTCTCACAAAATATATCTCATTATCTAGAAATACTAATTAAGCAGTTTTTTTAACATATGCAGTTGTCAACATTGTAATTTGTCTATTGTATTAAAAAATACAATCCGGGCCTCTTTAAGGTAAGAGTGAATAGGTTTCTTCTAGATATTCGTGCTTCATCTTAGACCACATCATCGCTAACCATCAGGAGTTCAAACGAAGATCTATTTAGTTTAAAAAAAAAATTGTTCTACTAAGTTTAAGTTCCAAATAAATATTTTGTTTTTTTTTTTAAATTTGAATAATTATAATTAGCGTTAGCTATTCAAACGCTCGCAGCTTTACATGACAGATTGTGAACAAAATAGAAAATCTTACAAATTTCTAGGATCTTATATAATATATCATTTAACAATAGCTGACAGAAAACAGATACGAAGCAACACTAGACTGTTATCCCACACGAGATGTATCAAATGTAGGCCATTGTCAATACACAGATAGGATCGATTAAAAGCTGGACAAAGCTCATTTCAATTGATAAACAGGTCATTCCATGGGTAAACATGAGACGATTAGGCAACAAGATGCCAGATAAAGTAATAAGAGTTTATTCATAATAAAACTTTATTTCATGCAACAATAGAAAAGTCTGCAGTCTCTCGTGACCACGGCCGATGTAACTTGGTCCAAACGTCGAGGTTAGTCAAAATTATAATTTTGATATAAATCTGTGCGCGAAAAGACCCGTTTTGTCTTAAAAACATGAGTATAGTTCGCGAAAATTTAAAAAGTTCTATAACAATAGAAAAGTACAAAACCTCTACGGCCTATATAAATATATACGAGTAGATTAGATCGTTTGCAACGGTCTTTAGATGATTCACCTTTTTCTTCTGTATTTTATAGTCATAAAAATAACTGTATATTCAGTGAGTTTCAATTCAAATTGTATTTATTGCGTAATATGGAGAATAACAAGGTGTTGTACAGTTTTTGTGTAGGCACAGCCATATTCAGCGTTTAACGCGCCTGCGAACACTGAGCGCAACTTCAATTCGGTCACGTCAAAAACTTCGGCCTGAATATCGCTATCCCTGTTTAGTGACGAAATTTAGCCACGCAGAGCGACATTGATAGCAATAGAACGATTCTAAATTTGATTAGATTTTGACCGTGTTCCGTAATACCAAAAATGATGACTGAAAACTTGTTGTATTTTTCTCATTGTGTTGTTATTCTGTAACTAGACGATATAATCTATGTTCCCATGACTAGGATACGTAAGATGTTGTTGTTTTTAATACGAAACAATTAGGTTGAAAACAGGTCTTTTATGACGTAAAAACATGCAGAATTCGATACGCTTCTATTTCATTTTAGGTAAGTATTTTGATCTAATATATAGTTGGGAACCTAGATAAATACTATTCAAATTAAAATAATACCTTATTAAGGTAGAGATATGCTCCAATTAGAAATGATCTTGGTAGTACGGGTCTGGTTGTTTCTCTATATATTATAAGTATGTATTTACAAAAAAATATATAAGGTATATAAGTATTCTATCAGTTATCTGGTTCCCATAGTACAAGCTCTGCTTAGTTTGGGGCTAGATAGAGCTGTGTAAAATGTCCAGCAATATTTATTTATTTTTAAGTAATCTTTTGGATACCTTCACTTAGTGGGGCGTTTGATTGAGACAGCATATTTAAATGTTTTATCAATGAGGACCTCTTTCTGTTGATTTATCAAGCTTTCAATCACATTATCTGTTATCTTAACTTACAGGCTACCTACCCGACTCGTCTGCCAAAAGTCACAGTTGCAAAATAAATGAAGGGGGGAATGCATTTTATTCGACTCTATGCCACTGATAAAAAAACGAGTGTGCTTTAGACCCCACGACTGAAGTAAAACTTCTTTTTCAAAATATTAATTTTTAAAATTGTTTAAGAACGAAATGAAATTACGAAAAATAATCAAGAAATCACCGTTCGCTTAACGCTAGCAAACTCGCAAACGAACTACTGACTGAGATATATTTAAACATATATATATTTCATGCACTGGCTATGAAAGGAAGAGAGAAAGAAAAAATGCGCGCACTGCTCTCTCTTGCTCCTACAGTGTGATACAGACAATAGGCCTGCACTGTCTTCACTCCGAAACGTAACTTATTATGAGAGAAAGAGAGAAAAAAAAATGTGTGCTCGCACTTCTCTCTTTTGCCCCTACAGTAATATACAAAACGTAACTCTTTCTATCTTCACTAACTTATATCTCCCTCTCAACTTCCGTTCGCCTTACCCGATCACACTTTTCGTAACGCTCTCGTCACGCATTCACCAGCTTGCTCCCCAAGTCAAGCGAGAATAAAGAAGTTTTACTTCAAAAAAAATTACGACACGTCGCGTTCCAATTAATATATATTATATAAGATCAGTAAGGTTCGCAGGCCTGATTCCCAGTAAGAAATGCTTACATCTTCTGTATACTATGATTCATAAAACTCTGTTGATTTCGTGTAGGTATATTCTATACATCTGACACCTACCTTTTAGGCAGAATGATTGGAACGCCCGTAGTTACATCGTATTTATAACGGTTCGTATATTCGATAACGTAATAGCATGGACTTCGATAGATCTAAGCTATCCTTAATGCTCGGCAGTTTCCTAAACCATAACATAGATAAGAGTTTACATATTTCCTTGAAATGTGCTGATATAGTATTTGGTGTTGAACACCGGCATGTGTACAACATAATATGGTTATATGTATATCTTCTTACGATATTGACAGTGTCTGTTTTAGTAAGTGGAATATCTGATCTCACTAAATATTCCCTGAACAATGGAAATACTTAGGTCGAATACGAAGCGTGATTAATGAGCATTGATACAAGAAATAATTCGCACATATTGCTCATTTATTATGTGATAGAGCCAGAATGTTATTGCCAGATTAGGGTCTGTAATCTATTTATTACTAAGAATCCAAGCACCTCCAACAAGTTATTAAAACATGAGTGGGTATAGTAACTAATGTATGAATTAAAAGAAATAACAGCACACTAGAAATAAACACAAAATTAAAGGAGACAAAGCCAAAAGTACAATGGGCGGTGTTATCGTTAAGATAAGTTTTCTTCCAGATAACCTTTGGACCTACTACTACTTACTGTTATTTTGTTATGACGATATTTAATTTAAAATGAAAGATTATCACTAACGGTTCGCCACAAACTGAGATCTCGCGAGTCTCCCATAAAAACAAAAAGAAATATATTTATAATCTTTGATTATCAAAATAGTGCCACGAAATACATAACCAAATTACTTGACCTACAGTTTCATTCAAACTACAGGTGATTGAATTGAGTTCATGTAATTTGGTTACTCTTTTTTGCAGTACAAATTGCAGTTATTCTGGATTTCAGACTTTTGCCTACATCTGTTTCACTTAAGCTACACACATACCAAATTACAGCACTGTGGGGTCACTGGTGTAACCTGTGAATGTTATCAAAATTCAGTTTCTATTATGCCTAATAACTTAAAAACTGCAAAGTTTAAACTAAAAACTAAACCGGGTCGAAATATACTCACATAAACCTTTTATTAGACGTCCCCTCTTGAACCCAAATATCTCAACAACCCCCAAACATTTTTAGCTACCTATATACTAAATTTACGATGATCGGATAAACGCTTCGAAAGTTATCCTCGGACAAACAAACATACATACATACATATATACAACGCCGATTTGCCCAAGTTGATTTGGAGATCTCGCTTCGCTCGATCAATAATGAATAAGTATTCAGATTGTGAATTTACGAAAAGTAGGATCGTAAAAATAAAAATACATTCTTACTACCAGCTTACATTATTGAAGTTTCGTTCTGATTGTTTTAGTTTGAGTCTATAACCACCGCTGTGAGTAAGGGGTACAGACCAATATTGATGATGATAGCTCGAAACACGATACCTAGTTACGACCTCCCATCATAATCGAAGTTATATCAGCTGAAGTAAACAGTAGACTTTGTTCATAATTCACATCACGAGCTCTGCGGTTTAATCGGACCCAAACTTTCGGGGCGTTAATAATCTACTAATGTTGGGATAAGAACTTGACTGAAGTTGCACGCTAGTCGCCTGGATCGACTGGGATGTGAATCGTTTAGTGCTGAAATTCAAATTATTATACCTAGTGGATTTACCACTATGCTATAACACAAGATAATACCTAATTAAAAACTAATAAACCGGCCAAGTGCGAGTTGGACTCACGCACGAAGGGTTCCGTACTATAAAAACGTATCTATAAAAACTGCAAGAAATTCACGTTTGTTGTATGGGAGCCCCCCTCTTAAATATTTTTTATTCTATTTTTAGTATTTGTAGTTATAGCGGCAACAGAAATACATCATCTGTGAAAATTTCAACTGTCTAACTATCACGGTTCATGAGATACAGCCTGGTGACAGACGGACAGACAGACAGACAGACAGCGGAGCCTCAGTAATAGGGAGCCGTTTTGCCCTTTGCGTACGAAACCCAAAAAACAACAGAAATCTACAATGGGCGCTTTTATTCGAATACAAATTTTCGATTTCTTTTCAGCTATCAGTCCATGCATGGTTTTCATTCAACTCGGTGATATGGCCTTGTCTATCGTACCGTATTCATATACAGTGTTTTTTTTAACTGTAACAGTACGGCAGCACCCATAACCAGAGGAGATACAGGTGCAGTTTCTTTTATAACATCAGCTCGTTTTCAAAGAAAAACATTTTGGCATTAAAATTTTATTGGTCAACTGTGAGTAGCGCCTTAAAATGAATCATGTTGGTAAATTTTTTTTGATGCCAATCGATGCTGTCCTTTGTAAGGATCATTTTATTGTATCGGATAAAAAGATCTGAACAGTGGAAGTTAGTCAAATTTGATAAAAAATATTCTCATAAAACAGGACAAACAAAATTCCTTCTACAAACATTTTATTAGATTCTAATTGCACATTAAAGAAATATTAATACTGTAGCGATTAAAAAGTTTAGGAACTCCATGCTCTCATGAGCAATTCAAAAACATTTCGTATTTCAGAACAGTTTTGAATTTCGAACATGGTTCTTGCACCTGTTGGACTTTTATATCAGTCATTGCATCATCTTATTTGTTCTATCATGGCATTGTCAAATACGCAAAAAGTAGACTTAATTGAAGCATACTTCCTCAATCGCGGTCTGGGTAGCGTTCCTAATACCGCTTCAGCGCATCAGTTGGGCTTCGTCGGTTAAGGAATTATGGTTCAATTAAGTCTACTTTTTGCGTATTTGACAATGTCATGATAGGACAAATAAGATGATGCAATGACTGATATAAAAGTCCGACAGGTGCAAGAACCATGTTCGAAATTCAAAATTGTTCTGAAATACGAAATGTTTTTGAATTGCTCATGAGAGCATAGAGTTCCTAATCTTCTTAATCGCTACAGTATTAATATTTCTTTAATGTGCAATTAAAATCTAATAAAATGTTTGTAGAAGGAATTTTGTTTGTCCTATTGTATGAGAATACTTTTTATCAAATTTGGCTAACTTTCGCTGTTCAGATTTTTTTCATACGATACAATAAAATGATCCTTACAAAGGACTGCAACAATCGGCATCAAAAAAAAATTACCAACTTGATTCATTTTAAGGCGCTTCTCACACTTGATCCAAAAAATTGTAATGCCAAAATGTTTTTCTTCGAAAACGAGCTAATGTTTTAAAAGAAACTGCATCTGTATCTCCTCTGGTTATGGGTGATTCCGTACTGTTACAGTTAAAAAAAACACTCTGTATATGATGATAATTACCAAAACTAGCATGTTTTTATGAGCCATTTTATACGAGAAATAGAAGCCGGGGCTCGTAAATTACACATAAATATTCAAATAGTTCAGTCAAATTCATCTAAATTTAGTAGAAATGAACATATTTTGACTTCATAATTTCTGAGACGATTTATTTCTTAAAATGCCTTGTGCGGCGTAGGCTATGAAACATTGATGTGATTTAACACCAAGCCGTTATTTTCACAATGAAGCTTGACGTGCGAGAGTGCCAGCTTGGATCTCGTTAGGAACTGGCGGAAAATTAAGCCCCATCCCGACTTGCGAGCGACTCCACTCATTGCCCATTAACCTCATAATAGCTTAAATATGCTAAGGAGCTCGCGCTCACGAATAACAGTGGGAAAGCCCCTCAAACTTTGCTCGTGTATTACCTACCAGGCACATGTTTACCTTCGTAATTAAAGGTCATTATCTAGTTTGAATGACACTTGGGTCGGCTCGGAGCTATCTTTCCATCTACTGTGGATTCTTGGGGTAAATTTGTTTTCGGGTTTAGGTAGCTTTATTCCAAATGAATGCTTCTTTATACGAAGTTATGTAAGCGTAACTGTAATTAAATCGCCGTTAATTGAGATGAGTTTGAGCCATTTTAGATCTAGCACCAGCTGCGAATGAAAATTAGGAAGGAAATAAAGCAAATTGCCGGAACAGAGCAATTAATCCGCTAATGCTTTAAAAGAGCTATTGTTTCTTATTGTAATCATTAGCAATGGGTGAGTATTCCTATTTATAACCAATATGTTTTGAATCGTATTTCAATCAGTCACAGGCCATTATGAGAGTGTCATGGCGGGTTAAGCAATAGGTTTAGTATTAAATTACTGACCACCCGGTGCGGTCCAACGCAGGCCATATTCTCTAGAGGTATTATTGTTTGACCTATATTTCTCACATGAGCTCAAGTGGATTGAGATTAACTTGTGGCACTCGATCGTCTTGAAGCGTCGCGCGTTTGAATGTTGGCTCAAGTAAGTAGCAAGAAATATACTAAGCGAATGCATTTCCTCGTTCCTCCGAGACCTCGACTTGCTAAAAAAGTTTCGATTCCAACAGAGACAAGTTTTTAAAGGAGTCCAATATCACCATAATTAGCATTATGAACATCTACTTTCAGATTAAAGCCGAATTTGCACACAATTGCCACCGACTTTCGAAATTAGGGTCCCTTGTTCGTGCAATCAATATTCTTGATTGCACTTTTCTTTTAATATTATGATCGAACAGAACGGGTATGGGTTCTTTATATTTTCGATCAAATAAAATTGTCAGTTCTGTTCTGATTTCGCATGAATTTTTAGGACGATATTAAGCCCTTTTCAGCCCCAGTATTAAGTGGATATCTATCAACGCAAGAATATTTATAATTTATTAGAATATTATAATTTAAGTCTCAATAGAAATATTAGGTAAAGCTACACCCGTTTTCCTTTGGTGGACACTGAGCCATAATGGGTATGTTGACACCAGCTCATTTGCATTCAGTAATCGTTTACGATCTAAGAAGTGATATTACCATCCTGTCTGTCTTCGTTTAATGGGCTTCCGTGCTCGAACCTGAAGTTGACAGCCTATCTCAAATATCACCCGTTCCCTCTTGCAATTTTAACAGCAAAATGATCATATGTTGCATCCTATATCGTAAAACCAACATCATTTTAGCTAAACATTATCTTAAGTAGCTTTACGTGCTCTAAAAGCGTTTTCTTTTTACTTTCATTTCAAGGTTCATACTACAGACAGAAATAGTTGGAAAAGTAGGTACTTACGTAGAGTAGTGACCACATCATTTTCGCAAGCTTTTAGGTACATGTAAGCATTCACAGAGCAGTTCTTTGAGCTAGGTCGTTGAGAGGGTGCAAAGGTCTTCACGTAACTTTGCACATAAGCGTAAACAGGATTTATTAATAGGGGCAAAACCACAAGCCTTCGAGAGCAAAATATGTTGATAGGTGTTTTTTAAAATTACAAACTATTCTATATGCCAACTATTCTGGGATCTACGGATATACGCTGAACGACTGTCCGCTATTATTTCCATATTTATAATTTCTTAGCTGCCGTCACTTTTCTGGCTAGTTACGGGAAAGTGGGGGAGGTTGGCCCTCTCTTGTCTCACTGAATTCGTTCGCAGGTTTCGTCCGTGTTTAATTCACGGGTGTTCACAGGCGAGGCTAACGAGCTGCACTCGGAGCTACCAATGACAACTTTGAGTTTTTCACTAATGGTACTGATTTTTAGCACGATTGCTCCATAAAGACAGCTAGATTACAAGCGCCTGAACTTCG
This sequence comes from Philereme vetulata, assembly GCA_918857605.2. Lineage (NCBI taxonomy): Eukaryota > Metazoa > Arthropoda > Insecta > Lepidoptera > Geometridae > Philereme > Philereme vetulata. Next base: position 5,578,476 of record OU975448.1, on the reverse strand, counting down.
CAGTCTCTACATTATTTACTGTGTTGCAAATAAAATATTTTAAGGTAAAACTTTTTCATGAAATGTCATCAGCAGATTGTAAAGAAGAGACTGTGAAATGTTATCGATTCGAACGAGCATTTCATTAACGAAGTACACTTTTCTTCATCTGAATTGAGACGCGTGTGTTACTTTTACTTTTGGCTAAATATGAAGGATTATACATCATTATAACTCAATGTTCTATTTTTACGAATAATCGATTCGATGGACAAACTAATTGGAACTGCCTAATCAGAGAGGCCTTAAAAAAAGGCTCTTCATTCGGAATATTATCTCTATGAAAGCTATCCAGGATTTAGATAATCCAATGCGTGGGTGGTTTTATGTATAGTGGCGGTCTGCGGGGGTCCGGCCACGGACCCCGGCCCAAATGAGCCGCGCGGAGCTTTCAAACCTATTTACAAAGCCCACAAATCCTAGGATAAAACATTGCCCACTTTTCGTGTGTAGGGAAAGTACTCGTATCTTCTCGAGTTAAATGAGAACAATATCTTCTTCATGTTCATGTCGTGCCTGCCCCAGTTATGGTTGAGAACTCGGCTCTTGAAGTTGTCGACGCGTATGTATACCTAGGACAAACAGTCCAATTAGGTAGGTCCAACTTCGAGAAAGAGGTCGTCTTCGACTTCGAAAAACGTCGAATCCAACTCGGATGGGCAGCGTTTGGGAAACTTCGCAACGTCTTTTCGTCCAACATACCTCAGTGCCTTAAGACGAAAGTCTTCAATCATTGTGTGTTACCAGTGATGATATATGGAACCGAGACGTGGTTCTTCACTATTGGCCTTATGATTAAGCTCAGAGTCGCTCAACGAGCTATGGAGAGGGCTATGCTCGGGGTTTCTCTACGGGATCGAATCAGAAATGAGGAGATACGTAGGAGAACTCAAGTCACCGACATAGCCCGATGGATTAGCACGTTGAAGTGGCAATGGGCAGGCCATATAGCGCGCTGAACAGATGGCCGATGGGGCCGGAAGGTTCTGGAGTGGAGGCCACGGACCGGCAAGCGCAGCGTAGGACGTCCACCTACAAGATGGGCAGACGACTTGGTAAGAACCGCAGGTCGGCGTTGGATGCAGGCCGCTTCCAACCGCAGTTCCTGGAGATCAATGAGGGAAGCCTTTGTCCAGCAGTGGACGTCCTACGGCTGATATGATGATGATGATGATGAATATCTTCTTTATGACAAAAAACGTACGCCAGATGTTTTGTATATTACTAGTGGTTCGCCCCGAACTGAGATCTCGCGAGTCTCCCATAAAAACAAAAAAATATTATTTATAATCTTTGACTATCAAAATAGTGCCCTGGAACTGCATAACCAACGTACTTGACTTACAGCTCCATTCAAATTACAGGTAACGGGAGTTCATGATTATGGTTATCCTTTTTTAGGTTAGAAATTGCAGTTATTCTAGATTTCAGACTTTTCTCTATATTTGTGTCACTAAAGCTGCAAGCATACTGGTGTAGCCTGTGAATTTCGTCAAAGTTCAGTTTTGTTATTATGGCCCTTAACTTGAACTACAAGGTTTTCAACTAAAAATAACAAATATTAACAAATAACAATGTACTGATGCAGACCTTTCATTAAACGTACTACTTGATAGTCCCATTTTGTTATTTTTTATCCCATTTGAACCCCAATATCACAGGAACCTCCCAACATTTAGCTCATTTCGTCACACCAGGATTGTGACATCACCCACGATAATCGCATACATGCTTCGAAAGTTATCCTCGGACAAACAAACATACATACATACCGATTTGCCCAAGTTGATTTGGAGATCTATTTTCACTGGATTAATATTAATTATGAATATTCGGTTGTAAAAAAGCTAAGTATAATAAAATTTAGTTTTTTTTTGGTAGATGTTTATCAGAGTTGCATATGGGCATCGCTATATAAAAGTCGTTGTTGTTGTGTATAAACATTTCAACATATATAAAATCCTTGTGACTAATAAATTACGAACCAGAAATACGTTGTAAGCGGCACACAGTTTCCTCATAGATTTGTAATGGTTTAAAAAACACCCTTATCATGACTGCATATGACTGGTGAATGCTAAAAAGGCCTTTGCAAAATTGCCCCTTGTCATATACGATAAGAATCCCTCTTATCGCCTTCACCAAAGTAAAAACCGGCCAAGTGCGAGTCGGACTTGCGCATGAGGGGTCCCGTACCATTATCTATTAAAAAGGCAAAAAAATCATGTCTGTTGTATGGAAGACCCCATCGTTATTAAAACCGAGAAAAAAATTGGTAAAAAATCACGTTTGTTGTATGGGAGGCCCCGTTAAATATTTGTTTAATTTTAATTTAATTATTTATTTTAAAGTGAATAATATAACTTAATATTCTGTGAATATTTCAAGGTCTACATGTTGCCGTTGTCAATATCAAGCTAAAACGAGCAAAAAATTCACGTTTGTTGTATGGGAGCCCCCCTTAAATATTTATTTTATTCTGTTTTAAGTACTTGTTTTTATAGCGGCAACAGAAAGACATCATCTGTGCAAATTTCAACTTTCTAACTATCACGGTTCATGTGATACAGCCAGGTGACTGACAGACAGACAGCGGAGTCTTAGTAATAGGGTCCCGTTTATCCTTTGGGTACAGAACCCTAAAAACTAAAGCAGACCACGTAGAAATAACCTTTTTGCACACCACTCACAAGAATATTTTTGTTTCAGGTTCCTACCACCGTTCGAAGGAAAAAGTAAACAGCCTAAAAACTTTACCATGCTAAGTACTAAACTTTAATATATATCCTAAGTTAGTAATAACAAAACACCAGTAAATTAATAAAACAATAATATTGTGCCTAGAACTGAAGTATAATAAATACCAATATTTAACCTAAATTTAGCGTAACTTTGTGCTTGTCAAAGTTGCTGGATTGTTCAGCTGTAAATAACATATTTTTATTATATTTAGATGCCGAAAGTGCTTAACTGTTACAAGTGAAGATATATAGTGGAACAATGTTGCCGGTGCCACAAGATCGTATGTCAGGGCGTAGGAGTAGCTCTATCGTGAGTCGAACTCTGCTCGGGAGACGGGCATCAGTCTATGCCACTGGACAGCATCAGGATCCTGCTAAGGTAAGCAAGCACAATATTATTACAACATTCCTAAGAGTAGTAGAGTTTTTTGTGAAAGAGCTCGCCGGGGGAAGTACTACCACCATACCTATTTCTGCCGCCAAGCAGCATTGCTGTGTTTCGGTTTGAAGGGAATAGTTGCCGGTGAAATTACAGGCATATGAGGCTTTAGACCTGTATGCCTCAAGTTGATGGAAACAGGGTAGTGCATCGTAGGCCACGTTCCTAAGGAGCGTGACCTACGAGGCGATACTTTGTTATAGGTGATGGTAACCACTTAACATCAGGTGGGCCATAGGCTTGCTCCATCTCCAATTCGTATAAATTAAAATCCTCAAAGGTATCCAACGATCAGGAACGGCGGGAGTATTGCAAATATGTGCGTAAAATGACGTATTTATGAGCAAATCGAAGCACTAAAGTGTAATTTTCTTATTGTACACAAATAGATTACAGACAAAAACTGTAGGCTTTCCGTACAATGAGAGGTCAGCTTATACTGGAATGTACAGCTTAATGTGTAGCCGTGTGTGCACAAAGGTGAGCTTAATCCTAATAAGAGTTTTTTTCCAGCAAACCCTTGAAGGTAGAGATTTCATTTCATTTCTTTTCCACTGTAGGTACATTATAGAACTCTAAGTTACATCATATTTAGAATATATCAATTAAATAACCATTACAGTAGCTCAAACAGACAGGTATCGGGACTAAATACAGAACAAAACAATGTCAAATAAGGCAATGAATGTCAATGCTAAATCTTAATCTTACATCTTAGATAAAATAGTAGTACTCCGTCCATACTTTTTCTACGTCCATCCCTACGATATTTTTTTATCTAGTGTACATTTTCCCGCTGCTTGGCAAAGGCCTCCCCCAACTCCATCCACCTATCAGGATCCTTGGCGTTTCCACCATTATTTCTCGAATCCACTGATGTCGTCGCGCCAACGCTTTCGCGGCCGACCCCGACGTCGCTGTGGGATTGGGCCGGTCGAAGTCGAATGCTTCCGAGGAAATGGGCCAACATCATAACACCTTGGGTACCGGAGGATGGACAGCGCCTACGATATTATTAATATGAAAATCTAGAATACTTTAATGTTTTAATGGTACTACCTACCACAATGATTAGTTAAATTGATTTGATTTGATAATTGAACAGCTGCATAATCTGCATAAGCTGCAAACAGGCCAATAGAAAAACTTATTGTCAATTTACTTCTACATCTTTAACTGGTGGTGGAGCTTTTGTGAACGAGCTCGTGGAAGTGGGCACCACCGCCTTATCTTTATCTGCCGCCAAATAGCAGTACTTGTGCTACTGTGTTCCGGTTAGATGGTAATGGTATGTTCCTGTAATTACTGGCACATAGGCTAAGCTAAGTCCCAGCTAAGTCCTATATTATGCCAATCCACATAGAGATGAAGACAACATACTCGTAAAACCTTGTTTTGAATTGTAATAGGTTTGGGGAAAAAGTCTTTTCGCATTTTAGTATGTATGAACTTGTAATAAAATCTCTTTGGCTATACTATTTGTATCTGGCTGGTTTTGGCATTGGATTAAGTTTAAATTTTAAAAAAGATAATTCCAAATTCAAATTAGGAAAATGTGCATTTTTATTTGATTTTCGTACTGTAAACATGAGTGAATCTAATGAAGAAATTCGATACATTTTATAATTTTGCTACAAAAAAACTAAAAATGCAACGCAAGCCGCGAAAAAAATTTGCGATGTTTATGGACCTAGTGCAGTGTCTGTTAGAGTAGCACGAATTTGGTTTAAGCGTTTTCAATCCGGAAATTTTGATGTCAAAGATGCACGTCGCTCTGATCGCCCTATTACGGATAAAATTAATGGCATTTTTGAAAAAGTGGAGCAAGATTGGCATATCAGAAATTATGACGTAGCTGAAGAACTGGGAATTGACCACAAAACAGTTTTGGCGCATTTGAAAAAAACTGGGTACACAAAAAAGCTCGATATTTGGGTACCCCACGTGCTCACTGAAAGAAACCTAATGAACCGTGTACTCATTTGTGATTCTTTATTACTATGTAATGAAACCGAACCATTTTTGGAGAAGCTGATAACTGGTGATGAAAAGTGGATCACGTACGACAAGAACGTGTGAAAAAGTTCGTGGTCAAACGCCGGCCAGGCTTCACAGACTGTGGCGAAACCCGGGTTAACTCGCAACAAGGTGATGCTGTGTGTGTGGTGGGATTGGAAAGGCATTACTCATTATGAGCTGTTACTACCAGGCAAGACCATCGATTCTGAACTCTACTGCAAACAACTGATGAGATTAAAGCAAGAAGTTGGGAGAAAGCGGCCGGAATTAATCAACAGAAGGGGTGTGGTTTTTCATCATGATAACGCTAGACCTCACACATCTTTAGCCACTCAGCAAAAATTAAGACAGTGGGAGGTGGAAATGCATCCGCCGTATAGTCCTGCCCTTGCACCTTCAGATTTCCACCTGTTTCGGTCTCTTCAGAATTCTTTAGACAGTGTCAGGTTAACATCACGAGAGGACTGCCAAAACTACTTATCGTGGTATTTTGATCAGAAGCCTCAAAATTTCTATAGCAATGGAATCATGTCCCTACCTACAATGTGTTCGATCACTTTTTGCCATCTTGTAGGTAGCTACAAGATGGCAAAAAGTTATCGAACAAAATGGTACCTACATACTTTAGTTAAATGTAAACAAACTATATTAAAAAAAGTTTTGAATTTTCTTAAAAAATGCGAAGAAACTTTTTCCCCAACCTAATATGTGGATATCCATGGGCTGCAGTAGCCACTTACCATCTGGTGGACTGCATGTTCGTTTAGGTTGTATTAAAAAAAACATCATATAATTGAGATGATAAAAGAAACAGCAAAAACTTATGCTTTTGTTCAAAATCCCTAGTTAAGCTTAAAAATCACAAAAGTTCATTAGCATTAGGAAAGTTTCAAATCAGCCTGTGAGTGCAAGAATATATCAAAGTTTTAATGATGCCAGAGCTTCAGCCTTAAAAGTTGCTTCAAAAAGTAAATTTATGTTGAAGCTTACCTACGTTCCGACTATTTCCGACCGTTTCATACAAACTTATATATAGGTACTATTTGAATAAATGAACAAACCTTTGCAAATTCATGAATAATGGAACAATAACTATTGAATCGGATAGAGAATGGAGGAAACCAAAGATCCTTTGGCCAGTAATAGCTAACAGCCAGACAATAGAGCTCTTCGAAACACGCTTAGAATTTTACTTTGATGAGATGGTCTCTAAAATAAATAAATATTGCTGGACATTTCACACAGCGCTATCTAGCCCCAAACTAAGCAGAGCTTGTACTATGGGTACCAGATAACTGATAGAATACTTATATACTTTTTTTTTTGTAAATACATACTTATAATATATAGAAAAACATCCAGACCTAAAACAAATATTTGTAGAAGTCTCTGAAGTGTACTTTCAACTTTTGTTTTGCCAACGGCTGCGGATACAAGATAGTCTGTATCGTATTTCAGCCTTCCAGCTCAATCAATTGATGATGAATACAGCGTCAGAGGTAAGTTGCAGGATTAGTTGGATAACGGAGGCTACCGCTGTAGTTTCTAGAACTGGATTTCAGATGGAGTAGGCTGACTACCTATACCTACCATCCTCTCAGCTAAGTCAGCTTTATCCGCAGACAAGACTTGGTCAAAATGATCAGAGATGAGGGAGGTAATTTTTAAAAAATGAAATATTATCTTCCTTGTCTCATATTTCTCTTGATGCAATTTTTGCGCAATATCAAGTTTTTGAACCCATAGACAACGGATTTTCATACCATCGTAAACGCCTATTTTTAGCCCGTTAGGGGATGAATATTGAAAAAGCCGGTCATAGTACCACCTCTACACCTCACAAAGAACATGCCCTCTAAATTTCAGGTCTCTAAGACCAGCGTTTTAGACTGTGCATTGTATAATTATGGGCTTTGTTTCCTAGTTAATATAAAAATAATTATAAAAATAAAGTAACTACGTACATTTGAATATATATGAATCAACATAATGTAACATTGAAATTTATGTATTCGTACCTGTATTCTGGCAAATAAACGATCTGATTTCGGTGTTAATAACACCTTTGTAGTTGCTATGTAAGTATTTTAATTCAATGATCGTATATCGAACAATTGGACGTATTCGGTTTCTTGACATTTCGTCTTTTGGATGCAAGTTACCTAGTTTTTAGGGTTCCGTACCAAAAAGGTAAAACGGCACCCTATTGCTAAGGCTCCGCTGTCTCTCTGTCCGTCTGTCACCCTTATCTCATGATTACCTTTATACCGTGATAGTTAGACAGTTAAAATTTTCACACATGATTTATTTCTGTTGCCGCTATAACAACAAATACTAAAAACGGAATAAAATAAACATATTTTAAGGGGGGCTCCCATACCACAACGTGATTTTTTTGCTTGATATTGATAACAGGTAAACGCTTGTAATATTCACAGAATATTGAGTTATATTATTCACTTTAAAAATAAATAATTAAATTAAAATAAAATTAATATTTACGGGAGGGCTCCCATACAACAAACGTGATTTTTTGCCGTTTTTATAGATAATGGTACGGAACCCTTTGTGCGCGAGTCCGACTCACACTTGGCCGGTTTTTTTATTTTAACCAAAAGACATGAATTTTACGAGTAGTATCATTCAACGAAATTAGTAAATAGATGAAGTTTTAGTATGTTTTTTTATATACAAAGTTGGTTCTATTGTAAATTCTGATTGGGCTCCCTCAATGTTATCATCATCATCATCATCATATCAGCCGTAGGTCGTCCACTGCTGGACAAAGGCCTCCCTCATTGATCTCCAGAAACTGCGGTTGGAAGCGGCCTGCATCCAACGCCGACCTGCGGTTCTTACCAATGCGTCTGCCCATCTTGTAGGTGGACGTCCTACGCTGCGCTTGCCGGTCCGTGGCCTCCACTCGAGAACCTTCCGGCCCCATCGTCCATCTGTTCTGCGCGCTATATGGCCTGCCCATTGCCACTTCAACGTGCTAATCCGTCGGGCTCAATGTTATGCTAACCATTTAATTTGCCTCTACATTATGTACTACGTGTATAATATATCCAATATTAAGCTCGAATACAGAGAACAAATACTCTCACCTGTAATTTGAAATCTTAATCAGATTGTGTATGTTATTGTTAACCTATTTGTTGTGTATACCTCTATTATGTCAATATATGTAATTGTTAATAAATATCATATAACTACGACAAGTACATACTCTATGACTATATATAGAATATTTTAGTAGGTAAAAGATTTATTTAAAACTGGTTGTTGCCAGCGGCTTCTTCCGCGTTGTTCTGGGGTGCAAAATACATATATAAACTTTGACATCCCCTTGTTATCCCATGGGAATTGATTAATGGGATAAATGGTAGCCTATGTGGTGATCCAAGTTATAATCTATATACCAAATTTCATCGAAATAGATTCAGCCGTTACGGCGTGATTGAGTAACAAACAAACAAACATCCAAACTTTCGCATTTATAATATTAGTGTGATGGACTATGAATGTCTTCGGTAAAGATAAAACGTTATACCGTGCTTTAAAAGCAGAGCTTGTACTATGGGAACCAGATAACTGATAGAATACTTATATACTATTTTTTTTTTGTAAATACTTACATACTTATAATAGATGGCGACCTCCGTGGTGCAGTGGGCGAATAGCCGGCTGAGACGCAGGAGGTAGCGGTTTAGATTCCCGCCGCGGAACAAATGCATGCATGCAAATTTGCATGATCTACAGATATTTGTTCCGGGTCTGGTTGTTTCTCTATGTATTATATGTATATATTTACAAAAAAAACATATATAAGTATTCTATCAGTTATCTGGTTTCCATAGTACAAGCTCTGCTTAGTTTGGGGCTAGATAGCGCTGTGTGAAATGTCCAGCAATATTGATTTTTATTTTTTTATATAGAAAAACACCCAGACCCAAAATAAATATCGGCAGATTATGCAAACATTTGTTCCGCGGCGGGAATCGAACCCGCTACCTCCAGAGTCTCAGCCGGCTATTCACCCACTGCGCCACGGAGGTCATCAAATTACTCGCATTACCGGCGTTTTTATCAAATAAGACACACAACCAGATAAAGTGACACTCCTGATGTAAAGTAGTGACCATCGCCTATTTGACCGCATTACGTAATCTTATTACATATGCGAGGATCCACCCCTAAAAACAAGCTCTGTAATCCATAACCGTAACTTCGCGACCTTCAATATTAATTAGATGAATGACTCGAGCTTCACCGATGTAAAGGGATGGTGGGATGGTGGCAACAGCTGAGTGGAATTTGCGTTATAAATCGACAACGATGGGTATGTTCGCGAATACAAGTCAATTAGCGGGAGACGTTATCTATCAATCTGGATTACAATTACCTCATGATGGCAGTGAGCTTGAGTGTGCGCGATTACTCGGATTAAGGGTATTGTTCCATTTGAGACTGTTTCTGTTGATTGCGAAAACATTTATGATCGCAGATAACATCGTATTCGTTCATTAACGTAAACGTTTTCGACGTATTGCTAAGTTTGTCTACTACATACAATGTAGGCTGTCCAACATGATTCAATTTCCTTGGCAGATAATTATGGTCTATCCACAAAAAGTTAACAGCTGTTTAATAAATTCCTTACCAGGCAAGGGCGGATCCCCCCCCCCTCCCCCCCCCCCCCTCCCCCTGGGCTGGGCTAGGACCTAGGTGGACCACTAATTAAAATTGTTAAATATAATGTTTTTATATATTTTTTGTCGCAATACAGATTTTATGTAAGTACATTCAATATTTAATTAATTTTAAATAATATTTTAATTTGAAAAATTGATTTTGTTATTTAAATATAGGTGTTTTTAAGTACATTAATAAAATACCTACTTTTTACTTGTATTCATGATTATAAAAACTCAATTATAACTTCTTGTGACTTGACTACGACTATGTGACCCCCCCCCCCCCCTGGCACCAAAGCTGGATCCGCCTTTGTTACCAGGTAAGGATTGTATTCATTATTAGCTGACCTGCCTGCGGCTTCGTACGCGTGGTATGTCAATAAAACATTACCCTTCTGTGCAGTCGCGTAAAGTGTATCCCATGTCTCAATTCTATTCATAATCTATATAGGTACCAAATTCCATCGAAATCGGTCGAGCCGTTAAGTCGTGAAAAGGTAACAAACAGACAGAGAGACGGAGTTACCTTCAAATCGTGCGTAGATTATAACCTGGATTCACACATGGCTACTTTTTGTTGACGTATAACGCGTGCAAAGCCGCTGGCGGAAGCTAGTTATACATATAAACTTTTCTCTTGAATCACTCTATCTATTGCTGAAAACTGCATTAATATCCGTTGAGTAGTTTAAAAGATCTAAGGGAATAGTCTTCATTTTATACTATGTAAAGAAGAATCAATATTTTTTTAAACGTATTCATTTATTTATATATTATTAAATCCACAAAACACATTACAATCACTTACAATTAAAGATTACAAAAATTCTGTTTTGATCTGGATTGTAACATAAACACATGTGCATACGGCTTAAATAACTTACAAATCAAGCAGACGTTAAGTTGAAACAGATAGAATATCTACTTATATTTTCTTGTAATATATATATATATATATATAGGTGTGAGTGGGGCAATTTTGATATGGGCAACGGAACCCTAGGGGACAGAGGCTGGCCGATTTTCTGGAGAAAGAAGGACTCTTTATGATGAATTCTTTTTTCCAGAAGCCGCCTCACAGGAAATGGACCTGGATGAGTCCCAACGGTTCCACGAGAAATGAGATTGATTTCATTTTGACCAACAAGAAACTGATATTCAATGATGTCTCTGTGATTCACAGGGTGAAAACCGGCAGTGATCACCGAATTGTTAGAGCCACATTGAATATGAACGTTAAACTTGAAAGGTCCCGTTTGATGAAGTCTACGGTCCGACCCACTCGCGCACATATCCAAAACCTCGAGAGCTTTCAACTCGAACTTGCAAATCGCTTTGACTGTCTAGAAGTAGATGCATCAGTGGAAGAGATCAATAACAGGTTCGTAGAAACCGTCCATACGGTGGGGTCCCAGTTCTTTAAGACCCCCGTACCAATAGACCTCAGAAACTCTCTGATGACACCCTTAACCTCATGGCTGAAAGACGTTCTTTGCGACTGCAGTCTCCCGATGATGCTCAGTCACATAGGCAGCTCAATAGAAAGATTTGGAAATCCTTGCGGCACGATATTCGTACCTTTAATACATCTCGTAAAGAGATCTCGTAGAAATCTAAATAATGAGTAAAAATAATAAATAATCCCTTAATAAACATATTTTGTATGAGGGCAATTGCAGGGTATTCAATGGGTGTTTGTCTTTTTTGTTCAAGTTTAAAACGCCCATGAGCGTCGCATATTCTTATGCTTAATTTCTAGATTTCAGGAGATATTACACTCGTAGTGAAGAATTCAACATCCTCTAAAGGGTCGTGTAATCCATAAAAACAAATTGGCTGGAGACAGTTTCGGTGACAACTTCCTTTGAAGTCATCAAAGAACTTTAAATTAGCTTGCTGAAGTTGAAGTAACTATCTAAATTCAAATCAAAGTAGCAATTGTAAGGGGCAACTTGGTGGAATTATTCTATTGTTCACCTTATTAATAATTAGGTCTCTTTTCTTACAAAAAACACTTGAATACAAGAATACACAAAACAAAAAAAATGTTGATTTGATTTTTCGGTAACCGGGCTAACTAGCCTCTCCAGAATAATTTCAATGACAAAGCGGATATACATCTAATTGAATTGTTAATTTTCTTCCAACAATCAAACGGGAATAAAAGAAATTGGGTTATATAGAATAATTGTTGACCTCCATGGCGCAGTGGGCGAATAGCCGGCTGTGACTCAGGGTTCGATTCCCGCCGCGGAACAAATGTTTTCATGATGTGCAGATATTTGTTCCAGGTCTAAATGTTTTTCTATATATTATAAGTATGTATTTAAAATAAAATAGTATATAAGTATTCTAGCAGTTGTCTGGTTCCCATAGTACAAGCTCTGCTTAGTTTGGGGCTAGATAGCATTGTGTGAATTGTCCAGCAATATTTATTTATATGTATTGTTATTATTTATTGTTTTCGTTAGCCTACATAGTAAAATAGTTTTCTATGAACTAAAAAGAAAACAAATTCTCGATAACGCAAGCTCAAACAGTTACTTATTTCACAATGAAACAAAATCTAGTTACTAAAATGTCATTTTCGTACCACTTGCTCAAAAAAGTGACATTCTATGCCACAAAAAGCGAACATAACAATAGTTATTTTTAATCTGTTAAAACAGGGAAAGAAAATTGTACTGAATTTCATTCATCCTCTAGGGGGAGAATGTGATTTAATTTTCGAATACTTACCGAAATTTATACTGAACTACATCTGTGTTTACACCATTGAGTTTGTATTTAAAGCATTATACATCTTTTTGAAAAAGGAATACGCATTTATTATGCAGTTATGATTATTAAATAAATGTACTCGACAAGCCATCGGCAAAAATAAAATTAGCAATATGCCAAAGGAAATTGCTAAATATTTAAAACTTAAAGATGTTGAACTCTACACTGGTCACTGCTTTAGAAGAACTTCGGCAATTTTCTTGGCGGATTCAGGGACGGATATTACGTCAATAAAAAGACACGGTGGTTGGAGCTCTGATAGAGTAGCTGAGGGTTATATCAAAAGCTCAATGGCGAATAAAACCATATTAAGCAGTCAAATTAACAAAAATATAAAACTTAATCCATCAGAGCCACAACTATCAACTTCCGGCATCTTATCTTCGTCCGTAACTCACGATGCACCACCACCACTATCTCCGACGTATACTATCTACAATGAAACGCAAGTTCCTCAGACGCAAGAACAGAGAAATGCTCAAATCAACTCATCAACAATAAATGTACCAAACAAAAATGTAACTCTCTCTATCAATAATTGAACCAATGTTTCGAATGTTAACTTTTACTTTTAATTGTCATTATTTTTAATAAATGCTTATCTCATATTATTATTGTGTTAATTTTTTCGCAAATGGTACGATAAGTAGATTATTTTCATCGGTGATAAAGCTGTCTGAGTCTTGGGTGAACTTAAATCCCTCGATACACTCAGGACTCGTCTTAAATACCTCGCTTCGCTCGTGATTTAAGTTTTTAACACCCTCGCTACGCTCGGGAGTAAACCTCGAGTTCTTCGTTACGCTCGCGATTTAAATCGTCACCCGCGACAGAAGACACTTCTTTATCCCCTTGGTTAATAATCTACTATTTCAAATACGTAAGTTTACTTTTTTCGTTTTTTTTTGTACCGCATACTGTTTCAGTATAATAAAGCTTTCGTTATTTTTATAGTTACCGACTAGAGTTTGTATACTTACTAGTATGTTTGCCTCTCGGAATACTCGAGTAATGAATTACATAAATTAATTCGTTAGGTATATTAAATGACTTTGTGATATTTACATTGAGTCTCTCAATAGAATGTGAAACCTGCCCTAGTTCAGCATACAGTGTATTTGTAACATAATACAATACACACAACGCCACGCACAACCCATGTATAATTACCGACAAAAGTGCTTCACAACCAGTAGTTCATAACCTTGAACTTTGAATCGCAAAATTACAAATGAATGATTTATACCTGAATGATTACGTGACGTGAGCCTCGATATACTATAACAGTGGAGCCGAAACGTCCGTTTGTGAAAATTTACTCAAAATTAATGCTACGAAACATTATTACTAGTGATTATACTGACATATCGGCTTGAGGCTTAAACGCTACAACTAATATATTTAATACCATGTTGAGTTGAGTCTAAGAAATCAAGCTTAACACTAGTGCATTTTTTTTGTGATTCTTACGAAATTAAAAATAAACGAGTGTGCTTTAGACCACACGACTGAAGTAAAACTTCTTTTTCAAAATATTAATTTGTAAAATTGTTCAAGAACGAAATGAAATTATGAAAAATAATCAAGAAAACACCGTTCGCGTAACGCTACCAAACTTGCAAACGAACTACTGACTGAGATACGAGTATATATATATATATATATTTCATGCACTGGCTATGATAGGATGAGAGAAAGAAAATGTGCGCGCGCACTGCTCTCTCTTGCTCCTACAGTGTGATACAGACAATAGGCCTGCACTGTGTCTTAGAACGTCTATCGTCATACGAAACGTAACTGGCTATGAGAGAAAGAGAGAAAGAAAATCTGTGCTCGCACCTCTTTCTCTTGTCCCTACAGTAAAATACGAAACGTAACTCTCTCTTTTTCTATCTTCATTAACTTATATCTCACTCTCAACTTCCGTTCGCCTCGCGATCACACTTTTCGTAACGCTCTCTCTCTCGTCACGCATTCACTAGCTTACTCCCCAAGTCAAGCGTGCGCAAAGAAGTTTTACTTCAAAAAGATTGAGACAAATGGAAACGAGCAGAAAATATTTTTACAATTTTATACGCGTTTGTAGGCCACGAACCGGCAAGCGCAGCGTAGGACGTCCACCTACAAGATGGGCAGACGACTTGGTAAGAACCGCAGATCGGCGTTGGATGCAGGCCGCTTCCAACCGCAGTTCCTGGAGATCAATGAGGGAGGCCTTTGTCCAGCAGTGGACGTCCTACGGCTGATATGATGATGATGATGATGATACGCGTATATATTTCTAATACAAAACTGATTTTACTCGCCAGAAATAAAATCAGAACCGAATCGAAACTCAAGCAGATTTTAAAGTTCTTTCATTGGAAGCTGTGGAAAAGTCTTAAGTTTCAATTCATGCTTGAGCAGTCTGTAGAAGTATCATCATCATCATATCAGCCGTAGGACGTCCACTGCTGGACAAAGGCCTCCCTCATTGATCTCCAGGAACTGCGGTTGGAAGCGGCCTGCATCCAACGCCGACCTGCGGTTCTTACCAAGTCGTCTGCCCATCTTGTGGGTGGACGTCCTACGCTGCGCTTGCCGGTCCGTGGCCTCCACTCGAGAACCTTTCGGCCCCATCGGCCATCTGTTCTGCGCGCTATATGGCCTGCCCATTGCCACTTCAACGTGCTAATCCGTCGGGCTATGTCGGTGACTTGAGTTCTCCTACGTATCTCCTCATTTCTGATTCGATCCCGTAGAGAAACCCCGAGCATAGCCCTCTCCGCTCGTTGAGCGACTCTGAGCTTATTCATAAGGCCAATAGTGAAGGACCACGTCTCGGTTCCATATGTCATCACTAGTAACACACACTGATTGTAGACTTTCGTCTTAAGGCACTGAGGTATGTTGGACGAAAAGACGTTGCGAAGTTTCCCAAACTACTTGTACTAAACTTGTAGAAGTATATAAGAATTAATTATTTTACATATTTTAATTTACATAATCAACAATACTGTCTGACATATCATGCATCGTGCATGTAAAATGTGTAAAGAGCAGAGTGTTTTAGCGTGACCATAGCGACTTCTTTTGTAAAAGACAGTACCTATAACGAGACAGAGACATTGTTGCGTACAATTTGTTTGCCGCGCTCCACCGTCTATTCTCCATTCATGTTGAGCACAATGTCTTATTTTGAGAGAGAAATTAAAGCCGCAGGTAGGCCTTATATTTTAAGGGCATAATTCGGTTCGTAATGAAATTCGGGTTTATCTTTATTCAATCGCGGTGCCGCTACATACCCACTATAGATGTGGAAATGGCTTATAGGATGTTAGCGTGGCTTTGGATGGCTCTTTAGCTAGGTTCGGAGTACTTTTGGAACTCCAAGTTTTTGTAGATGCTTAGAAAAATTAAATTAAAGCTATTTGAAATACTATAGAGACGGCATGACTATCACCATATAGAAAGTTTTTTTATGTTAATTGTGGAGAAACGGGCTTACGGCCCACCTGATGGTAAGCGGTCACTGTCTCCTATTGACACCGGCAACATCCGTGGTATTGTCGATGCGTTCCCTACACTGTAGAAACCTCTTTACATTTCACTTGAAGCGTACAGAAGCTCATTACACATTTTGAAAGTATGGGTTTGAATTGATCGCGTGAAGCGTGTGGTGTGGGATACCCAATTGTTGACGATATGTGGATGAGCTTTATTACGTTGTTGAGAAGTGCGGTGGTAAAATTTCAACGACGACGGAATGATATCGAATAGCTCCTCAGAACATTTCCCATTACACTGAGCGATCCGATGTCACGGCGTTGATTCAGTGGTTCCAGCCTGTCGGCGAGTATGGGATAGCCGATTATTCTAATGGCTCTTCTCTGAAGGGAGTCAAAGCAAAGCAATTAGTACTTTGGAGCTCCGTGCCAAAGATAGGAACAGTATTCTAAGTGCGGCCGAACTTGCGCTTTGTATAGCAATAGCCGTTATTGTGCCGTAAAATATTGTTTGGCACGGCTTTTGCTTCTAAGTGACTCCCATACTCATTATCATATCCTCATTAGAAATTTCGACTCCCAGAATACTCGCCGAGACGGGGAGAGGAATGCCCTGGAACCGTAAAGAGTAATATCATTTCAAGATGATTTTTTTAAAATCCATACTAATATTATAAATCGAAAGTAACTCTCTCTTTCCATTTGTTACATTTCACGAATAAACGGCTGGAGCGATTTCGATGAAATTTGATATAATAGATTATGACCTAGATAAAGACATAGGCTACTCTGTATTGACAAACCTTGCGTTTGGCATAAATCTTATCTTTAGCAATATTAGATGCACACATTTAACATTTACGATTATACGACCTCCGTGGTGCAGTGGGCGAATAGCCGGCTGAGACGCAGGAGGTAGCGGGTTCGATTCCCGCCGCGGAACAAATGTTTGCATGATCTACAGATATTTGTTCCGGGTCTGGTTGTTTCTCTATGTATTATAAGTATGTATTTACAAAAAAAAACATGTATATAAGTATTTCATCAGTTATCTGGTTCCCATAGTACAAGCTCTGCTTAGTTTGGGGCTAGATAGCGATGTGTGAAATGTCCAGTAATATTTATTTATTTTATATTACCGACGAAAAAAGACACGGCATATATGATACAAATAGGCACATGTTTGTTATTTACAGATTACTAGTGTTTACGATTATGTGACGTCAATGATAGCGTTACAATGACTATCTAATAAACACGTACACCACCGATTCAGGAGCTCAAGTATCTACCTACGTTGTTTATCAAACGATATCAATAATGTTGTCGGTCTCTGTATTATTTTTAGTAAATAAGCCTTATTTATTTGTTTCTAGGTTAACTAGAAGCTTTGCCGTAAACGCTTCTGAGACACGAAAATAAGATAAAACATACCTACCTACCTACCTATACGTTCAATTCAGTCCATCCAAAGATTGCCGGGAAGAAATTGCTTTGAGCGATAAGGCCGCTCATTGTACCAACATGTATTAGACTTAAAGTTTTCTAGGTTAAGTTATTTTAATTTGGTGTAACAATAAAGAATTATCTCTCTCTCTCTACCTATTGAATTTGCCATATCGCTGAAATACTTTTATTATACGTTAATTTAGATGATAGAGAAGCTTGGGATTGAAATTGCTCCAACTCGTTCAAAATGCTACAAATTAGACGTTATTTATATTCTGTATTGTAATGTATTCTAAAAGGATCAATAAAAAAACAACCAGCCTAGTTTCTTCCCTTTCTTTCCTGGCTTGGTCGCGAAGTAACAGGCAGTAAAATTGACGTTTCAAAGTAATCCTTGTGATTTTAATTAATAAACGATTTTGACTTTGACTTTGACTCGCTCGGTCGATATTACTCTACGATTTTCATCAGTAACTTCAGCTTATATCGTCTCATACCGCTTTATTAACATGGCATTATGTAATGAGTTTATTAGGTATACGTACATAATTCAAGGGTCCCACGAAGTCACTTGACACTACCGCCTACATTATTAAGCTGCGAATTGGCTGGTACTCGTTAATAATTCATGAAGCCGAGAAATGCTAACGATATTCAGTTACATTGGATACCATGTATCTATAATTAATTGGTGCTCACTAACGACAAATCATTGCAGAAGCTTTGACCGACGAGCAGCCGTGAATTCAACTGCGGAATAGGTTTTGAAGAACTGAAACAGTTCCGAACTTCGCTGTTTCCTATTTTAAAATACAGGTAGACCTGCACAATTTTTTTATACTATTTATATGGCAAACGAGCATGCAGTCCACCAGATGTTAAGTGGCTACTGCAGCCCATGGATATCCACATAGAATTCAAAACAAGCTATTATGTCGTCTTGATCTCTATGTGGATACGTTGCCATACTATAGGACTTAGCTGTTATGCCTATGTGCCAGTAATTACGGGAACATACCATTACCATCTAACCGGAACACAGCAGCACAATTACTGCTATTTGGCGGCAAATAAAGCTAAGGCGGTGGTGCCCACTTCCTCGAGCCGGTTCACAAAAGCTCTACCACCAGTAATAATTATTTTTATATTATACTTGTAGCCACTAGTTGACGGGCCTCCTGATGTTAGTAGTCATAGTGGTCCGCAGACGCGTTGCCTAATACTTAATATCATATTTACACTTCTCTTGAAGGCGTTTTTGTTGAAGCCTACAGGGAAAAACTCCGGGGGAAGGTGGAAGAACGGGTGAAACAGACCGTATGAGGCTTCCATGCATGTACAATATGAATAAGTACTAAAACTTATACTGGTAGCGTGATAACTGTGATAAGCCAAAGGTAGGCGTGAGATATACTCAAGATGTTTTTTTAATCCAGCGAAGCAAGATCTCCAAATCAACTTGAGCAACCCGGCGTTGTATATAACAGGTTGGTGAAAAAGTCTTTTCGCATTATAGTATGTATGAACTTGTAATAAAATCTCTTTGGCTATACTATTATCTGGCTGGTTTTGGTATTATTCAAAGTTTACGTTTACGTGCGTGGTCGTGGCGAAAAGGTCGTGGTCAAAGGCCGGTCAAACTTCACAGACTGTGGCGAAACCCGGGTTAACTCGCAACAAGGTGAAGCTGTGTGTGTGGTGGGATTGGAAGGGCATTATTCATTATGAGCTGTTATAACCAGGCAGGACCATCGATTCTGAACTCTACTGCGAATAACTGATGAGATTAAAGCAAAACGTTGAGAGAAAGCGGCCGGAATTAATCAACAGAAGGGGTGTGGTTTTTCATCATGATAACGCTAGACCTCACACATCTTTATCCACTCAGAAAAAATTAAGAGAGGTTGGCTAGGAGGTGTTAATGTCCTGTATGTGTCCTGACCTTGCACCTTCAGATTTCCACCTGTTTCTTTCTCTTCAGAATTCTTTAGGCAGTGTCAGGTTAACATCAAGAGAGGACTGCCAAAACTACTTGTCGCGGTATTTTGATCAGAAGCCCCAAAATTTCTATAGCAATGGGATCATGTCCCTACCTATAAGATGGCAAAAAGTTATCGAACAGAATGGTACCTAGATACTTTAGTGAAATGTAAATAAACTATATTAAAAATGTTTTGAATTTTTTTTAAAAATGCGAAGAAACTTTTTCCCCAAACTAATAAGCCTGAATACCGGAAACAAATATTGCAGATGCAAACTTTATCACGCAGCGGGAACCAAACCTGCGTCACCCTGCGTGTCTGTTCTCGCCTACCTTGCTGCAGAGCTCGTCAAAAGGTTACACTACTCAAATAATGCTAATGGTTGCCTACTCTGGCTGCATTCCGAATCACGCTAAAATTGATATCATCGCGCTAACAAGCGTTCCGAGTCACCGTGCGCGCGACAACGATGTCCTGTGATTCGTCATAGATGACGTCATTACATCCGCCATTTTGCGCTAACAACGTCCATGCTCCAAACCGATATCACTGTGAGCCTAACTGTCAAAAGTGACGTGACAGCTGGTCCGTTGGTTACTTGTGAGTAATAGTGTTCTGTGGTTGGTTGGTTTTAATATTGTTATGAATATATAGGAACACTGACTTGCTGCGCGTTCATTAGCGGAATTAGAATCCTTGACGGCACACAACTTTAATCAGCGCGATAACTGAATCGGTACGCAAAATAACTACGTGAATGCTAGCAGCGATTATGTCGTGATACGGAATGCAGGGCCTTAGTGTAACTGTCGCATTTTTTAATGTTTTTTAAATGCACCGTCTCATCTACATAATATATTCAAATCTTACAATGTTTTTTATTAGTTTAATGCATCATTTAACCACGGATATAACTAAATTTACTTAATAGTGGGTTATAAAGTTTTTTACTTAGCTCTGATTAAACAAATTGCTATAAGAAGTTGGTACATTATTGCGTACCATATTCTGTTTTAAATGGGCAAGGCTTTATTTATGATTGTGTATACGCCCTTCATTGGACCGTGACCCATTAGTTAATGGGCTTGATTGCACCCAGGCAACAAATAAGAAACAATCCCTTTTGTGACATACGTACAGTCAGCAATGAATCTGGTTCATCACATCAAACAAAACAATTAAATTATATTTACTGGCTGACCAATCCGCAGCTTCGCACGCGTAGTTTTTCAATAAAAACATTACCCTCCTTTATGCATTATTCATTATGAGCTGTTACCACCAGGCAGGACCATCGATTCTGAACTCTACTGCGATCCACTGATGACATTAAAGCAAGAAGTTGAGAGAAAACGGCCGGAATTAATCAACAGAAGGGGTGTGGTTTTTCATCATGATAACGCTAGACCTCACACATCTTTAGCCACTCAGCAAAAATTAAGAGAGTTTGGCTGGGAGGTGTTAATGCATCCGCCGTATAGTTCTGACCATGCACCTTCAGATTTCCACCTGTTTCGGTCTCTTCAGAATTCTTTAGACAGTGTTAGGTTAACATTACGAGAGGGCTGCCAAAACTACTTGTCGCGGTATTTTGATCAGAAGCCCCAAAATTTCTATAGCAATGGGATCATGTCCCTACCTACAAGATGTCAAAAAGTTATCGAACAAAATGGTACCTACATACTTTAGTTAAATGTAAATAAACTATATTAAAATATGCGAAGAAACTTTTTTCCCAACCTAATATGTATGTTTGTCCGAGGATAACTTTCGAAGCATTTATTTGTACATCGTGAAATTTGGTATAAAAGTAGGTAGTGATGACATAATTTTGGTGTGATATTGTGTTTCCTGAGGGGTAAAAAAAGCAAAATGAGACTATCCAGTCAAGTAGCACGTCTAATAAAAGGTATGTGTGAGTAAACTTTGACCCCGTTTTTATTTTAAGTGTATACTTTGTAGATTTTAAGTTATTAGCAATAATATTGTTACGCCAAGGCTTTTACAGAGTAAGTAATTGTCGGCTTTTTTCGAAGTTATACCTACTGTGTCACAGAATAGGTAATACTTGGTATGGAATATACCTACATACCACGTTTTTACCTACCGTTGCACAGAATAATAAATAGTAGACTTGTGGAATACCTTTCTAGTTGCTATCGGAACGTTTTCGAACGTTCTAATAATTTTCTAGTAACTGTGTGTGATATAAATAGAGCGTGGAGAGGCCCGAAAGAGTCAGTCTTGATTTGGCGATACGTGCGAACATTTCGGTGACATTTAGTGGTTTATTGTGTAACAGTGGTGTGATTTAGCGTATTGTGAATCCTTGTGATTAAGATCGTGTATTTATCATTTTAGTGTTGAATAAAAGTGTTATTTTGGTTAGATTGATTTTAATTATTTTATCCCGAACCCTCAGCTCGTAATAATTTGGTGTCAGAAGTGAGATAAAATAATGCCGGATCTGCCAGAGGATAACCTGGACGGTGTAAGGACGAGAGGTCAACGACAACAGGAAATATATCAAAGGCGG
The DNA here is from genome assembly GCA_918857605.2 of Philereme vetulata. NCBI lineage: Eukaryota > Metazoa > Arthropoda > Insecta > Lepidoptera > Geometridae > Philereme > Philereme vetulata. Next base: position 5,556,308 of record OU975448.1, on the reverse strand, counting down.
TTTGGAGATTCTCCGGTTCAAGAAGCTCGGCAGAGTCGTCAGTCGATTCAGATGGAGTCAGCCGCCGCCAAATCATTAGGAGCTTCATCATCATCCATGGTTCAAGCTCCTGTGACAGGCGATCTTGCTGCTATTGTGGCAATGCTCTGCCAAGATAAGGAAGAGTAGCATCGTCAACAGGAAGAGCAGCGACGTTGGCAGGAAGAGCAGGCTCGGTTGCAAGAAAAACTGCAACGTCAGGATGTTCGGGAGGCCATATGGGAGTAAAAAGGACACTGTTAAAAATAAGGGAGTGGTTTTGCTGGATCTATTGCAGAGAAGATGTTAAAGACTGGTGCCGAAAATGTACTACTTGTGCGGCAGTGAAAGGGCTCCATATGCGCAGCAGAGGAGCATTAAAATTATATAACGTTGGAGCTCCATGGGAGCGTATAGCCCTAGATATTGCAGGACCATTCCCTGTGAGTAAAAATGGAAATAAGTACTTCATGTTCGTTATGGACTACTTCACAAAATGGCCAGAAGTTTTTGCTATCCCTAATTAAGAAGCTTCGATGGTAGCAGATAAACTAGTCCACAAAGTTTTCTGTCATTTTTGAGTTCCTCTGGAGATTCATAGTGATCAAGAAAGGAATTTTGATTCACAAGTATTTCAGCAGACATGCCGAATAATGGGTACTCATAAAACAAGAACAACTTCGTATCATCCTCCGTCTGATGGAATGGTGGAAAGATTCAATCAGACGTTGGAAAGATATCTGGCCAAAGTGGTGGAAAATAAGCAAAATGATTGGGACCAGCACATACAACCGTTTTTATTGTCATACTGGAGTGCAGTCCATGAGAGTACAGGCGCCAATCCTGCATTGGCAAATTTTGGAAAAGAACTGCGGTTGCCTGCAGACCTTATAACTGGCATTCCCCCAGATTCTCCGCGTACCATCACAGATTATGCAAATGATCTGCGCAATAAGATTAACGACATCAATGAACACATCCGACTAACTGGTCAACAAATGTCCGAGAAAATGAAGACCCGTTATGACCGAAATTCGAACAACTTGGGATTTGATGAAGGATCGCAGGTCTGGTTGCACAATCCGATACAGAAAAAAGGAAAATCCCCTAAATTACAAGCAAAATGGGATGGACCATACCGTGTGTTGACTAGGATTAATGACGTCACTTAACGAATTCAGAAGGGTACGCGAGGTGCGCCTAAAATTGTTCATGTTGATCGACTGGCGCGATATTACGGGGCTAACAATGCTCGGGACGAGCATGTTTTAGGAGGGGGCAGTGTTACGCCGAGGCTGTTACAGAATAAGTAATAGTCGGCTTTTCTAAAAGTTATACCTACTGTGTCACAGAATAGGTAATACTTGGTATGGAATATACCTACATACCACGTTTTTACCTACCGTTGCACAGAATAATAAATAGTAGACATGTGGAATGCCTTTCTAGTTGCTATCGGAACGTTCTCGAACATTCTAATAATTTTTTAGTAACTGTCTGTGATATAAATAGGGCGTGGAGAGGCCTGAAAGAGTCAGTCGATTTGGCGATACGTGCGAATATATCGGTGACTTTTAGTGGTTTATTGTGTAACAGTGGTGTGATTTAGCGTGTTGTGAATCGTGTATTTATAATTTTAATGTTGATTAAAAGTGTTATTTTGGTTAGATTGATTTTCATTATTTTATCCCGAACCCTCAGCTCGTAACAATATAAACTGAACCTTGACAAAATTCTCAGGGTACACCAGTGACCCCACAGTGCTGAAATTTGGTATGCGTGTAGCTTTAGTGACACAAATATAGGCAAGTCTGATTTCCAGAATAACTGCAATTTGTACCCCAAAAAAAGTATACCATATCAAATGAACTCGTTACCTGTAATTTGAATGAAACCGTAGGTCAATTTAGTTGGGTTTGTATTTCGTGGCACTATTTTGATAGTCAAAGATGACGAATAATATTCTTTGTTTTTATGGGAGACTCGCGATATCTCAGTTTGGGGCGAGCCACTAATTTAGTAAAGTGTAGGTGAAGTTTATTTGATTTACAAAATCTAATATCAAAATACCTATACCGAAAAGGAGAACTGCTAAATCGTCCGAGCAAAGTATATTCCGTAGATCCAATACAAATGTTGTCGTAAAAAATGATGGCTCTCGTTCTAAGCAAGCCATCAAAGTTGCCAGCCTTTCAACCCTCTGTCAATAGGTTGGCGAATAGGGTGTGAAATGCGATGTATCGCATATCCGTCTTGTGGATGGTGTGTTATGTTTAGAGACGAAATAGTACAACCGTAAATATATACATATGTGTTACATGCCTTAATAAGTTAGTATTTATTTTACAGTAGCTTCTGCCCACGGCTTTGCACGCGTTGTTTATCAATAAAAAACCGGCCAAGTGCGAGTTGGACTCGCGCACGTAAGGTTCGAAGGAATATGTATCTATTATAGAAGGGTTCCGTACCTTTATCTATAAAAATGGCAAAAAAATCATGTCTGCGGTATGGGAGCCCCACTTAAATATTTATTTTATTCAATAGCACAATTTTATTTATTTACCTTATTTTAGGATGGTGCCGATCCAGCTAGTCCTCTAAATTGTATGAGCGCCCATACAACTCAGTAGACTATCTTAATTGGCGTCAACTATTTAAGTATGGGGATACCCTTTAGTTTATTAAATTTTTTGGTATTTTTCCTCTATTTTTGCTGTAAGACGTTGATTTTTACCAAATTTGGTGATTCTAGGTCAACGGGAACTACCATATAGGTTTTCTACTCAAAACACATAGGGTACTTCCAGTTGACCTAGAATTTTTAATTTTTGTTAAAAGCAAGGTCTTACAGTATAAAAATAAAGGAAAAATTCCGAAAAATAAAAAAAAATGTAATATAAAGTAAATTTTGGTACTCACAAGTTTTCGCGAAAATCTAAATTTGCCCATATCTTTTTATCACGTTGACTTAGGATCTTGATTTTTATACGCCTAATAGCGACTATAGACCTCAGTATCTGATATCAATTTCAACTTGCTAGGTCAATCATTTCTTGAGAAAATCGGTGGTGACACACGGACAGTCAGACGGACAGACGGACAAGAGAGTGATCTTATAAGGGTTCCTTTTTTTACCTTTTGAAGTACGGAACCCTAAAAGTATGTCTCAATCTAAGTTATATACTATATACCATATTTCATAGAAATCGGCCAAGCCGTTTGATCGAGAAAACGTTACAAATATACGACAGACAGAGATAGAAAGTTACTTTCGAACTTATAATATTAGTCTGCCTAAATTACCACAGTTTTAATTAACCAATAGTACTCTACTACTGGGTACAGGTCTACCCTAATGAATATCTTAGTGTCCCTGTCTTTTCTCCTGTTACATCTCACTATGTGAGAATTGTCATTGTGAGCTATGATGTATGTATCATCTCGCTATCCATTCCTCTGTGCCAGCCAAGGCATATCATTGCCTTAAGCTTGCACCTAAAAATGTAAGGCAAACCAGAAGTCGCAGTGTAGGTTTGCCTCGAGTCGACAACCGATTTTTTTTAATATTCTGTATTTAAACTTACTAAACACATAACAACCAGTTAGACCTGTTTGATCTGGATTGCAAATAAAACATGTGTATGCAGCTAAAATAAGTTACAAGTAGTCAGGCAGACTTATGTATAAATACAAAAATAAACAAAAAAATATTAGAATAAATACATACCTTGTGAATCACTAATTAAATTATACACAATATGAATGCGTGCAATAGCGTAGATAATTTAAATGACTAAAACCAATAACAAAATCTATTTAACTAGTGATTTGCCCCGAACTGAGATCTCGCGAGTCTCCGATTAAAACAAAAATATATTATTATTAATAATTATAAATAAATATAATTAATAATACAATTATTATAATACATATTATTTGTAATCTTTGACTATCAAAATAGTGCCACGAAATAAATACCAAAATTCTTAACCTACAGTTTCATTCAAATTACAGGTAACGGGAGTTCATGTAAAGTGGTTTTTTTTGGGGTACAAATTGTATTTTTTCTAGATTTTAGACTTTTGCCTATATTTTTGTCACTTAAGCTACACGCATACCAAATTACAGCACTGTGGGGTCACTGGTGTACCCTGTGAATTTTGTCAAAATTTTGTTTTTATTATGGCTAAAATAACTCAAAAACTATAAAGGATTTACGAAAAATAAAAACAGAGTCTAAATTTACTAATAAATACCTTTTATTTGACGTCCCACTTGACCTAATAGCCTCATTTTCATATTTTTACCCCTCTTGAACCCCAATATCTCAACAACCCCCCAACATTTTTAGCTCATTTAGTCATACCAAAATTGTGCCATCGCTACCTTCCAATGTATTAAAATTCACGATGATCGGATCAAGGCTTCGAAAGTTATCTTCGGGCAAACAAACATATAACGCCGATTTACCCAAGTTGATTTAGAAATCTAGCTACTATCGATCAAATATATAAAACAAAGTCGTGTTACCATTTATAACTCAAGAATGGCTGGGCCGATTTTGATGATCGTTGATTTGTTGAATAGCAGAATAACTATTAAAATATCAAAAATTACACGCAAAAAAAATTTAAGAAGAAAATTAATTTTCTCATACATAGATGCAGCTAATGATGGCCGATTGACAATTCTACCGGCGACGTACATTGGCAGCCCGCGTCATATGCATGTCAAGGCGGTACAAAGTTCGCCGGGTCAACTAAACTAATATTATAAAGAGGAAAGATTTGTTTGTATGTTTGTATTGAATAGGCTTCGAAACAACTCGACCGATTTAAAAAATTCTTTCACTGTTGGGAAGCTACACTATCCCCGGGTGACATTGGCTACATTTTACCCAACTGTGCGGAAGGAAGGTAACGTTTTTATTGAAAAACTACGCGTGCGAAGCTGCGGATTTGTCAGCTAGTATCTAATAAAATATTCGCTGTCTTAGACTTCCTACGACTAGAGATGATCGTTCCTTCATACATTGTAGAATGAACAGAATAGAAAAACGTATATTTTTCGCTTCAAGCTTAAACAAATGAGTATAAATTAAAAATAAATATTGAAAAAAATGAAAAAGAAAACATTTATTTGACACGACACAAGTACAAAATAAAAACATCAAAGAAGATTGTGACATAGAAGTAACTTGACTTCTGGCTCTAAGAAGTAGGTAGAAAGGAAGGATAAGTAACAAGAATGCCAGAAGTCGAAGATTACAGGTTTGTCAAAAAATACAGGAATATCTCACGCAACTTCCATCATATTTCCTAAGTGAATGCTGGTAGGTCTCTGATAAGCATATACCTCTCAGCATTTTATGTGACGTATTTTGCCTGTTGTAAGAAAATATACTATCGTTTTAGAAATGTATCTCTAATATACTGTTCAAACTTAACACCGTTCTTTAATACTCTGCTAAAGTACTCCATATGGTGTAAAGTTGCGAGCTTCCTCTCCATATCGAACTCAAGAATGTAATACTGTTGCAACAAACATCACAAAGCTGAGACCCTACGTCTTATCGATAGGAAACAGACACCGCATTGTGTCATATGATCGTATGCTTTACACTCAACGTTTCACAAGCTATATCATCTATAGAAAAACTGTAGGCATTTATGAGGTCGACCATGACTATGGAGATACAAATAGTATGCGGTATTTTTTAAAGAAAAAACTCATTACTTGGACAACAAACCATAGCTTTATTTTACTCTTGCCTAGAGCGTAGAGCCTTTAGAACCACACGGCTCTACGCTCCATATGCAAAGTGGTCAACCAAGCGTGGTTATTCATTTAATTTTCTTGATCCGATTGCAAAAAATAACAGTGTTTGGAGGTTATGACAAAAGTTTTACCGCCAATTTTCCGAATGGTATTTCGGTACAAAGAGCAGGTATTTGGTACAAGTATATTTTGTAACTGAAACAAAGGATCATATGAACATAAAATATATACCTATTCATAGCTTTTATTTTAGAAGCATCTAAGGCAGTATTTATTTAAACATTTTCCCTTAAAAATGTCGATTAACAGACTATAAGCCATCTCTAGTTTGAACAAATGTATTTGTTTTCAGTTTTCTCAGCTGACAGATTCAGATACAGTTCGCTTTGCTCACTGGTGCAGTACATAAAAATAATGAACACAGTCGGTTAATTAAAACTGAAACCGTAAAAAGGTCAGATTATTTCAGTTGAATGGGTATGAACAGATAGACAGGCAGAGTTAAATCGACAAAGTTGCCTGGACAACTCTGCCATCCGCTATTCATGGGCGAGTCGCGCAGGCCACAAGTTTTTATGAAAGCATTCAAAACTTGTCCGACCGAGACGCTGCTGCTTCGCCGCGCTCCAATGGACATCATCCTTACAAACAAATAGTCTGTTAGAACCTGATAACTGAAGACTTCGCTTTAGTACATAAATGTCTTCGACTTATAATGAATTGGTCTCAAAACAGCGTAAGTACTAGCTTTGAAGTAAAGAGGAAAGACTTTTCATACAGTAAGCCAACCAACAGTAAGAAAAATGAAAACATTTTCTCAGTTTTCGTTCTTCACTCCAATGCTTTTAACATTGAGGCACCTGTGTTCTTTAAAAACCTTTTAGATTTCTGAAGTGAAAAAGTACAAGAAATCTTTCCTAAGTGTTAGGGTGAAGTAAATTCTCCACGCGTCAATACTACCGAACTGTGCCTCCCGTTTTGTTCCATTTCGTGGGTACCTACTTTTATTTATTCAAGCCGAATCTACGCAGCTCGGACTTAAACGTATTGCTTTTTGCAATTCCATCGGTAACTGCTTAATTAAAATTTAATTTGAATCTTTCCAAACGAATTTTATTAAAGTAAGTCTCCTTGTGAAGGACAATGTTGAGAGTGTCAATACCCCTGTTGAGAGTGGGTCAAGTTTACAAATTACGTTTTGTCGACGACACTGTCCGTAAATGGGCGGGCGGGAGTGTCCACTTCGAGAACATTGGCGCGATAAATCTGCAATCAATCACTTTGGACACGCCATGCTGCAATATTTCCAGATTAATCATTCCCTCTGTTTCTTATTCAATTCAGAAAGCGTAGAAAAATTATATTGATTGCAAAACGACTTTATTTAAAGTATTTAGTTAGAGAGTTGGTCTAAATCCCTTACTAGAATTGGATAACCAAAACACAAATGTGTAGTTGGACACTTTTTTCAAAGAGTCATTATCGGTTACCGATATTTGTAGGAACGGACATAAAACGTACTGAATGATAGATAGGTATTATAGAATTAAGGTACAATTGCGTACCCGACTGCAGGGAGCAGCAGCAGGTGACGTGTCGATGCGACTGTTACTATGTTTCACTATGCGTATGACGTGTCGCAAATTAAACAAGCTACGAAAGGTAGAATTGAATAGAATATAATAATGCTTTATTGTACATCAGGAATACTTAAAAAAACTAATTCATTCGAAATATAGATTAGATTAGATAATTTCTTTTCAACACACTTGCTCGTAAAGTGTGCCATAGTACATCGTTATTAGAGCCTTAAACCGAACTATAACACACGCGTGCGTAATAATATAACACACTAGTGCATAATATAATGATCCCTACAAAGTTAAGTTAGTACCTACTGCAAATATAATACACACACTCACATAAACAAACACACAGGCAAACACCACACATTCACACACCCACACACAAACAAACATATACACCTCAACCAATTACTCTAATACTTATAAAATTAAGATGATAAGATGATACTCTAGATCTCATTAATTTATTATTATACAACTATATTATACAACAATACAATAACATTTTATAATACATTAAGAATAGTAAAACTCATGTTACAAATTAAAAAATAATGTTACATATTTTAAACTCTATATATAGGTAATCCACTGTAATTAATTAATTTGTTATTAATAAAAGTAATCGTAAATATATTGTACCAAAAGAAAAGAAAAGTGAATGACTAGACTATGACTATGGCTACTACTTGGGAACCCACTCGAAGGAAAACAGGATCTACAGCACAAGTCTACTCGACTTAGTGTAGGTCCTGCTTGAAATTATGACGTACATACAAGCCATTATTTAAATTATAAATCTTTGTAAATTATATTATTTAAAATTGTTATTATGTGCTTGAAATGAATAAATGAAATTTACCTTTACCTTTAAATTATATGCGAGTAAACAGAGCATTTTCAATTTAACCGGGTAATACAGTTTTTGTAACAACAAAGAGGTTTTATGCCGCTGAAAATCATATTACATTTATGGAATAAATAAATGTATCCCTAATTAAGACGAAACATTTATTATTATCAAATTACTTATAATTCACAATAATTTGTTACAAAATATTTGCATTTTATCACTAAAATTATAGGTAATTTTGAAGTAGGCTGTATGTAATCAATGAAATTACATTTGGCGCGTGCAAAAAAAAAAAAAAAAACTGGCGCGCCAAATCTCATCTTTTTGTTTGTATCGCATTTGTTGCTGTGGTGTGGTAAATAATTGTAACAATGTCAAGTTTTAGTAGATACAGAAGATTAACAATCGATAGATTTAACCCCGTCAGAAATACTAACGCCCGGTTGCTGGAAGCATAATTAACCCAAAAATTAGTTGATCATTGGTCAAACCTCTTGTCAAGTGCAAATTGGGTTAGAATAAATAATAAATAAATAAATAAATATTAATAATAATAATTGGTTGCACAATTGAAAGATGTTTTGGTGTACTTAAACGAAGTTTTCCATGCCTATCTATGAGATTGCAATGAGTACAATAGTATCTTTTTGTATATTTTAGGTCATTTTTGCTTGTAGAGAGAAAAACGACCAAAATAAATGTTTTTTCCACACATTCAAATTGTACATTTGATTTTTGACAAAAATCTCTAACGTGTAGACATTGACATAAGCAAATTTATGACGTGTAGGAATGAATGATTGAACTAAAATAATATTTTAGGTGGTGTGACCCTATAAAAGTAACACTAGTTTGACATTCAAAAGGTGATTCTTTGGTTTAGCTAATTATTCACTAATCAACCTTCGAGAAACACAATTTGATTTAACAAGAGTACTAAGTTAAACACTATAATATAAAACGTGAGAAGCCTATTTCGTCAACTGTAACTTATAGACCAATAAAAAACATATCACTAAAGAACTTTGAGGAGGATTTGCAAACTATCGGATGGAGTGCAATTCAGTCTCTTGGAGACGTCAACGACATGGTTGGCGTCTTTACCCAATCAATTGTTACTCTATTCGATCTACATGCACCTGTAAAGTCCGTAACCTTTAAAGCACACTCTTACCCCTGGATTACAGATACAGTAAAATTGATGATGAAGCTACGCGACAAAGCTTCTGCGGGTTATCATAAAACCAAATCTGAAACTAAAAAAACGTACTATAAAAGTCTAAAGTCGATTGTAAACCAAGCACTATTCCAAGAGAAATCAGCATATTTTAAATTTAATATAAATAATAAGATGCATTGTCCTAAACAGCTATGGAAGAATATTAAAAATACTTTATTGCCTAAAAAAGATAATGAACTGCTTCCACATTTCCAAGATCCAAATGTAATTAACGATCAATTTATGAATATTCCCGGTTCATTTGCGACAAAAATTTCACTGCTTACGTTCTATGAATTCCATAACTATAATGATGCAGTATTTTGTTTGGAACCAATAAGTCTAGCTGGAATTACAAAAATAATTAGAAGTTTAAAATCAAATGCCATAGGTAATGACTCTATTAGTTTAGAAATGCTCATTTTGACGCTTCCAGACTCGTTGGAAACAATTCAAAATATAGTAAACACATCTATTAGTACATCGACATTTCCTGAGGCATGGAAGATGGCAATAGTCTGTCCTCTGCCAAAAATACCTAACCCTGTAGAGCTTAAAGACCTTCGTCCTATTAGTATTTTACCTTGCATGTCGAAAATCTTGGAAAAAGCAGTTTGCTTTCAGTTAACAGATTTTTTGGAAAGGAACCAAGTTCTACCAGACGTACAGTCAGGTTTCAGGAAGGGACGTAGCACGGTCACCGCTTTACTGGATGTAACCGATAACATTCTTTTCGCGCAAGATAGGGGCATGTGTACTCTGTTGGTACTGCTAGATTTTACTAGAGCATTCGACTCTATAAACGTTAACCTGCTTATTTCAAAGCTGGCATATTATGGCTTCGATCATAATGCTCGAAAATGGTTCACCAGCTATCTTTGCAATCGTTCTCAGCACGTTAAACTATCAAGCAGTAACGGAACGTCACGCTTTTCGCGCACAGTGCCAGTAAACAGAGGAGTGCCCCAGGGTTCTATTTTGGGCCCAATCCTCTTTATTTTATATTCAGCTGACATAAGTTCCCATATTAAACATTGTCGGTTTCATATTTATGCCGACGATATACAGGTCTACATCTCGTGTCATCCTTCCGAGATTAACAATGCAATTGATAAACTTAATACCGATCTCGCAAATATTGCGCTATGGTCTCAAAATAACAGTCTTATACTAAACCCTGATAAGACTAAATATATGATTTTTGGTAGCACACATCAACTGGCAAGTATCGGCCCGAACGCAAGTGTTATACTTATGAATAAACCAATTGATCGAGTTTACAAAGCACGCAACTTAGGCCTGCAAATGGACTGTGATCTTCGATTTGAAGACCATATAGCTGATGTAGTTAAATCTTGTTTTTATAAGCTTAAAATGTTGTATAAAATGAGGCCGTACTTATCAGAAGAATTGCGTATTCAATTAGTAGAGTCACTTGTCCTTTCAAAGTTGAACTACACAGACGTGGTTTTTGGTCCACGACTTTTGGAGAGGACGGCTCGACTGATACAACGAGTACAAAATTCTTGTACTCGTTTCTGCTTCGACGTTCCGAGAAGGGGACATGTTACTCCTTTCCTTAATGCACATTCATTATTGAAGATGAGACACAGACGTAAGCTTCATTTAGCATGTCTCCTCTTTGGTGTAATGAAGCACCATGCCCCTGGTTATCTCTACAGTAAGATAAGTGAACCGTCAAACTGGAGATCCTGCGATCGCCGACAATGTTCGATGCAGCTTTCAACACAGCGACATAGAACAGTAGGCTTTCGAGGCAGTTTTCGCTTCGCTGCATCGAAATGTTGGAACAACATTCCACCGCCGATAAGGAACCTGCATACTATTCACAGTTTTAGATTAAAACTAAAAAAATATTTATTACACTGGCAAAAGGAGCAGGAACTTAACAGATTTGATACAAGTGCAATATAACTCTATATACCTACCTACCTTTAACATTTACATATATGATTTTATGAATTGTTTTGATCATATTTAATACGTTTAATTTCTTACTTTTAAATATTTAACTAGTCTATATATTTAATATGACTTTGTTTATTTTTCTTGTTATTGTAAAACTTTTTCTGTTTGAAACTTATTTTAGTTTTTGAGAATTATTTTTTTACATACTTTAAAATCGCGTCCGCTATGTATTTATTTTCAATTATTTGTCTCTCTTGGTCCTAAAGGTCTCAACGGAAGACCAGCGCAGGTTCTCACGTCCTGCACACGCTGAGTTGAGACCTTTTTTTGCAACCAATTTGTGTACCTAGTTTTAAGTTTTTATGTTGTTTTTATTGATATACTGTTTTATTTTTGTTGTTATTTTTGTATAATGTGTGTTGCAAAATAAAATATTTGATTTGATTTGACTATGTCAACTGATTTGCGATTTGATTGGCGTACCAACAACTGGCTATTAATGCAGTTCAAATGCAAATGAAAGCCTGCAAAATCTAGATAAAAGTACTTAGCTGCTTACGATAGTTTCATACAATGGAAAAGCAACAAAAAAACCCAGTCATTTTCTGAAAATGTGTTTTGGCATATTTCTCTGAACTCGCCAATAAGTACATACAAACCCAGCTCTCTGTGGTGCATCTATTTCATGTTAAGAAGCATGGTTAAGCTCAAACATTGTGTTGATATCAAAACGTACTGTAACCCACAACCATGTAGGTAGGTACATCGAGTAGCATGAGTTATTTGGTGCCTTCTCCTACCAGTAATTTGTGTGATTTCCCTTCTTCGCCGACATTTACACAAGTAGTAAATGAAGATACTAAAGAAGTGGCAAGTACCAATGTAACAAAACTGTGAAATTGCCACCAAAAACAATCCAATATCGTTTTGAAAATTGTACATTCACCAATTGTTTTAATAATTAACGATTTATGCAATACATGTTTGTTTTTTTCCTCGCAAGTGTGTTGATAAAGTGCGTATGAAACTCGTGAGCAACTTGCTCACTAGACACTCGGCCTATTTACGCACTCGCCTACGGCTCGGGTTGCAAACCACAGCCACGTATAATGAGCAACTTAGCTCACTTGTATCATAATATACTATTATCGTACACCATTAAATATAGACAAATAGATAAAAAGATAATTCCTTAATATAAACATACAAAAGAAAATACACTTCTAGATCATAGGTACAATGGGCGGTCTTATCGCTAAAAGCGATCTCTTCCAGGCAAACTTTGGATGGACTGGATCTATGTGAACAAATGAGGACGGCGGTGTTATTAATGCTAATATAAAATAAAATGCATATAATATAATCATAAAATTACATTAATATTAAACTACATACAATATACATACTTACATATATATATATAAAAAAAATTATAAATTAATAAAAGGCCTAGTGAGCGATGTATGACAGATAGTATTGTACAATATAGATAGATAGATAGATAGATAATTTCTTTATTGCACACCTTTAAAAATAAAACAAACAAAAGAGAATACAAAATTAAATCAAAGGTACAATGGGCAGCCTTATCGCTATATATTAAAGGTATTATTTTGTAGTGAAACATAGAAACCAGTAGTGTCGCGGCGACACGTCGCCTGCTGCTTCTGCCTGCAGTCGGCTACGGTGTTATACTTTAATACTGGATGATAGTGTATACTGAAAATACGTGCTATTTCCATAGCTGGCGCTTATATGGGTCAACGCATATCTGAGCATAGGAATTTAGCGGGGCTAATGCAGCCAGTGTCTTGGGAACACTACCGCCTGGTACTGATCTGGAGCAGTTGAGCTGTTTCTTCTTTTTTTCTGTTCAACTGTTTCTTCTGTATTTCATAGTTTTTAGGGTTCCGTACCCAAAGGGTCAAACGGGACTCTATTACTAAGACTCCGCTGTCTGTCCGTCTGTCACCAGGCTGTATCTCATGAATGTATTTCTGTTGCCCGTATAACAACAAATACTAAAAACAGAATAAAATAAATATTTAAGGGGGGCTCCCATATTACAAACGTGATTTTTTTCATCGTTTTTGCTCGATATTGACAACGGCAACAGGTAGACGCTTGAAATATTCACATAATATTTAGTTATATATTCACTTTAAAAATAAATAATGAAATAATTGTATGTTCTTTCTATTAACAAATGTATGTGATAATATAATTAACAGAACCGTAATATATATATAAACTTTCTAAATAATTTATATTGTGAAAATGACTTCCAAACAGCAAAACCATTCGATATTCCGTTAGAATATAAAATGTTAAAGAAAGGAAGTCATCAAGAGCTAGTCCGTGACAACTCGTCTCGTTTGAGGATTCCAACTGTTTAATGTATACTCGTAGTAGCCATCTAAGTTTCCAACTCATCGTCACGCCGTCCGTGCCCGAATTTCGGTCCCTCTAAGTCCCTAATTGGCACAGCTTTTCCATTAGCGTATAAAAGGATGTGAAACTTCATAATGAATGAATGGTTCATAGCCTCCTGGTTAAATATTTTTTTATATTATTCATGCATTCATTATATGAATTAATGCTGTGGAGAAGTAAAGAAGTATGTTCAATTTGACACTTAAAGTAAATATCAGGATGAAAAGAGAGCGATGTGAAGTGAGTGTACATATATAATGTATATATGAAGCTTTAGACATATAATGTGGGCGATGAGAATTGAGACAGGTATGGTAGATCGTTTAGGCTTGTAGAGAGAATGAACAATATTACAATTTAACGGTAACAAATTTATAAGGCGAGTATTAATGAGACAATTGAAAGGGCTCAGTGGAGTATTTTTACCAAGTTGGACACCTTTAAGAAGTCCAGGTCAAGAGACTGGCATTTTATTAAGAGTGTGATGTGATAAGAATAACGTGAAGCATATGAATGTAAAGAATGTGAAACAAAAAACTGAAAAAATGGAATAGTGTTAACTGTCTACCCCTTCTGGAAACGGTGGTTATGGTATAGTAGGTGTTATCTGTGCATTTAGGAGCAAGATTTTCAACAATAAACATCTATGTAGACTACGAAATAGGTTTGAAGATAGACGGCCGAATAAAACAAAAAACAAATGTACTTTTTTCAAGACTTTTTCAGACCACTTGCTCGTTAATGTCAAATGACATGTCATGTAAACCTTACCGAAAGCAGGCGATTGAATCCCTACGGCCTAGGGTGATTTGAATTTGGAACCTCATTTGTATTTAAATCTGAACCAAAAGGTGAGTATAGACTACAACATTTACTTGTAACAACGAGCCGCTCTGTGATATGTTCTAGTGTATCATCCTAAACGTCGAGCATGCTCGCCTCTTTGTTACAGCCTATTCTACAAACCAATGAGCATATTGGTGAGCATTTCGTCGAGCGTATTGGTGTAACATTTCGTCGAGCCTTTGCACAAGTGCGGGCGATGCGCGGGTGCGGGGTGACGCGGAGGATGAGTGACGAACGACGCACGCGGTCCGCGCGGTCGTTTGTTGTTCAAGTTCACACGGTGATTTTACACGTGCATTGCATTAGCTCGTTAATTATATTTATATCTATTTTCTATTGAACTATGTCGTGTGATAGGGAAAAAAAGCATTTACACGTAACATACCAACGCCGAGCATTCGCAGGAACGTTACATTACATGGAAATGCTTTGGAAACTTAGCTTTTTCCTGTATTGTACCATTCGTAAGAACATTACATTACACAGAAATGCTCGAGAAAATGCTGTAGTCTATACTCACCTAAAGAGTCCCACACAATATATTTATTATATCTTCTTAGGCCTTCTTATGTCTTCTTACGTATCTTATAGCTCTAATGCTCCAAAACGCTATTCCAAAGATAAAATTGTCTCGCAAAAAAGGTGAAAAGTAGAGTATTGTCCTCGTAGATAAAGCGATTTTTTTAGGAAAAAGATTTTTTACTTCTAAGGTAGCAAACAACCATATGGTATGTACCTGATGGTATGTAAGCTGTTACCGTAGCCTATGGACCTTTAAAACGGCCTTTTAGAAGAACTCCATACTGTATTCCCTGGGGAAAACCTTAATAATCTACTCTTATTCAGGAATAGAGCTAGAGGAGGTTATAAAAATGTTCTGGGAATAAGTTGATTTGTTTGTTCAAAGCATAACGCTACATCAATTTATAACAGCAGTTATCCTATACAGCGTGTCCAAAAGTTTGTTTACTATTTAGGTATCTTTAAGTCGCGAGTGAATAGGTTTCTTCTAGGCAAGCGTGTACCATCGTAGACTGCATTATCGCTTACAATCAGGCGAGATCGTGGTCAAACGCAAGCCTATAATATATATAAAAAAAGAGAGGTCATATTCCTAGAAATACGGAAACACTCGATTTAAGTCCTGCGTCATCGCCGCCTTGTCGAACGAGCTGATTAACTTGTCAAACCCCAGGATTGAAACGCAATAGATTTTTAATTTTTATTGGTTCGCAATAGCAATGGATAAGTATTTTATGATAAATATGTGCTTTTTGAAATACGAGTATGTCGTAATATGAAAATATGGCGTGGATCAGTTGTGGATTTTAAGAATTAAATTCCTCCCTGTTTAACTTGTCAAACCCCAGGATTGAAACGCAATAGATTTTTAATTTTTATTGGTTCGCAATAGCAATGGATAAGTATTTTATGATAAATATGTGCTTTTTGAAATACGAGTATGTCGTAATATGAAAATATGGCGTGGATCAGTTGTGGATTTTAAGAATTAAATTCCTCCCTGTTTAGTACCCAAAGGGCAAAACGGCACTCTATTACTAAGGCTCCGTTGTTTGTCTGTGCGTCTGTTACCAGGCTGTATCTCATGAACCGTGATAGTTAGAGAGTTGAAATTTTCACAGATGATGTATTTCTGTTGCCGCTATAACAACAAATACTAATATAAATATACTAAGTAAGGGGGGCTCCCATACAAAAAACGTAATTTTTTTGCTCGTTTTTGCTCGATATTGATAACGGCAACATGTAGATAGACGCTTTAAATAATCACAGAATATTTAGTTATATATTCAATTTAAAAATAAATAATAAAATTAAAATAAAATTAATATTTAAGGGGGGCTCCCATACAACCAACGTGTTTTTTGCCGTGTTTATAGATAATGGTACGGACCCTTCGTGCGCGATTCCGACTCGCACTTGGCTGGTTTTTTTTTTTGTAAAACCATAAGACTTATAGGGCCTTATCACAAAAAAATGATAAGAAAAGAACCCGTTGAACATTTGTTTAAAAAAATTCTTACCAATTATTGTTAAGAATTTCTTTTACATGTTTACCCATGGACTTTAAAAATTAAATTTCTTACTTTTTTAACAACATAAACTAAAAAAGCTTTTTTTTCTTTTCTTACTACAGTTATGTTTGAAATTTGCGTAGCTGCCTTTTTCAGTTTCTTTTCTTTCTTTCCCTGTAATTATAAAGCCTGTAAGAAATTATAATCAAAATTGTAATATTCTGTATGAAAAATCTAAGCGAAATAATCCAAGAAGAAATAAATTAATAATATTATGACTAATCGAACACCTTGTAGGTAGATAATAGAAAGGACGGAGAATAAACACAGCTCGCAAATAGATTGATGAGGCATAACGTCGGTGCAGATGATGTGCGAGATGTGAACCAATCCAGACAAATCGGTTTAGAGGAACACTTCTGTGAAACACTACGATGAGTTTATTGCTGTCGTGTGATGAATCTATGAACGGATAAATATGCTGGTAGGTTAAATGTTTAAAGAAAAAAGATAACGTATTAGTAATACGAAAATAAATAATATTCCTGCACCCTACCTACTGGATACTTTAAAATGCTGGACGAACTGGTCAATAAGATCTGACATGTACCTAATAATCTGACATAATTTAATCCACTTTATATGAACTTAACAAAAAAATTGATACTGATTTTCGATCTATATCTGCATTCTTTACAACTTATGATCATCAGTATTTAGTGCACAGGTAACAATATATTTTATGTCAGGGTCTTGCAAATCTATTTTGTAAATTTTCGTAAAACGAAATATTTTTTCTTTAAACGCTTTCGTTTTTGTCCCGTTGTACACAAAGTTCTACATAAGACAATAAATTTAGGGGATAATTAAAGTGCCTCTCGGACGTTGACTGATATACAGCCTCCTTGCAACGTACAGTTTGTGCTTTACCGTACGAAGCGGAAAAAATGAGGCAGCGGTCGTCACGTTTTCTGCCACGATTTATAGGCCAATCTAAAATTAGATTTTTTGCAATTTCCTCTGCGCTTATAAAAAGGCATTGTTAAGCGAAAATTTAAAATTTATGTAGATTTTTGTAAGATTTTGCAGTTCTATAGAAATTATACAATCTGATTTCCAAACTGTATAAATCAACTGCTGTTCATCGATATTATCGACTTAATTTATAATTGCGAAAAACATCTACTGTCTCTTGAGAACAACGCTACGTCTAGTCTAATAGTCTCCTGTTTTGTGCTATGTTAGGTACACTAAACAATAGAACTAGCATGATGACTTTTCACTATGAAAACCAGTGTAGCTAAACTCACACATGTAAAAACTAGCACACTTAGAAATAAAAGATTTAATTGCTTGAAATTGAAGGTTCAAAGAGGCCTAAACCCATAAAACTAATTTAACGGATATAAAACCTTAGCCACTAAGGAAACATGGTTTAAAATTCAATAAAATAAATAGTAATAAAAAATTAAAGTCTACTCACCAAAAGATGGCGCTTTAGAAAATATTTTTATTTTAGTCTCTATTACTTAGAAATAAGACTGATAATGCAATAGCTGTTACTTGATTACCCACAAAACAAAGCCACTCAACAACAGATGGCGCTGTGGCTAACGATTTTTGTTATAGTCTCTAACAGCAAAGCATAAGATTGATAATGTCATGGCTGTTACTCTCTAGTCCAAAATACTTTGGTACTGCTTTAGTGATGTACCTATGAGGATACAAGACGAATGTATCGATATCGATTATCACCTACCTACTATGGACGAAATAGGTACGTCAGGTTATAATATAGGTGGTCGAAATAAACAGCTTTTCTTTTCTTTCTTTCATAACATAATAACAGGTTTCCAACTCATAAATACTTAAAAAAATATTATATTACTGGAATATTAATACTGAATTATTATACGAGGTGCACACTAAAAGTTTCCGGAATCAATAATACAAAAATACTATTAATGGTCAAAAATGAATTTATTTTTTATTTCTCAATATATTCTCCCTTTGCGTCAATGCACTTTTTCATACAATTGAACCAATTTTGAAAACATTTGTGCCACTCATCCGGTGGTCACGTCATATACATTTTTTTCATACTCTTCGACAGCCTCTTCTGGTGATGAAAACCGTTGATCGGGTTGATTGATTTTTACATATTTTTTTTTTACATTCTTCGGTTCTTGATTTTTGGGAACAGAAAAAAATCACACGGTGCCAGGTCAGGACTCTGTATGCTGGATGACTCATAAGTTGTGCGTTTTTTTTATGTCTGGCGCCTTGGGAAACTGAAAACAGAATTTATAATAATATTTCACACCATAGGTCTAAAATGCATTCAAAAAATCATCAATAAAACAACAAAAGGAATTAACGCCCTAAAACTTACACACCTTTTAATAGGGGGTAACTAATTAAAGCTATCGATAACACATTCATCAGTTTATTGGGGTCACATCTCTAATTGAGTAGCGTAAGTTGAGGTTTAAGAGAAACGCGACCTTAAAGAGTCACAGTCTATTTTGTTTGACGATTTTGCATTTTAAACAAAACTAACAAAAAACAAAATAATACTTACCGATAATAGGATATGCCCCCTTTTGTTAAATTTTTAGTTCGGCTATAATATTTACACTCCAAAACAGCACAATATGACATTTTTATATATTTTTGAAGTACGTTTAGCCCACAGTAATTGAAACACGACTGAAGAGACCGAAGCTTGTAGTGCGCGGAACTCCGCGTACTTGGTGGCGGGCCCCGTCTACTTACGACTTCTATTGTTTTTTGTGTTCTGTGGGTACACTAGTACTAGAAATAGGGATGAAAGCTTGGCAAAAACTGCGGAGACACTGTTAATAAATAAATAACTTTCGCACCTTGCTACAAGTTTGGCTTATGTAGGCTTTTTGAGAGTTTCCGCACACGGAACTCCTGAATTCCTCAGATGAAATTTGGTATTCTACCTATATTCAGAAAAGAAGTCAGGGAAAAGAATTTGTGCGGAAACACCCTAACGTAATTTACGTATCGCTATCGAAAATACATTGTTAAAAATAGATGAGAACCTTTATTAAATTGAACATTTGATCTAACTATTTAGCGGGTATAGAAGGGTAGGAAGACCAGCAGCGAGATGGGTGGACGACATCGTAAAGGTCGTGGGCCGTCAGTAGGTGAGACTAGCGCAGGATCGTGGTGGATGGCACAAACTTGGGGAGGCCTATACCCAACAATGGGTGAAGGCAGGATGATGATGATGATTTTACTACCAAAATATATAATACTTAATACCAAAGAGAGTTTCAACAAAAAAAAGAGATTAATCCTGCAAATACTAAAGGATATTTCTGGTTATTCAATCGAAGGTTGTAATAAAATTTAACTAAAATCCTTTTTAATAATAACTAGTACACCCACCGAACTTCGTAAAGCCTCAACATGCGTATGACGCGGGCTGTCAGTATACGTCGGCCATCATTATCTGCATGTGATCTGCATCAATGTATGAGAAAATGATTTTTCTTTATAATATCTGTTTGCGTGAATTTTTACCAATATTTTTATAGCTATTCTTCTATTCGGGACGGATAAAAATATAACAAATCAAGTTGTCGAACAAACCCGACTTTGTTTTATATATTAAAGATAATATAGCTCACGACTATACAAGTCTCCATGGTGGATATCCTCGGATCACTTACTCAGGAGGCGGACCCGTGAAGATATCCCACAAGGGGGTAGTCAGAGACAAGTCCAAATATTACGTTTAAAACATGCACACTTTTTGCGTAGAAGTTAAGTATTCACGTGCAAGCTAGTGGTGGTACATTTCTCTTTTGTATTCATACAGTGACGAATAATCAAATCGCTTTAATAATTGGTTTAAGTTTTCCTTTATTGCCGCGATTTCGTAAATTAGTTAGTGAACAATAATTGTGTGAAAGTAGGTAGTATGTAAAGTTAACAAAAAAAAAGTGCGAGTCGGACTCGCGCACGAAGGGTTCCGTACCATTATCTATAAAAACGGTTATAAAAACTCATGTCTGTTGTATGGGAGCCCCTTTAAATATTAATTTAATTTTATTATTTATTTTGAAATTGAATATATAACTAAATATTCTGTGAATATTTCAAGGGTCTACCTGTTGTCGTTATCAATATCGAGCAAAATCGAGCAAAAATCACGTTTGTTGTCACGTTTTAGTATTTGTTATTATAGCGGCAACAGAAATACCTACATCATCTGTGAAAATTTCAACTGTCTAACAATCACGGTTCATGGGATACAGCCTGGTGACAGACGGACAGACAGACAGCGGAGTCTTAGTAATAGGGTCCCGTTTTACCCTTTGGATACGGAACCCTAAAAAGCAACATGCTTAGGTTAAACATGAGGCTGATTATATTTTGTTGAACACATTATTTGTGAATAAGCAAATAAAGTATTTTACTCTTTAAATATATTTACTGAATAATAAAATTTTAAAAAACCATCAAATTAAAAAGTACCTAATCAAGTCAAATTATTGTAACAAATCCATAGGTTTTTGAGAAGATAAATTTGTTTGTATCTTTTCTCAAATACGCCATCTACCGGTTTCAGGGAGAATCATTTGGAGGATAGACCTTTCAGAGTAAGCAAGCACGCACTCTGCGAATGCACGGACCTTTTGCTCTCGTAGGCGGGCGGGAACCTCTTTCAGAAACACTTGCGTACTAGGCCGCTAGGGGTCACTTTTAGAAAATTAATGGCCATTATATTAATTTTAAATCATAAAAAGAAAACACAACTTTTAACGTAAAAGTTCTGTGATAGGTACAAACCACTCCACCAGATCATCGATTAAAGGGAATTTCGTTTCTAATTATTTTTCATGACCCTATACTAATGTAACAGCTATGGCTATCTTAAATTTGCATAAAATATAATATAATAATAAATAAATATAAATATGGCTGGAAAATTCACACAGCGCTATCTAGCCCCAAACTAAGCAGAGCTTGTACTGGGTACCAGATAACTGATAGAATACTTATATAGATTTTTTGTAAATACATAATATGTACTTATAATATATAGAGAAACAACCAGACACGGAACAAATATCTGTAAATCATACAAACATTTGTCTTGCGGCGGGAATGGAACCCGTTACCTCCTGCGTCTCAGCCGGCTATTCGCCCACTGGGTATATAAAATATATATAATATAGGTAGGTACACAATTCGTTGTAATCTCAACAAAGTTTTTACTCCATAAATACGGATAAGTATCCGCAAAAGTAGTTTGAAAGTTAGTTTAAAGCTGGGCAAGGATTTCGTACCGCGTAACACTTTGTTCAATAATCAAAGTTCACACATAAATCTCGGTACACGACCCACGAATCTTTTGAAATCTTGCGGTCTTCAAAATATAAGCAAACTTAGTTCAACTCTACAGAGTATACTTACGTATTAGAGACCAGAATGAGCAGAACAAGCACTCAAAAATGTAATCGATGCGATTAAAACCTTGTATATTAAAAATACAATAAAAACTTACAATGGCCATCGGTTTGGTAGACGGAGTAAAAACTCGGATATTTGTTTATAAAAAAAAATACTTCTTGTTATAATCACCATCTTAGGCCAACACAAGCCTCCCCCATAGATTTCCAGAGCGACCGATCTTGTGCGGCCAGCACCCAACGTTCCCAGTAACCATTATCAGATCGACTTTCCATCTAGTGGGGGCGGTCTTACGCTGCGCTTTCCAGTGCGTGGTCTCCACTCTAGAACCTTTCTGCCCCAACTGCCGTCAGTTCCTCGAGCCATGTGCCCCGCCCACCGCCACTTCAGCCTCTTTGTTATGTCTGTGACCTTGGTCTATGGATCTCCTCATTTCTGATTTGGTCTGATCGAAACACCAAGCGTTGTCCTATTTACATGACGCTGAGCCACTTTGAGCCTTCTAATGAGGCCCGTAGTCAGAGACCACACCCCTACATTCTTACACTGCACATGCGCATGTAATCTACTCTGATAATACTTAAAATTCAAAATAAAATATATTTTAGATAATTAAAATTTATCATAATTACTATTCTTGTTATTAATATAATTAATGTAATCGTATCGATACTCGATTCTTTTAAATTGTCTGTTCAACATTAAATTAATTTTAGTCTTTCTTTAACTTAGCTTCTCTTTTAGTCTAAATATTGAACTCTTTATTTGTTAAGGTTTATGGAGGAGGTAGTTGATGCCTGCGACACAGTATTTTTTACTCCTGCAGGTATCACCGTTTTCATATTGTTTCTGTGCGCTGTTTATGTACTAAACAAAGACATTTTGATTTTTTTTGATTTTTTTTTCTGTCTTATTATAATCACACTAATAACACTAATATTATAAATACGAAAGTTTGGATGTTTGTTTGTTTGTTACTTAATCACGTCGTAACGGCTGAACCGATTTCGATGAAATTTGGTATGTACGTAGATTATAAACTGGATTAAAACAAGCTACTTTTTGTTGAAAAACTACGCGTGCGAAGCCGCTGGCGGAAGCTAGTATTATAAATGCGAAAGTTTGGATGTTTATTTATTTGTTTTGTTACTCAATCACGTGATCCTCTCCATCAAAAGGTTGTCTGGAAGAGATCGCTTTGTTAAGCGATAAGACCGCCCATTATGGTTACATTTATTTGTTTATTTCTTTATATCTGTTATGTCTAGCTTGTAATGAATAAAGAAATAAAGAATTTTCATTCATTCATTCACGTCGTAACGGCTGAACCGTTTTCGATGAAATTTAGTATGTACGTAAATTATAATCTGGATTACCACATATGCTACTTTTTATCTCCTAAATCAGGTTCCTTAATATAAAAATGGGGTGTCAAATCAAGTTGCAACAGCGAGTTTAGCTTATTTCTAGGTTACCTACACATTTAGTAGTGTAACGCGTATGAAATCGTGAGCAACAGCTAGTGATTAATAAGTAAATTAAATGAGATTTGACTACTCCTGATACGTTTATTTAGTTATATTATTTCATATTTTCATATTTATTTATTTCAAACCATAGGGACATAAAGAACACTTAGTTACGTCAGCTTCATTACATAAAAAATGTTAGGAAAACATTTACCTAACTAATATTTTAATAATACAATAATATTTTAGTTGCGGCTGTATATTGGCTTTGTCAGAAGAACATTAAAATAATAAAATTATAATAAAATTAGTTCATTAAAGCGTCTGTAAAGAGGCCTTGTCAATAAATAAATCTAAGCTTAAAAACTATAACATGTCAAGTGGTTGCAGCTGTACAGGGGCTTTGTCAGTAAAGGAGGTCACAGATTTATGCGTAGGAATCGGCAGATACCATGCTTTTTTATCATTTAAGAACTTATCTGTGGAGTAGTATGATTTTTGGGTTAAGTTATTTTTAATACATCTTTTAAATTTGTTTTCGTTTAGAGCTAAAATGTCTTTCGGAATTTCATTGTATAGTCTAACTTTTTATTAGCTGCAGTAAAATGACGTTTTGTGGGTTGCCGGTTTTTGAAGAAAAATAAATAGGGATGTAGCTAAATGAGTGAATCATAAATGAATAATCAGTTTGGTTTTTTTTTTTGAGATTTAATATTAAGTTGTAATGTATTTTTTTAACCTATTATTATTACTATACTAGAGGATTGATCTTTTTTAGTGGAAGTATAGGGAGGTACATTCAAAATGAAACAAAAACGTCATAATAATGTTATTTAATTAATTTTTGTGAACTGAATCACATCCCTATTGAGATTAGGCTGGCAACATTATTTTACGGAATGACATTTAGAAACGTCATTTTACTGCAGCTAATAAAAAGTTAGACTATAGAAATGCACTGATTTACCGATAAAGCTTTTATTTGTCTTTTGTAGTCTAAATGCCGAATTAACTATTTTGTCCTTCTTTCTATTGTTCATATCATGAACTTCAGAACGCTTTTCAAAGTTATGTATGTTTTTATGTACATACATGATATTTTCGTATATATATGTACAAAGAAGGAGCGATTAATATTCTAATTTTATTAAACACGTCTCTGAGGGATGCTCGTCTGTTTAGGTTATAGATTGCTCTGATAGCTCTTTTCTGAAGAATAAAAACTGTCTTTGCATCTGCTCCTGACCCCCATAACAGAATTCCATAACTCAGTATACTGTGGAAATAGGGGAAGTAAACAAGCCTAGCAGTTTCCACGTCTGTCAGCTTCCTTACCTCTCTAATAGCATATAGAGCGCATATGTCTAGAGATAGATCTCCGACATCTCTAAGACCGCCCATTCTACCTTTATTTGATGTTTATTTCCATTATTACTGTATTTTTGATTGGTGTGCAATAAAGAGTATTTCATTCATTCATTC
This sequence comes from Philereme vetulata, assembly GCA_918857605.2. Classification (NCBI taxonomy): domain Eukaryota; kingdom Metazoa; phylum Arthropoda; class Insecta; order Lepidoptera; family Geometridae; genus Philereme; species Philereme vetulata. The sequence goes on along the minus strand of OU975448.1, from coordinate 5,531,205 downwards.
ATTCATCTCGAAAGAGCCACCTGACCTAGGTGTAGTATAAGTTACTATGCCGCTAGTACTTTTCACAACTTAAATAAATAAATATAGGTAAATATTGCTGGACATTGCACACAACGCTATCTAGCCCCAATCTAAGCATAGCTTGTACTATGGGAACCAGATAACAGATAGAATACTTATAAACATATTTTTGTAAATACATACTTATAATATATATAGACAAACATCCAGACCCGGAACAATTGTGTGTAGATCATGCAAACATTTGTTCAGCGGCGGGAATCGGAGCCCGCTACCTCCTGCCTCTCGGCCAGCTATTCGCCCACTGCGCCAAGGAGGTCGTCAATTATGAAGTGATCTATACAAACACCATCGTGAAAATGTTATAAAATTAAATGACTTACAGGAATTCAGATAAGTAACTAAAAAGCAATTTCAGGGTTTATTAATATACATAGGTGTGACAAAGCCGTCCATAAAGTACCTACCTACTATGTTAAAGGGCACGCTTCACTTAATTAACAAGAGAGAGAACCTTTTTGTTTAGAGAATGTTTTTTTTATAACCTTATCATAGTTTAGTTACAGGTATTTATGTGCAAAAGCTTGTTACTGTATGTACATTTTGTATTAAACTGCTCAGACCGCGTATGATACATACATACATAATATTATAAGTAAGTTTTGTTTTTTTTTCAGTATATTCACAAATCCATAATTCCAATAAAATTATTTATTTCAAGATTCCACCCGCGGCTTCGCTCGCGTTTTTTGTCAATAAAATGAAGTCTACGTCCTAACCTAGGGGCCTATTATGTCTGTTGTTCCTGTCTAAGGCCTTGTCTCACCGCCAGCGATGAGCGAGAAGCGAGTAGTGGTAGAAACTAGAAACGAGTTGACGAGCAGCGCGAAGCGAGTGTGTAGTTCCCACAGACATGAGGTAGTTCTTATAGTTATCTCGCTGGGCTTTAAAGCAAGTGAGCGAGTGCGGCGAGCGATACTTGCGCCACTCGCTGAGCGCGTGGTGCGCGCCCGTCAAGCGATGCCCGCCAGCGGTGCCCGCCAAGCGAGCATCGCTGAGCGCGTATCGCTGTGCGAGTGTGGTAATCGCTGCGACAAAATAGTGAAGGGCGAGTTCTCGCCGGCAGTGTAAACGGCCAGCGATCAGCTATTAATATGTATAGGTACGTGTCTCTTTTAATGACACGGAATCTATATCTTTTGATCGTTTCTTGAGTGACAAATTAGTTGATAACTAATCGCTTACTCGCCGGCGGTGAGACAAGTGGCTTATGCTGCTAAATTTTCAATGATGTTGTCATAGCAACGTCGGTTTTTGACTAAAGATTGTGTTAGTAGAATCACGGTAATGTGGTAGAATACCAAAAGTTAAAAATAATGGCTATATTGCGACAATGCCATTTTAATAGTGAAGCGATTGGTTTAGAAGAATTGGCTCCTGGTCATAGTCTATACTAAATTTTATCAAAATCCAACTGTTTTGTCATGAACACGTAATAAACATCTGTGTTGGGTTATTGTGTATGGGTTATCTTCCCTACGCTTTAGTTAGGTACACAATTTATTAAGTCAATATTTTTAAAGATCCCTTTTGGTAACCTCAAGAGAGATTTCTGGAATGATCCAAATAAATGCGCCCTTTGGTGGTAGGTACACAAGCCAAGTCTCATTGTATTTGTAATAAAGCATTTCGGTACCGCATCTGATGTCGGTACATAATAGCACCGCTGTATCTGCAGATTACCGAAGATTAAACTCCAAGTTCACCAAAGTTGGCGTTGTTTTGATTGCCCGACGAGATACTGTCTCAAACTAGTTCGGAGGGCAGGGTCTTATCGAGCTTGTCACTTCATGCAGGTAACTAATCTGATAAATACATATAAAATATCTATCTATACTAATATTATAAAGAGGAGAGATTTGTATTTTTGTGTGTATGTTTGTAATGAATAAACTAAAAAACTACTGGTCCGATTTCAAAAATTCTTTCACCATTGGAAAGGTACATTCCCCTGAGTAACATAGGCTACTTTTTACCTAACTGCGCAAAGGAAGGTAATGTTTTTATTGAAAAACTACGCGTGCGAAGCTGCGGATTGGTCAGATAGTAAATTATAAAATATAAATACAACTATTGAAGTATGTTCTGTTTAATGAATTGTTCTAATTCATACATTATTATTACAACTATACTAGGTCGAGTTGATTGCAAGTGTATATTTTCTGTGAGAAATAAAAACTTTTTTAATTGTTATTACTTTTTCTTGTTTTATTAAAGATAATGTACTTTTGTGCCTTATGGGAAATGGAGGACCTTATAAAATCAAAGTATTTTTGTCTATCATTCGATCATGGATAGGTAATTTTTTAAACTGACGGCATATTTTTTAGGACCGATTCTGCCCGCCATCCAGAAAAAATATCTTTGTTTATAAGTTACTAGCTGTTGCCCGCGACTTCGTACGCGTTACACTACTAAATGTGTAGGCCACCTAGAAATAAAGCTAAACTCGCTGTTGCAACTTGACTTGAAACACTATTTTTATCCCATCGGACCAGATCTATGGGATAAAAAGTAGCCTAAGTGTTAATTCAGGTATCTACGTACGTACATTTTAAACATTCAAATAAGCAACGCGTCATCTCTTGTCAATGTACTAAACTGCAACGTTTGGCATTGAGCAGGTCAAAAACTGTATAAGTTTTCCTGTAGATGGAGCTAACGGCGCTTTAGTCGTAATCTGAATCATCTCTCTAATTTGGACCCTGACGTGATAGAGCCCGGTAGCACAATTGGATAGTGCATCCTCGTATCAAGAGGAAGGTTGCGGGTTCAAGTCTCGTCTCGTCTTGAAATTATTTGAGATGGTTTTAAAATCTTAAGATCAGAGTGTATTTTCAGTATGTGATGTTGCACGCGTCGATGTAAAGGTGCGTATGCACCGAAATTGTTGGCAACAGTTTGCAACTCTTGAAAAAATCTCATACTTTCCTTTAGTTTCTGTCCACATGAAATTAAACATGTTGTCAATAATTTAAGTAACATTCTTATGTTGACAACTGAGTAACCGTACTCACAGAGTATTCTCTCTTGCATTGGCAACACGCCCATTTTTTTCATTATTACCGCCAAAAACGAAAACACGGTTCCCAGCATTTGTTTACAACTTTTGTTGACAACATAAAGTAATCACAGAAACTATTGTCACCAACACGTGTCGACAACACAAAAGTTGCCAACTTTCGTTCGGTGGAGCCTTACCTAACATACCATGAAATTAGTTATTACGATCTGAAGTTATCCAAGGGTGCGGAAACGGACATATGCTATTCAATATCAGTTTAATATTCTATTAATATTATTCATTCCATTTCTTTACTTATACAAATTATTACTGCGAATTTTAGGTATTGTAAAGAGATCCATAAAATTATCGACTGTTTTTAGATTCATTCTTTATTTCACGTGTCATTTATTAGTAATTTCGCTTGTTAGCGCATTATGATTTTTTAAGTTCATTTGTCTACATACAAGTACGTGCAAACTAGGGTTGCCAACCCAAAGTGACGGTTTCTTAAAACATAAAAAAAAACTTCTCGTAAAAAAACTACTACTTATATTATCAAATTTTAAAGAAAAACGACTAAGTTGAGGTGATTAATTCGATATAAAACTTACTGCCTACTCTTGCAATCCACATTCAAAAATAAAGACCGATTTGATATCTCTTTCGGAAATGGCTGCGGGTTTTGGGTTAGAAAGAGACAACAAGAGATATATCGAGACGTCACCAATTCAGTATCTGTAGTTAAAGGGCGAGCATTATGCAATAGCACAAAATACGCTTAATAATGTGTTTGTTTTTACATGCCAAAATTAATTTCACATATCTATTGTAAACATTTCACAAATTTATTTATTATGCTAATCAAAATAACCCCTTTCATTTTTGTGCGTGTATTATCAAACATCCTATATAATATAGTAAGTATTTTTCTATAGTAGGCGATCTACTATATCATATTATAGGCAAAACTAATATATTTTGCGTAAAGCGGAACGCATATTTTCTGTCATGAAGGAGAAATGGAGAGGTAGAGATGCGCGTAACAGGGCCAGTTTGAATTTAATAAAAGCAGAATTAATGCTGTTTTTCAACTTAAATTGGGACTACCATCAAGCATATAATTGCTTACTTAAAAATAAAAATTAAATTATTAAGGCACAGAGCAGCTAAAAATATTCATTCATGCATAAATATTTTAACCACATAGTTACCATATTTTTTTTATTTATTTGCCATCTACTATATTTTTAGAGGTAAGCTTCAAAAATACCATATTTGATCGAAAAAAACTTGGCAACCCTAGAGCAAACCTATGACTCAGTTACAAAAATTTACGAAATGTAAGCATTTTTATAAGTATTTATTTGTAAATTAAAAGTTTTCAAATAGGTCGGGCATGCATAGCATGTTAACGTTGCGTGTTGACCGAAGCTTTATTTGAAATTACTAACTAAGTACTTATTTTCTTTATTTAAAAAATGTTTTTAGTTCTTGTAATAGTTTGAATCCATCATGTAACACGCATGGCGTCAAGTAGCAATCGGAAGTAGCTCCGTGGCACACTTGAATCTCGCCACGCGATAGGTTGGAAAGTTAAACGTGCTTAGAGTTGCCAGGCGTCCGGATAAAGCCGGACACAGTCAAGCTTTTTGGTTGCGTGTCCGGAAAAAATCAGACGGTGTCCAGCCTGTCCGGCTTTTGTTAGGCTGTTTAAATTCCGCGCGCGATGGTGATCGGCGGGTGCGGCGGGTGCAGGCGCGCCGCTCCATTTATTGTTGTTTCATTAAAATTTAAGAAAGACTAAAAAAAATACATGATACTAAGACTAAAAACTTAACGGTGTCCGGCTTTTTACCTAAACGTCCGGTTAAACTGGCTGGTCTTTCCGGCTTTTCTGTTTTAAAACCTGGCAACCCTGGGCGTGTGTTTTTAACTACTTAACTAGCTACTAAATTCACGGGAAGTTATTATTGTTTGGTTCGCCACAAATATCCACACAAAATTCGAATTTTTATTTTAACTATCTACTCATAGATATGCTGCCTATTATATTTATGATTTAAATTTGTCTAATTTGATTAATTCTCTTTCGTTTAAGATTTTTCTTCTGTCTGTTTATTTTTGTATGGTATGAATTAAAAATATTATCTTATCGTATTTGTTTTCTGGTACATACATGAAGCGTTTCCTTGAAAGGATTGTTAAGAAGCCGGCGAACCCCGAGCGCAACTTCAATTCGGCCGCGTCAAAAACTTCGGCCTGAATATCGCTATCCCTGTTTAGTGACGAAGTTTAGCCACACGGAGCGACAGTGATAGCAAATGAACGATTCTAAATTTGATTAGATTTTGACCGTGTTTCGTAATACTAAAAATGATGACTGAAAACTTGTTGTATTTTTATCATTGTGTTGTTATTCTGTAACTAGACGATATGTTCTTATGACTAGGATACGTAAGATGTTGTTGTTTTTAATACGAAACAATTAGCTTGAAAACAGGTCTTTTAAGACGTAGAAACATGCAGAATGCGATACGCTTCTATTTCATTTTAGGTAAGTATTTTGATCTAATATATGGTTGGGAACCTAGATAAATACTATTCAAATTAAAATAATACCTTATTAAGGTAGAACTATGCTCTAATTAGAAATGATCTTGGTAGTACGTGTTGTATGGGCGATTCCCCTCCGGACTCCCCTTAATAAGGAAATATTTTCAGAAATGAACGTGGTACAATCGATATCATAAAATTATATTAATTATATAGTGTCTCATAAAATATTGCGACATTTTGTATGTCAGCTACATTGTCTCAGTTCGCGAATTACTGTCGTGTGCTTTTAGTACCTTGTAAGTTTAATGTCTTCATTTAGTGTCTACACTGTCACATTTATTTTAATGACACCAGTCTTTTTTTTCACCGACATTAAACATGAGGTTGTGGGCAAAAGCGATTACTAGGCAATAGGTTCGACTTCAGTGGTTTTATTTGGCAAATAGATTCAATGATTCAAGGAATAATACAAAAATATTGATTGCTCCAGTGATTATTTCAATAACCTATTACTAGTGGTAGAGCTTTTGTGAACGGGCTCGAGGAAGTGAGCACCACCGCCTTACCTTTATCTGCCGCCAAATAGCAGTACTTGTGCTGCTGTGTTCCGGTTGGTAATGGTATGTTCCTGTAATTACTGGCACATAGGCATAACAGCAAAGTCCTATAGTATGGCAACGTATCCACATAGAGATCAAGACAACATAATAGCTTGTTTTGAATTCTATGTGGATATTCATGGGCTGCAGTAGCCACTTAACATCTGGTGGACTGCATGCTCGTTTGCAATATAAGTAGTATAAAAAAAACCTCATTAACAACAATAATCGCAAAACTAAGATTTTTCATAGCCTTTATGTAGAAACCTAGTCTTTAGGATTTTTTGTTAGGTTTGTAAAAAAGGGTTTAAGTACCCTTGCGCGTGGCGGCTCGATTCCATTGCACGATTTTTTATTTCGGCAAACGTTCCAAAAAAAAATCATGTTTTTGGATTTATTTGTTTTCCAAGATTTCAAGGCGTATGCTATTGGGTTATTAACTTATTACTCTAGGCTTGCAACATGACTTTGAATGCTTAACTTATATACAAAAAGTGGGCATGAAACGTTCTGTTTGGATTTGCCTCTGACTACGCTTGTGGGATATTTTCACGCGTCTGCGCACTGAGTAAAAGATCCAAAGATAGGCATCATGTGGATTAATATAGTTGTGAGCTATGGTATAATTTAATTATGATTTTTCAAGCAGGCTATGAGGATTTCATAGAAAGTAGAAAAGATTCAGATTGATCTAACATTTATACAATACAAATTCTAATTCAACTTCATTATACAATAGACGCTATATGGTAGAAATACCTCCCATTTGCACAAAGCAATTCTCTTCGACCTTTATTATGCGCACCGCCAAAGAGTGGGACGCCTTGCCAGTCTGTTTCCTGATAGCTACAACCTTGGTATCTTTAAGTCGCAAGTGAATAGGTTTCTTCTAGGCAAGCGTATACCATCGTAGACTGCATCATCGCTCACCATCAGGCGAGATCGTGGTCAAACGTTGGCCTATAAAGTATAAAAAAAACAGATTCTCATTTAAAAACGTTCTCTATAAATATCAGCTCTGCTGGTCATACTAATGACGCCTCAAAAGAAAAATACGATGTCAGTGTTTTATTTGAGACTATCTGACCTGCCTGTAAACAAAGGCTATGATTATTTTAGCTTATACAGTTTTTCAATCATCGCGTTGTTTTTTAGTAGCGCAACAACTCCAATAATTAATATCACGTTGAAACTCTCCAAATGGAAGACCCAGAAATGAACTCCACCGGAATAAATGAACGCAATCCACATATCGACGGATGCAAAAAACATCGTTATGAGATTTGTTTTCGAATGAGTAGCTCGTGCCAGGCAGTGGCACATGTACAATGATTGGACCGTTCGTTGTTTGATTTACTCGACCTGGTTGCCACCACCTCGTTTCACATCGTTGCTCTCCTCTGTGTTTATATTTCTTTACTAGCTTCCGCCCGCGGCTTTAAGAATACGAATAAGTTTATTTCACAACTTTAGGAATACACAGTGCATTGCATTGTATACAAACAAACAATGCCTACTTAATATAAAAAACCGGCCAAGTGTGAGTCTGACTCGCGCACGAAGGGTTCCTTACCATCTATAAAAACGGCAAAAAATCACGTTTGTTGTATGGGAGCCCCATTAAATATTAATTTTATTTTAATTTATTTATTTACTTTTAAAGTGAATATATAACTAAATATTCTGTGAATATTTCAGGCGTCTATCTGTTGCCGTTACCAAAATCGAGCAAAAATGAGCAGAAAAATCACGTTTGTTGTATTGGAGCCTTAAATATGTATTTTATTATGTTCATGGTATTTGTTGTTATAGCGGCAACAGAAATACATCATCAGTGAAAATTTCAACTGTCTATCTATTACGGTTCATGAGATACAGCCTGGTGACAGACGGACAGACAGACAGTGGGGTCTTAATAATAGGGTTCGTTTTACCTTTTGGGTACGGAACCCTAAAAAGGACCCAGAAAATACACAAAGGTATGCGCTAAAGCAGTCTTACATGCAGGGACTTTGATTTAGTAGCTTGTCTCAATCAAGCACATAATCCCCATAACCCGGGTTTGGGTATTTGTCTATATATTATTAGTAAGTATTTACAAAAAAAAGATATATACGTATTGTATCAGTTATCAGGTTCTCAAAGTACCTACACCCATAGTTTTGCTTAGTTTGGGGCTAGATAGCGTTGTGTGAAATTTTCAGCATTATTTAATTTATTATTTATTTTGACTACCCTCGTGGCGCAGTGGGCGAATAGCCGGCTGAGACGAGGAGGTAGCGGGTTCGATTCCCGCCGCGGAACTAATGTTTGCATGATCTACAGATATTTGTTCCGGGTCTGGATGTTTTTCTATGATAAGTATGTATTTACAAAAAAAGTATATAAGTATTCTATCAGTTATCTGGTTCCCATAGTACAAGCTCTGCTTAGTTTGGGGCTAGATAGCGCTGTGTGACATATCCAGCAATATTTATTTATTTATTTATTATTATTAGTCTATCTATAAACCAAATTTCTTAGAAATCGGTCCAGCCATTTAGTTATGAGAACGTAAGAAACCGACAGATAGACAGTTTTATATTATGTTTTCTAGTATTAGAATCTGTAATTTGGTGTATCAATAATGAGTTATCTATTTATTAGCGACTAGCTGACAATCCGCAGCTTCGCACGCGTAGTTTTTCAATAAAAACATTACCCTCCTTTGCGCAGTTGGATAAAAAGTAGCCTATGTTACTCAGTATGTAGCTTTCCAACTGTGAAAGAATTTTGAAATCGGACCCGTAGTTGTTCACTTTATTCATTACAAACATACACACAAAAATACAAATCTTTCCTCTTTATTATATTAGCATAGATATAGATAGATAAATAGCCGTTTAATATAAGTAGTTTAGGGGGTGGTATAATCATAATGATGCAACCCCTAATGCACTGATTAATCCTTTCTTGATGAGGAGATTGGAATGAGTAGACGCATCTTCCAATTAGGTACCAATTTATATTTCCACAACTGTACACACGGCTACACATCAAGCTATACTTTCCAGTATAAGCTGACCTCGCATTGTGTAGGCTTTTCATATGAGAGGTCAGCTTATGTATTTACTGAATGAGCGGTGAGAGGCGACTAACGCGGGCTGCCCGCGCCGCTGTCGTAGTGCGCCCGGTAGTGTGTCCCTACAGTAGTTAAGTGCAGTGATCGCGAAAGTTAAAAAAATAAGGATTATGATTTTTATTATTTTGTTTTTATGGGAGACTCGGCAGATACTGGTTACTATTACTAATACCAACTTGCGCAAATCGGCGTTGTATGTATGTATGTATGTATGTCTGTTTGTTTGTCCGAGGATAACTTTCGAAGCGTTGATCCGATCATCGTGAAATTTGATATATAGGTAGGTAGTGATGGAACAATTTTGGTGTGACTAAATGAGCTAAAATGTTGAGGGATTGTTGAGATATTGGGGTTCAACAGGGGTAAAAAAAAATTAAAATGAGAATATTAGATCAAGTGGAACGTAAAATGAAAGGTCTTCATTAGTACATTTAGACTCCGTTTTTATTTTTAGTTAAGTGTTTATAGTTTTTGAGTTATTAGTCATAATATAAACAAAACTTTGACAAAATTCACAGTATACACCTGTGACCCCACAATACTGAAATTTGATATTCTTGTGTAGCTTTGACACAAATATAGGCAAAAGTCTGAAATCCAGAACAACTGCAGTTTGTACCCCAAAAAAAATTACCAATTAACATGAACTCCCGTTACCTGTAATTTGAATGGAACTGTAGGTCTAGTCATTTGGTTAATATTTCGTGGCACTATTTTGATAGTCAAAGATAACGAATAATAATATTTTTGTATTTATGAGAGGCTCGCGAGATCTCAGTTCGGGGCGAACCACTAGTTAGTTCGTTTACAGTCCTATAATTTTTTTTTAATGCTCAGTCAGAAGTTGTATTCGCAGTGACGCAGTGAGAGTTATCCGAAGGCATATATTATATTCATACGGGTATGAGAAGGAAATGGTATTTGAAACACAATCGTTTATTATTCTGCTCGGTTGTAAAAGAAATCATCTCGTATACGGCTCTGCCTAATCCGCGGTAGGTACGTCGTAAATCCTTTGCATTTTTGTGGTGCTGTCTGTGTGAAATAATGCTGATGTGCGATGTAAAACAGGCCGGCTCAGTGGGAACGAACGGACAGGCTACGTCAGCAAGATGCATCCCGAGAACATTGTAACATAATAGGTACCTAAATAGCCTGACCACAGAAACTGAGGGTGAGCGTCGGTCGGCGTTATGTTCCGTAATAGGCAGAGATGGGTAATGGGTAAAAACCCATTCTACCCATTTGGGTTATAACCGAGTGATTTGGGTTTTAACCCGATTTTAACCCATTATCACCCATTTTGCTGGGTCAAAATGGGTATTTGGCTATTTTAATGCCAAAGTTAAAATAAGGTAGGTGCCCACTTTGGTAGGTACCTACTAGGAACGTAATTAAAATATTAAATTAATAGTAGCATTCTAATAGACACTTAAAGCTGGAAAATTAATAAAGTCGGAATTAAATTTAGATCGATTTATTACTAAGTAAAACTTCTTTACGCACGCTTGACTTTGCGAATTGCCTTTGATAAAAAAAGTATTTACGACGTTTCGTATTTTGAATCTACCATCTTCGATTTACGAAAAAGTTCAGCAATTCCACAACAGATGGCAGGCAGCAGCAGAAAATAACTTATGTACTTACTGTATGCTCCTTAAAATAAGGTTGACATTTCCTTTTTATTTTTCTTTCTTGGCGTCGCACGGTTTTGTGCATTTGCCATTGACAAATAAAAAATAAGGAAACAGAATAGACATGACATTTCCTTAAAACATTATTTTTAACACTACTCAGCCCGTGTGGTGACACAAAATATTGTCATTATCGATTGGACCCGATTTTGGGTTTGATAAAAATGTTATAGAATACAAAAGGGTGCTGTTATCTATAATCTAAGGATAATCTAGTTCAATATTTGACTAAAATTTACTTAGATCATTATTATTTACCTACAGAAATGGAACTATTTTTTGCGAAGATCAAGATGTAAATAATAATGCGCATGAATAAATATATGTCGTTATTACCAGTTGAAAACTAAAAGACGTAAGTTTTATTCGTCGTTTTTAACACTTAGGGCCCATTTCACAGGTTTCTGATAAAGTTCCACATAGCTATCTGACAAATAACACCATACAAAAGTTGCTACTTTTTGAGGTTACCCGATGACACAAACATAGACTCATAAATTACCAGTACAAGTTATAATTTTAACAACCCTTCATTTTGGTAAGGTGTAAAACCATTTGATGAACGTTTATTAATTTTAGTGATAATTTTAATATAAATGGCAGAGATCGCTAAAACTGCTATCGCAATAGACTACATCACTAACTGAGTAGCGGAGAATATTCCAGAACGCATATCTCCTATCCCAAATTAGCCTAAGTTATACAAACTGCAAAAAAACACTCCTTCATGCCTTCAATGGGGTATAATTTTGAACATACCAGCTTCGATTTATGAAAAAGTTCAGCTATTCCACAACAGATGGCAGGCAGCAGCAAAAGATAACTTATGTACTTACTGTATGCGCCTCGAAAGAAGGTTGACATTTCCTTAAAACATTATTTTATACATATATACAGTGTTTTTTTTAACTGTAACAGTACGGCAGCACTCATAATCAGAAGAGATACAGGTGCAGTTTCTTCTAAAACATCAGCTCGTTTTCGAAGAAAAACATTTTGCCATTAAAATTTTTTTGGTCAAGTGTGAGTAGCGCCTTAAAATGAATCAAGTTCGTAATTTTTTTTGATGCCGATCGATGCATTCCTTTGTAAGGATTATTTTATTGTATGGGATGAAAAAAATCTGAACAGCGGAAGTTAGTCAAATTTGATAAAAAGTATTCTCATACAACAAGACAAACAAAATTCCTTCTACAAACATTTTATTAGATTCTAATTGCACATTAAAGAAGTATTAATACTGTAGCGGTTAAGAGGTTTAGGAACTCCATGCTCTCATGAGCAATTCAAAAACATTTCGTATTTCAGAACAATTTTGAATTTCGAACATAGTTCTTGCACCTGTTGGACTTTTATATCAGTCATTGCATCATCTTAGTTGTCAATAAAGAAATATTAATACTGTACCATTGTATTAATACTGTGGCATTGTTAAATACGCAAAAAGTAAACATAATTGAAGCATATTTCCTCAACCGACGAAGCCCTAATGCGTTGAAGTGGTATAAGGAACGCTACCCAGACTGCGATTGAGGAAGTATGCTTCAATTAAGTCTACTTTTTGCGTATTTGACAATGCCACAGTATTAATACAATGGTACAGTATTAATATTTCTTTATTGTGCAATTGGAATCTAATAAAATGTTTGTTGGAGGAATTTTACTTTGTCCTGTTGTATGAGAATACATTTTATCAAATTTGACTAACTTTCGCGGCTCAGATTTTTTTCATCCGTTACAATAAAATGATCCTTACATAGAACTGCATCGATCGGCATAAAAAAAATTACCAACTTCATTCATTTTAAGGCGCTACTCACGCTTGACCAAAAAAACTTTTAATGCCAAAATGTTTTTCATTGAAAACGAGCTGATGTTTTAAAAGAAACTGCAGCTGTATCTCCTCTAGTTATGGGTGCTGCCGTACCGTCCCAGTTAAAAAAACACTGTATATAAATATACATACATATAGATGGGGCTAAAGAAGTTTAAAGGTACCTAGGTACTTTATTAGACGTCATTGTTAATAATTACTACTTATTTCATTTGCACCCGCTTAAACAACCCAGTGGGTGGAATGACTTGGGTGATAATTGGGTTTTAACCCACTCATGGGTTTTAACCCGGGTGGTTACCCATCTATGGTAATAGGGGGTAATAGTCGACCGAGAAAGCACTGAAGAAAGAATATATATTATACCGGAGATACGGTAGATTTGAGATATAATGGCAGATATAAAGTTAAAATAAGGGATAGTAGGCCCTTTTATCCAGCAGTATACTGAAGGTTTTTTCTTGAAATCCCCACCGCTACGTCCCCACCAGTGCGTAGAGGCCTTGTAACTTGACAATTACTACAAACATACATGCTTTACCACGGACAATTTGTTTTTAAATAATTTAATGAGAAGTTGTTAAGCCTTGTTAAATTTTGTACGGGAATTCCCCACAACGGGTTTTCCTAGAGTGGTGGTTATAGAACTACATAAAGTGAGACTATAACTATCTATTTATCTATTCCTTACTTTGGAATAGATAAATGTATCCCTAATTAAGACGAAAAAACATTTATTATTATGAAATTACTTATAATTCACAATAATTTGTTATAAAATATTTGCATTTTATCACTTAAACTATAATTTTGAAGTAAGCTGTGTATGGCTATATGTAATCAATCAACTTACATTTGGCGCGTGCAAAAAAAAACTTGCGCGCCATTTCCCATTTTGTTGTTGGTATAGCATTTGTTGCTGTGTGGTATCTAGTTGTAAAAATGACAAGTTTTAGTACAGAAGATTAACAATTAGTTGATAGATTTAACCCCGCCAGAAATACTAAATGCAGTACAAAATGCAAATGAAAGCCTAATACCTGCAAAATCTAGAGCAAAGTACTTACCTGGTTACGATAGTTTCATACAATCGAAAAGCAACAAAAAAACCCAGTCATTATCTGAAAATGTGTTTTGGCGTATTTCTCTGAACTCGCCAATACATACAAACCTAGCTCCCTGTGGTGCATCTATTCCATGTTAAGAAGCATGGTTAAGCTCAAACATTGTGTTGATATCAAAACGTAATGTAATCCACAACCATGTACATCTCTAGCATGAGTTATTTGGTGCCTTCTCCTTCCAGTAATTTGTATGATTTACCTTTGTCGCCAATATATACACAAGAAGTAAATGAAGATACTAAAGAAGTGGCAAGTACCAATGTAAGATAAACTGTGAAATCACCATCAAAAACAATCCAATATCGTTTTGAAAATTGTACATTCACCAATTGTTTTAATAATTCAATGATTTATGCAATACATGTTTGTTTTTTTCTTGCAAGTGTGTTGAAAAAGTGCGTATAAAACTCGTGAGCAACTAGCTCACTAGACACTCGGCTGATTTACGCCCTCGTATACGGCTTGGGCTGCAAACCACAGCCTCGTTTATAATGAGCAACTTAGCTCTATTAAAATCGCAATATCCACATAGCAAGTTCTGTTTCCGACACTCTGAACGTAGTCAATAAATCGTTTTCAGTCATCGGGTTTCCGAAATATAAAGCGGCATGTTATAACCTTAGTTATGGATGGTGGTGTGTGCGGTGCAGTGCTAACAGGTCACGTGTTGCCGCGTAATTAGCTAGTGCCGGGATTGCCAATCGAGACCGCTTCGCGCCTGATTGCATTCACCAGCAAATACAAATATATTCTACAGAAAACAAGCATATTTTATTGAATTTGGATTAGCATTTTACCGTTTAGAAGTGTGAACGAAATAAGCGTTCAATTGGAAATGTATGTTCACCACAATGCTATAGATTAATTAATACGACATATACAAAATTCAAAGTTTGGTATCGTTATGTGCACCTGCGTATTAAGCATTACACTTCACAGTGCACCTGTTGAAAATAACGAGAATTGGAGATCCAAATCCATTTGAGATTTACAGTGGAAACTAAACTGGGAAATCGCGAACAATGACCTAGCATGCAGTCTACGCGCTTCAAACCCGAGTAATTGGCTAAGAATAAAGACTATACAATGCAGAAACAATATCTGGTTTCTATTTTACTTAGAAAACTTTCGTGATTGATTTCAATCATTATTATAAATACGAACCGAAACATTGTCGGTCGAGACACCGATAAGACGGTACGTGATAAATCTCGTTTCTATGTTTTAACCGATGATTCGTTTTTTTTGAAAGCTAAAAAAAGAATAATCAAAATCGGTTCACCCAGTCGAAAGTTCTGAGGTAAGAAACGTAAAAAAATACAGTTGAATGGAGCACCTCCTCCTTTTTTGGAGTCGATTAAAAATCCAAATCTACCTCATGTTATTTATACTAAAAACGGGATATTTACCATGATTTGTGAGTGTTTAAAGTAGTGTGTTAGTTTAGTATAAATAGTGTTAATAACCATGATCGTTTCTACCTCATGTTGTTCCTTGGTTGCGGTTAGGATGTATTCTCACGGCAGTAACTATAGAAAATGTAATTAAGAAATAATTAAAAGCCCAAATATCACACCTTTTCCTCCCTATAGCTCACAGAAGTGACCATGAGGCTACCTACTGGTATCGAGTTTGTTTAAAGATATTATATAATCTAACTCTGGTATGTTTGTACAGGACTGTAACTAGTTTTGCCATTATGCTACGTTTCCAGTAAATTTCCTTTTATTGCTTAGACACTGGTTCTTCTCAATCGTAACGCTCTTGACAGAACGGTAGTGGTCATCATGTAGTATCATTATTTTTGGGGCAGATGTTACGCGCCGATGATACGATATCTCGCCATTTGTCTCTGTTGACAGCCATTCTCGTGCATTCATGTAGTTGGCCGCCCACTGCAGCTTTTATTTGATCAGTCCACCTCATGGGCGACCTTCCGCGCGGTCTGATGCCCTCCACTCGTCCTTGTACGACAAGGCACTTAATAGAGTCTGTGTCCCGCCTCGAGACATGGCTGAAGAACTTCAGAATGCGAGTTTCTACTAAAGCTGACAGACGCTGTTTTATACCGAGCTCCTGGAGTATAGAGACTTAGTACGAAACTCAGTCCATGATATTCCAAGAAGCCTTCTCCAGCACCACATTTCCAGAGCGTCTATCTTTTTCTTTTCAACTTCTCGCAGCGTCCACGTCTCCGCAGCGTACAGAAATATGGGAAAAATAAGGGTTCGAACGAGCCGGATCTTAGTGGATTGATTGGTGGTAAATGTCTCCATATTTTCCTCATCACTGTTATTAGAGGTAAAGAAAGATTGATAACTTCCTATTAATTTGGGTTATTTAACAAAGATCGAGTATACCATAAAATATTATCTTAAGTACTATCACTAGAAATACACTCAAGGAAACACTCAGATGGAATGGATAATATACCTACAGGCGATAGAAATAAGTCGTGTGCCAAACTTTAACAGTGGTAGAGGATGAGTTCTACCGCCAGCCTGGAGGCCATGTCTTCATGATGCAAGTGACAGAAGTGAGTGAACCTGGTAGAGACATAGTTAGTGTTGTGTGTTTGCCTGTACCAAGAACTACCGAAGAGAGCAGCAGTGAAGATAATGATGATGACACAGCCGGTCAACACGCTGTGCTTTCGTTGACCCAATCCCCACCACCCCGTCCGTCCACTAGCGCGCAGAGGGCAGCGGCGCGCAGTGCGAGGCGAGACGTTATTCAGAGCGGATCGCACTCACCCTGATGAAGGTTCACGAATTGTCGTTGAAACATTGACGGTCGAAACACCGATAAGACGGTACGTGATAAATCCCGTATTTATAATAATAACATATCTACAAGTCATAGATAGCCCAGAGGATTAGAAAGCAAAAGGGTAGTGGGCGGGGCACATAGCTCGAAGAACTGATGGTCATAGGGACAGAAAGGAATAAATATTACCGGGAGCCGTTAAGTGCAGAACGCAAAAGATCGGTCACTCTGGAAATATATATTGTGGGGGCCTATGTTCAGCAGTGGACGCCTTATAAATAAATATAACGAGAAAGAAGACAGTTTTACAATACATTTTTCAAAGTTTAATTAAAGCTGGAAATAAATAAATTGCACACAAAAGACGTTATTTTTTATCCTTAAAATTAATAAACCAAGAAAATCCGTCAAGAGTGCTCAGCTTCGTATAAATGGTTCCGTCCTCATTCTTTCTCTGTGTATTACTTTTTAGGGTTCCGTGCCCAAAGGGTAAAACGGCAACTTATTACTGAGGCTCCGCTGTCTGCCTGTCTGTCTGTCCGTCTGTCACCAGACTGTATCTCATGAACCGTGATAGTAAGACAGTTGAAATATTCATAGATGGTGTATTTATATTGCCGCTATAACAACAAATACTAAAAACAGAATAAAATAAATATCTAAGGGGGACTCCCATACAACAAGATTTTTTTGCTCGTTTTAGCCGGATATTAATAACGGCAACAGGTAGACGCTTGAAGTATTCACAGAATATTTAGTTATATATACACTTTAAAAATATATAATTAAATTAAAATAAAACAAATATCTAAGGGGGGCTCCCATACAACAAACGTGATTTTTTTGCCGTTTTTATAGATAATGTTTCGGAACCATTCGTGCGCGAGTTTGACTCGCACTTGGCACTTTTATTGTATTCTCGTTTGTTCTATTAAAACGGAACTCTGAAAGGTGAAACAACGCCCTGCTTAATGGGATTATGCAAAGCGTTATTATGATAACATCAAAGAGGCTGTTTATCAGAGAGTGTGACCGGAAGGGGCCGGGGAAGCTCACAGCCAGGGCTACCACAGCGTTGAAGGATCAGGCTTTCTTAGTAAAAGGGCTGGTTGCAATCGGTGCACGTTGAGTTAATTAACTTATGAAATTTTGAACTACGCTTAGTCATGAGTCGGGATTTAAACTTTTTTATAGTTTCAGTGACCACCGTAGCGCAGCAGGCGATAGCCGGCTGAGACGCAAGAGGTTGCTGGTTTGATTTCTGCCAAGGAACCAATGTGTGCATTATCTACAGATATAGTAATAATAATAATAATATTACTGGACATTTCACACAGTGCTATCTAGCTCCAAACTAAGCAGAGCTTGTACTATGGGAACCAGATAACTGATAGAATACTTATATAATTTTTTTTTTTAATATATACTAATATTATACACAGAAACAACCAGACCCGGAACAAATATCTGTCGATCATGCAAACATTTGTTCCGCGACGGAAATCGAACCCTACACCTCCTGCGTCTCAGCCGGCTATTCGCCCACTGCACCACAGAGGTCGTCAAGATATTTGTAAGATATTTGTTCCGGGTCTGATTGTTTTTCTATATATTACCTATAAGTAAGTATGTATTTACAAAACAAAAATATATAAGTATTCTATCAGTTATCTGGTTCCCATAGTACACGCTTTGCTTAGTTTGGGGCTAGATAACGCTGTGTGAAATGTCCAGCATTATTTATTTTATAATGAAACTGACTAAACTATACCTGAGTCTCAATAATATAGTGTCATATAGTATAAAATATAGTGTTAAATCAGTTACTGTGTCTGAATCTCTACATAAGTTTTCTATGTAAGTAATTGTCCATTTTATGTAGTTTCTATGTGTTTCGTGCTTGTGTTAAAATACATGGATATATTTATCTACCATATTAGTTTCAAGATTAGCTATAAAATACGGACCTAAAAGGACGTAATAAATCAAATTTTCCAAAAAAAAAACTATGGAAAAATATAGGTTATCCAGCAACCCTACACGCAACAGGTAGAACCAAGTTACCAGTCGCTCTGTCACGTACTTATCTTTATATCAGATACTTTATTGGATTCTTTAGAACGAAACATTCAATACTCACAACAGAGAGATATAATACATTATTGAATTTACTGAAATTTTCATTATTTGAAAGGGACTTGCTTATTGAATATTAGCCCCCGGCTAGGCGACGGGCTGAAATTGGATAGATTGGGAAAGGCCTATGTCCAGCAGTAGACTAATATGGGCTAATGATGATGATGGTGATGACTTGCTTACTAAACTACCACACAGAAAACAAAGCAAATAAAAAAGGCAATCCAATTTACAAAACAAAAAGGCGATTTCTTTAAACCAACCGACTTCTAAGGTTAGATAATAAGTCAGAATATTACAGGATGCTTCGTAATACATTGTCATCACTTGCGAAAAACGATTGCTCTACCACATTTAGAAATTTGAAGTTTGATAATGAACAAACACATAAATGTGATTACTCCGTGTCGATCATCTTGTAAGGTCCCTAAACAGTGAACTCAAAAACGAGTCGATTTCAATATTTTATTCTAAAATTAAGATTCTTATTTAGTTTTGGAATAATTATTTACTGTCGTCCTCCTTTCCGGGTGCCATACATTTTCAAAAGCACCTTGTATAGGTATTACATATACCAAAATTTTGAATGCCTTACCCAAATACGAAGAGTATCTCTAGCTAGTGTGTGTATATTTAGCAATGTTTATAAATGGATTGAACATACAAAACATGGAAAAAACATTTTCCATAGAACTGCAATGTTATCTTGATCACACTGGAGACCCTTCGACATTCTACGCTATCTTCCGATAGTTTCCGACACAGATTGGATACAAGGGAGAACAACTTTCAGTATTTTTCAGTCTTGTAGAATTTGTATGATATATAGGTAATCCTATAGAGCGTCGCCAAAATTCGTGGCAGACGGGGCCAACCAATAAACTTTTTATATTTAAATTATTTATTCAAAAATAAAAAATAAACTATGCGGATAAATAATTAAATAAAAAAATATTGCTGGACATTTCACACAGCGCTATCTAGCCCCAAACTAAGCAGAGTTTGTACTATGGGAACCAGATATCTGATAGAATACTTAGATACGTATTTTTTTTGTAAATACATAGAAAAACATCCAGACCCGGAACAAATATCTGTAGATCATGCACACATTTGTTCCACGGCGGGAATCGAACCCGCTATCTCCTGCGTCTCAGCCGGCTATTCGTCCACTGCGCCACGGAGGTCGTCTACAATACTAAATACAATAAATAATGAATTAAAAAAAAACAAGATAATAATTAGGCATAAATCAATTAACGTTATACAAAAAGTTATAAAAAAACTACCACAAAAACAACATAAAAATTTAAAATTGCCATTTTAAAATAATAATTAAATAGTACATAATTTCACTGTCAAGACCAGCGGTTTACGAATGACAGGAAACAAAAACTGTTAGCTGTCTTCCTTTTTTAAACATGCGATGTTCCCTGTAGGATTAAAGGTACTACAAAGGTCTGAAAAATGAAGCGAATGAAATATAATGTCACATACATACACATACTAGTAATGTCAAATGAAAATAATAGTTTTACATGTTTGTTTCCTTTTAATACAATCACTTGTAATTAGTGTTCTCGATAGATACTCCGCGCATCACTAACGACTCTCGTAAGGGCTGCAAGAGCGAACGAGATAGCAATATCATTATCGTTTGCCCCACGTTTTATGACCCCGTCTACCAGGAGCGTAGGCGTCTAGTAAAGTAAGCCAGACAGAAAAAAAGCTAAGAAGTACTGAAATAATTATATTGAGAACTTTCTGAATAGAAGCGGATGGTTTGCCATCTTATGCATCATAAAACAAGCATCGACGTAAAAATAAAAGGAAGAAGTAGGCTACGTAATATAACGTTAGGCTAAATGAGCCAGATAAAGGAGAAGATGGCATAATGCGTACTTTATTGTATAGTGAGGTAAAATAGCCTTGGAAAGAGATAAATGGAGGGAATAATAATTGCAACAGTTGCACTGACAAGAGCTAAGTTCAAAAGCGTAAATGTATTGATGTTATTTTTAACACCCTTTTATTAGCTTGGTATGTATGTATTAGGGAATACAATCCCGATCCCGCGGGATCCCGATCTCGCGAGATCTGGTGTAATTTTTCGGGATCAATCCCGACGCATCATATGACGAGATCCCGTTCGAGATTGACGGGATTGGGCGGCAGTGGTCAGCGACGCTACACACGTCCACTCGGGGCGCAAGCGGCGCGCTGACTGACGGCCGCGAGCGGCAGGAACGCCAAACAACTATTCCGACTATTTCCGAATATTAGCGACAGGTGACGTTAATTATTTAGTTGGTAAGATTAAAGAATAAAGATTTTTATTTTCTTTCAAATAATGTTATTTTAGTTAACCTCACTATCACAAACAAGCAGTTATTAGCTTTTTCAGTCATCCGAATTTAACATTTTTTTTAAACTAGACGGGATCTCGAATTCGCAATCTTGAGTCGGGATTGCATTCCCTAGTATGTATGTAACGGAATCTTTGAACTTGTTTTTCAACCACTTCAAAAAGTCGAATTAAATTTTATTGAAATTTCGCACACTTGTCAAGGAGCGATGACAATTCATAATTCAATTAAAAAAACACTTTTGTTGTTAGCCGAACTAATAAATAGAAAATAAATAATAGTTTAAAAAAACTAAAAAATTCGCTTTTGTTGGTAATCGAACTAAAATGTAGAAAATAATTTTCAATAAATTTAAATTAGGAATAGCGTTTTTAACAAAAAAAAATGTATTTAATTGTAAAAAAGCGTAGGGTGATTTTTAAGATATTTTCAAAATCAGTCTACTTTTACCAATATCTGTCAATAAAATATTTATAACAATTGGCATCAAACACCCCACGCTTTTTTACAATAAAATATTTTTTTAGTTAATTACACTATTCTTAATTTAAATTTATTGAAAATTACTTTCTACTTTTTAGTTCGGTTATGTACAAAAGCGTGTTTTTCAGATTTTTAAACTATTATATAATAATATTAAACTTTTTTTTTTGATTTAATAATGCTGGACATATCACATAGCGCCATCTAACCCCAAACTAAGCAAAGATGTACTATGGGAACCAGATAATCATTAGAATACTTTTTTTGTAAATACGATACATATAATATATTATAATACTAATAGAAACAACCAGACTTGGAACAAATATCTGTAGATCATGCTTTTTGTCTACAAGTTGACATGAAAATAAACCTTATGACCGCAATGATTAAGGTTGAAAAATAAATAAAAAAACAATTCCACAAAGGCAACACGTCGGCTTGTGTGCCTACAAGTACAAGGACGACCTCCGTGGCGAAGTGGGCGAATAGCTGTCTGAGACGCAGGTTTCGAGTTCGTAGGAATCGATTCCACAAAAACCAGTAGGGGAAGAGTCTAATTAGGTGGATAATTGCTAATATGTTTGACTTTATATTTTTCGGGTGACATGAAGAAAATGATGCTACAATTTTTAACATGATTCCAATTAGTACGTGGTCTATGTACAGTACGTCAAAATCGAACACTACGACTATAGACTATATCAAATAAAGAATGTTCGCTCTAACAAAAAAATAATTAATGCATCTATTCCTCAAGGATCTGTAATCGGATGTCTTCTTTTTTTAGTATACATAAATGACTTACCCAAAATCATGAACGAACCGTTCGAACTGTTCGCGGATGATATATCCCTATTCACGTCATGCCAAGACAGTCATAACACAAAAGAGAAACTAGACTCAATACTTACTAAAACAGCGAACTGGATGGATGCACACAACCTGGAAATTAACTTCTCAAAAACAAAAATAATGACATTCCATCCTTTTCAGAAAACTTCACTTACTATTAACCACACCATCAAAGATAAAAAATTAGAAACCGTTAATGAATTCACACTGCTAGGATTAGTAATGGACACTAACTTAAATTGGAACTTGCATACCCAAAAAATTGAAACGAAACTTTCCAGATTCACGTATGCCCTGCGCGAGATTAAGAAAACTACAGATTTAACAAGTTCGCTTGCAATTTATTATGCGTATGCCTATAATTACTTATCATATTCTGTTATCTTATGGGGAAACAGTACAAATGCATCGACGCTATTTACACTACAAAAGAAACTTATCCGAATATTAGCTAACATAGAACAAACAGATAGTTGCAAACCCCATTTTAAACAACACAAAATTCTTCCCCTACCATGTATTTATATGGAAGTATGTAAATTTGCTAGGAAATACAAGTATTTCTACACAACACGAGAAGAAATGAATACGACACACTCATTGCGGTATAAAAACAAGCTTATGATACCTGCTTCCCGACTCAAACTGCACTCTTCAAGCCCTTACGTAATGTCGATCAAAATATTTAACAAACTACCTGACGCGTTGAAAAATGAGACTAATAATATATAATTTATAAAACAATTAAAATTCTTACTAACTAAAAAAACTTACTATACAATTGACGAATATTTTAATGATAAATTTAATGAAAAATGACAAATTTTAGATACTTACCTACTATCTACTTTGACACTAGATTTGAGTGTTTTCGTTTTTAAAATAAATATAACCTAACAAGAACAATGACGTCCTCCTCTCTCCATGATATTGTTATGCCCAACAGGGTCCATAATGACCATGTAGCTATTATTTACCACCTATTATTACATTATGGAATACAATAAACGATTGAGTATTGAGTATGTCTTGTTGCGTAATTCCTTATTGGAGCAAGTTTCAATCTTTGGGGTGCCCGTGTTCTGTACCGAAAAAGGCACAAAAAAGGTATATTAGTGTCATTTGGGTTGGCCGTCCGGCTAGTTCATCTGGTTACAAAAAACTACCTGTCAATGCAAAAAAAAATGTATTGTGTTCGTTGACATTTTATTGTATCTGGTGACATTTTATTTGTATTCGTTAAAATTTTTAATGCATTGATATTTTTAGGGTTCCGTAGCCAAATGGCAAAAAACGGAACCCTTATGGATTCGTCATGTCTGTATGTCTGTCTGTACGTAAGTTACAGCCACTTTTTTCCGAAACTATAAGAACTTTACCGTTGAAACTTGGTAAGTATGTAGATGTATTCTGTGAACAGCATTAAGATTTTTAGACAAAAATAAAAAACAATAAATTTTGGAGGTTCCCCATACTCAGAACTGAACTCAAATAATTTTTTTCATCAAACCCATCCGTGATGGGTATCTATGGATAGGTCTTCAAAAATGATATTGAGATTTCTTTTATAACTTTTTTCTAAACTGAATAGTTTGCGCGAGAGACACTTCCAAAGTGGTAAAATGTGTCCCCACCCCCCTGTAACTTCTAAAATAAGAAAATGATAAAACTAAAAAAAATATACGATCTACATTACAATGGAAACTTCCACCACAAATTGGTTTGAACGAGATCTAGTAAGTATTTTTTGAATACGTCATAAATCGTATACCGCAATTTACCTACAACGAACTACAAGAACTTTTATATTATGTTATTTGCTGCTACGGAACCCTTCATGGGCGAGTCCGACTCGCACTTGGCAGCTTTTATTTATAATTGAATTTAATAATCATATTATGTATAATTTTTATTGTTAATATGCATGTTTGGAAAATGAGTTGGAAAAAGTTCTGGTAACTAAAGGAAATCTTAAAAGAGGAATTAACTCTCTTTCTAAAGAAAGCCGTCTTAGATACCTGCATTCTGCCTACCCTCACAAATGGATGCCAAACGTGGACGTATAATACCAAACTTAAACTAGTTACATGCCAGAGAGCTATGGAAAGGAGCGTACTAAAACTAAGAAGGATACACATAATAGCAGTACTTGTGCTGCTGTGTTCCGGTTAGATGGTAATGGTATGTTCCTGTAATTACTGGCACATAGGCATAACAGCTCAGTTCGTATGGCAACGTATCCACATAGAGATCAAGACAACATAATATCTTGTTTTGAATTCTATGTGGATATCCATGGGCTGCAGTAGCCACTTAACATCTGGTGGACTGCATGCTCGTTTGCCTTATAAGTTGTATAAAAAAAAGCGAACAGATTAGGCGAAATACGAAAGTTATAGATGCCTTACAATATGTTCTAAATTTAAAGTGGCGGTGGACAGGGCATATAATGAGACGCACAGATAAAAGATGGACACTAGATATGGGAGGGACCAACTTATTATCAATAAAGCATGTTTATTAGCCGATTATGGAGGATCTGAACTTAATGATTATTTTATCATCTGCTGCTATGATCACCCATGATTTTTATCACCCATTTTCGCGCTTTGAATAAATGAATTGAAATGAAAACACGAACACACGGTGTATGAATAATTATTCCGAGGATAATAACAGTTTATTAGTGACACGTTAATACTTAGATGTATGTTATTGAAAATAAAGAAATAAGGGACAAAAGCAATCTGTGGTCGATAATACCTCAAGAAATCAGGGATAAAAGCATTCTGTGGTCGATAATACCTCTCGTAAGTATTACGAGGACAACGTTTGCCGCAGGGAGATCGCGCGATCTGACATTTTTCATTTTGAAAATTCACGGTTTCAATCACTCTGTAAAATTATACAGAGTGAGGTGAAACATTTCAAAAATTAAGATGGCTGGAAGAGGTATATAGAAATAAGGTTTTTTGGTTATGTGTTTGTTTGTGTCTAAACATATTATGAATTATGTTCTTCTGACAGCGCCAGTATACAGCCGCAACTAAAATATTATTGTATTATTAAAATATTTGTTACGTAAATGTTTTCCTAACATTTTTATGTAATAAAGTTGACGTAACTAAGTGTTTTTTATGTCCCCATGGTTTGAAATAAATAAATATGAAATATGAATATATCCATCAACATATCAAAGGTTGTCAGAAAGCGATCGCTTCCTTCAAAGATAAGACCGCCCTTTATACAAATACATATTTTATGAATGAATGAATGAAAATTCTTTATTATACCTTACAAGCTAGATATAACAGTTATTAAGAAATATAAAAACAAATAAATGTAAGCATACTGGGCAGTCTTATCGCTTAACAAAGCTATCTCTTCCCTTCTCTCTAACCTTTGGATGGAAGATTGGTCGAGGTGTAAGAATGAATATACTTAATAAATAATAACAGAAAAAGAAAAAATACATAACCTTAGGTACATGCATTAGGTACATAAATAATTTAATTTAACTTAGAGCTAAGATTAATCTAATACCTACATGTTTCTCTTTTGTTGTGTATGTAAGTAAGCTTGTAAGGTCTATTTCAGAATTTTTCTATACTAATATTATAAAGAGGAAAGATTTGTACCTATTTTTGTATGTTTGTATGTTTGTAATGAATAGGCTCAAAAAGTACTGGGCCGATTTAAAAAATTCTTTCACCAATAGAATGCTACATTCTTCCAATTTGACATAGGCTACATTTCATTTTGAAAAAATTAGGGATCCTTGGTAAAATTTGAACAATGTAACCGAAGGTGTAGATGTAGATAGAAAATGAGTCTTAAAATGTCTTTCATCGAATGCGCTGCCGAAACTATTAGCGATAGAACAAAATAATGTACAACAATATTGAAGAACATCATAATGTCTACAAAAAACTCCGCAATAGCATATGTCCAACTATTGTAGTTATGTCACTACAACAACTTTTATTATTTTAAACAATAATGAAAATGCTAACCAAATTCAAACCATGCTATTTATGTGTTTATATTAATCCTAATTAATAATAATTAATAAATAATATTTTTTTAATAAATAAAAATATTTGTGAAAAAAAGTGTTTTATATCCAAATTTCCATAAATAAATAATTGTCTACCCCGTGCGAAGCCGGGACGGGCTGCTAGTATTTAATAAAAATAAACATATTTTGCTCTTGT
Source organism: Philereme vetulata (assembly GCA_918857605.2). NCBI lineage: Eukaryota > Metazoa > Arthropoda > Insecta > Lepidoptera > Geometridae > Philereme > Philereme vetulata. The sequence continues at coordinate 5,504,369 of OU975448.1, read as the reverse complement.
TGCCATAATTGACAACTGTATGAATAAACTTAAATCCCAATGGAAAAGTCACACTAATTCATTTATCGCAAAGTAACTTTTGCGATGAATGGATTAAGTGGGAAGTTCAGATAATGTTTAATGTTAGGAGGAATTAAGTTATCAGGTACTTAAAATATACAATGTAACTTACATCATTTATTTGTGTTTTTTTTAATTGTTTTACTAGTTGAACTGTTGTGTACCTATCACTAGTACTTAAAAATAAGTAAGGTACGGGTAGTTACACGGTGGGAGTTTTACATCTTAAATTAGCTAAAATCTAAGGCTGCTGATCTAGGGCAGCTACTAAGCTGCCCTAGATCAGGCTACTAAAACATTATAGCTACATGAAAACTTTAAAGATATTATCTTTAAAGTTAGTACTTACTTACTTACTCCATTAGCGCAGGGACCCAAAGTGAGTCTTGGCCTCCGATATGAGAACTCTCCACTTTCCTTCTCTTGCTAGTTTTCGGCTCCCAGGTCGCGCAAGTCAGCCTCCATCCTGTCGTTCCAGCGATATTTGGGACGACCAACCGGTCGGCGGCCAGTCGGTCGGCCTAAGTATGCTCTTTTTACACTTCGATCTTCACCCATTCGCAGTAGATGGCCGAGCCAGCGGAGTCGATGTGACTTGTATTCTCCTATGATGTTGGGCTCGGCCGCAATATCTTCTATTTCGGCGTTTTTAAGGACCCTCAAGCTACCATCTTCTCTTCTTAATGGACCCAGGTTTTTCCAGAGAACTTTTCTCTTTTTAGAAGTTAGTATTCTACAAAAAAATTCTAGTCTCTTGAAACAACGGTAACCTTTAAGGGCGCACTATACCTGGGGACACGATAAATCGCTTATTGAGAAACAATGTTTTGTTCAACCAATTGTGTGCTTTCAATCTATAGTTCATAAATGTTATAGTTAAGGATACGTGCTAGAACGCCTGTGTTGTGAAAACATGATTCCGTAAAAATTTCTCAATAGAAAAAAATCCAAAGATGACTCCAAATTTATCTTAAAACCGTTCTTAAGCGATGAATACTTCAATTTAGATCTTGAAACTTTATACAGTAATTCTACACAACATAAGTAAGGGCACCTGTGTTTTAAATTTTCAAAATACCTTTTTATTTGACCATAAAATGAAAATATCTAAGTTTTGCACTAATGAAACCATTCGCGCCGGACGCCCGGTCCGCGATTCAGTCTGGCCTCAGCAGACGGGGTACCCGTGACGCTTGTCGCTCCAAACGAACACGTAATTCTTAGGTATAATTTATATTAAGTTGGTTTTTGTAAAGACGCAGTAATGAGAAATAAGCACAACAAGATAATGAAGGGACTGAATGATAAAAAAACCGGTAAAAATATGAACCACGGCGAGATAGGACGTGCAGCGGTGTCTGGAGAAGCGGGGGTGAAATTAGAGTTTGGGCTGAGGTATAGTCAACTCTTAAAAACACTTTTAGAAAAAATGTTTCTACTTAAGTAACATTTTAACAAAAATATAACCGACTTAAATTACTGATTTTGATGAAATTTCTATGAGACCAACATAAAAGTATATCCTATTAAACAAAAAAAAAGGGTTTTTTTTAATCAGTTGTTAAATGACGGAGTTCTGAGGCTATAACATAAAACCAAATTGCGTCCCTATAAAATTTGAGGGTTGCCTTCGAGTTTTTTGGGATCCCATCATCAGATCCTGACTTTCTGCCAATGGGACCTTCTGAGAAGAACACCCTCTTAAACAAAAAAAGAATATCTCGAATCGGTCCAGGCGCCTTCGAGTAATCGGGGAACATACATAAAAAAAAGATCCGACGAATTGAGAACCTCCTCCTTTTTTTGAAGTCGGTTAAAAATAATAATATTGCTGGACATTTCACACAGCGCTATCTAGCCCCAAACTAAGCAGAACTTATATTATGAGAACCAGATAACTGATAGAATACTTATATACTTTTTTTTTGTAAATACATACTTATAATATATAGAAAAACATCCAGACCCGGAACAAATATCTGTAGATCATGCAAACATTTGTTCCGCGGCGGGAATCAAACCCGCTACCTCCTGCGTCTCAGCCGGCTATTCGCCCTCTGCACCACAGAAGTCATCCAATGCGAAAAAGTTCATTATCATCATCATCATCAGCCGGAAGACGTCCACTGCTGAACATAGGCCTCCCCCTTAGATCGCCACAACGAGAAATTATATAAGTATTCTATCAGTTATCTGGTTCCCATAGTAGGGCTAGATAGCGCTGTGTAAAATGTCCAGCAATATTTATTTATTTTATTTATTTATTTATTATCTGTCCCCGTTCATGCTTCATCCTGAAACTTCATGAGGTGTCCAGTATTTTATGTAATTGTTATTTTTTTTACTATTTCCTCCTTTGTTTCCATTTCATGATTTTTCTTTAAAGGTGTCACACGTTAAGCACGCGACTGGAAATAAAACTTTTGTGCTTCGATACCCAACAATACGATAGGGACTTTTCATAACAATGACCTACTTCACCGCTCACTCGCCCGCGTAATCCGCCTTTACAAAACTATTGGGAACGTGCAGCGGATGATATACTGCTAAGTAACTGCGTTTCTTTAAACTGTGAAATCTTTTCTATCGTAAAATTGACGAGACAGAAAGCTATCGACCAACGCTTACAATATTTCCTTTAGATTTCTTGTTAACATTTAATAGTATATTGTTATACAAGGGCTGTAAGCGATCTGTTGTCGACCTGGCTGAGACGCAGGAGGTAGCGGGTTCGATTCCCGCTGCGGAACAAATGTTCGCAAGTTCTACAGATATTTGTTCCGGGTCTGGTTGTTTTTCTATATATTATAAGTACGTATATACAAAAAAAAAGTATATAAGTATTCTATCAGTTATCTGGTTTCTATAGTACAAGCTCTGCTTAGTTTGGGGCTAGATAGCGCTGTGTGAAATGTTTAGCAACATTTATTTATTTATTTTTTATTGAGCACCCAAGATATTTTGGCGTACGAGCGAGCGAATGCGAGCAAGGACGCTAATCGATGCTGTTTATAAATAACTAATTTGTTTCTTATATACACATAAGTAGTTGTAATCTAGGTTCATTAATTTATGTTATTTTTATTTTTTATAAGTATAAGTATGTATATGTAGTAGGTTAGGTACACCCTTACACCCCAGGTAATATCCACATAGTCCATTCCATCCAAAGGTTGTCTGGTAGAGATCGCTATTCAGCGATAAAACCGCCACCGTATCACATACGGTTTACGGTGTTCTTTTTAGCTGTATTGATTTCTTGGTGTGCAATAATGAATTATCTAATCTAATCTGTAACACAAATTTTTTAAAACAGTTTTTTTATAATAGTTTACAAGATTTTTTTTAAAGGAATTTATTTGATAATATTTTTGTTTTCATTATTTTAGATAGCAACAATAAATAAATTCATTCATTATTATTTCATTTAAAAAAACAAAAATCATAGTATTTAAATTGACCAAGTAACATCGCGTGTCTTCGATGCTGTAAACAAGCAATTATTCTAATTTCCAAACAGTGAATACCTGTTGAATAGTTAGAACTTGATTATATCGGGTTTAGATGCTCTTTGTGTTTATTTTCCTATATCCGATGCCATTGAGGGAGGCCTTCCATCTCTCTATTCAGCATTGTCTGCTAAGTGCCACTTGCGTCATTCGCATCGCTACCAGCAGTATCTTTTCTAATCTTTGTCTTTTAGTTGCAGTTCCATCTTGCAGCAGAAAAGACTTTATGATTTTCTATAGTATTGTACATAAGCATTTCTATTTGATCTTTATTGTACCTTTTGCAATATTTTGTCCTATTGGATGTATTCACATTTGTTAGCAGATGTGATTTTGATATTAAATAAATAAATATTACTTGACATTTCAAACAGCTATCTAGCCCCAAACTAAGCAGAGCTTGTATTATGGGAACGAGATATGTAACTGAGAATACTTATATACATTTTTTTGTAAATATATACTTAAAATATACATAAAAAAATCCAGACCCGGAACAAATATCTGTAGATCATGCAAACATTTGTTCCGCGGCGGAATCGAACCCGCTACCTCCATTTGTTCCCTGCGTATCAGCCGGCTATTCGGCCACTGCACCACGGAGGTCGTCTTTAATGTCTATAATTTTGTTTTTTTTTCTTATAGAGGAGACCGTAAAGTAGCGGCTACGAGAAAGCATCATCATTGCTTTCTCGAATTGTTGAAATCTGCACCGCTTTATTACGCATACAGCCATGAATAATAGTCACCGGATCTAAAAAACAGATTCAAAAGAGGGTACACGAAGATGTTCTCTCTGCTGAATCTATATTTTCAAATACAAAGCCAGGTCATCCAGAATCAGGTGGAAGCTGTCGACGCCACGCGTGACAAATGGCACCTCTGTGATCTCACACGCATTTTTTATGACCGCATGTCCACGCCTCCGGGTCGCAACAGCATTTCCGAGGAGAGTGCGGTGACGCAGGGACAAAGAGTGGATTTGTATAAGCTTCTAGACTTGATTTTACGCGCACAGTACTTGTATGAGAAGCTCGAAAGCAACCCGCGTGCTTATTATTGTAGGCGGAGGTAATTACATAACACATTCGGATCATCCACTGACTTCTAAAATATCTACAAGTAAAATAGAAGTTAGTGGTCCCTTTTTATTTTTGATCGAGTGAAGCGAGATCTCTAAATCAACTCGGGCAAACCGCCGTGGTGTGTATGTATGTCCGAGGATAACTTTCGAAGCGTATATCCGATCATAGTGAAATTTGGTATATAGGTAGGTAGTGATGGCACAATTTTGGTGTAACTAAACGAGCTAAAAATGTGGGGGTGATGTTGATATATTGGGGTTCAAGAGGGGTAAAAAAACAAAATGGGACTATCCGGTCAAGTGGCACGTTTAATAAAAAATATTTGTGAGTAGATTTCGACCCCGTTTTTATTTTTAGTTTAAACCTTGTAATTTTTAAGTTATTTTTATAATAAAAACTGAACTTTGACACATATCACAGGGGACTCCAGTGACCCCACTGTGCTGAAATTTGGTATGCGTGTAGCTATAGTGACACAAATGTAGTCAAAAGTCTGAAATCCAGAATAACTGCAATTTATACCCCAAAAAAAGGTAACCAATATAAATGAACTCCTGTTACCTGTAATTTGAATGAAACTGTAGGTTAAGAATGTGGTTTGAATTTTGTGGCACTATTTTATTAGTCAAAGAATAAGGCCGGCTTGCACAACGATCCCTAAACGTATTTAGTGACTAAACATGTTTAAACTTTACGTATTTGTATGATTTGAGAACTCCTTAAATCATATCATCTTTGCGCGAGTCGCCCTAAGAATATTTTTTTGTGTTTTGGGAGACTCGCGAAATCTCAGTTCGGGGCAAATCATTAGTTTAAATAATACAAATTTTAAATCGATACCGACGCGCTTTCAGAAGATACTATCAAACAATACTAACTATTTACTCTGAGCATTTCAATACTTTAAAGTTTTATGCGTTTTGTGTATAATCAAGGACGATCCGCGTCTACACATTTCTCGCCCCGGGATGCAAACTGCCCTACCCTACAGCAGTTTAAATTACCACACAACAAAATCGCATTTTCCGTCTTCTTTTTTAGATTTGTAGTGTAAGAAAACGCAGGTGAAGTATTTAGTCAATGATCATGGTGCGGAGTGCGCGGGCTTAGCGGGAGGCGGTCTGCGGCAGTCGAGCGCCGACCCGCCCGGCGAACACGTACCGCTACGAACCGCTACGAACTAAAGGACGTAGCACGCGCTACACCTAGCTACGAAAGTTCACAAGTACTTTTTGACAGTTTTATTGGCTGGTTTTTGAAGCTATACCTTATACGACAAATAGTAAATGTTTACAAAACTTGTTTTTTCAAATTCATAATAGAATTTGTTCACAAACTTTATTGCGGAAATACATCTAAAACAACGGCAAAAACAATAAATAATATAATAATTAGGAGACCAAAAATTTTAAATAAACGAAATCTAGTGCGAAGCTGCTTTTTTAAGCGACTGTAATATTTTTTGCAAACATATAATATAATAAATGTAATTAAAACAAATAATCTTATAATTTATAACTTCTTCGTAAATGTATAAAGGATATATATAAAAACTAGTCGTGTTGCTTACTACGTGTAGTATTGGGGAACTAGACAGGGCTTTATAACAGTTATTATAAAAATGACTTGAATGTAACCTTTTAACCCGTAGCGTAATTTTATGCCGCAAAGTGAATGAATAATTGTGATTTATTTTCGAGGCTGGGCGTATTAACAACACTCTAGTAACCGTGACTAGAATTGCCTGAATTTACTCCACAAAAAACTACACGATTTTAAAGTATGTGAGTAAATAAATTAAATTTGAAATGAAAGTGACGTGAAACTGACGGCCGTTGGGGCAGAAAGGCTCTGGCAACCACGCATAAATAGCGCAGCGTAGCACGGCCCTAACTAGAGGGAAAAACGACCAGATATAGGTACAGGCTGCACAAGATCATTCTTGCTTTTGCTATCTATGGGGAGGCATATATTCAGCAGTATACGTCCTGTGGCTGATATGATGATGAAGAAATTAAATTTAATAAGGAGCATCAAAAGAACATAATCAATCTAAAGGTGGCGGTTCGCATCGCGACATAGACAGGAGACCGAGACAACAGACTGAGACGAGAGACTATGACTGAGATGCTTATACATTACCTAAAGTCAAGTAACGGGCGCGTTACTTGACTTTAGGCAATGTATAAGCATCAGTTCGCGAGCGAGACAGAGACAAGAGACAGAGACGCGAGACCGGAGACTGCGCTACGGTTGCTGCCCCTGACCAGTAGTGTCTCGTGTCGCACTCGAAAAGTACGTGTGTTTATTGTAAAAAATTACTACTTTTTATGACGAAAACTGTGAAAAGCTGATTGAACTGATCAGACAACACCCTCAGATATACGATTCACAACTAGACTCATACAGAGACGTAAATTTCCATCGACAGACACTCCGACACTGAATGAATTGTAGCTTTGGTAGCGGTCTCGACCCACAGTACATGCAGAAGAGACCGAGGCACATGTCGCGGTCTCCCGTCTCAGTCTCCTGTCTCGGTGTAGTGTCTTTGTCGCGACGCGAACCGCCACCTTTACGAATAATTATCCTATACATAGACAGTTCGTAGTCAGATAGCATTAGTACCCAGACTACGAAAAACTTCTTTTTAGGGTTCCGTACCCAACGGGTAAAACGGCACCCTATTACTGAGACGCCGCTGTCTTCTGTCTGTCTGTCCGTCTGCCACCAGGCTGTATCTCATGACCCGTGATATTTAGACAGTTGAAATTTTCACACATGATGTATTTCTGTTGCCGCTATAACAACAAGTACTAAAAACAGAATAAAATATATATTTATGTGGGGGCTCCCATACAACAAACGTGATTTTTTTGCTCGTTTTAGCTCGATATTGATAACGGCAACAGGTAGACGCTTGAAATATTCACAGAATATTTAGTTATATATTCACTTTAGAAATAAATATTTAAAATAAAATAAAACAAATACTTAAGGGGGGCTCACATACAACAAAAGTGTTTTTTTTTGCCGTTTAGTATGTGTTGTTATAGCGACATCAGAAATGCATTATCTGTGAAAATTTCAACTGTCTAACTATCACGGTTCATGAGATAAAGTCTGGTGACAGACGGACAGACAGACAGACAACGAAGTCTTAGTAATAGGGTCTCGTTTTACCCTCTCTGTACGGAACCCTCAAAAAAAATTTAACAATTTATAAGTTAGCTTAGTCTGGGGCTTTGTATTTTTTAGAATTATTTGTTTATTTGTTATTTGAGGAATTTTTAAAAGTCAGTGGATGCAATTCAGCTTCTAAAATCATAATATTTAATTTTTAAACATGTAATAACAGAATTAATCACTGACTCATACGAACTTACATAATATAATAGCTGAGTGCTTATTTTCAATCAAAATTGGTACAAGTAGTTTGCCCTGAACTGAGATCTCGCGAGTCTCCCAAAACACAAAAAAAAATATATTCTTAGGGATCGCGCAACGATGCCTTAACGTATTTAGTGGCCAAATATAGTTTAAAGAGTTGTAAAATCATACAAATACGTAGAACTTATACATGTTTAGTCGCTAAATACGTTTAGGGATCGTTGTGCAAGCCGACCTTAATCTTTGATTAATTAAATAGTGCCACGAAATGCAAAACCCCTTACTTGACCTACAGTTTCTTTCAAATTACAGGTAACGGGAGTTCATAATTATAGTTACATGTTTTGAGGTAAAAATTGCAGTTATTTTAGATGTCAGACTTTTGTCTATATTTGTCTCCCTAAATCTACCAAATTTCAGCACTATGAGGCCACTGGTGTACCCTGTGAATTGTGTCAAAGTTTTGTTTTTATTATGGCTAATAACTCAGAAACTACAAAGAATAAACTAAAAATAAAAACGAGGTTGAAATGTACGAATGAAGACATTTCAGTTGACGTCCTACTTGATCTAATTTTAATAGTCTCATTTTCATTTTTCTACCCCTCTTGAACCCCAATATCTCAACAACCCCCCAACATTTTTAACTCATTTATTCACACCAAAATTGTGTTATTACTACCTACCTATGTACCAAACTTTACGGTGATCGGATCAACGCAACAAAAGTTATCCTCGGACAAACAAACATACATACATAGACACAACGCCGATTGTCCAAACCTTTTGTTTTTTTTTTGCCCAAGTTGATTTCTCCAAGTTGGTTTGCCCAAGTTGATCTCGCTTCGCTCGATCAATAAGAAATACAAGATATTTGTTCAAAATCGCAATTTTAGCCAGATCTATCCTAAGTTATTAGTAATTTGTTATTACTGCACGTTTTGTGTAATTTTGAAACTACTTTACGTATGTGTTTCTTTCATTATTTTATCATTAGATTATATTGTCCCACTGCTGGGCAAATTTCTTCTTTTTCCTGTGTCTCAGTCCCCTGCTACAGTAAGCCAGTTTGAAAATGCACATCCAAGTAATCGCGCCATTTCCGTGGTGGTCTGCTGCGTGGGCGTGTCAAGTTAGGGACCGATGGTTAAAGTATTGGCCCATTTTAAAGCAAATTAACCAGTGTATTGCGTTTAAATTCGTTTCAATGTAGCCTCCGGGTGTCCCGTGAAATGTTCTAAAGTTACTTTAAACTGGGTCAATGAAATTGAGTGTAACGGAACAACTGAATTTGACGAGTCAGGGTTTTGTTCTATGAAGCCCGTGGAGTTAGATTGAAAACATTTTGTACACAATATTACATAACGTATGAAATAAAATAACAATACGAATTGTTCGCGCAAGTAACCAGCGAACAACGTGTTAAGACGATGTGTAAAAAAAATTGAGCCGCTAAGTAACTGTCGTATTCAATAACAAAAAATGTTACTTATTTCATATTTTAGCAATATTTACTTGAGAATTTAAACTACATAAATTAAACTCAGAAACGCTATTGGAGAAACTTTTCTCGATACAATTATTTGTCAAAATCGGCTCTTCTAAAACACTAATATCATTCATTTACCGACTCTAGAAAATATATAATTTTTTTTACATAGTTGTGTAGGTAATTATGATACCTAAATTAATGGAAAAGCATTTTATTTCATTTGTTGGTTCTCATGCAATTCGAGATTTTATCTTTTGTTGCTTACGTCAGTTACTCCTGCGACAATGCTACGCGGCTATGATACATGTTTGTCTCGTTCTTCACCTAAGCAAGTAAATAGCGCTGTCACTTTTTGCATTTTTATTTTCTCCGCCCAATCGTCACCGAAATTACATTTGTTTAATGTCCTAAACGGTGACAATAATCAAATGTAACACATAATTAAAAGGTATCAAACCTTAATCCTTTTGGGTATTTCAGTGTATATAATAATCCCGCTCATCCCTACTTGCCAGCCTTGTTTAATCTTACGCGATTATAGAGAATACCTTCGTTTATTGACAATAGTTATGAACGCAAATTGCCGGGCAAGAATGGGAAATAACGAAATCGTTTTCTAACTAATATACAGGCTGTTTGGCAATATACTGCCGATATTCAAGTGACAGTTTCTCAAAACATAAAAAAAGACTTCTTGAAAAAAAACTATTTGTTATATTAACAAATTTTAAAGAAAATCGACTAAGTTTAGGTGATTTATTCGATACAAAACTTACTGCCTACTCTTGCAATCGACATCCAAAAATAAAGGCCTCTTTCGAAAATGGCTACGGGTTTTGGGTTAGAAAGGGACAACAAGAGATATCTCGAGACGTCACCAATACAATATCTGTGATTAGATGGCAATCATTATGCAATAACACAGCATAAGTTTAATAAAGTGTTTGTTTTTACATGCCAAAATAAATTTCACATTTATATGGTAAACATTTCACAAATTTATTTATTATGCTCACCAAAATAGCCCCTTTCATTTTTGTGCGTATATTATCAAACAACCTATATAAAGACAGAGGTCGGGAGCCCGTTTCGGTGTTAGCCAAATATGCTTAGGCTAAAATATTATTCAGGTTTACAAAAGACTCGGTTTTAAACCTAAAGCCAGCAACTTTAATTACGGCTCAAGTACGCGAGCAAATGAGGCTTGAAAGTAACGTTATAATAATATATGAATGAGGCCTACACCTATGCGTGTTGGAAGGTTATATTATATGTCTGTAATCGAGGAACTTAAACTGATATGGCAAAATAAACGGAAAATAAAAATGAAAGCATAAAAAGTGCAAAAACTACCTTGTTTACTGAAAAGACAATGCAACGACAAAGACAAAGACAACACTTTGTGGTTCATAAAGCGGAATGATACAAGTAACTTTTATAAAAAAAAAATATAACCGACTTTAGATAACAGAAAAAAACAAACTACTTAACCGATTTCGATGAAATTTCTATGGGACCAACCTAAAAGTATATCCTTTCAAATAATAAAATAACTTTTTTAAATCGGTTTGATAAATGACGGAGTTATGAATTAACAAACCTAACATAACATAAAAATTAAATAAATTTAAGACTTTGGTTTTTTCATGGATGCCATTGTCAATACTGGACCATATGGGACCACACGGAAAGCACCAGCTTTCAAATAAAAAAGAATCATCAAAATCGGTTCACCCAGTCGAAAGTTCTGAGGTAATAAACATAAAAAAAACAGTAGAATTAAGAACCTCCTCCTTTTTTGAAATCGGTTGAAAAGAGAGAACCTTTTATTATTTCGCTACAAAACTTTTTCATTTAGAAGTTTTAAAGACCAATCATACTTACATATTAAATAAGTGTTATAATGTCTATTATACGTCAAGAACGATAGAGTGAACTCTCGTTGTGTAGCAGTGATTGAAGACATGTGAGCTGAAGGCATGTAGAAGGCATGGCGGGACCCACCAGGCACCTATCCACCTACCACCGTGAGACGGAACCCACCGCTAGCTCGGTGAGTAACACCTACAGTTACAAATGTAACAACCTACTAGCTTCTACCCGTGACTACACTGCCGTGATATATGGAAAACACGTCTCTACTATCTATTATTTTAAGGGCGACTTGTGTTACAATGCCTAAACGTATTTAGTGGCTAAATATGATTTAGAGAGTTGTCAAATCAAATGCGTCAAATTTAAACATGTTTAGTCACTATATATGTATGTTTAGGAATCGTTGTGCAAGCCGGCCTAAGTGTTAATTTAGGCTATAGTAATCTGTTACTCGACAGCATTTTTAAACAAAACTAGCAAATACTTTCCCATATACTTATTACAAAATTACTAGGTATAGAATTATTATTATATCAGTTTTTTCTGAAAGCTCTTTATGAGTTTTAAAGATACAAACATAGGAGCAATATTGTAGGTGCAAAATGACATTACCTACACCTACCTAGTAAGTAAGTAAATAATACAGTAATTACAATCATCTCTATCTATTATATCAACTAGTGGACCCCCCGAACTTCGTATCAGCTTGACATGCATAGGTATAACGCGGACTGTCAATATAAGTCACCCTGGTAGAATTGTCAATTGTTGTCTCCGGCCATCATTATGTATGAGAAAATGAATGACTTCCACAAATAATTCAATACCAAAATTAGCCAAATCGCTCCACCCGTTCTCGAGTTTTAGCGAGACTAACGAACAGCAATTAATTTTTATATATATAGACAATATATCTCGAGATAACTCCTACCGAAGCATCTGTTTCAATTGATATTCATTTTTTTACATCCTCTTTGACGATATTTGCAGCACGCATTCTGTCAATTCTATGTCAAACGTCATAAGGTTACATTATAAAAGCGCTAAGGTTAGATTATAAATAATTTTATATGGTGGTTAAGTATTCTTAAATTTTCTAATTTTGCGCGCAATTTTCTTATTTTTTTCTTTCATAAGAACCTTCTCCTGACAATAAGATATACAACAAAAAAAGAATTGGCCAAATTGGTCCAGGCGTTGTTGAGTTATGCGCTTACCAACACATTTTGCGATTCATTTTTATATTATAGATGTCAAGATTCACTGACGGAAATAGCCTCATCTAACCGAGAGCAAAACAAAAAGATCGCTTACAAAAACAAAATATATAATAACCGTAGGCATAGCGAGATGAGTCAATCCTGTTGAATGAGCGTTAAACTACTATAATAGAAAAACTTAGAAACATCGGTAGTAATCGAAAGTTCAAAAGAGTATAAAATTATGTCTAAGTTAGTTAAGTTTATCACTCGCTTGGTACTTGTAAGTAATTACTTATGTTCTACAGCTAAAATTCAGCTGACGTGGCTCAGAGACGTGCTCATAATATTTAATGAAATTACTGCACTCGGTAGACTGCAAATGGCAAAGAGAAGTCGAATAAAACTTATTAAAAACTAGCTTCAGCCGGCAGCTTCGCACGCGTAGTTCGACAATAAAAAGTTGCCTTTGTCTCAATCTGTATTTCAAATTTCATCCTAGTCGTTTCAGCCATTACAACTTGAAAGCAACAAACAAACTCACTTTCTCATTTATAATATTAATAAGATTTTATGTTTTCACTACAGATTATTCTTATCTTCAGAAAACAGGCCCAATGTTACGAAGTCTGTTTTCTCGTAGCAAGATAGAATGTAAAGTATTCCAGAATCTTTAGAGTCAAGAAAAATAATTAACCTAAATTTTCTTCAACTTTATATTCATAGTTTGATAAGATAAGGGTGGCGATTCTGTTGTTTACACTGACTAACTAAAATTGTATAAAATACAAACGGTCTTATTTTGTTTACGCTAAAGATCAAATTATAATGACATTTAAAGTGACATTTCTAAAATTAAGTATTTTTTTACTAAGATGGCGTGTTTTTGGGCTAGTTTTAGTCAGCAGTCAAATTAGTGTTGATTAAAACTAGTCCGCAAACACGCCATCTTAGTAAATATTACTTAAATTTAGAAGTGTCATTATAATTTGATCTTTAGCATAAACAAAATAAGAACGTTTGTATTTTACACAATTTTAGTTAGTCAGTGTAAACAACAGAATCGCCACCACTATATCTAATATTTAAAAAATATATTATGCTATATATGCTATTATTAGCCAAATTCTGCAGCGATAAGGAATAGAAGCCATCGCTTCTTTAAAAACAGTCGCGCTCCACGGGCGGTCGCATTTAAACCCTCCGTCGTCCGAGACACGTTTTCGGAGACCCGGATGACGAAATCACCTCTGCTAATGCGGAAGAGATTTCCGAGTCATCTACATTAGACAGAGCAAACACTTCACAGATACACCGACCTCGCCGGCGAGGCCGACGAGTCCCTTCAGTCGCCGTCTATACGAGGTACAAGCACGTGCCCGGGCGTTTCTCTCCTATCCCCATCCTGGCAACAGCCCAAGCCGAGGTACGTACCTAAGTGGTGCCCTTGCGCTAGTTGCCTCATCAAAAAATTACAGGGCTGAGCTCCTTCTGCGCTCGCCAAAGGTTCGGTTAAGCTGCAACGACCTCAGAAAAATTCTAAAAAAAGGGCGGTCGCATTTGCACGCTGGCGCTCGATTGAAAAATATCTTTAGACTTCTTACGTATTTGTGTATATCGGGTTACGGGAGCTATTTTTCTGTTGATTCGTGTTCTAAGTGTTCAGTGCTAGTTTTTGTATATTTGTGTTGAAGTTGGTTTGTTCCGTTTTGTTTATTTTTCTGTTTGATAGTGTAAAATTTGTAATTCAAATAAAGTTAAGGTTTTTAGTTCTTTTTTTATCTATAGTCTACTCCTAATTCTTAGACTATAATATATAGAATGCCTCTTTTTAGTAAACTTATACTGTAGTAAAGTTTAGGAAAAACATTTGGTGGGTAAAATGCCCGCTTGCCAATTGTAGGCAAGCAATGAAGTTGGCATCGTACCAATCCGAATTAGCCCTGGGTTCAGTTTGCTCAGCCATGACAGTCCCCGCAGCTGCAATCCAACGATATTGGCATTGTTCTTTTCTCTTTCTCAAAATATAGGAACGAACTGAATCGAATAGAAACTTTATAAAAAGTGTTTTAAAATAAAAATTGTAATTTAAAAATAAATAAAAAACCTAGATGCCAAACATTATTGAAAGCGGGTAAACCTAGACTGCCAAACATTATTGAAAGAGGGTAAACCTAGACTGCCAAACATTATTGAAAGAGGGTAAACCTAGACTGCCAAACATTATTGAAAGAGGGTAAACCTAGACTGCCAAACATTATTGAAAGAGGGTAAACCTAGACTGCCAAACATTATTGAAAGAGGGTAAACCTAGACTGCCAAACATTATTGAAAGAGGGTAAACCTAGACTGCCAAACATTATTGAAAGAGGGTAAACCTAGACTGCCAAACATTATTGAAAGAGGGTAAACCTAGACTGCCAAACATTATTGAAAGAGGGTAAACCTAGACTGCCAAACATTATTGAAAGAGGGTAAACCTAGACTGCCAAACATTATTGAAAGAGGGTAAACCTAGACTGCCAAACATTATTGAAAGAGGGTAAACCTAGACTGCCAAACATTATTGAAAGAGGGTAAACCTAGACTGCCAAACATTATTGAAAGAGGGTAAACCTAGACTGCCAAACATTATTGAAAGAGGGTAAACCTAGACTGCCAAACATTATTGAAAGAGGGTAAACCTAGACTGCCAAACATTATTGAAAGAGGGTAAACCTAGACTGCCAAACATTATTGAAAGAGGGTAAACCTAGACTGCCAAACATTATTGAAAGAGGGTAAACCTAGACTGCCAAACATTATTGAAAGAGGGTAAACCTAGACTGCCAAACATTATTGAAAGAGGGTAAACCTAGACTGCCAAACATTATTGAAAGAGGGTAAACCTAGACTGCCAAACATTATTGAAAGAGGGTAAACCTAGACTGCCAAACATTATTGAAAGAGGGTAAACCTAGACTGCCAAACATTATTGAAAGAGGGTAAACCTAGACTGCCAAACATTATTGAAAGAGGGTAAACCTAGACTGCCAAACATTATTGAAAGAGGGTAAACCTAGACTGCCAAACATTATTGAAAGAGGGTAAACCTAGACTGCCAAACATTATTGAAAGAGGGTAAACCTAGACTGCCAAACATTATTGAAAGAGGGTAAACCTAGACTGCCAAACATTATTGAAAGAGGGTAAACCTAGACTGCCAAACATTATTGAAAGAGGGTAAACCTAGACTGCCAAACATTATTGAAAGAGGGTAAACCTAGACTGCCAAACATTATTGAAAGAGGGTAAACCTAGACTGCCAAACATTATTGAAAGAGGGTAAACCTAGACTGCCAAACATTATTGAAAGAGGGTAAACCTAGACTGCCAAACATTATTGAAAGAGGGTAAACCTAGACTGCCAAACATTATTGAAAGAGGGTAAACCTAGACTGCCAAACATTATTGAAAGAGGGTAAACCTAGACTGCCAAACATTATTGAAAGAGGGTAAACCTAGACTGCCAAACATTATTGAAAGAGGGTAAACCTAGACTGCCAAACATTATTGAAAGAGGGTAAACCTAGACTGCCAAACATTATTGAAAGAGGGTAAACCTAGACTGCCAAACATTATTGAAAGAGGGTAAACCTAGACTGCCAAACATTATTGAAGAGGGTAAACCTAGACTGCCAAACATTATTGAAAGAGGGTAAACCTAGACTGCCAAACATTATTGAAAGAGGGTAAACCTAGACTGCCAAACATTATTGAACGAGGGTAAACCTAGACTGCCAAACATTATTGAAGAGGGTAAACCTAGACTGCCAAACATTATTGAAAGAGGGTAAACCTAGACTGCCAAACATTATTGAAGAGGGTAAACCTAGACTGCCAAACATTATTGAAAGAGGGTAAACCTAGACTGCAAAACATTATTGAAAGAGGGTAAACAAGCATTTTGATAATCGCAGGCGGGTACCTACTATAATTATAATCAATATGAATACCGCAACTTTAGTGTTATCACTTATCAGTTATCACATAACATCAAAAAGATTATTAGTCAGACAAATTACAGACACAAATCCTTGTAAGTCTATTTTTTCCTATATTCTGTGAAATGAATTAGAATCAAACTAGAAATTAATATAATAACTGAAATGGCAAAAAATATCGCTGGTATACCAACACCCATTGTTATTCGTTATACAAAAAAAACTTTTCTACTCCAGAATTCATTTAATTTTTTAACTGACTTTTCTAGAGAAAACCAAACATTGTATTCATTGTATTCTCGTTCACCTACTGAATCGAATTGAAAACTTACATCAATTCGTAAATTAGTTGTTTTGTTCGGCGCAAAATGATTATAATTTTTCATGTTAAAAAATTATAATACTAGCCAGAATAGTTATATTATAATAGATTTAAATTTTATTATTAGCAACTCAGCTAGTGAGCTTTATTCATTTTAATATTTTAGAGCCACTGTTCAATCACATATTACTGAATGTTAACTCAGAGTTGGATTAGGTACAGCTTGCGGTTTAATAACGTATAACATCCTCGTGAACTCTTCAGAAACATAGTGGCAATCTCATTTCAACTTCCAATTCTATTAGAGCTTTCCAAATATTCTAGTTTGTTGCCACGTTTTATCACATTAGTTGCGACTGCGGGGAACCCATTCAAAGCATGACCCACATGCTTATCTGTCCTCTGTGCCCTAGCACCTGCACAAAGAACGACTTAAACTTAACCACTGACAACGCAAACCAAGTGGCAAATTTTTATTTTTTTTATATATTTTTTGTCGACCTCCGTGGTGCAGTGGGCGAATAGCCGGCTGAGACGCAGGAGGTGGCGTGTTCGATTCCCGCACCGGAACAAATGTTTGCATGATCTACAGATATTTGTTTCGGGTCTGGTTGTTTCTCTATATATTATAAGTATGTATTTAAAAAAAAATTATATAAGTATTCAATCAGTTATCTGGTTCCTATAGAACAAGCTGTGCTTAGTTTGGGGCTAGATAGCGCTGTGTGAAATGTCCAGCAATATTTATTTATATATTTATTCATCCTTACTGTGATTGAGAAGTGAATCGTTGACTCGAAGAAGAAGAAAAAGATTGCAATAATTACCAACATAAGAGTGTTTTAGTTTAAAACTTCCGACCATCATCCTGTAATTGGAACTAAATATGACCTAAGCTGCCTGAATATGCCTACTGGCCGTTAGCTTCAGTGTGAAGTGTTCTTAATATTCCTTTAAAAAGATGTCCTTTGAGCGCCTTCAATTTAGACGCTCATGGAAGCGCTGCAGTTGTACGATTGTAATGGGAATTTAAAAACATATCTCACTTCTGCGCCCTTGGAGCGTGGCAAAAATTTTATTTCAATTAAAACTTGTAAAGTAGTGCAACTGCAGCACATCCATGAGCGTTAAAGTGAATTAGACTAGTCGGCGCCCGTATCTAAACTCAAAATATTTAAAGACATTTTAAAACCCACTTTGCCGTTCAATAGCCGGCTGAGACGCAGAAGGTAGAGGGTTCGATTCCCGCCGCGGGACAAATGTTTGCATGATCTACGGATATTTGATCCGGGTCTGGTTGTTTCTCTATATAATAATAGTAAGTATTCACAAAAAAAATATATGTAGGTAAGTAGGTATTCTTATCAGTTATCTGGTTCCCATAGTACAAGCTCTGCTTACTCGTAGTTTGGGGCCAGATAGCGCTGTGTGAAATGTCCAGCAATATTTATTATTTTTATTAACTGTCGTGATACAAGGCTGACAGGAAGATTATATTTGTGTCACAAATTCGTCAAACTAATAAAAAAGACCGAATCCTTTTTGTATCGCTCTTGTTAAGCGACTCACAGCGTGTTTAGGAATCTCAAATAGATAAATTTCTGCAGAAAAACTTTATTTTAAAACTTGATATAAAATTCCCTACAACACAACTTTCCCATTTCCATTCCACTACGTTATGCAATTCGCTTTGGGCAGCACACGTAGTTGGATAGAATTTTAATAAGATAATTGTGCTCATGCCCTTAGATTGCCTCTTATACTAGTAGAATAACGAAGGTATATCGTTTTCTCACACAAAGAGACTATCTAATGTTACATCGCTAATACAATTTCAGTGTACTAGGATAGCTGACGGTTCTCTCTCTTCTTACACATCACAGTCATTACATTCTTGGCAGAGTGAATGTGTGCAAGATCTTCATGACCTTATCCCTCCTTCCTCCTTCCACCACCGGACAAACAGACTTACCGAGAAGTACCACCCATACCTGGTCGGCATGCCACCTTGCCGTACCAAACGATTTGCTTCAACTTTTTTTGTTAGCACAAGTAAGGAGTGGAACTCACTTCCGGCGTATGTTCCAAACCAGTATAATATTGGAGTCTTCAAGTCCAGAGTGAATAGGTTCTTTCTAGGCAAGCGTGCTCCATCTTCGATCACACCTTCACATACCATCAGGTGAGGTAGTGGTCAAGCGCTTGGCTATCAATAAAAAAAGTGTGGTCACTTCAGGGGTAGTAGCGAGTTTGACAATCCTTCGCCAGTCTGACGGTGAACTAGTGAGCGGTACAAAGCAAACTTCCTGGTTTCCTCAAAATGATTTCCTTCACCGTCATTGTAAGGTTTTTTACAAGCTTTTATTTTACTTGCAATGTTTGTATGTTTGTCCGAGTTGCATCTTGCAACTGAATTTTAAATCAGTTATCTTTAACCGATTGAGCTGTAATTTGGTATACACGCTTATTTTGATAGAAATGCATGCTTAGCTATGTGACGTTATTCTTATTCCAATATGGCGGATCATCCGAGATGGCGGACCAGTTATTTTTTCTGCACTACCACAGTATGGGTATCAAATGAAAGGGCTCGTTGAAGAGAAAACGAAAACTAATACAACGTCACATTAAATTCAAAATATGAGGGACGATCCAAGATGGATACTATAAATCCAATATGGCGGAGGAGGTTTTCTGGTTTTCTGAAATCATTAACAGCTGATTTTTTTATCATAAAGAGGTAAAGTTTGTTGTTTGTAAATCTGGTCCTAAATGATATCCAAGCAAGGTCTGATGATGGAGCCGGAAGGTGGTCATGAGAACTATGTAATAAAACGACGCAACTAGTGTTTGGATTCATTTGAATCTGTTTGCGGTTTTGATTATGAATTTTAAAAAAGCTTGTTTTGAAAAAGTAATTTTTCAACAAAAAAACTTATCAAGTTTATTTGTGTTATGTTATATATGTTTCTGTTATATATATATATAAGTATGTGTTACTTTATGATTAATAATAATAAAACAAACAAAGAATATTCGTAGAGCTCAAGCAGCTGGGTTCGAACCTACAATATTGGAAGTCGGGGTACATATTAGTGTTGTAACAATTAATTGAGGTAGTTGGTTAAAATAAAATTAGTTTGAGTTTTAAATGTATATAATCAAGGAGCTTAGTCGGTAGAGCGAGTAGGTACTTATTTATTATTTCTTATACATGCGGCAAGATAAGTATAGGCTATATCAAAAATGACTTGGTTCAACGGTGTATCTATTTCTTAAATTAGGGCTTAAGGCTAGAGATTACAATAAAAGAAACGATTTAGAATTAGAAATTTACAGAATTATTTGAGCAGTAGAATACAGCAGTAACGTTTAAAATAGAGAATTGGGCGCCATTTGACGTTAGCGTCAGAAATAAAGAATGAATTGGCGAACTACGTTGAAAGAGGCTTGTATATCGATGTTTGCAAATCGAGTGTTCGGTCAGTGAGTACGCCGCCCCACCGCTAGATGTCGTATAGAAGAATTGTGTGACTATCTGGTGAAATGAAGTCTGTAACGCGACATAGAGAATTGTCACGTTACAGTGTTGCCGATCGATAGTGGACTATCGATAGTCTATCGATATTCACGAAAAATCAATAGTATCGATAGGTGTATCGATACTATCGATGCTATCAATAGCGTAATATGAGGCAATAGTATCGATTTCGTCCAATACTATCGATTGTATCGATAGTATTAAACGTCAATGGTGATAAAACTATCGATAGTATCGATACTATCGATAGTATTGCATAAAAGCTATCAAGACTATCGAGAGTATCGATACTATCGATAGTTGTGATCTATCGATAGATATCTACTCTTATATAATGACAAATACTATCGAAATATATGCTACTATCGACAGTACACAACTATCGATAGTATCGATACTATCAATGGTGTCGATAGTTTTTATGCAATAATATCGATAGTATCGATACTGTCGATAATTTAGTCACCATTGAAGTTTAATACTATCGATAGTATTGGACGAAATCGATACTATTGCCTCATATCACGCTATTGATAGTATCGATACTATCGATAGAACAATCGATAGTGTAACTGATTAATGACGTCAACTATCGATAGGGAAACTATCGATATTTCGGCAATACTAGTACATATCACTAAGCTGGAAAGGCTCTACCCTATATATTTTTTAATTTATTTAGAGAAACCAACGGCGATACAAATTGTTTGGATAAATAGCTTAGAACTAAACGTAAGGCTACTAACAGGTTTCTACGTTTGAATATTGTAAAGAAAGATGTCGGGAACAAAAACAAAACAAAAACAGCCTAGTTAGCCTATTTTAGAGTTACAATCAAAATAGTATTAGTAAGTTGTACACTGCACCTATAATAAAAGGAATCTAATGTGAAATTATTGTGTTTTATGTTCTATGAACATATAACATGAAAATCTTATCGCCGACAATCATATTGACGTAATTCCACTTTTACTGACCTAAAAAGTAGATAAACCAAACAACCAACCTCCGTTCTAACAAATATTTTATGTTGCAGTTATTTATTCAAATATGAAAACTCAAAATTCGGAAATGTTTAAATAAGTTTTCGAGTATTATTTTCCGAACTATGCGTTTATGAATGCAAATATTAATATACGATTCCAACAAAAATATAAAGTCTGTACGATATCAAAGTCATTTTAAAAAACAAAGTTACTTTTGCAGTTTATTTTGGATATTTCGTATGCTCGGTCGTCTGCTGGTCGTAAAGAAGTAGAGTCTACTTCGCAGCTATGAGTGTTATATTGTGGATACTTCTAGGTAAACAAGAATAGTGGTTTGAATATTACGAAAATGGCTTTCAACCTTTAAAGGAACTCTTTTTAACCGACTTAAAAAAAGAAGCAGGTTCTCAATTCGACGGTATTTTTTTATATTTGTTACCTCAGAACTTTCGACTGGGTGAACCGATTTTGATGATTCTTTTTTTTTATTTGAAAGCTGTTGCTTTCCGTGTGGTCCCATTTCCATTTGGTTCAGTTCTGATAATGGCATCCATGAGAAAACCATATACGTCTTAAATTTTTTTTAATTTTTATGTTGTTATGTTTGTTAGCGCAGAACTCCGTTATATATCAACCGATAAGGAAAATTAGTTTTTTTTTTGTTTGAAAGGGTATATTTTTATATTGTTAAAATATTTTTTTATCAATAAACAATAAATTTTAGTTAATTCATCAACTTACGGTGCCTGGCAGTAATTTTATAATTAACGATTTTGCCCCAAGTCAAATCATACACGAATGGACCAATAATTGTTCATCGAGAGTATCGATACTATCGATAGTTGTGATCTATCGATAGATATCTACTCTTATATAATGACAAATACTATCGAAATATATGCTACTATCGACAGTACACAACTATCGATAGTATCGATACTATCAATGGTGTCGATAGTTTTTATGCAATAATATCGATAGTATCGATACTGTCGATAATTTAGTCACCATTGAAGTTTAATACTATCGATAGTATTGGACGAAATCGATACTATTGCCTCATATCACGCTATTGATAGTATCGATACTATCGATAGAACAATCGATAGTGTAACTGATTAATGACGTCAACTATCGAAAGGGAAACTATCGATATTTCGGCAATACTAGTACATATCACTAAGCTGGAAAGGCTCTACCCTATATATTTTTTAATTTATTTAGAGAAACCAACGGCGATACAAATTGTTTGGATAAATAGCTTAGAACTAAACGTAAGGCTACTAACAGGTTTCTACGTTTGAATATTGTAAAGAAAGATGTCGGGAACAAAAACAAAACAAAAACAGCCTAGTTAGCCTATTTTAGAGTTACAATCAAAATAGTATTAGTAAGTTGTACACTGCACCTATAATAAAAGGAATCTAATGTGAAATTATTGTGTTTTATGTTCTATGAACATATAACATGAAAATCTTATCGCCGACAATCATATTGACGTAATTCCACTTTTACTGACCTAAAAAGTAGATAAACCAAACAACCAACCTCCGTTCTAACAAATATTTTATGTTGCAGTTATTTATTCAAATATGAAAACTCAAAATTCGGAAATGTTTAAATAAGTTTTCGAGTATTATTTTCCGAACTATGCGTTTATGAATGCAAATATTAATATACGATTCCAACAAAAATATAAAGTCTGTACGATATCAAAGTCATTTTAAAAAACAAAGTTACTTTTGCAGTTTATTTTGGATATTTCGTATGCTCGGTCGTCTGCTGGTCGTAAAGAAGTAGAGTCTACTTCGCAGCTATGAGTGTTATATTGTGGATACTTCTAGGTAAACAAGAATAGTGGTTTGAATATTACGAAAATGGCTTTCAACCTTTAAAGGAACTCTTTTTAACCGACTTAAAAAAAGAAGCAGGTTCTCAATTCGACGGTATTTTTTTATATTTGTTACCTCAGAACTTTCGACTGGGTGAACCGATTTTGATGATTCTTTTTTTTTATTTGAAAGCTGTTGCTTTCCGTGTGGTCCCATTTCCATTTGGTTCAGTTCTGATAATGGCATCCATGAGAAAACCATATACGTCTTAAATTTTTTTTAATTTTTATGTTGTTATGTTTGTTAGCGCAGAACTCCGTTATATATCAACCGATAAGGAAAATTAGTTTTTTTTTTGTTTGAAAGGGTATATTTTTATATTGTTAAAATATTTTTTTATCAATAAACAATAAATTTTAGTTAATTCATCAACTTACGGTGCCTGGCAGTAATTTTATAATTAACGATTTTGCCCCAAGTCAAATCATACACGAATGGACCAATAATTGTTCATTGTCCATTTTAACGGTACACTATCACCCGTAACATATTACGATGGCATTGGTTAGGTTAGTGGCATTCAACCAATCAGCGTACACCTCGCCTACGTCGGATTATTTAACTGCAAGACGTCGTAAATTAATCAGTACATACGTTAACATTTCAACTGCCATTCATGATTTTCCGAAAGATGATTAAATACCTCGAAAATTGATCAACTTACAATTCTTGTTATTTTCCGGTGACATACTATATAATATATATAAAGGTTTCTAGTTCGACCACGGAACTGAGATCAGCAGAAGAACATTGTTTGTAGCTCATTGAAGAAACATGTGGCAAAATGAGCTGTATTTGGTGATGAATGATGATACATTGTATATCCTGAAGTTTTTATAAGTAGTAGGGTTATTAAAGCGTGTTACAAAGTTTGCAATATTGCTCCTAAAAAAGGTTGTTGAATTAAAACAATTTTTAGAAAAAAGTTTTTAATTTTCCTGAGCAGAATCAACCCCTTTCTAATTAACAAATAACTAATATTCTGGAGTTCCCTGTATATGTACAAATTTTACAAACATAGCGACAATAAAACAAATTTATTGCTCAGTTACCATTCTCATGTATAAAGGGGCTGCTATATATTTTCGAGACCGGACAGAGCAAAGCCAGAGCTCACTCAATTTGTACATGTTCCTAGTGCTACTGACAAGCAAATAAAACATCCCGCCAAAAGCACATCACGTACAGAACGTTGGACAAGGTCGTGTCTATTCATCTGTTTTTCCACATGCAGAAGAGCTGTACGTAGAAGTTTACGGTACAAGGTGATTGCCCATCCCCAATTCGACTAAACCAATCACTTCACTGTGACAATGGTATCGTCGCCAAATGAGCTACTCTATGATACCTTTTGATATTCTACTATAGTGTGACCATTAGTGCTGTGCACTCCCTGAGGTATGCGTGCGGCGAGACGGGGGGGAGAATCGGCTGCTGCGCTCTGTCAGTTCGCCGTCAACGCTCGTGGCGGCAGGTAGTGTTATTTGTATCGGACTGTCTATGTCAGACGCACATGAGATAAATATTCAAAGATGGGTCGTGCGTTATCTCGTGATATGAAATGGAAGATGAAGTTGAAACAGAATCTATGTCAGAATAACTTTCGTTAGAATATATAATTGTTTGTAAATATAAAAAATGTTCAATAAAACAAGTCCTTTGAATTATAAGTTTAGTTCTTATTTATCACCTGCATATTTTTAATAAAATATGAGTATATTTAAGTTACATTTTAATCAACTAAGTAAGTATAATATATTACAGATAGATAGCCTCCGACCATCGTCCCGCCACAAGTCTTGCCTTAGAAATGCAAACTGATATCGTAAGATATGTCCGACATGTATTGATCTCATGTGAACTCATGCAGTTTTTTCTTTGCCTCCCACCTCGCCGCGCATACCTCAGGGAGTGCACAGCACTAATGGTCACACTATAACACAATCTTTTGTCAAAGACCGTCGTTGCTATGACAACATAATCGTAATTGTTAAATTATGCTATGGCTCCATAATCGTTTTTCTTATTTGAGGAATTACCGATTTCTCTCATTGCGGAATATTTTAATTATAAGTAACTAATTTTTGTTATTTTATTGAAACTGTCTGTATTATGTGTAGGAAACAAAACAATAAAGTTTTTTGACATGGAATGGACAGTAATTTAAATTTTCTACTTTTTTGTGTAATATTTGCACACCAGGACATTATCTGGTAGAATGTTAAGTGAGCTAAAATTGTATACATTATGACCAGTGTAAAATTGTACTAACTTTCTGATCTTTATCTTATTGACCAAGCGAGCGAAGACCGAAGCTTCTCAGTTTCGAGTTTGGCCTAAAATGCTTTTGTCTGTCTGTCTGTCTGTTCTCGCCTACAGGTTGCATTTTTTCAACCGAATTTAACGAAAATTGGCACACAAGTTCCTTGGTTTATTTCAATTTTTTATTTAAACGGGATTTTTGATTGTAGTGAAAATAAAGGGGAAAGGGGGAGAAGTTTGCTGTAGCGTTATTTATTGACAGATTTCAATCAAATTTGAGAGGCATACTAGACTTCATTCTGCACAAGATGTAACGAAAGAAAATCCAAAAGAGATAAATGGAGTGGGAAAAGGAATATATTTTATGACATGCCAATATTATGAAATGGTGAATAAATGAATACTGAATACTGAAAGGGGAAGAAGTTTGTGTAGCATAGCGTTATACAACGGATTTTCATTTTTATTTTTTTTCTGAAAATTTATACCTACCTATACTAATCAGTCTACGCAGTCCTCTCCGTCTTTACAAGACAAACCCATAGACACCAAATTTGACCTCCAAAGACCAAGGAAACGCGAGTAATCACTAAAACGTATACCAATATTTTACTGAAAAGTCTACATAGGTAAGCCTATTGGAAAATTCAAGCACCTGATTTTCGATTATAAATTGGACTTTCTTCGTTAATTTTGTTGCGCAAATTACTTTTTGGACTTGGGACGCGAGGTCTAAGTACTGTTCTCACATAACCACTCTTAAATAAGCAGAATTGAGCCCCTGTTAGGCTTGCAGAGTAAAATAACACCTTATAGGTGACTCCCTCATACGAAAATTGGCGATTTTTTTTTTACTCGCGCCCCAACACTTGTTAAGGTTTCCTCAATTACAAGAGTCCGTTTGCGAGATATAATGCATCAAAGTTGTTACTTTCGCAACAGACGTGTATCATAAGTTTTTTTCATTGATACCAAAGAACAATTAAATCAGCATGAATTTACTGACACAGTTTGAGTATTAATTATAGGTATAATAGGTATAATTGATAGTAAATAGCTGGTCTCGTAGCCGCGCTCCTTGGCCTCATAAAATAGGCACCCTTCTCTTTAGGATATTTAAGTCAAACCTTTATCAACATTTTTATATGTGGATTGGATTGAGGAAGGTCTCACAAAATTCCCACGCCCAAAATGTCCATCAAATGGCATAGATACCTTTAGCGAAATATTTTAGCATTTTTATTGGCATTTTTCTCGTGTATTCCCTGACGCCTCTTATATTATCAAGTTATATTCTAATCATATGTTTTTGTTAGCTGGCAAGCAGGCAGGTTTGTATTTAACCTATTTATTTTAATATATAGCCTATATTTAATATAACCTGTATTTACTGGTGGTAGAGCTTTTGTGAACAAGCTCGAGGAAGTGGGCACCACCACCTTACCTTTATTTGCCGCCAAATAGCAGTACTTGTGCTGCTGTGTTCCGGTTAGATGGTAATGGTATGTTCCTGTAGTTACTGGCACATAGGCATAACAGCTAAGTCCTTTAGTATGACAACGTATCCACATAGAGATCAAGACAACATAATACCTGGTTTTGAATTCTATGTAGATATCCATGGGCAGCAGTAGCCACTTAACATCTGGTGGACTGCATGCTCGTTTTCCATATAAGTTGTATAAAAAAAACCTCCTTCTGCGCAGTCCGGTAAAAAGTAGCCTATGTCTCAATCTCAGTCGTAATATATTTATATACCAAATTTCATTGAAATTGGTCCAGCCGTTTGCTCGTAAAACGTAACAAACAGACAGACAAAGTGACTTTGAATTTATAATATTCATATGGATTCATACAGCCTCGGTGTCGGAGATTATATACGGATTTAATCACGGGTGAATATGTAAACAGTCAACTTTATTTTCATCGAAATTTATTATGGCGATTAGTTTTAGGGGTAGTTTTAAACCTCCTAGATAAATGTTTCATTTGGAGAGTTAAAATTTATCCAGAGCTAGAAGTGAATCGCGCCATGCACGACATCGCTCGTGCGTATCACCTACCTTCCATAAAATCTTTGATAGCATGTTGCACCTTTTAAGGGAACAGTTTGAAAAAAAATATAATTCATAGATACTATTATTTAATTAAATTATTAGATTGTAACTTATTGGTTACATGTGCTGTTAAGTTACATTTTATTTTTTCTGAATTAAAAAAAATATAGCAGTTAAACTGGGCTACCCGCTACTTTGGAACTCTGATTCGATTTTCTCAAAGAGTATAAAACTACAGCTATCTAAGTTACACCTACAGAAAGTGCGTTTCATGATGATTAAAATGAATGGAAACTCATTGGGATTTATCCCTTAATTAAGTGTTTATTAAGGATTTTACAAAAAGGAGTTGTGTTACAGTCGTATTAATCGTTATTAAAAATAAATTGAAAAAAAAAATTAAAGCCAGAAATAAAAAAAAATTGTTCAATATTTAGTATTCTCCCCTTGCTCGGAAAACCGCTAGCATCCTCGAATTCATCGATCTCACGAGCCTGACGATTAAATCTCGAGGAATTATATGGCACTCCTCTTCAATTGCGATTCGCAGCTCTACAAACCTTGATGGAACAGTTACTCGACGTTTTAGCTCATCCCATAAGTGTTCTACCGGATTCAAGTCCGGTCTTTGAGCCGGCCAGTCCATCGTACGAATGCCGACGTCGCGTAGATACTGGGTCACCACATGAGCAATATGAGGCCGTGCATTATCATACATCAACAACATATCCTGCCCGATATATCCTGGGTAAGGTGCCAATGGTCTTCGAGAATTTCAGTGATGTAGCGATGAGAAGTTAATCCACGTGAACGGGTCGGTTCAATGAAAAACTAACCCTGTATGTGCGGTTAACGAGATTCCACCATTACAGATGCTCTTCCATAAGCAACAGTTTCCTCGATGCAACACTGAGAATAACATTCTCCAGGGCGACGATATACTCTCTGACGTCGATCACTTCCATGTAGACTCCTAAAGTGGGGAAATGTACTACCAAGAGTACTTGAGCATGACCGCCCAATCCTTATGCTCTCGAGCAAATTAAAGTCGTGCTCGATGCTGAGCTACCGTTAATGCTGGACCTGTTACAGCTCTCTTTGGCGTTAGGTTCCGTTCAGCAAGTCTCCTTCTGACGGTATCCGAACTTATGACCACTTATCGTTCGTCACGCAGACTTTGTTGAACTTTGTTGGCAGAACAGTGAGATGGATATAACGATCATCTGCTGTTGATGTAGCCCTAGGTCTGCCCGTACCTGGACGGCGATCGAATGCTCCAGTCTCTAGGTATCGTCTGTAAGCTCGTTGCACCAAAGATCTGCTAATTCGAAGACTTCGAGCGACCTCACGTTGCGCAACGCCTGCTAGAAGTAGTGCTACAGCTTGGGCTGCTTTCTCAGGTGTCGTATCCATTATTGACCGAAAAAAGCCACAAAAATACACGCATCTGAGCAAACGATGGACAAAAACTAAAGAAATGATAAGAAATATCCGACTACCCTCATTGTAGAATAAAAGAATGCTAATCGCGAACTGTAGTCAAAACAGAACAAATCGTTAGCATTGTGTTTGTTGCTCGATTACAATGTGACTTACTTGGTACTTTAGAATAAGTGTACAATCATTTTAATCAACATGAAACACACTTTATGTAGGTATAACTTTCATAGTTGTAAATATTATACTTTTCGAGAAAACTGAATCAGAGTTCCAAGGTAACGGGTGGCCCGGTTTATTTGGTGTCGAGTGTATAAAGAATGTGTATGCTAAGTTTTGTAAGTTCAGGTAATAAATTACGTATTTCTTTCGACAGCAAAGGGGTTGTTTTTTGTAACTACATGAACGAAACATTGCTTATACGTATAACAATTATTATTAGAGTATTTATAATACATTTATGTGCTGCGATTTCTGTCGGCTGATAAGCGAAGTACCAAAATACAAGCTAATATTATAAGCGAAGTTAGTTATCTACCACACAACCGTTTATTCAATAACTTGGTGACGGATGTGAAACATGTTTTTCTACAGTGTTTACAGCAGCAATCAATGCAGTCTAACTTTAAAAAAACTTTAATAATATTTAAGTTTTCGTTATTATACTGATTTAACAACTGAAAATGTACTTATACCCGATAATTTCTTTTTAAGCGTTTAGGTAATTATGTGTCATAGTTTTTATATTTCTGTGTTCAGAAGTTGATTCATCCTTATCAAATCAAATCAAAATCATTTATTTGTTACAACACTAACAGAGCACGAAACGAACAAACCCAATTAGCTACTGAAGGGTCACCCTGATAAAGTCGCCAAGTTGACATGCATACTCACTCAAACAGTAGTTAGAGAGAAAAAAACACATAAAAACACTAATGGCGACTTGCACAACGGTGCCTAAACGTACTTAGTGGCTAAACTCCTTTTAAATATGTTCGACTTAAACATGATTTATCGCTAATTACGTTTAGGGATCGTTGTGCAAGCCGACCGAAATTCATTCATTTCATACAATCAAATGGCCTATAAGAATCAAATATAGGTATAGTGTGAACATTAGTGCTGTGCACTCCCTGAGGTATGCGCGCGGCGAGACGGGGGGGAGAATCGGCTGCTGCGCTCTGTCAGTTCGCCGTCAACGCTCGTGGCGGCAGGTAGTGTTATTTGTATCGGACTGTCTATGTCAGACGCACATGAGATAGACAGTCCGATACGAATAACACTACCTGCCGCCATGAGCGTTGACGGCAAACTGACAGAGCGCAGCAGCCGATTCTCCCCCCCGTCTCGCCGCGCGCATACCTCAGGGAGTGCACAGCACTAATGATCACACTATAGTAACGATTTATTTGTCCTTTTGTAGTAGGTACATATGTATAAAAAAATATAAGAACCGGCTAAGTGCGAGTCGGACTCGCGCACGAAGGATTCCGTACCGTTATCAATAAAAACGGCAAAAAAATCATGTATGTTGTATGGGAGCCCCACTTAAATATTTATTTTATTCAATAGCACTAATTTATTTATTTACTTTATTTGAGGTTGGTGCCGATTAAGCAGGTCCTTTAAATTGTATGAGCACCCATACAACTCAGAGGTCTATCTTAATTGGCGTTAACTATGTATGTATGGGGACACCCTTTAATTTATAACTTAAATTTTATTTTACGGATTTTTTTTTTGTGCTGTAACCTTGTTTTTTTTCTAAATTTCGTGATTCTACGTCAACGGGAACTACCATATAGGTTTTCGACCAAAAACCTATCGGGTACTTCCGGTTGACCTAGATTTGTCAATTTTATTTAAAAGCAAGGTCTTACAGCACAAGTAAAGGGAAAGTTAAAGAGCACTATCTTTCTCTGTAATTTTATTTTATTGTAGGTATATATTTATTTTTGTATATATTAGTCTATTTATTTCATTTATTATATTCATTCATTTTACTACTTTCTTTTGGTATATTTCGTTTTATTTGTTTAAGATATATGTACATATTTATGATTCTTGTACACGCACCTACCTTTAAAATAATCTCTCTCTCTAGCCTCAAAGGTTTGCTGGAAGAAAACTCTTCATAGGGTTAAGCTCGCCTTTGTACATGTCCTCTATTTCTGTACTTTATAATGTATTTTCTTGTGTACAATAAAGAATAAAATTCCATAAAATAAAAAATGTTGAAAATTAAGGTAAACTTTGGTACTTAAAAGTTTTCGCGAAAATTTGCCCATAACTTTTTATCGTGTTGACTCAGAACCTTGATTTTTATACACCAAATAGGGATTTTAAACCCCAGTATCTGGTATAAATTTCATTTTGCTAGGACCGCCCGTTCCTGAGAAAATCGGTGGTGACACACGGACAGAGAGACGGACAAGAGAGTGATCTTATAAGGGTTTCTTTTTTTACCTTTTGATGTAAAGAATCCTAAAAACTGTTATAAGATATTTATTATGTATCACATAAAATGTACAGTAACATAGGTAGGTAATATTTTCGACAAAAGCAGATTTCTGTGTCGAACCGAGTCGTTTGTTACAAAAAAGCTATATATTCCGTCGAGAACAGACTCGATCAGGTATCGTGATAAATTGACGGATCATTTATATGGTCTCACTTGGGTACGTGAAATGTGGAATGTTATGAATGTAATAAATAGGATGCAGACAGCTGTATACATACATTGAATATCACGCAATTTTCTTGTTATTATAACTGAAGAGAACATGTTAGAAATAGCAGGCAGTGATATTTATCTAGCATTCATCGCTCTGTCTATCGACTTCGTAGTAGGAGTGCCTATTTCTCGCTCACCTTACACATAGATGAACCGGGGTACATGGGAGTCCATCGCGTTTACAAAACTATTTCTGGTCGAAGTGACGTGTGATCCGAGAGCTGGCGCTTATCTGGGTCAACGCTTATGCATTGCAATTGAGCGGGGCAATGCAGCCAGTGTCTGACACTTCCGCCTGGTAGTGATCTGGAGCTGTTGAGCTATCTCTATCGTTCGCAACGGTATTTAGATGATTCAACAGTTTCTTCTGTACTTTATTGTAAATAATTGTTTATTAACAAGTCGTCTGCCCATCTTGTAGTTGGACGTCCTACGCTGCGCTTGCCGGCCCGTGGCCTCCATTCGAGAACTTTCCGGTCCCATGGGCCATCTGTTCTGCGCGCTATATGGCCTGCTCATTGCCACTTCAACCTCCTAATCCGTTGGGCTATGTCGGTGACTTTAGTTCTCCTACGTATCTCCTCATTTCTGATGAGAACCGCAGGTCGGCGTTGGATGCAGGCCGCTTCCAACCGCAGTTCCTGGAGATCAATGAGGAAGGCCTTTGTCCAGCAGTGGACGTCCTACGGCTGATATGATGATGATGATGAATTGTTTATTCTTTGTGTTATTATATAAAATTACATAGATAAAAAGGTAAAAGCGCAACTAGAGACATATATTATATTCATTCGATGGCAAACTAAATTAGCTATTTCGTATTACGGCCGCTAATTCCACAGGCAATTAGTAAAGCTGTGTCGTACAGAACTCTACTGACGGCCATACGATATATTACATTTCTTTGCTCGATTTTGTCGTCGGAACACACAATCGATTGTGATTTATCCACTTGATTGAATGAATGTATTTTCTAACCCAACCCAAACGCGGCCCAGATATCAATAAATATTCTACTTAATTTTCTATGTACATACTTCATCATCTTCATCATCCACAGCCTGACTTCACCCATTGTGTTTGTGCCATCCACCACGATCCTGCGCTAGCCTCACCCACTGACGGTCCACGACCTTTACGATGGCGTCCACCCATCTCGCTGCTGGTCGTCCTACCCTTCTATACCAGCTCCTCGGCCACCATTCAGTCACTGTCCTGCTCCATCTGTCATCACCACGTCTAGCCAAGTGTCCCGCCCAAGACCATTTTTTTATACTACTTATATGGCAAACGAGCATGCAGTCCACCAGATGTTAAGTGGCTACTGCTGCCCATGGATATCCACAAAGAATTCAAACCAGCTATTATGTTGTCTTGATCTCTATGCGGATACGTTGCCATACTATAGGACTAAGCTGTTATGCCTGTGCCAGTAATTACAGGAACATACCATTACCATCTAACCGGAACACAGCAGCACAATACTGCTATTTGGCGGCAGATAAATGTAAGGCGGTGGTGCCCACTTCCTCTAGCCCGTTCACAAAAGCTCTACCACCATTTGAGCTATAGTAGGTCAAATGGTATATGGTAGTCTATCTATGTACTTAGTAGGTATAAATTTAATTAGTGCTGTCCTCATTATTTCTAGTTATATTCACATCATCTCGTAAAGACGTGAAGCTTATGAATACCTACACATACACGTTTATTAGTACGCTTGTGCGGGTAAATGTTCATTCGACATAATTCAATGATGGGTAAAAGCACTCAACGTACGTTACAGAAAATGGAATAGCATTAAACTTAAGTATATCATACGAACTGAGTGAGTAAAGCCGGGCTGCGGATGATGATGAGGACCATAAAAAATATTATCATTTTTAACCTAAAATGACCTGCGAGTTTATTAGTGCTTCAATTGTAACCAGCGAGTGGAAACTCAACGATTCTTTAGTTTAATTATTTTACAACGGCTGTAAAATTTGTTTTTTTAGTTTTCCAACCAGGTTAATCTGGTAAATACAATTAGAGTATACTTTAGAATATTTAATATTCTGTTAGGTATGTTTCACTTAATTAATCTAAGGCCTTTACTTGAAGAGAGTAGGTACTGCTAGTTTTATAAATAAGGCTATTCACCTACCCTGGCCATATTCTACGTAGCTTAGAAGGATATTTGTCTGTAAACATTTTTAGGGAGACATCAAGATAAATATATATTGGAAGGAATGATACATCGAATAGTTTTTAAACCATCTGAATACCAGCGCCGCTTATCTTCCGGTAGGCAGGTAGGCAGCAATACGCTGAGATGGAACCTGTTTGGCCCACACAGCACGGAAGACCATATTATCTGTACCTACCACATACCTATGTATACTTAAGAACAAAATTTTTATCTTGTGTTTTTTCTTTAATTCTGTACTTAAATAATTTTCCTTTTTACTTTTATATTCTTTAGGTAAGTAGGTATGTTTTTTGTATTAGTTCTGTTCTGAATGGTATGTCCTATGTGTGTGTCAAATAAATGTATTTTGTTTCTTTCTTTCTTTCTTTCTTCTTTTTACTACTGTTTATTAAGTATTACATTGCTAGCTTGAATCCCACCTACGGTGTTCGGGTGTAACCATTGTGTGCCATGTATTCCTGAGGGCTTGGACAAGTTACATTCGATTAGCGATGACGCTAGTCGATAAGTCCGAAAAGATATGGGATTTGACACATGCTATGGATATATTACGTGATATATCGACAACAAACCTATGTACAAATCGAATCGATTCGATGCGAATGTAACTTGGCTACGGGCCCTGTTTTAGGCAAGATCGCTAGTATAACTGCGATCTTTCCTATAGGAATATTCCTATTCCTTTCCTATTTGCCCAAAATATAATATATTTTTGTTAACAATAATACTTTTTTTCCCTCAGCTTCTAACGGAGATCAACGTGCAACTGGCGTTGTTCCGAGACCTGCTGATCCACATAGGACAGCCACACGATAGCCCCGAGTTGCGAGAGCGCGTGCGAAGACTACGCCGTGCATGTGTTGAGGCCACTAAGCAGACCAGCTTGCTAGTTCTACCTAATTCTAAGAAGTAAGTGTTGGGACTCTCACTGTGGGCCTTATAAGAAGTCTCAAGGTCGCTGAGCGCGCTATGGGGAGGGCTATGCTTGGTTTTTTTTTTCTTTTTTTTATATTAAACTTGTAAACACACAAGCTGACGGGCCTCCTGATGTTAAGTGGATACCGCCGCCTATAAACTCCTGCAGCACTCGTGGTACTGCAGTCGCGTTGCCTAGCACTTAATACTCTATTTACACCTCTCTTGAAGGCGTCCATTTTGAAGCCCACTGGAAAAACCTCAGGAGGAAGGTCATTCCACATCTTGCAGGTGCTTGGTATTTTTATACAAGATCTTATCAGAAAGAGGAGATTCGTTGACAAACTAAAGTCACTGATAGGATTAGAAAGCTGAAGAACTGGCATATATCTAGAACTGACGGCCGTAGGGGGCAGAAAGGGTCTCGAGCGGAGACTCCAAACTGAAAAACTCAGCGCAGAACAGCCTCCCAATAGCTAGATGGTAAGACAAGCTGATAAACGTTGCTGGGTGCTGTTGGGTGCAGGTCGCATAAAATCGGTCTCTATGGAAATATATCAGGGAGGCCTATGTTCAGCAGTAGACATTATATGGCTGATATGATGAAGTCTAAGATGTGATTCCAAGGCAGCGCCAGCGTCCAAAAGTAACTGTAAACCGCAGCATGTATCTACGTAGTGCTATGTAACACCTGAAATCTGCAGATCGAGCTAATCTGAGGCTTGCGGTCGCATTCGGAATACGAAACAGTAAGACCATTTCGGGAGCCTATAGCTTCAATAATAATATATACTAGTAAAACAGTATCATGTTAATACAAACCAATTTAAGTTTATATACCACTTTACAGGTTTTCATATAAATCTACCAAATTACATTACAAACATTACACAAATACAATTACAAAACACGGAGAGCCACTTAAGCACTTACCTGCATTCAGCCCCGATATCATCAAGCATGGCTTACCACTTACCGTTGTGAACGCGGTTAAGTCAAAAAGTAGTTTACGATGTCAAAACTTGCCTTTAGTTATGCCCTGATATGGGCATAAGTAGCGGATACCTAAACGCTTTCCGTGTTCTGCCTTGCCTCGTACCTTTTACGTGACTGTCACAAACATATTTTACTAGGCTAGGCCCGTTCTAAAATTATAAAGTAGACATGAAGCTTTTAATCCACGATACTTATTTATACCTGTATTAATTAGTCTCAGGATAAGAATTCCTGGACAATCGATATTGATGACTGCTTTACCTAACCCAGGGCTGTAAATGTTAAATAAGACAGGGGCCAATACAATAGTACCTATGGAAGGATTCGGATAATGGCAAGTTTCGGCTGCGGCTCGCGGCCCTCGGGGGTCAAATCGAACAGGGGTCAGATTAATGGCCGGTTACTTTTAGATAAATAGTCCTTTATTTAGATACTTGCATGTTCCACAAATTAAGTTGCCTTGCCTTACCTTTGCAAGTTTATCTTTGAAGTTTTGAGATTGTAAAACGAAATAAGGTCGTAAAGTGCCCAAGTTTACCCTTGACATGGGTACACAACGAACGAGCAGAACGTACAAATAAATTTCGCTGAAATATTTATAAAGCGAGAAATATTTACTTCAATTAGTGCATTTAAC
This sequence comes from Philereme vetulata, assembly GCA_918857605.2. Classification (NCBI taxonomy): domain Eukaryota; kingdom Metazoa; phylum Arthropoda; class Insecta; order Lepidoptera; family Geometridae; genus Philereme; species Philereme vetulata. The sequence continues at coordinate 5,467,806 of OU975448.1, read as the reverse complement.
GTTTTATTATCCTTTAGGGTTGCTAATTTAATGCAGAAAATGTTTATTTGAATATTGACGACCTCCGTGGTGCAGTGGGCGAATAGCCGCCTGAGACGCAGGAGGTTGTGGGTTCGATTGCCGCCGCGGAACAAATGTTTGCATAATTTACAGATATTTGTTCCGGGTCTGGTTGTTTCTGTATATATTATAAGTATATATTTACAAAAAAAACGTATATAAGTATTCTATCACTTATCTGGTTCCCATAGTACAAGCTCTGCTTAGTTTGGGGCTAGATAACGCTGTGTGAAATGTCCAGAAATATTTATTATATTTATTTATTTGTAGCTTCTGACAACAAATTTACTCTCAACCAAAAAAAATGTCATGCTAGGTCACGCTCCTTAATCTATTATACTCGTATATCTTATCTACATATATCGATTCGATCATAAAATTCACTTTGTTATACAAACCAAAGTGTCTAAAGACAACGAAGTTAATTTTCAACCTCAACAAGGGGTTGATAATAAACACAGATTTACTCGTATTTCTGGATTACGCGCGGTGTCGCTGCATTAGTAAAACAGCAGTAGGTATAGGCAGGATAATACGCATTCAACAAACGAAATGTACAAAATTGCGGGGACGAATGATTCGGTTACTGAGACAGGCTGAGACCAATTTATTTGCGTTTCAAAGGCTCACCGGTCCCGGTGGTCGTTGGACGGAATTCGAAGCTAATTACAACACAGGAACTTCTGTGTTCCACTACTTATGTTCATTCGGAGCTAATACATCTGCGTAGGTAACAGTTCTGCTACTTCCATCGGAATAGTTTTGTTACCGTAGGATAAATTAACGACTAGAAGCACAAAAGAAAACCTAAATACGAAAAATTTATTATCCAATATTGATCATATGCTTTCTTATCAGGCCTTGTGTATCAAGGCTCCATACTCAGCTGACTCATTATGTTTACTACCAAAAAACTTTCTTTATGGGAATTAAATGGTTCTTTATGGCGTTGAAAGTTGTTACGGCGAGAGAAGCCGCGGGAATAACCTAAAAGGACGTAAACAGAAAAAAATCTAAATTCGAGTATTGTGTACGTATGTATGCTTGCCTTACCTTCCAGTTTACTTTACTTCGTTAGCTCACCTTCTCATCTTTAGGTTGCTTTCATTCGGGAACAGGTACTTATTCATTACAGATGTTCTCTCCTTCAAAGTTACGGGCATTGTATTTAACATGATATAATCCCGATTTATGGTATGTAGCTGAAATAAACTCCGAGAGTATAATTCAACGAGGCTGTATTTCAGACCGTATGAGACGGGTAATGCTTTGTTTCGACAAAATAATGTGTGTTTGTGTATATGTAGCAACAAAAAGTGTTGGTTTTATTAAAGTTACCTGTGTACGTGAGCCGTAGTGATTTATTATTCCTTTGCACAGTGTATATTCATCGTTCGGCGCTGGAAATGGCAGTCATTCCGGTGTTTTTTGTGTACAAACCCACCACTGCATATTGTATGGCATGCGAACCAGGTTAGGCCATCCGTAACGGTGCTTGCGCTCGACTTGCATACACCAAAACTAAGCTCTAAAAGAACTGATACTAAAATCTGTATACTGAATCCAGGCTGTACTGAGCTGAGAAACATTATGCACCCATTTAAGCGTCATAATAAACGAGTACTTCCATTAATCTTTGACTTTTGGCATTCTTGTCCTTCTATGTCTCATATCCTTCTATTTATACACATCATGGCCTCATGACCAATCTCAAGATCGCTCAACGAGCTATGGAGAGGGCTATGCTAAGGTTTTCTTTGCGTGACAAAATCCGCAATGAGGAAATCCGCAGAAGAACTAAAGTTGCTGACATAGCTCTCAAAATTAGCAAGTTGTAGTGGCAATGGGCAGGCCACATCGCTCGTAGAACCGATAACCGTTGGGGAAGAAAGGTTCTTGAGTGGAGACCATGGACTGGAAGACGCAGCGTAGGCCGGCCCCCCACAAGGTGGACCGACGATCTGGTAAGAAGCGCGGGGAGCCGTTGGGCGCAAACGGCTATCAACCGCTCGTTGTGGCGATTTAAGGGGGAGGCCTATGTTTAGCAGTGGACGTCTGCCGGCTGATGATGATACCCATCTACTTCTTACCACCTGAAGTCAAGATACTACATTACAGATTTGTCGCCATCTTCTTTTGTGTTTTTATTTTGTACGTGTATCAAATAAATGTTTTCATTTTCATTTTCAAAAGGAATTTTAATATGAGAGACTCATTCAATTAACTAAACCTATGAATTACCCAAGCATTTATGCTTTAATACATATTATTATTCAGGGCCACTTAGCAAATAAAACACATTCTTTTACTCGGACAATTTCATTAGAAATTTATAAAGTAGCATATCTGGGGATGTGGTCAGCGTAGCGTATTACTCACAGCGGGATAGGCCTGAACAGCCTAATACACGCCTTCTAAATAATTCCAATGTAATAAACTCCAACCCTCCCTTCACTCACAAGTGACAGCAACACGTTGCAGCTATGAATCTATCTGTATTAAGGCTTTTGGATATAGGAAGGGGATCATCGTCTTCTTATATGTACCTACCTATCCATTGCACAGGGCTTAGGCTTGCTGACTGTGGATTAGTAAAAGTTTGAGAACGCAATGCGGCCGTGAGTCACAGAGAATTAAATATGAATTCGAAATATTGGTCCCAAAGACAGACAGACAGACAGATAATATTACGCACATACTTTTATATATTATGTGTTTCCAAGCGAGTTACCCCATGAAGATCACACCTTTGCAAAGAGTTTAAAACACGGTGATATAAATATATACAACAATTTATTGAAAAATATATTCATGATACCCTAAAATGGTTCTAAAATCCTTCAGGATGAATTTTTTTTATGTTTATAGTTTAAAAAGCTGTTGAAAGGTCCTTTAACCTTATAAGCTCGCTTTATGTTACAGTCAGTGGGTTAGACATATGTTTTATTCAGGTCAACGAGCGAGGCGTGCACGGAACAATCGCAACTGGTGCTACTGTACTTCATGTCTCAACTGCTGCTGCGTGAACTTGCCAAAAGCCACCGACTGGTGCAACTCGTGCCAATGGACATGACCTCGTATTATGGTGAGTTTATCTACACAAATCACTTGTCTACGTGAGGTTACAAGCCGGTGTCATATATAAAACTACAGGACTCGAAATCAGATTCGTGAGCCACTCTCTAGTGGCTAGGTATTCTTTGATGACTTCCGTGGTGCAGTGAGCGAATAGCCGGCTGAGACGCAGGAGCTAGAGGGTTTAATTCCCGCCACGGTACAAATGTTTGCATGATTTTTCTATATATGTTAAGTATGTATTTACAAAAAAAAGTATAGAAGTATTCTATCCGTTATCTGGTTCCCATAGTCACAAGCTCTACTTAGTTTGTGACTAGATTGCGCTGTGTGAAAAGTCTAGCAATATTTTTTTTAATTAATTTTATTCTCTTTAGAGAAAGTAAAAGTTTGATTTAACGTTGGTTGGAAGAACACTTTTCTAAGGGTTAAAGTTGTCATTTGTATGTGTCATTATGATTATCTTTTTTTGCGTGTAATAAAATAAAATACAGTAAAATATAAATAGAATACAATAAAATATATCCTGATACAAATAAGTCCTGTTATATAATCTTGATACAATAAAATATATCCTGATACAAATAAGTCCTGTTATATAACCTTGATACAATAAAATATACCTGTTTAAATATTTTATATTTCATGTCTTGAAACAAAATTAAATATTAAAACGTGTCTAAATGTTTTACGGTGTAGGTGTTGGAAAGAATGAGCCACATTCCTGATTAAATGAAATACTCATTTGTATAAAAGGAACTGCAGTCGATTTTTCTCTGAATCCGGTAAAATATGGAAAAAAATCAGCCAAAAATTAAGTAAGTATGCCACCATTTTTCTCCGAACTGCTTGAAAAGCAACTCAAAAGTTATTGGAAACTGAGCTCGTTTCAATTCGGAAAACCGGACAAAGGAAAAAGCGGTGTTTCGATTGCTTCGGCTCCGCGATCCAACTTCCCTTAAAATAATATAGGAGGAGCACGAATATACTTTAATGATCTCTCAACACCATACCAAATGAGAAGAATCCAAAATAAAAAGTAACTTTTTAACAAAAATACTTTATTTACTACTTATAATACTTTAGATAACAATAAAAACCAAACTACTTTACCAATTTTGATGAAATCTCCATGGGATCAATCTAACAGTATATCCTTTCAAATAAAAAAACGTATTTTTCAAACCAGTTGATATATAACGAAGTTCTGAGCTAACAAACATAACACAACATAAAAATTAAACAAATTTAAGACTTATATGGATGCTATTGCCAGAACTGGACCAAATGGAAATGAGACTACAAGAAAGCACTAGTTTTCAAATAAAAAAAGACAATCCAGTCGAAAGTTCTGAGGTAACAATATAAAAAATCTAGTCGAATTGAGAACCTCCTTTATTGAAGTCGTTTATAAACCCAAATGCTGAATCATGTTTGCATGTAACCACATGTACCTCATCATCATCATCATATCAGCTGTAGGACGTCCACTGCTGGACAAAGGCCTCCCTCATTGATCTCCAGGAACTGCGGTTGGAAGCGGCCTGCATCCAACGCCGACCTGCGGTTCTTACCAAGTCGTCTGCCCATCTTGTGGGTGGACGTCCTACGCTGCGCTTGCCGGTCCGTGGCCTCCACTCGAGAACCTTTCGGCCCCATCGGCCATCTGTTCTGCGCGCTATATGGCCTGCCCATTGCCACTTCAACGTGCTAATCCGTCGGGCTATGTCGGTGACTTGAGTTCTCCTACGTATCTCCTCATTTCTGATTCGATCCCGTAGAGAAACCCCGAGCATAGCCCTCTCCATAGCTCGTTGAGCGACTCTGAGCTTATTCATAAGGCCAATAGTGAAGGACCACGTCTCGGTTCCATATGTCATCACTGGTAACACACACTGATTGTAGACTTTCGTCTTAAGGCACTGAGGTATGTTGGACGAAAAGACGTTGCGAAGTTTCCCAAACGCTGCCCATCCGAGTTGGATTCGACGATTGACCTCTTTCTCGAAGTTGGACCTACCTAATTGGACTGTTTGTCCTAGGTATACATACGCGTCGACAACTTCAAGAGCCGAGTTCTCAACCATAACTGGGGCAGGGACGACATGGACATTCGACATGATTTTCGTCTTGTCCATGTTCATTTTAAGTCCTACCCGTTGGGAGACTCGATTGAGGCCTTCGAGCATCGTGCTGAGCTCTTCCATCGACTTTGCCACGACCACAATATCGTCGGCAAACCGAAGGTGAGTGATGTATTCGCCGTTAATATTGATGCCCAGTCCTTTCCATTCCAGAAGCTTGAAGGCATCTTCCAATGCGGTCGTAAACAGTTTCGGAGAGATGACATCTCCCTGTCTTACGCCTCTTTTTAAGGGAATCGCCTTCGAGCTCTGTTCATGTACTCGGACTGACATAGTGGCGTTTTTATACAAACACTTCAACACTTCGATGTACCGATAGTCAATACGGCATCGTTGGAGAGACTCAAGCACTGCCCATGTTTCGATCGAATCGAAGGCTTTCTCATAGTCCACAAACGCGAGACATAGCGGCAAGTTATACTCTTCGGTCTTCTGTATGACTTGCCGCAGCGTATGTATGTGGTCTATGGTACTGTAGCCTTTACGGAACCCGGCTTGTTCGGGAGGCTGGAAGTCATCAAACCTGCGTTCGAGACGGTTCGCGATGACCCTCGAAAACAGCTTATAAACATGGCTCAAAAGCGAGATGGGTCTGTAATTCTTAAGCAAAGTGTTGTCACCTTTCTTGAAGAACAGAACCACCACGCCCATGCTTTTGGCGTCGTACCTTCAAGCAAGGCGGAATTAAAAAGCTTCTGAAGGACTTTAAGTACCGGTGATCCACCCGCTTTCAGAAGCTCTGAAGTGATTCCGTCCTCACCTGGCGCCTTGTCGTTCTTAAGCTGCTTCAAGGCCATCCTGATCTCATACAGGCTGATGTCCGGAATATCTTCGGTATAATGTCGGGTCAGTTTGGCTCTTGGGTCGTTGGCCGCACTGCAAACAGGTTTAGTGACCGAATCGTAGAGCCGTCCATAGAACCTTTCGACTTCCCTTAACACTTCCGCTTTGCTTGACGTTATGCTGCCATCTTCCCTCTTCAGCTTCGTCATGCGGCTCTGCCCAATAGAATTATCTCTCGCGAACACTTTGGAGCCTTTATTCCGCTCTATCGTATCTTTAATACGAGATGTATTAAAGGTACGAATATCGTGCCGCAAGGATTTCCAAATCTTTCTATTGAGCTGCCTATGTGACTGAGCATCATCGGAAGACTGCAGTTGTAAAGAACGTCGTTCAGCCATGAGGTTAAGGGTGTCATCAGAGAGTTTCTGAGGTCTATTGGTACGGGGGGTCTTAAAGAACTGGGACCCCACCGTATGGACGGTTTCTACGAACCTGTTATTGATCTCGTCCACTGATGCATCTACTTCTAGACAGTCAAAGCGATTTGCAAGTTCGAGTTGAAAGCTCTCGAGGTTTTGGATATGTGCGCGAGTGGGTCGGAGCGTAGACTTCATCAAACGGAACCTTTCAAGTTTAACGTTCATATTCAATGTGGCTCTAACAATTCGGTGATCACTGCCGGTTTTCACCCTGTGAATCACAGAGACATAATTGAATATTCGTTTCTTGTTGGTCAAGATGAAATCAATCTCATTTCTCGTGGAACCGTTGGGACTCATCCAGGTCCATTTCCTGTGAGGCGGCTTCTGGAAAAAAGAATTCATCATAAAGAGTCCTTCTTTCTCCAGAAAATCGGCCAGCCTCTGTCCCCTGGGGTTCCGTTGCCCATATCCAAATTGCCCCACTCTCAACTCATCATCGCTTCTCATGCCTAGCTTTGCATTGAAGTCCCCCATAACAACAATAAAGTGAGTTTTGTTCGTGTGTATGGCTCTACTGATGTCCTCATACATAGACTCTACTTCTTCATCTGGGTGTGAAGAGGTCGGCGCATATACCTGAACGACCTTCAGCGAATATCGCTTAGATATTCTGAGTGTCAGGTACGCGACCCTGCTCGACACACTGTCGATGGTGATAATGTTGTTGATGAGTGACTTGTGAACGAGAAACCCAACACCACCTTGGGACTGCTGGTCGCCCTCCCGGTAGTATAGTAGGTTACCAGACTTAAGGGATATCGTGTCCTCGCCCTCTCTACGGACTTCTGATAACCCCAAAATGTCCCAGTGTAATCTACTAATTTCTTCTTCCAGCTCAACAATCTTTTCGTCTGTCCTCAAAGTGCGGATGTTGTGTGTTACCAGGGCCAGTGGTCGTCGTAGGGTTTGGTAGCCGATCGTCTCCCGGGGTTTCTTAGCACCCCTGGCCCCGCCGTTACCGTGACTGCTACCGTAGCCAGGATTAGCGGGGCCGCCGGGGACTCGGGGCCTGGTTTTATGTTGCAATATCATGAGGGGTTGTTGCCATACTCGCCACGCTTGGCAGGCGGGTTGGCGAGCGCAGTATAGGTATTGAAAACACGAAAAGACGCTGCTGCCCATCTTTCGGAAGTATCCCTTAGCAGACTCCTACTGCATCCACGGGCAAGAGCGGAGGGGCAACATTCTATTGCCGGCGCCCCACGGCACATGTACCTAAGTTACAGAAAACCCATACAAAATAAATAATTGTATAGTGACTTTTAGAATGAAAATACCGTCAATTAAGAGCCGGATATAGGTATTAATTTTAATATGGTATCTGAACAGTTAACGGTTTAATCGGTACGGCTACCGTTTCATCTGCTGATTCTATTTACGAGTACACACGGCTACACATCACGCTATAAAATTCAGTATAAGCTGACCTCGCATTGTGTAGGCTTTTCGTAGAATGAGAGGTCAGCTTATACTGAAAAGCTTGATGTGTAGCCGTGTGTACAATGCAGCTCGCTTTCCTTGTTGATTGCTCCGTCCTTATTTATCTTACGAGCGAGCTAGAAGTTTTTATAGCTCTATTGTGGTGGTTAGTGCAAATTCAGAAGAATTGTTACATTTATTTTATAATCTTTCTTTGTCGTATTTATCACCCCTCGTAAGTAAGTAAAGTATGAGCTCATTGATAACTCTGGTTTTGAGCCCTAAGGCCTCCTCTATACCCAAAGTTTATTTTATATCTGAAAGGATTTTAAAAAAACGGCCAAGTGCGAGTTGGACTCGCGCACGAATGGTTCCGTACCATTATCTATAAAAACGGCAAAAAAATCACGTTTGTTATATGGGAGCCCCTCTTGAATATTTGTTTTATTTTAATTTAATTATTTATTTTTAAAGTGAATATATAACTAAATATTCTGTGAATATTTCAAGCGTCTACCTGTTGCCGTTACCAATATCGAGCTAAAACGAGCAAAAAAATTACGTTTGTTGTATGGAAGCCCCCCTTAAATGCTTATTTTATTTTTAGTATTTGTTGTTATAGCGGCAACAAAAATACATCATCTGTGAAAATTTCAACTGTCTAACTATAACGGTTCATGAGGTACAGCATGGTGACAGACGGACAGACAGACAGCGGAGCCTTATTAATAGGGTGCCGTTTTACCCTTGGGATACGGAACCCTCAAAACGGATGTCTTAATAATTATTTATACATACATCATTATTATAAATACGGGAATTATCACGCACCGTCTTATCGGTGTATCGACCGACAATGTTGCGGTCTATTGATAATTCCCGTGTTTATAATAATGATTGAAATCAATCACGAAAGTTTTCTAAGTATAATACTTATACATATTGCTAGACATTTAACACAGCGCTATCTAGCCCCAAACTAAGCAGAGCTTGTACTATGGGAACGTGATAACTGATACAATAGTTATATACTTGTTTTTTGTAAATACATACTTTAAATATATAGAAAAACATCCAAACCCTAAACAAATATCTGTAGATTATGCAAACATGTGTTCCGTGGCGGGAATCGAACCCGTTACCTCCTGCGTCTCAGCCGGCTATTCGCCCATTGCGCCACAGAGGTTATCAAAGTATATCTAGCCACTAGAGGGTGTCTCACGAATCTGATTCCTCGTCCAAATAAATACATGATGATTTAAACATTTTCTTGTTCGTTTTTTAAAGAGGTAAGGTTTGATATATCATCGTAAATACTCTATTTAGTGTATACTAAAGTTTAGTAAAGAGCATCTATGACTGACATACCTGTTGTTATACTATGTACTAATTGTATATTTTCACAGTTCATATCCAAAACTAAGCTGTCTGATTATTGATCGAGCGAAGCGAGATCTCTAAATCAACTTGGGCAAATCGGCATTGTATGTATGTACGTTTGTTTGTCCGAGGATAACTTTCGAAGCGTTGATTCGATCATCGTGAAATTTAATACATAGGAAGGTAGTGATGGCACAATTTTGGTGTGACCAAATGAGCTAAAAATGTTGTGGGGTTGTTAAGATATTGGGGTTCAAGAGGGGTAAAAAAAATGAGGCTATTAGATCAAGTGGGACGTCAAATTAGAGGTATTTATTGGTATATTCAGACTATGTTTTTATTTTTTGTAAATTCTTTATAGTTTTTGAGATAATAGCCATAATAAACACTGAACTTTGACAAAATTCACAGGGTACATCAGTGATCCCACAGTGCTGTAATTTGGTATGCGTGTAGCTTAAATGACACAAATATAGGCAAAATATTGTGAAATCCAGAATAACTGGGATTTGTACTCCAAAAAAATAACCAAATGACATGAACTCCCGTTACCTGTTGAATGAAACTGTAGGTCAAGTAATTTGGTTATTTATTGGTGGCACTATTTTGATAGTCAAAGATTACAAATAATATTTATTTTTTGTTTTAATCGGAGACTTGCGAGATCTCAGTTCGGGGCAAACCACTAGTCTATCAAGTCCTATATTTTATGCACTGGATTTCCGTCCACATGAACGACAACAAAAAGTGACAAATCACAGTGACTCGTCGCTTCTGTGATGCATCGACTATGTTAGTTTTAATTTATTATGTGAACTATGCGTATATATGTTATTTATTTTTCTATAGAAACATTATAAAAAGGAAATATTTGTTTGTTTGTATTGAATAGGCTCCGAAACTACTTCAATCTATGCCTAGATTTAAAAAGTCTTTCACTGTTGGGAAGCTACACTATCCCCGGTTGACATAGGTTACTCTTTACCCAACTGTGCAGAAGAAGGGTAATGTTTTTACCGAAAAACTACGCGCGCGAAGCTGCGGATTTGTCAGCTAGTATTTTATAAAAACGTAAGACACTAAAATAGTAATCTGTGTGTTTCTTTAGAAAACCGCGCCGGTCCCTCAAACTTCGGCAACGTGATCAGCCAGATACTTCTCTGCAAGCAGATCACGCCTGACTTCAATCAGGAGGAGCTGTGCAGCATCGCCAAGGACACGCAGGAGATCACTAGGATAGTCAACGATATACAGGAGTTGCTGCCGCAACAGGAAAACTTGAATCATTTAGGTGAGTTCGTTGTTTCATTGTTTAAATAAAATTACATATTTTAGGGTTCCATACCTCAAAAGGAACAAAGGGACCCTTACATAACCAATTTGTTGTCTGTCTGTCTGTAAAGACCCTTTTTCTCAAGAACGCGTGGAGGTATCAAATTGAAATTAATCACACTAATAATATACGAGAAATGCGAAAGTTTAGATCCTTGTTTGTTTATTACTCAATCACGTCGTAACGGCTGAACCGATATCGATGAAATTTGGTATATACATAGATTATAACCTGGATTGCCATATAAACTACCTTTTATTCCATAAATGTATCCCATGGGATAAAAATGGGGTGTCAAGTCAAGTTGCAAAGTTTAGCTTTATTTCTAGGTTACCTATGTACATATTTAGTAGTGTAACGAGTACGAAGTCAGCTAGTATTGTATACTTAGATCTACGGTCCTTGGGAGCTGTAAAAAATCAAATTTCTAAGTCAACGCAATCAAAGCATACGCATATTTTGACTTTCAAATAAATCAAAATCTGTTCCCGTTGACCTAGAATCATGAAATTTGAAAAAGTGGTGTGCCTACCAGCCAACATGCTGTGTAGGTAGGTATGCCAAAAACGTATCCACAATAGTAGCACATTTTACTGTAGTTGTACAGAAGAATTATTAAAGCTGAGTAGACGAGCAGTTCACGATGTTCATGATAGTTCACGAGCAGTAGTCAACCAACTAAATGTCTGTATTTGGATTTGTAAACTGTTCATATAATGTTCATACAAAATGGCCAAAATCAACTGCAAAATTAACTTTGTATTTAGATACGGATCTATACGGAGTAACTTTTTTTCTATTATTAAGTTTATTCTTTTTACACCTCGGCCAATCTTCCATTAATCAATGATCCTCTCCATCCAAAGGTTGTCTGGAAGATATCGCTTTGTTAAGTGATAAGACCGCCCATTATGCTTACATTTATTTATTTATTTCTTTATATCTGTTGTGTCTAGCTTGTAAGGTATACGGTTGTACGTACTGGCTACGGAATCCTTTGCTGTGCGTGGTTCTACACGCGCTTGACTAATTTATTTATTGTATGTCTTACTTTATTGAATCTGTGCTAAAATTTATAAGCTCTATGGTTCGGTTTAAATTTGTTTGAAAAACCCTCTTGAACTTTCTAGCTACAAAAGTTCATCTGATTCATTAGGAAAGATCGGCGATCGGGTGTTATTTTAGACGTTGTCACTAACATGGATATGACATTCCGGAATTGGAAATTCCGTAATTCCAATATTTTTTATTAACCATATTAGACTTTTGAAAAATGTTTAGAAATATATAAGTTTTTCCCAAAAATATACTTTTTGTGAGTAATATATTATAATTCTGATATATTTTATATACCTAATAGGTTTCGTTTTGTGTGTATTTTAAATCAAGAAATATACCCTGTTTTATATGAATGTTTTATTTAGTAAACAGTTATCCTATTCGGAATCTCATCTATAATATTTTTACATTTGTTACTAAATACCACATTCTTAAGCATTGAATACTTTTTTTAGTCGTATCCATTCTTTACATAATAGTCTTATTCGTGATTTCGACATTCATCCATATTCGATATCCCAGTGATATATGTATGTAATGAGGATCCGTAACGTTTTTAGTTGAGAATGCAGATTTACAGAGCTAAGAAATCCTTAACATAAAGTGCAAAATTTTTTGTTCTAAGACAAAAATTTACGAAGTTATGACCAAATTATTACCGAAGTTCACTGAACGGCTGCCGCGATAGCTGTGACGTCACTGGGACGGTCGCCGCTAGTTAGCAGTGATACAGCGCGCAGTGTTTTGTTTGGTTAGTTGTGACTTTAAAAGAAACTAAGGGTCTGATTTGTGTCTAATTCACCTTTTTAACTATGTATAAATATTGTATAGTGCCGAAATGTACAAACACTTCTATTAAAACACCAGAAAAACTATTTTTTAACGTGCCAAAAGGCCCAAAATTTCGTATAAAATGGTATTCTGTTGTAAAAAGAGATGATAAAAAAACAGCACAGTCTAGACATTTCACGTTCAAAACAGTCTCCTCTTTTTCATCACATGTAAATGTGCAGCAATAGGCCTTACTTTTTATTCGATGTTCAGGCGTTATTTTTGCTTTTACTGTACAAACATGTCCCGACCTCTGGACTTGGACAAATCCTACAGCATCATCTCCATAGGTTTCACGAGCAGATCGATATAAGTAAATAAAACGGAATAAAAATATATATAAGTAAAAACATATGATAGTGAAGTAAAAAACAAATTATTGATCGAGCAAAGCGAGATCTCCAAATCAACTTGGGTAAATCGGCGTTGTATGTATGTATGTATGTTTGTTTGTCCGAGAATAACTTTCAAAGTGTTTATTCGATCATCGTAAAATTTGGTATATATGTAGGTAGTGATGGCACAATTTTGGTGTAATTCAATGAGCTAAAAATTTTGGGGGGTTGTTGAGATATTGGGGCTCAAGAGAGGTAAAAAAAAACAAAATTAGACTATCCGGTCAAATGGTACGTTTAATAAAAGGTCTTTGTGAGTACATTTTGACCCCGTTTTTATTTTTAGTTTATACCTTGTAGTTTTTAAGTTATTAGCCATAATATAAACTGAACTTTGACAAAACTCACAGGTTACACCAGTGACCCAACAGTACTGAAATTTTGTATGAGTGTAGCTTTAGTTATACAAATATAGGCAAAAGTCTAAAATCCAGAATAACTGCAGTTTTTACCCCAAAAAAGTATAACCAAATAACATGAACTCCCGTTACATGTAATATGAATGAAACTTTAGGTCATGTACGTTGGTTAGCATTTCGTGGCACTATTTCGATAGTCAAATATTACGAATAATATTGTTTTGTTTTTATGGGAGACTCGCGAGATCTCAGTTCGGGGCGAACCACTAGTTATTTATATTCAACCCATCCTAAGTAAGTACATACCGAATTAATGATTTGTAACTTCTTCTTCTTATTAGCGTGTCAATAGTTCTACTTATATTGTGTTAGATAGGTACTTGGCTACATTGATGGCGTCAGGAGAAGCCATTTTTAAGTCAACCATTGTGCAGGTGTTCGGGCGCAGAGGGCACATTAACAGGTGTTTCATCGACTGTGTGGGGTCACCACAGTCGCATTACGTTTGTCTGGGGTCCCTAAACCCCCATTTGCACATATTGACTCTGCAGCGACCAACCTGTGTGCGAAGCCTATTTAAGGACTTCCACACTGGCCACGGCAGGTCATGCCCTGGTGAAAGCTGTTCTTGAGGGGGAATGAAGTCTGGTGGTGGGGGGTTACTATCTATCCACAGTGCGCGTCTAGCAACGGATGGGTCATCGCTGGTGGCCTGCGTGAAACGCTGAAAACTCTTACGACTTTTCAGGCGGCCTTGTGGAATTTGATAGCTATATAGAGGGTGTCGACTGTCATGCTCCTGCTTATATTTTTCTATGGAGCAGGCCACATCCCGACTCACTCCGGGGGGTGGTATGCCTGCCAAAGGGTAGATGAGGTTTAGAGGGGTTGGCTTCAGACATCCTGTTATAATACGGCATGTGTCATTCAGCGCAACATCGACGACCCTAGCGTGTGCGGACCGGTTCCAGACTGGGCAAGCATATTCACCGGCTGAAAAGCACAATGCCATACCTGTCGTGGTAGAGATGATTTGTAACAATGGCCGAGTTAGTAATAATAATGAGAATGATCAGTAAGTGCAGAGAACCATGCACTGTATAAAGCGAAAGTTGGTTAAAAAGTCATCCGCAAAAAGATTTACAACAACGAAAACAACGTTCGTTTATTAAGATACTAAGAACACGAATAAAACTATAACTATGAATAAAGATTCATAAGTTTAAAAAGTTTAAGTTTACATTAATTCTTTTTACACTTACCTCAAACGTTCTGAATACATCCCTGTACCTATACTTAAGATTGTAGGTACTTTACTTACAACTAATAGCGTAGACCTAAAGATTACTAATAAGCACCTATGTACGTAGATAAATAAGCAGCACCCTTACCTTTGTAGTTTCCAACCACGGATTTCAGCGTTCGTGAACTTAGGATGATTACCTAGGTAATCAAATACCATGAAATAA